>CM077306.1:38175000-38800000 GCA_039655065.1 Glossophaga mutica | reverse complement strand
CTGTGATAGTTAGATAATGTTAGAGACTTACACTTTTAGATACCAAAAGCTATGGACAGATATTCCTGCTTTACTATTTTGAAAATAAAATTACCTCTTAATTGGAGTATTTAAATGCTTGTTTTTGTCATCTCATATAGATTCTTCATTTGTATAGCTGTATCTTCTCAGAGGAATTAGATGCATAATATTAGTACCATGATAAAATAAATACTAGAGCACTTTTAACTTATGTTATATTGGTCTTCAGTTTGTTTTGAGAGGTATCTGGAAAAGGTATTTTGGCCAATGCAAGTTATAAAACAACACAGAGTACTGTCATTTATGATATAAAAGCCATACGAAGAACAACATCCTCTTAATATCTTATTTGGTTTTAGTCAATACAGACATCCTTATCAATTTGTAGTTTAAGTTAAAAAATTTCTGTAGTACAAATATTCATAATATAACTCATACTCCAATGTATTACATAGAGCATTTTAGAAAAACAAAATTTTGTTCACAAGGAGCTTACAGTTGTCACCTATAATTAAAAGATGGCCACCAATCAAAATTATATAATACATTATGTAGACCAAAGAGTAGACTTAAAATTATGTATAGATACATACAAACATATATACATATCTGTAGATTAATAAATAGATCACCATGAAGATCAATAGGGAAAGTGATGAGTATATAACTGTTCATGCATATTAATAGAGTGATAGATTATTTAAGTCAGACCATCAGAGATTTTGCTTCCCATCTGAACCCTTCCCTCAACTCAAATCTCTCACTTTCCACTGCCTTCTTTCTATCTGTGCTTCAGAAATGTGTGAAGAAGTGGTTCCTAGCTTAAAGATTTCCTTCAAACTCATTGATCTTCCTAACTGTAAATTTAGTTACAACCTTACACAATAAGGTTTATCAAAAGTCAGATTTGTGTTGGCTGCCCCCAAGTACTATCAGTGTTGAAAAATCTTTCCAGTATGATCTGTAACTGACGAGTCTGGCTCCAGGCTAAATCCTATGGGTGATTTTTCAGGCCCTATCATAGGCAGTTACAAAGGCAGAACCTGGTAAACCAGGGTGTGGGGGTGTGGGAAGCTGTCTCCCCACACCAGATTTAGTGCATAGTGTGGGGAAGACTGAACCCCTTCTAACCCAAGGCCAGCCATACTCTTCCATAGAGCTGCAGGCCTTACCCAGGTGCCTCATTTCAGAAGCCTCCTTATTAGACACTGGCCAAAGCTTCTCTTAGGTGCTTCTGCTGAGACCACCTTATCTGGTGGCCTTCAGGACACTTTTTTCTACTATGATTTTGTAGTACTTTTCTACTCCTTGTCCTTTCCCTCCCCCTGGCCTGCTGTCCCCTTCCCTTCCAAAAAACCAGCAGGAATCATTTGTTGGGAGCTCCTTCAGTGGAGAGACAGGACCCTATTTCAGCACCGATACTTCTGATCTTTGCTTAGTGCCATTTCCTAGGGAAAAATGGGACATTGTCAGAGCCAGTGCCTTCTTTCTGGTTTTTTGTTTATGCTATCATAGTAAGTGAATAAAACCCTAATAAGTCTTCATTTTGACTTATTTTTTACTATTGTATTTTTTCCATTTCCATTTATCCCTTTTATACCTCCTCACCCTTGCAATCAACACACTGTTGTCCATGTCCATGAGTCCTTTTTTCTTTTTGCTCAATCCCTCCACCCCCTGACCCAACCCCTTCAATAGCTATCAGCTTGCTCTCTATTTCTGAGTCTGTCTCTATTTTTTTTTTAGTTCAGTTTGTTCATTAGATTCCACATATGAGTGAAACCATATGTTATTTGTCCATCTCTGGACTGGCTTATTTCACTTTGCATAATGTCTTCCAGATCTATCCATACTGTCACAAATAAGATTTTCTTCTTTTTCATGGCTGAGTAGTATTCCATTGTGTAAATGTCCCATAGTTGTTTTATCTGCTCATCTACTGATGGACACTTGGGCTGCTTCAAAATTTTGGTGATTGTAAATAACACTGCAATGAACATAGAGGTGCTTATGTTCTTTCAAATTAGTGTTTTGGGTTCCTTTGGATATATTCCCAGAAGTGGGATCACTGGGTCAAAAGGCAGCTCCATTTTTAATTTTTTGAGGTATCTCCATACTGCTTTCTATAGTGGCAACACCATTCTGACTTCCCACAAACAGTGCAAAATGGTTCTCCCTTCTCCACATCCTCTCTAGCACTTGTTTTTTGATTTATTGATGATGGCCATTCTTACTGGTGTGAGGTGGTACCTCACTGTGGTTTTAATTTGCATTTCTTTGATGATTAGAAATCATCAACAAAATAAAAAGACAACCCACGAAAATGGACAATACATCTGATAAGGGGTTAATATCCAGAATTTATAAAGAACTTGTAAAATTCAACACCAAAAAATAAACAATCCAATTTAAGAAAAAAAAATGAGCAAAGAACCTGAATAGACACTTCTCTAAAAAGGACATGCAGATGGCCAATAGACATATGAAAAGATGCTCAACATCACTAATCATCAGAGAAATGCAAATTGACATCTGGCAGCTCAGCTGTCTCTAGCTCAGCTCTTGACAGTAGCTTTTCAATACACTGGACAGCTAACATGGAGCATATCATGAAAGCCCAGGCACTTCGTGATAACTCTACAATGGGCTACATGATGGCCAAAAAGCACCTGGAAATCAACCCTGACCACCCCATTGTGGAGACTCTACGGCAGAAGGCAGAGGCAGACAGGAATGACAAGGCTGTGAAGGACCTTGTGGTGTTGCTGTTTGAAACTGCGCTGCTGTCTTCTGGCTTCTCACTCGAGGATCCCCAGACCCACTCCAACCGCATCTACCGCATGATCAAGCTGGGCCTAGGGATTGATGAAGATGAAGTGACAACAGAAGAGCCCAGTGCTGCTGTTCCTGATGAGATGCCCCCTCTTGAGGGTGATGAGGATGCCTCTCGCATGGAAGAAGTAGATTAGGAGTTTCTACCTGCAGACCTTGTGTCCTCTGTGTAGTGTCTTCATGGCTTCCCCAGCAGCCCTGAGTGGCCCAAGCCCACCTGGTTTCCTCTGCTGTTTAGTGGGTTTTTTTCCTGTCTGCCTAAAGCAGGTTAGGAAGGCTTCAAGCCTTCCCTTTTCATTTGACATCGGGTTTGGATGCTGTTATGTATTTTTATTTTGTTCTGAAATTAAAGTATGCAAAATAAAGAAGATGTAGTTTTATATTAAAAAAAAAAAGAAAAAAGAAAATAGTGCCTAAAAGTCATCCAAAAAATAATGTTCAGACCCAACACAGTGTTCTGCTTGCATATTGTCTTATTATTTATTATATCTCTGATTTACTCAGGATGTTTATCAAATCCCTCTGCCCATCAAAGGTCTTACCACTTGGAACTCACTACCTAGAGCAGGGGTGCCAAATTCATTTTCTCTGGAAGGGAGGTCACATCAGCCTCACAGTTGCCTTCAAAGGGCCGAATGTAACTTTAGGACTGTATAAATGTAACTACTACGTAACAGTTAAGTGAGAGCTCAGTGCTGCCACCAGGTAGAAACAAGGTGCTGGGCCGGATGAAACAAGGTAGAGGGCAGGATTCGGCCCATGGGCCTTGTGTTTGCCACCTGTGACCTAGAGAAAGGGCATGATGCTTGGAGTCAATTGTTTTGAAGTTTGCCTCTGCTTTTTACCTCATATAGAAATAACTAACAAAAGATCCATGGGCCTTAATCCCATATCTTTATTATAATGACATAACATTACTAATACTAAGATTTCAAAATAATTTTTGAGGGTTAAATATAAAATGATGGTTGTAACCCTTTTTGAAAATTCTACAAAGTCTTAACTTTTTACTAGACTGCAACTTCAGTAACTTTTTTGATTACTTCACTTCCTCTTTTCATCTCATTGTATGGAGGCTCTCTCCAAAATAAGTCATTAAGATTTCCTAAGTTTTCTCTCCACTGTCTTCCTTTCACATTCTAAAGAATGCAACATTTTATTTAAATATCTAAAAATGTTATATGTCAGTAAAAGTGGTCAAATTAAACAATTCGGAATCCAAGGACTGTCACAATAGGAAAATCTACTCTACTAAACTCTACTCTACTATCTATTTTATTATTAGGAAAATTATTTTCAAATTCCTTATCCTTTTCATAAAATATTTTACAAACATTTTCATATGTACTTTTTTCTTTTTCCTTCTTCTTTCCTTTCTTCTCCTTAGTTTATCTCTCTGTCCTTTTTTTACAGCTGCTGCACAAAATGTCTGATCATGAGCAACACGGGTTTCAGAGATGCTCATCCTCTTTCTGGCGTAGTAGTGATGGCCCATCTCCCTGTCTAAATATTTCTTCCATTGCTGCCACTCCTGTCAATTCAACTGATTCCAGACTATCATTGGGACTGTTAATACCACCACCTTCTAAATGTGGCCTTCCCAAGCCAATCAGTGAGCGCAGCATTCCAAGACCTCATGTAACTTTCTAAACAGAAAATTCTTTCTATTATCCCACTTATTTTCTTTAATTCTGCTATAATGTGCTATTTATATAGTAGCGAATATACAGCTATATCTTGAAAATTGGGATGTGATCTGGGTCCTTTGTGTGCCATTTTTGCCTCCTTCAGTTACCTGATATCCGAGAGTTTCAGGATGGGAAAGGAGGTTATTGGTGATATTGGTAAAAAGCAGTTTCAGTCGATTCAGTGCATAAAGAGTGAAGTCTAGGTTAATTTGAGTTGAGGACTGAATGAAGTAAAAGTTAAGGCAGGAAATGTAGTATCTTTTTCAAGGCACTTACTTTGGCTTGGAGGGAAGAGAGAGATGAGAGGCTAGAGGAATGAAGAGGGGACAGAGTGAAGACATTTTTGATTGTTTTATTTTTAATTATAGTTGAAGTTTGAGTATCTTTATATTGTGAAAAAGATGAGAGATGAGGAAGCCAGTGGAAATAGGGGGATGAGATGGTTAGGACAAGAACATTCCGGAATAGGAGGAAAGTGCTGGGGTATAAAGTTGCCTGGAAGTCTTTGGATAGACAGTATTTATGTTAAAGGAAATAGGGAGTTAAAAAAAGGGAGATGACAGCAATTTTCCTGCATGAAAGCGCGTAGTAACAATCACATGAAGGGCAAATCTGTCTCTCTACACGTAAGCAGCTTCATTTTTCTTCATTGCTTTCATCTATGAATCAGAAAAATAAGTGTATTTTGAGAACTCGAATTTCTAATGAATCACTCTTAAGTAATCTGTTCATGCTCTTATAGAAAAAGAAACTTTTTCCTCACTGTCTCTCTAAAATGGGAATTCTTTACTTTTATTACTATTATTTTTTTATGGATTATGTGTGTGTTTGTGTATTTTTTTTCCCCCTAAATGACAATCGAAGTGATGACTGTTTCATTCTTCCATTATGTTCTGGCCCAGACTGACCCAGATAACAATTATTTTGATGTCATATTTAGTGATTATTAATTTATTTCACAAGGTAGGTATCTATTATAGAAGTCTTGATGAAATCTTATTCAGGATAAAAGGCACAGCAATGAATCTAATAGTGGGCTATCAGTTGTAGTTCTAAATACAAATGAATATATACCCTTTAAAATTTTAAAACATGTTCTCAATTGCATTTGTATGATTATATTTAAGAAGATACATCACTTATGTTTAATTATTTCTGTTTAAAACATAATCTTAAGCAAAATACATTACTGAAATCATGTTTTATATAGTTTCTAGCATTTTCAATTCTCTTATACAAATGGCAGTTTTTTCTTTTATATCTATCTAGAATGGTATTGTCACATGTTTGCCATCATCTTTGAGAACATTTTTGTAGAAACTTTCTATTGCTTTCTTGCCAATCAGTATTTAGTGTAACTTGATGAACCATGCGAAATTGCTAGTATTTAACTATTTTTGATTCAACTGAATTGGTTGTTTTTACATACATTTTATATGCATATGAAATATTTAGCATTAGAATGTATCTACATGAAATACTACCCTAATGCATATTGTTTTCATTGCAGGCAGGCAGTGTGCCACCGAAGTCACCCTCCACTGACATCTTTGATATGATTCCATTTTCTCCAATATCACACCAGTCTTCAACACCTACTCCCAATGGCACACAGCCACCTCCCATACCTAGTAGATCTACCGAGATTAGTAAGCTTTCTAAACAAATTAATAGTCTTTACTTCATTTGTGTACATTTTAAATACTTAATCAATACTTTATGTGAAAGTGTATATCTTAACAAGCTCACTAAAAATTTTAATTACCAAAGTATTATGTTTATATATATTTGCCACATTCAGTTAATTATATTTTACTTTATAATTCAGAGTACACTATTTAGATATCACTTGCTTTTAAAATTATTTTCTGAAAAATAATATTTTGGTATAGCATTTTTTACATTAAAATACAAAGTACTTGATTATATTTTGATTTTGTTTGGTGTTACATCTTTAATGTTTTAATTTAATTATTAAAAACAACTCCGATGGCAATTATTTGAATAATTTTTGACATATTTAATAGAGCTCATTCTAAACTTTTTGTTATCATGGAGTATATGGATAATCTTAGTTGAAGAAATACATAAATCTATGAATTCCATGATTTGTTTATTAATCCTTACATAAGAGTCATTTCTTTGATATCTAAAATGTTACAAATGCATTAATTTTCTGATTTTCCTTCTGTATATCTAGAAGGAACACAAAAGTCTCTTTTTGATGAATTGGAAAGCATCCAACAGATGCTCATTGTCAGTATCTCGTCTCCGTATTGTTGTGCATCCTGCCACAGAACCTGAAAGAGTAGTTCCCACTGGCCATGGTCAGTCATAATGTCCAAGGGAAACTGAAGAAAAGAGAATTTTACATAATGTGCTTTATTGCATCCTCTCTGGTTCATATTAAGCCATTCTCACTGTAACTCTGAAGTTTTAGCTTAACACTTTAAAGCATGTCAGATCCCATAGTTGATTTGTTTTCCCCTGTAGAACTTAACAAAGTATTTTGCACATGTTAGGCATTCATTAAATTTTAGAGAACTAATTTGTAAATATGAAGTAATGACATTTGGAACTTTAAAAATCAGTTTATGGAAATATTCAATACTTTACATAAGTTGAAATATAAATATATATATATTATATATATATATATTTGCCAATACAAGGTTACTTTATAATACACACATGATAGTGTTTTGAGAAAATATTGCCAATATCTTGATATTGTAATGGGATACTTTTTGTCCTTAAAGTGTCCCGCAACTCTTCCTTTACTGCTATTTTTACTTATTTGGACTTCATCAAGAGTTTACTCATTCACTTATGTAATTCAATGGGCATTTGTTTAGCATGTACATACATTAGACTTGCGTTACATACTGGAATTTGAAATATAAATTAGCAACATATCCATGATGGAGGGTTTTAATCCGAGTCAAAAGATAAATTGAAAAGAGTAAATAGATTTTAAGATATTTGGAAGGAATAATCTATCAGAATAGTAACTGAGATTTCAGCATCAATTATGGTTTAGGATTTTGGACCAAATGTTTTTAATGGGGGAAAGCTAGAGGTGAAGAAGGAGTAGACAATGAGTTCTGTTTTAGATGTCATTTGAAGAGGCGAAATGGTGCTATAGGATTTATCAGTAAGAAACTGAAGTTAACACTTTGCTGCATTTTTCAATGTTTACCTATCCTAAGTGCCAAATATGTCAATAGATAGAATGACTGGATAAATAGATGATGATGATAGATAGATAGATAGATAGATAGATAGATAGATAGATAGATAGTCCTGGTTACCCCTTACTGTCTATTCTGACAACTTAAGGAAAAATTGATCAACTTGATTTTCATTGTAAAATTGCCTGAAACTCTAATCCAATAGGGTTTTGGTAACAGGGCTTTTTCTTTAAATCTTAAATATATTCATTCATTTATTTTTCATTATCTGCTAAATACATAAAAACAGAAACCTATAAGATTTCTCCTGAGTTTTTCTCTTTACTACATGAGAACCCTGCTAGTTCTCCAGAACATATTTTTGACCTTTGAATATGTATAAACTTCAATTAATTCATTTAATACCGTGTTCCCTGATTAACTCTCAATTCCATGAGGGAAAGAACTTGATCCTTCCTTACTACTTTAATCCTAACAAAAATTACCTAGCAAAATGCATGTCACTTAATATATGTTCAATAAATATTTAGTGGATAAAGGAAAGAATTACTGAGTGAAGTGTTACCTATTAGTTTATTCTTTTATATTAGACTTAAATAATTTTAATATTATTAATTACATAGCAGATCTTTTTTTATTAGAAATGGACTTATGTGATATTTTGTTAGGAATTTTAGATTCATCTGAACTGACCAAAATATGTCATAGAGCTCTGTAATGTTTATTAATTTATTGATATAATGATATCAATATGTAAATGTAGTAGCTTCTTAAGTTGTGGGGGAGTCATGAACCCTTGAGAGTATGATAAAAGTTATGAAGCATTTCAGGAATGTCAAAGATCCCTTTAAGCTCATCTGAAATCTTTGGCAATTTTGAGTGCCAGCTTCAGAAAATCTATGTAATGAAAATCTCTATAGCTCTGATCAGCAGTTCTTTCTCTTTATTAATTCATTTTCTGACCAACATCTGCCGTGTGTAAAGCGTTGTTCAGTGTGCTTGTGAAATGGTGGTAACCAGGGTACTCCTTTGAAGAAAAGCTCCTCTTGTTCTCAAAATTCTGGTTTATTGCCTGAGCAACATCAGACTGAGGAAATACATCATAAAAAACAATAATATTGATAAGTTATATATAAGTTGGCAACAAATTCCCATATGTTTAGACGGCCCTGGCTTATTCCTTTTGTTCTGGTATAACTATTGGTAGTGCTCCTTTCACTCTTGATGATAAAATATGCCCCTCTTATTTGTACAACACTTACCAGAACTGGAAACTAAGCATTTATATTACATTACATAATATATGAATCTGGTCCCCCAAAATGTTATAACTGAAGATGCAAGTATAATGGGAATGAAAGAGTGGGGCCATCACAGAACTCAAGCAGCATAAATGTTATTTCTTACATAGCATTGAATTTAGAGACTATAGTTATAGTTTCCTGAGAAATGAAAGTCTTATTACATTTTAAATTCCCATGTCCATATATAATTTGAAATTCTTTTTTAGTCAATTAAGGCTTTATTTGAATTAATTCAGAGGAAATAAATTTCTTACCATTTTTACAACTTTTTAAATTATACAATAGGAAAGCCTTATCAATCACAGACATTGATTTTAACTTGGATACTTCTTTTGTAATAAAAAATGCATATTTTATATGTACAGAGAGCTTTTTGATATTCCATTACTGCTGTTTTTTAAACGACTTTATTTTTGTTCAGTTACAGTTGTCTGCATTTTCTCCCCATCCCTCCCCCCACCCCAGCCAAGCCCACCTCCCTCCCTTGCTTCCACTGTTCGTTTTTGTTTTGTCCCTGTGTCCTTAGTAGCTCCTACTTGTTTCTGGGCTAAGGGGCATTTAAAAACAACCTGTATTGTGGTTATTTAGAAAGATGAAATAATTTCACACTACATGAGATGATGCTCCTTAAATTTCTTTCTTAGATAAAAATACGTGAACTGTGAGTAGAACTACCTACTAATCTAGTCAGTGCTACATATTGCTTCCTGACTGTGTTGGCAAAGTCATCAGTAAATGAAGTAGGGAAGTCTCAATGAGTAGCACATTCATTGTAGAACATTTATATTTCTTCAGTAAAATGTAGATATTGTAACATTAATTATCAAATATTTGGTGAATCTGATATTAAAAACCCTTAATTAAAGACACAGAAACATCTCTGGATAATAATTTTTTGTAAGTAGTTTTTAATATCATCATAAAATGAATCTTTGCTTACTTGTTGGCATTTAATTATCTAAGCTCGGGAAAGACCAGAATAAAATGTAACTGTGGATAGTGGCTCATTGGTCATGTAAGTATTTGTTTATATAATCCTGTCTTTCAAATATAACACACCCCAACTTTCTGTCATTCATATACTAAATCATTTTCTTCTGTTTAGAACGGGACCTGTTTGGAGCAGAACCTTTTGACCCATTTAATTGTGGAGCAGGGGATTTCCCTCCAGATATTCAATCAAAATTAGATGAAATGCAGGTGACTATTTAACAGACTGACCCATAAATGCTTGTTCTTTTTGATATGAGATGCTATATACTAAAATTGTTCTTTTCTTGAGTTATTATCAGTATAAAAACATATTTAAAATAATTACTTTAAAATAATAATACACATTTAGTCCTAAAAATACTCCTCTGCCTACTAAGGATAAGCTTTAGGTTTGTTGTTAATGGTGCAATTTACAATAGTAATAAGATGGTTCACATTTTTATAAAAAATTACATGGATTCTAATGATTTATTTTAAAACCCAAGAATTAAAAGGTCATTAGACTAAAATTCGTCTCAGCCTTAACAATTATGAATTTCAAAATTGTGAATGGGTAGATGAAGGAAAATCTTTGTACGACTAAAATCAGTCTCCCTTAAAAAGAAGGATGCATTGTAGCTCTATTTCATAACTTTGGAGCTCTTATTGAAAAAAGCAAACACCTAGTGATAAGTTTTTTAGGAATGTAGTTTAGTTGGATTTTTGTACCTTCTCTCCCTTTTATTTTTTAATTCTGAATTGTTCTGGAAGTTTGAAGATACTGGTTTTAAGAACTCTATAGAATTGTCCATGATTGATAAATGTTCTTATAAACACTGAAATCTTCCGTTTATATTTTCACTTTATATTTTGGTGGAGTTATTGTATGCTAGTTTTTATCAAAGATTTTATATATATATATATATATATATATATATATATATATATATATATATATATATATATATATATAAAATCTCTTAGAATGCAAACAGAAGCAAATTATATGAAGCTGAAGCTGATTTAAAAGAGGCGAAGAAGAGGAGGAGTCATTTTTATTTATTAATACTCTCTATGCTTCATTTCCCAGAAAAAGAAAATCAGTTGTTTTGTTCTGATCTTCTAACACTTCTAACACTACTTCCTAGAAAGATAATACAAATAGCCCCCTGTTTATTTTGGGCTGTACCTATGGAGCAGTCTTACCTTCTAGGTATAATGTGATTTTCCTAGATGATGTTACTTGGCTGAAACTAAAGTGACCAATGTCAAACTTCTATTGATTTTAGCATGTATGAATGACAACACACTTTCCCCATCTCTTTGTTATATTTCAAATATTATGGAACTTTCACTTAAATAGTGCATAATAATTTATCAGTGATGCTTTATTTCTTTCATACCAAATCAGTTGCTTTCTGTTTTTGATTAGGCTTGTACTATTTGGGCCTAATGCTTTTGTAAGGACAAATACAGATACGGACACTGATGTGGTAGTATTTGTTCTCAAGTGTTCCACAAACCATAAAGAGTACTTTTCTATTAATGTTTTTTAGATTTTTCACAAAATTGAAAATTTTTCTATAGATTTTTTGAAGATAAGTCTACAGCGTTAGATTTTTGTAAAAACTCATTTGAAAAACACTGTATTGGAATGAGTTCATGATGTGTTAGTCAAATAATGTTCATCTGTGGTATATTTGTTTTTATTTCAGTTTTTGCCATGTCTAATATTTTCTTAATGCCCTTTTTATTCCTTTCTGCTTTCATGGTGCGTAGCGCCAGCGATGGTTGGTATATTATTTTCATAATAACTTTAAACAACTTATAAATTTTTACAGCTAAAGCCTTATTATTTGCATGCTTTATTTAATAAATATTGAAATAGCTGTTTCATATGGATTTGTATGATTATTAGTTGTGTTTAAGGAGATCTTATAACCTGTATTTTAAAGTATTTTTTTCGATGATTTAGTCACTAGTGCATTGTCCACCTAATTGCTTGTCATTTCTTTGAGCCCAGGATTTACTTGCAAGGTGACTTTCACTAAAGTAAAATAATTTTTCTATCTAAAGTTTGTAATGGCTTTTGTTATTAATCATGTTAGTCTAACTAATCTAACACACTTTAGCTACTATTCTTATCTTTGCAAGTATGTAAAAAATTTATACACTATAATGGCTTATATAAACCATTATGTTGAGCCAATAAGGCTACTGAAGTATTTGGTTTTCCTGTTCATTTACAGAGGAAATCACTGAAACGCCTTATACATGTGCAGTTTAATCAGAAATGTTAAGCCATGTTTCATTATAAATTGTTAGAAAATTACTTATTTGAAATCAATAATTTAGTTTTTCCATTGAATTTAAACTTCTGGGTACATGTCACCAACAAACAAATCAGTGCAATAGTATTGATAGCCTGGACGTGTACCTCGTAAGTCATAATAACTTAATACATTGAAGATAAAAGTATGGCAAGTCAATAAATGGTGAGAGAACTATGCTTTTAGTGGTGCTAAGTCAACTGGTTAATAATTTGGGAGGATCAATGTGCACCAGAAACAATAAATATTCAAATAAATTTCATAGGCATTAGGCAGTTTAAAATGTTTGAAATATAAGTGAATATTGATCAAACTTTTTATTTGGTGAGAAATTTTTATAAGGTCATATTTTATATGAACATATAGTCTTCCACAGAAGAACTTGTATAGTTTTTTTTTTTTTTTTTTTAATTTTCCCTTTAAAATATAACTATATCAACCCTGGCTGGTCTGGCTCAGTGGATTGAACGCTAGCCTCCAAAACAGAGGGTCTCTGGTTCAATTCCCATTCAGAGCACATGCCTGGGTTACAGGCCAGGTCTCCAGTAGGGTCATGTGAGAAGCAACCACACATTGATATTTCTCTCCCTCTCTCTCTCCTTTCTCTCTCAAAAAGTAAATAAATAAAATCTTTAAAAATATATATAACTATATCACGTATATATAAATAAGTAGACAAATGATTAGGAAACTAAACAATCAACAGATAAATTTTTACCAATGAAGACCACAAGTGGCTAATATACCCATAGAATATTTAGTCCAATCAGAAAAAAACATACAAATTAAGTAAAGAATTATAAATGTGTTTTGATCTAGCAAATTATAACTATTATTTTCTTAGTAATAAACAGCACCTGCGCAAGGGTGATGAAACAAGCACTCTAGGTCATTGCTGGATAGTGTCAGCTCACAGCATTCCTGTAGAGGGTGATTTGTTATTAAAACTTGTATTTGTATTTTTCATCAAAAAATAATATCATCTATTCTGAGGGAAAAAATTATAAGTGTAAAAATATGAAAAGCATCTAGTCAGCCTTATTAGCAATTGTAAAATACTGGAAGCTATTAAATCATATTAAAAATTAATAGAATGTTATATAGTCATTAAATTAGTTTCACGTGGATTCAAACTAATAATAGAAAGTTTTTTCTGCTATGATTAAAAATATAAAAATTCTATATAATATATATAAGGCATTAATAGAAAGTTTATGTAATATAATTGTGTTTTACACTTTTATCAAAATTGTTTTTAAAAATCTATAGGTGGAAAGAAAGGAGACTCAAAAAACCTAAGTCAACATGTTCACAATTTTTGCACATTACTGGTTTTTCCTTCCTTAATGTGAATTTCTCCCTATTTCAAAAAAAAAAATGCAATTAGGCAAAATATTCTATACAAAAAAACATATTAATATATTAATGATAAAATTATTTTTGTGTGTTGTTAGTTTATGATAATTTTCATCATTACATAAATTAAATAAAGCCTCATTTTTATTCAGAAGTTAAAAATTCCAGAGGATGTGCAAGTCCTAGGCGGATTCAGAATCTGTTAAACTATGATTTACAAAATGCTACCTAGAAGAGAAGGTCAGATAATGTATGAGAAATTTGATTGTAGGAGAAATAACAATATGTCTGTTCATTGGGATAATTAAAGTAATCTAGAGAACTTTGAAAGGATCCTTATAAAGTCACCATGGAGATCATCTTTTAAGTGATAAACTTTTTTTAAATATTGAAATTAGAATTGAGCCCTATTTGATTACTATTCAACCCTTCAAATACTAATAAGACATTGAGAAATATTATTTTCAGGGCCATTGATGTGATACTGGTTTAATTTCAGAATGAACTGGTAAAATTTTAAAAACATTGTATGGTATCAAACTTTTCCAAAGGTAATATATATCCTAGTTCTCTGTCTGCCTATCTATCTATCTATCTATCTATCCGTCTATATACTATATAGCAAAATATTCTTGTGATGAGAACAAGCTTTGAAAAAATTATGGTAAGTACTCTGACATTTGCTTAACTAAATGTAATTTGTATTCTAAGTACTGGGAAGAAATTTTGAAAAACCATTAGAGTGATGACGTTGCTGTGCATTGTCTATGCTGTAGATATAATGAGCACTCCTCGAACATTACTAGAGAAGAAGGCATGGCTTGTGGTTTTATAACAAGCTTCTTCCTGTACTATATTAGTAATGGTTACATTGGATTTGTAATAAAATATGTACATTTAGATACTTGTTCTAAATGAACGTAATTTTGGGAAATGCAAATAGATACACAGTTAACACACAAGTAGATACAATCTAATTAAACAAAACACAAAGCAGAACAGGGACAAATCCTTATTTTTTAGAGGTTTTTTTCTTTCTTTTTCTTTTTGCTAAGGAATAGACTGCTGTCTACATTTCATGTGCCAAAAATGTGTCATGTGCCCACCCCAAACTACAGAGGATCTCAGTGAACAAAATTTCAGTTCTGTAAGAAAGTTAGAAATATCTTTATAATACATAATATATATTTGTACATATGTGATTTGTATATGAATATGTATACATATGTATGAAAAAAGAGAGAAGAGAAACGTTGCCTCACTGCTTCTAAAAGAAAACCCAAAATGTGGCCTCCAGTTCCATTGATCAGTGTGAGTCTGTGCTTTTCGTCTCCTCTTTGTAGGTCAGTGAGCAAAGATTTACACACAAATGTGGGGATGGAGATAGCTTATACTTCTGTTATCTATCTTATTCAAAAAAAAAGAAGAGAACTTGGAGTAGAGAAGGAAAGGTTTTCTTTGTTGTTGTTGTTTGCCATTAACTTTCAGCTCAAAACCTAAGGAATAAAACAAAATAAAAACATTTTGTAACTATATCAAAGGCAACTTCATTTCCAAAAACATCTAAAACATGCTAGGTGGAGTGGGATTCATTGCGATTTCCTGCCACTACAGACAGACCTAGTAAAGGAAGCTTTCTTGGTGGCAAAGTGCTCTGCCATTCTTTCTGTGTTCCACCTAGGATGTGACATTGCATTTACTAAACATATTTTGTCAGGATCCAAACAATGGTAACCGAAAAGAAAGGTGAAAACTAGCAGGCTATCTTGAACCAGTATCAATTTGAAGTTTAACTGTCTTGCTTATACTTAATATTACTTACTTTTAAGTAAATTTCAATCATGAAAGCCAACAGAGAATTTAAGAATGATGAAGACTTTAATGAAAAAGAAATGTTTACAACTTAAAAGTGCTTAAGTCCATATATTTCAGTTTTTTTTCTGTCTCCCATGCAAGCTAACCTCACATATATTTTAAAAATGTTTAATTCTAATGGTTATAAAGATCTGCTTATATGCTTTATATGTTGATGTATATAAAGTATACACCAATATATAAAAATTTGACAAGCCAACATTTGACATGTAATTATTTCTTAGTTAATCAAAGCATGAAGATTTCAACTTCTATTCATAGTCTCTTTGGTGTACTGATTTTTGATTTTTGATTTTTTTTTTTTTTTTTGCTGTGAGTATTTTCTATTTTAATTATTTTACTCTGTTTTACAGGAGGGGTTCAAAATGGGACTAACTCTCGAAGGCACAGTATTTTGTCTCGACCCATTAGACAGCAGGTGCTGATGTCAAGAAATGAGTTCCTGATTCATGTTAAATTTATTTTATCTACACATATATAAATATATCGTTCATTATTACTTTATAACAGGTCTTATACTTGTGTCAATAAATTTGTTAATATCTTCACTTTCTGAAATTTATTTCAGTAAAATTTCCTCATACATTCACCGTTGATCTGTAACATTTTATTTTAAAAACAACTCACTGTGAAGTAAAGCATTCTTTTATGTTCATTTCTGTTTCTATTATAGAAGAATTTGTAATCAAAAGACAAATTATCCAAATATCTATTGTGTGTATGAGTTCTAAATAGTTAGCATCTTGAAATTTGTGTTCATATACCAGGCTGCTAGATTATTATTGATTTTCCAAAAGCCATACCTTAATGATACCTTTCAATGTCCTAAAGAGACATACCAACTTCAAACCTAATACTGTATTCAAACTAATAAACATGTTACCATTCATTAGACAGATGTCATTTTATGTATGAAATGTAGTTTCCTATCATTGGAAAAATGTAAACTTTGAATACAATGCCACAAGATCATTTGTAGAAAGTTAAATAACAAAAATATAAATTCTTATAATAATTAAACCAAATGTATTTAGAGTATTAGTAAATGCCGGGTAATAATGTTAGTTATTATCATCAGTTATACTCTAAATATTGTATTTATTTCATAAATAAATATTGTGGAAAAAATGAAAATTTGCTATTTACAAAAAACTTAAAATTTAATTTTAATGAGATAATTTACATTACCAAACATGTAAACATCATTGGGTCTCATGTATCCTGAAAAAGCATTTGGAAAGTATGCTGTCTATAGCTGTAGTATCTCTATTCATATTTACTTTACCAAATATATTTTTGTCTCAAAGTATTGTGATGCCTCATTAGTTTTGATACTCTAAAATCTATGACAACTATTCATGAATCATCAATTATTTAGCAAATATAATATTTTGTTGTTGAAGTTAGAATCTCATTTTTTATAAAAAATCAACATGCCCTCAGTTTAGTTTTTAACATAAATAATATTTTTACTCAATACAACAAAAATTTATGGTTAAAATTTATAATTTGATTCATTACATTGTCAGAAAAATAAATTAATGAGGTTAGATTGGGGGTAGATCTTGAAACAGATTTTTCTTTCCTTTTAGTCTTGGAAAGTTTCTTCTAGTGCTAAAGACACATTTTCACTAGAAAAAGACATTAAATAGCTTATGCAATATTGTATTTATATGTTTCTTCATCACGTTCTTTGATATGTATAAGCCTTGTTGTTTGTTTTCTGGTATCTGCTAAGTTGTACCTTAATTAGAAGGCAGTATATGTTTCATAAAAAAAGTCTTTATAATTTTGTTGGTCATATAGTATTTTGGAATTTGTATAATGAGGATGCTTAGAAGCCATATCAATGGCTTTTTTTAACAGATAGAATTTGTATTTTTATTGTACTTTAAAAAGCTTTATGTAATAGGTATATATTTAGTGGCCATTTATTATCAATGGTAACACAATAGAATACTTAAGATGGTATTTGCACATTTAAGATACATTACTTTACCAATTTTTAATGGTAATCAATTCTGCTACAGGCATGGTTAAATAGTTCACAATTGGTCATTACTTATGAAAATTTATTTCACCAATGCATTTTTATGAAGATCCAGTTGAAAATTGTATTTCTATGTAAACTCAATGATATGTTTGATTTTGCTGAGAATAAATGATTTGAATTAAATTAAACTGTATAATTTACTCATTAAATAATCTCTAATTAAGACATTTTCTGAAGCTAATTACATGCCAGATATTTCTGGTCATACACTGGAGACAAAAGAAAGAAAGAGGCAGACAGAAAAAAAGAAAGAACTTTAACTTCATTTCTTTTTTTAATTTTAATTGTTGTTCAAATACAGTTTTCTGCCTTTTACCCCCATCCTTAACTTCATTTCTTACAGCCCACACACATTTTAGCCTTATGAGCAAATATCATTCAGTTGTGAAAACAATGGACTTGATCCTGCTGGTGAGAGAGGTCAGAGTTTGGTTACTTTCGCCAGAAGCATCTGGTGCAATAACCATATTATGAAAACATACCTTTTCAAAATTAAGAGTCTTTTTAGCCTGGTAATAACAATACATGTCTTGGCTGATGGCCTTGAAAAGTGGACTTGATAATAGAATCTGAGTTGTGGCTAATGGACTATTATGAAGAAGTTTTGAACCTATTCAAAACACAATGTTAAGTATTTTAAAGACACACAGGATGTAACATGCACTGCCTTGCCCACCAATGAATAATTCCTCAATCCATTCAATAAAGTTCATTTATTACTCTATGTGAATAACATGTATTACAATGGATAAGAAAACATCTTGTAAGTTTGCTAGCAGACATTGTTAAATTGAAGGTGTCAGGAGCCCTACGTTTTATATTTAACTATTTTAAATTTGGATACTTAGTACTTCCTCATGTCTGTAACATTAGTTATCCAGTTGTGAAGCTTATCAGAACATGTGACTGACAATTTTCTTCTTTTCTTGTTTCTTGCATTTTTTATTTGAAATTTTTTCAAAAAAATTTTAGTCACATTATACTAGCTCATTTTCAGATAGAATTTCTAATAGATTTCATGTTGTTACATTTCTAAGTACTGACTTTTTTTTTTAACTCTTTTAGATATTTCTTAACATAACCATGAAAAAAAACTGGCTGTTAATATTTTTCTGCTCCAGTGTTTCCATATATACTTCCAAATTCAATATTTATTCATGATTTTGGGTCTCAGCCTCTGTTAAATTACTTGAAAAATCTTGGTCTCGCTTTTAACATCTAAATCGCAGACTGCCTTTAAAGGACTCTGCCACACTGTTGAGATGGGCATGGCTAATACCAGGTGGGGCAAAAGTAGGTTTACAGTTGTCAGTATGTGAGACAGTTTGTCCTTGTATTATTATTTATTAATTATTGCATTCTTTTCCATACAAGCAGCTGTAAATCTACTTTTGCCCCACCTGGTATTGTCTTCAGACTCCTGTGTGTGTCATGCTGGAAGGGCCTAACTTAAGCATCCTCTCATTCCTAGATAACCTCAGCCAGATTTCTCAATGTCTGTCTCATACATTTGGCAAGAATAAATATACATTTATTCTTACAAGCTTATTCCATGTCTTGATTTTATATAACACACTTCTAGAAATCCCTCCCTTAAAATATATTTGGATTATATCCAAGGTGGGATTCTTTTACTCTAGTGAGGAAACTACCTCCTAAAACAATTTATGATTTTCAATTTTTCACTTTCAAGTAAATTTTTATGAAATGTGGATATTTAAATAGCAAAAGAGTTTACCATTCTCTGGACTCATTTCTTTTCATCTTAGTTCTTGGATTCTAAGACACACCATCTCAAGATCATAGTTAAATATACAAAAGGTAGCATCTTTAAAAAGGGGTTAAAATTAAAGGCTCATTTCAAATTTTTCTGGCATAGCACAATAAAGTGAAATAGCTGAATTTCTTATTTATATATCACTAACATTGGGTTATGTGTCAGTTACCAATATAACTGCAACACTAAAAATTTGCAGAAAATTGCCTCTTTAACCTTAGCTAAATTTTGGCATTCCTTCAGATACACACTAAAAATTAGTTGATGCAAGCTTTTCTAGTTTGCAAGCAACTCTATAACCACTTTGGAACATACATTAAGGCTCTTAAATGTATGTTGCTTTCATTAAAGGGACACCAACTGGAAGCTGTAGTTACCGTCTAACATTATCAATTTACCATTACTGTGTTGTGCAAAAATCCATAAAATAGTCTCTTTAGACATCTTTAAAAATTTTTAATGTCTTTTTTAAAACTTCTATTTATTACCCAAAAATTTTGAGGGGAGGATGGTCTTGACATTTTTGTATCCTCTCTGGTGCCAAGCACAACACTTTATCCGTATACTTTTTAAATGTAAAAGGGTGAATACATTCCCTAGCATGCTTCTTGGTAATAATGTGAACTAAAACTTCGTATGCTGTCTGTGAAAGAAGAGAACAACATTCATTCCAAGTAAATGTCAGAAGATAACCACTTTGCCCTTCTAATGAAATCTCTACCATTATTTTAGCTTTTATCTTACCACAATAACAATGTGCTAAATAAAGATCTTTACATATGCTAAGAGCATCTATCAACCACGATAGAATGAATCATAGACTAAGGAAGTCTGTCTCAACTGAGGGAAGAAGAAAAAGCAAAGGATTATTGAGCTTCAATGAGGCTGTGAATAGACAGGGGGAGGGCAAGAATAGTATGGGAAATGTAGAAGCTAAAGAACTTATGACATGGACATGAACTAAAGGGGGGAATGTGGGTGGGAGAGGGTGTGCATGGTGGGGGGAATGATGGGGGAGAAATGGGACAACTGTAATAGCATAATCAATAAAATATATTTTTAAAAAAAAAGAATCAAAGATGAATTTTATATAGTTATGGGACATTTCATGTTCTCAAAGGAGTGGGGAACTCTTATTTGGTGAGCATTGCAGAATGATAGCTAAAGACTCAAACTATCTTTCTTTGAATCTCATATTGTAGTCACACAGTTTACCTTGGTTTTAAATATTTTTAAATTCACTTACTTGTCCTTAACTTTTTATTGTCCTCTTACTTCAAATGACATTTTACAAGAACATGTTGGGGCTCTTCCCAGTTGACTGCTCCCTCCCCTCTGTCTGGCCAGGCTGCTATGTTCTAGTCTGTTCCAAAGGTCACTTGTTCCAGTTGAAATAGCTGTCTGGATGGACTGGAAATAATCCAGATTCTGGTTTTTCCCGCAAAGAAAGCAAAGAAAGATGTTTGTGTCTTGGCTACATTTTGAAAGAAAAAAATTCAAAAACTTTATGGCTAAGTCTACTAATAGTTGCAGAAAATTAATGTAATTCTGAAACTAATTTAAAATTGTTATTATTTTTTCAGCGATTTGCATCATTTTGATTTTGTGTACTTTTCAAAATGAGTTGTTTACTATCAGCATCATTTAGTAATTGGTATTAAATAGCTAAGAATATATATGTGTGTGCAGAGTGATTTTTTGACAAAGAGTCAACATGTACTAACCTCTCATATACATATTTCACTGAGCTATATAGTTTCCATTTATTTTATTTTTGGTATCTGCTTTAATTAGAAAAAATAAGCTTAATGTACACTAGATGATGCAAGGAATGAGAAGTTATAGGTAATGGAGGTAGTCATAAATATTCAGAGATAGCAACTAAGCCACACTTGGCAACTTGACTGTGCACAGATATATGACCTGTTCATTTTTAAAACAATTTAGACCATCTGAAAGCTAAGGAGTAGTAAGTATGATGCGATTATGTAAAAAGCTATTTCAAAAGTGATTCATCTTTAATTTTCTCTGGCTCTCTGATAATGCCTACAGCTTTCTTTTTCTTTTTTTCTACATAAAAGGTGGTAAATAGGAAAGTACCTGAAGATAAGATGATTCTTGATTCATGACTCCTGCCATGAATGAGAATTAGAAAAATAAATCTTACTTTCTTAGAGTCACTTGTGTGAAAGTTTCTAAACCATACTTTACTTGAATTCTTAAGTAATTTTTAAAGATGACTTACATAAACTACATTTACTTTAGAATATCTGAGTTTGATCTAAAAGAAACCACAGAAGATTTAAAACTTTGTACTTTGATGTTACACTCAACAGTTACAGCTTTAGTCTGATCTTCAACTTTGGGAATGTCATGTAATAGGGTTCATGAAGTTCATGCACATTAGCTATTCTTGGCATGGAAGAGAAGAAAGCCCTCCAAGTAAACCAAAGCTTTTTAAAATTGTCATAGAAACCACATATTTCATCTTTTATTTACATACTAGCTATAAATAAATATTGAATCAATGGCTCTTAGGTAAATAGTGCATTAGCTGGCACTAGCCCTGTAAAAAAAGACAGTAGACACCACTAAACTGTCTCGGCCTTGGTGTCTGTTTATTATTTCAAAACCTTCATAATGAAGTTGAACACAAAGCAAAAGAATGAATCTAAGATTCTTTCCTACTAGGGACATGGAATAAGAGCTCAGAGCATATTTGCACTGGAGAAATAGAGCCTATATTCTCTTCAAAAATATTAACAACTTGTCACATTTTCAGGATAACTTCAAGATAAATGATGCATGCCTCAAAGAAATTCAAAGGCACCCATCTTTCCAAATAAATGTTAACCTTCAAAATACCAGCGAAGAGATGTTAAAATGTATCAGATAATTGTATATTGAAATATCAAAACAAATGTATTCATAAATATGTTTACATATAGAAAATGCTTAGATTCACAGGGAATTCGTTGTATTTTTGGATTTTAATGGAATCTGCTTGTATGTGCTTAGGTTTTAAAATGAAGCTTCATATGTGAGATGTGAATGTGGGACTACTTTCTGGAAATGTATTCAAGTAAAACTTATATGTGTATGTGACGTATGCTGAGTTGTTCTCCTCTGTGTAGTGTTTATGATGAAGTTTTTCTTATTGCTGTTAACTATAAAGAAAAGAAAATGCAGAGAACGTGAAAATCCCTTGCATCCTTGTTAAATCTTCCAAAGTTAGCAATACACTTCTCATCGCTCTGTATCCTTTCCTTAAGCCTTAATCATAAAGCTGAATCTGAGAAAACAGCTGTCCCTGAAAACCACACAAGACTCAAGTATTGTCTTCAGCTATGCACATTGATCAACTCTCTACAAACCGTTAGAAGATAGTGTACACAAAAACGAAAACAAAAAACCCTAAAGCACTTAGCAAAGTGCTTTAGCAAAGTTAATTTAAAAGAAAAGCAGTCAGAATGTCTATCTGATCAAATAAAATTAATTAGAAAGTTGGTGGACAGAAAATAGAGTGAATGAGACCATGGAAAGCACATGAGTCATATGACCTAGTTGAGTTTATTTAGAACACATATACACACACTTAGAAAAATTTGGGATTCCATCAAAACCAGATTGTTTTCCGAACTGCTCCCCAACTAAAAATTAGAAGGTTAAAGGAAAATTGGACAAAAATGTCCCAAACAGCAATGCATGAAAATTGTCAAACAACTACCAAAACAAAATAAACAGAAAAGTAAAAGAAGGCCATGTTTTATCATTTTGAATTTTATATATTAAAGGACATTCAACAGTTTTTATCTCATATAGTATTTAATATTAACTGGCATTTAATACCACTTATCTTTTTCTTTAAAAATTATCAGGAAAATTACTATAGCGAATTCATTTTTATAATGTAAAATTATCCAGTGTAACTAGGATTTTAAAGAACACAGAGCTATTTTGGAATGTGCTTGCTCTCAAGAATGGCCAAGCAAGATTAAAATAAATGCATTAATTGATTATTGTTCTTCATGAGAATGAGCAATTTCAGGCAGAGAGAAACTTCAGCTCTGTTTCAAAAGGTCAGCAGCACTGGTATTTAAGAGGAAAACTGAAGTCACATTTTTAATACTTAAGACAGATGCTTTATGTTACAAGGCTTCTCTGATTAGATCTTTTTGTGCTGACTAGAGTCTGTTCTCCTGGGTGGGTATAGACTAGAAGAAAAAACAAGTTATTGTTCTTCACTGATCCTTTTCTGTGCCTTAACTGCACATATTCTTGAAGGAACAATTGAAATTTCTGCACCCTGGCTGCATCTGCACTCTAACTATGTTCCCATTCCAGCAACAGAAACCTTTATTTTTTAAAAATCTATGTACAAAACTGAAGTCCCTAGAAATGTGACTCTGAATTAGGTCTAAGCTAATTATTAAAGTTGCTTGAAATATTCAATGAACACTTTGGAACCATTTTAATGACATATTTATTATTCTTTCATTTTGTAAATGCTAAAACATCAAAAGAAAATGATATAAAAATGAATATATATTGACAAGAACAATGTATATTTATGACTGCCAAAATCTGAAGATTACTGATACAGATTGTGGTATGCCTATGTGGTCAGAAACATCACAGTAAGATGAACAATCTTTTCCATCCGGTACTCAACCTACAGTATTTTTTTTTTTTTTTTTTTTTGTATATGTGAAACCACGTACATCAGTGGGAACTTATTTGTATGGAAATACTCCAGTCAAACCACTAATCATGGCAGTCAGAATTCCCAGAATAAAGCAGTGACTCTGAAAATTATGCCAACTACTTGGGTTAAAAAGATGGTTTCAAAAATTGCAAATCAGCACAATATGGAAAGGTTATTAGCAAACTACAGAAATGTGGTTCTAAAGTACAGTAGACAGTATTGAATAGCAATTTCAAAATCACTTTTGTTTATATTAGACATAGTGCCTCAAATAAAAGAGTTGCAAAAACCCATCAATTTAGTCAGGCTGGGGTTGGCATCTAAATATCTTTATTATGCCTTAATGAATTTTAATCAGAAAATATGGAAGTCTTTGTGTAGAATATAGGTCACCATATGGAAACATTTTTTTCCCTCATTTTAAAGCATATTTATTCAGATGTTTTCATAAGTTCTTTTTTAAAGAGTTTGTTTATTTTTAGAGAGAAGGAAATAGAGGGAAAAAGAAAGGGAGAGAAACATCAATGTGTGAGAAAAACTTCAATATATTGACTCTCACACACCCCCAGCCACGGAGCTGGCCCACAACCCAGGCATGTTCCCTAACTGGGAATCAAACTGACAATCTTTTCGGTTTTCAGGATAATGCCCAGCCCACTGAGCCACATCAGTCAGGGCTCATAAATTATTTTTTACTTTATTATTTGACACTTCATAATAGTCATAAATTAATATAAATTAGACCCAAGGCAATTATGAATATAAAAATATTTTTTTCATATTTATCACAATGTTCTAAACAGATTTAGGATGAGAGGCAGACAGGACAATTGTTTTTAAGTTTTTGTGATAACTTCAAATTTAAAAAACAAACAAAATACAACAACTATATAGTTATAAAACATGTTCGTCTTTGTGCCAAGATTTTATAAAAATAAATTCACAAAATGAGTTTCTATTTTTTAATTTTTATGTACCTTTCTTAATGCTGCATAATGTCAATCTGTTGTTCTACACAATATTTTTCCAAATTAGTTTACCCATATAAATGATGCTTTGTCTTTCCCCACTTTAAAATCATTTTTATTTTTCAATAATAGTTGACATTAATTATTATAATAGTTTCAGGTGTACACCCCAGTGATTAGACAGTACATGACTAGCTAAGTGATTATCCTGATAAATCCTACACCCATCTGACACCATACATAGTTATTATAATACTAATGACTATATTCTCTATGCATACTTTACAGCCCCATTACCGTTCTATAAAAACAACTTTTTACTTCTTAATTCTTTCACCTTTTCCCCCATTCTCCCAACTCCCCTCCTATCTGTCAACTTTTAAAAGGTTCTCTGTATCTATGAGTCTGTTTCTGTTGTGTATGTTCATTTATTTTGTTTTCTTGAGATTCAATTATTGATAGATATGTATCTATTGTCATTGCATTATTCATATTTTTTAACTCTTCAACATTTTATATAACATGGGTTTGATGGTGATGAACTTCTTTAGCTTTAACTTGTCTGGGAAGTTCTTTATCATTTCTTCAATTCTAAATGATAGTTTTGTTGAGTAATCTTGATTGTAGGTCCTTGCTTTTTATCATTTTGAATATTTCTATACTCTGGTTTCTCTTCAGAGCATACAAATCTTTCGTCTTTTACTTTGAATATTTCTTGCCAGTCCTTTCTGGCCTGCAAAGTTTCTGTTGAGAAATCAGCAGACAGTCTTATTGGGAACTCCCCTGTAAGTAACTGACTGTCTTTCTCTTGCTGCTTTTAAGATTCTCTCTTTGTCTTTAACCTTTGCTATTTTAATTATGATGTGACTTGTGGGCATTTTTGGCTTCATCTTGTTTGGGACTCTGAACTTCTTAAATTTGTATATCTATTTCCTTCACCAGCGAGGAGCTAGGGAAGTGTTCTGTCATTCTTTTTTCAACTAGATTTTCAATGTCTTGCTCTCCCGCTTTTTCTTCCTGGCACCCCATGATTGTAAATGTCGGTACACTTGAAGTGGTCCCAGAAGCTCCTCACAATTTTTTTTCTGTTTTGATTGTGTATTTTTTGCTTCCTTATATTCCAAATTGCTGATTTGATTCTTGCTTCCATCTACTGTACTGTTGATTTCTTGTAAATTATTCTTCATTTCAATTGGTGTATCCTTCATTTCTGGCTAGCATTTTATTATGCTCTCAAAGTCTAACTAAATTCATTGAACACCCTTATAACCAGTGTTTTGAACTCTGTATCTAGTACATTGCTTCCTTCCCTTTTATTTAGTTCTTTTTCTGGAGTTTTGTTCTGTTCTTTCATTCGGGCCATGTTTCTTTGTCTCCTCATTTTGGCAGCCTCCATGTGTTTATTCTATGTATTAGGTAGAGTACTTTGACTCCATGTCTTGGTAGTGTGGACTGATGTAGTAGATGTCCTATAGGGTCAGCCTCCCCTATCAGCCAAACTGGGTACTTGAGGTGCACTCCCTGTGTGAGCTCTGTGCATCCTCCTCTTGTAATTCAGCCTTGATTGCTGTTGGCATGTCAATGGGCAGGATTAACCCCCATGTCAATCAGCTGCAAGCACTGGCTATGACCACTGACTGCCATCTTGACCACTGTGGATGATAAGCAGTGCTGGGCCCACCTCACAGAGCAGGACTTATTTCAATGGGACTCTGGTGCCTCCTGAGTCCACCCCTTGAGTATGTCATGTGTGGAGGTAGTTAAATGGTGGTGCCATGACCTGATCTGATTCTGTCCACTGAGTGAGCAGGTTCCAAGGCCTCCTGGGTAATGTAGACCAAGGTCAGCCACTGCTTATGTTCTACCCAGAGTCACTGGGCATAGAGCTACAAAGTGATCTTCAGATAGCTATTACTCATGCTGGGCTTAAATGGGCCCAGGCATGGCCAATCTGTGAACCAAGGCTGGCTGCTGTTAGTGCTGGGCCTGGGGCTACTTAGCAAGAGGTATGGGGCATATTGAGGCCAGATGCTGTTGTTTGAGTAATTTTGGAAAATATGAAACATGAGCAAAGACAAGCCATTTGTATAGAAAAGCCACTGTAAACAGCTTGGGTGGGCCTGAAAATTGGGTGAGGCAGAGCCTCAGGGATTCACTAGACTGGGGCAAACAGTGTTAGCCATGTTGATGGAGTCTTAGATTTGGTGCCTCCCTGCCAGCTCTGTGGGGAAAGGGTTCATCAGAGAAACAATGGCCTCTGCCAATATTTCTGTCTGGGAGAAAACTGCCACCACTCCAGTTCTTGCTCTAATGCCAGACAATTCAGCTTTCTCCCATATGCCTCTGGTGCCTTTCAAGCTGCTGTCCCAGCTCTGGAGCTCAGAAAGAGTGAGTCAGATTAAGTCCATGTGGGCAACGCTTTAAGAGGAACTGCCTGAGAGACCAGAAGCCCTCATCTCCCTCAGCCTCAATCTCCACTGGTTTTTACAGCCAAAGTTATACGGGCCTCTCTTCTTGGAACCCTGGGCTGAGGAGGCAGTGTCTTGTGTGAGGCTGGGACACTTTGCTCCTCAGGCAGAGACCTCTGCAGCCAAGATATCCCTTTTGACTTTTATCTGTCACACTTGTGTATGGGATCAGCTCTTTTTACGTCTCTGCCCTTTCTATGAGTCTCAGTGTGGCTGCTTCTTTAATTTCCTAGTTATAGGACTTCCATTCAGCCAGATTTCAGGCAGTCTGAACTATGGTTGTGTTGCATTTTATATGTAATTTTGATGTGGTTGTGGGAGAAGATAAGTAGTGTATTTACCTACACAGCCATCTTGATCAGAAGTCCAAATAATGCTCTTTTTTGATCCCTTACTCATTTAACTCTACATACAGTACTTTTGACAAAACTCTATCTTTTATTAATTTTATAGAATGGAAATAATCTCTAAGTCTTGCAATTATTCACTATTAATTGTACTAGCTTAAGGTTTTCACAGTGTATGTGAAATAGTGTGGGTAAGTGGAGAAATTTCTGATAACCCTTCATTCCTATAGATATAAAACTGCACATGTAATAAGTAGGTTTCTATACAGGCACTCTAAAATCCAGAACTTTTAGATATTCTGCTATTAAAGTAAGCAGTACAAATATTAATTGATGTAATATATTTTTATTTTGTTGTGTTATATTATTTTTCGATATATTGATAATATGTTAAAACCTATTCTTCTAATTGCTAATTGAGTTTCCCAAAGTAACTAATGTTACAGCATTCTAAAGTGGACTCTGAAGTAAACTTACTTGGATTAATTAGTCTCATAAAAAAAAAAACTAGCATAAAATTATAGGGCTTTGGCTATTTTGCATGATATCTGCCTCTTCCTAATTAGAACTTCCATATTAAATAAAATATTTGGCTAAAATAAAAAAATATTGGTAATACCAATTGTAAGCAATATTGTAGCACAACTGAAACTCTTATTCATTGTTGGTGAGAATGTAAAATGGTTCAGTGACTTTGGGAGACAGTTTGGTGATAGGGGAGGCTGTGCTACTAGATTCTACAGGACACCTACTGCATTAGCCACTATACGAAGCCAGTGAATTAGAGCAGCTCTATCTAATAAACAGAAATAAACACAGGGAGGCTGCCAAAAAGAGGAAAGAGAGGAACATGAAAGAACAGAAAAAAACTCCAGAAAAAGAATTAAACAAAATGGAGACAATCGATTATCTACTACATGCAGAGTTTAAAACACTGGTTATAAGGATGCTGAATGAACTTAGGGGAAGAGCAGATGAACTCAGAGAGAACTTAAGCAGCATAAAAAAAGACATGGAAACCATAAAAAATAACCAGCTGGAAATGAAAGATGCACTAACTAAAATGAAGAACAAGTTACAGGTAATCAACGGTAGAGTGGATTAGCCAAGATTCAAATCAGTGATTTAGTGTATAAGGAAACAAAAAACACCTAATCAGAACAACCAGAAGAAAAGCAAATCCAAGAAAATGAGGATAGTGTAAGGAACTTCTGGGACAACTTCAAGCACATCAACATTCACAACATAGGAATGCCAGAAGGAGAAGAGAGAGAGCGGGAAATTGAAAACCTATTTGAAAAAATAATGACAGAAAACTTTCCAAACTTGGTGAAGAAAATAAACATTCAAGTTCAGGAAGTGCAGAGAGTCCCAAACAATGTGAAGCCAAAGATGCCCACTGCAAGACACATCATAATTAAAATGCCAAATGTTAAAGACAAAGAGAGAATCTTTTTCGTGATTTTAAATTACTTAATTTTGAAAGAAAAAAAGAGCTTTAGCAAAGTCACATATGACCATTGTAACAGATAGTATAGGAAGCACACCATTCAAAGCAACAGTCAGTCAACCCCAGCCCATTCCACAGAGTCAAAATCAACTGTTTACATTTTTAGATATTCTATTGATTATTATATTCATATTTCTGAATAATATTTCTTTACATGTCTCAATTTATTCTGTAGCCATTGACTACCTCCTGTTAAAGGCACATATTTAGATCACTGCATGCTGACTGCTTAAAAGCAGAGAGAAAAGCAGTAATTTACTTACTACAGAGCTCCCATAAGACTGTCAGCTAATTTCCCAACAGAAACTTTGCAGGCTAGAAGGGATTGGCAAGAAATATTCAAAGTGGTGAAAAGCAAGGACCTACAACCAAGGTTACTCTACCCAGAAAAGCTATTATTTAGAATCAAAGAACAGACAAAGAGCTTCTTAGAAAAGAAAAAGCTAAAGGAGTTTACCATCACCAAACCAGTATTATCTGAAAGGTTAAATAGTCTTCTTTAAGAAGGCAAAAAATATGAATAATAAAATGGCAATAAATATATATGTATCAATAATTGAATCTAAAAATAAATAAATAAGCATAACAGAAACAGAATCATAGATACAGAGAATATGTTGATGGTTGCCAGATAAGAGAGCGGTTGGGGGAATGGGCAAAAAAGGTGAATGGATTCAGAAGTACAAATTAGTTGTTACAGAATAGTCATTGGGATGTAAATGATAGCATAAAGAACACAGTAGCCAAAGATTATATTATATATGCATGACCCATGGAAATGAACAACAGCATAGGGATTGCCTGAGGGAATGGGAGGGCCTGGGCAGAGGAGGACATAGGGAGAAAAACTGGGACTACTTAATAGCTTAAATGATAAAACATAATTTAAAAAAGAAAAGGAAAGGAAATGGAAATAAAAGAAAGAGAAGGAACAGGAAAGAAAGGAAAGGAATGGAAAACTCAATAATGGGACACAGGAGTCACTTGAAAGAACTTCCAATGGTCAAAGATGGGAAAATTCGAGCAACAAAATAAAATAGAATTGGAGTATGATCCAATAATTAAAAATAAATGTCAATAGTTCATACTGTGATATAAATAAGTGATTGAGTATATTAACAAGTTGTAGGAAAAAGATAAGTATCTTATACAGAAGAATTTCAAATACTTTTTGCCTTCAAGAAGGTGATGCATACTTTTCCCTCAAGAGGGTGATGCATAACTTCCCACTTCTTACTGTATATAGAGAAGTAGAGTACAGTATAAAATGGTAGAAAAGAGTATCAAAAGTAAGAAAATGATGAACTCTATTTACAATGGAAAGTCTGAAAGACACTACCTCTCATAGGTGATCGAGGCTCACATCAAAAGTGATCAATCATGTTGATAGTATGTACCCTTGACATGATGTGATGAAAATGGTACTGTATCTCTGAGGACTTTCCTCCCATAAAGCCACAACCCCATCTAATGAAAAGTAAAAAAAAAAAAAAAAAAATCAGACAAATTCAAGTAGCTGACCATTACTACACATCAAAAAACAAAGGCAAGATCATCAAAAAAACAAAAGCAGTATTAGAATCTGTCACAGCCAAGAAGAACCTAAGGAGACTTGACTCTTCAATGTGATGTGGTACCCAACATGAGATCCTGGGACAGAAAAAGGGCATAAAGCAAAAACTAAAGAAATCCAAATAATCTATAGACTTCAGATAATAATGCATCAATATTAGTTCATTACACTATATAAAATATGTTAACAATAGGTGTATATATATGGGGTACATGAAAACTCAGAACTACCTTTGTGATTTTTCAGAAATCTAAAACTATTCAAAATTTAAAATTTTATTTTAAAAATATTAACAAGTCCTTGAGAGAGATAGTAACCTATTTATTTGGTAGCTAAAATTATTTTTTATTAATATAACACTCACACTATTTAAAAATCAAAATATAGATATAGTAATAAGAAATTAATTGTAGAAGTGCTCATTTTTCTCTAGACTGAAATACTAGAAGTCCTGTTAAATCTTAAAAAATACAGGAGAGCTATGCATTTGGCACATAGAAGTGGTGATAAGCAAGCCAGAATTGAGTGGACATTAATTTTACAAGCACTCAGTAGAAATACTAGATTTTTTTTAAGTTATAGAGATGTTACAAAATGACATTTTCCAGTGTAATTTCAAAGATCCTGCTTACTTCATTTCAAGTGTAATTATCTGCCAACAGTAAATAAACACACCTTGAGAAATGAAAATAGTTATGATACTTAAGATATAATACTTAAGGACATGCAGAGGAAAGACATATATACACTGTTGTGTGGTCACAGACTAAAAATGTAAAAAAGAAAAAAGAAACTAATGGATGTAATCTCATTTATTTTCAGCAGACACCACACAAACACATTGAGTAGAGCAATTCTTTGGTGAAAATTTGAAAATGTAAGTATAACACATATTTGCCCCCAAAAAAGATTTTAATCAAGTTTGAGATATCAGATGTTTATTCTTGAACACCTCCAGAGGATTAAATATATCAATCATGGAAAAGCCTGTTGAAATAGGTCAAAGTGATTTTCTATTTGTTGATTACATTGAGTAAATCAATCCAGGCCAGGATGTAACGTGTCAACAAGTATACCAGTAGCAAACAACAGTTTATTTCTCACTCACACTACATTTCCATTACAAGTGCTACTGTTCTACTCCAGGCTGAAGAAGTTATCTCTACTGCAGCATTACTGATTTTGTGGTAAAGAGAAATGCGGTGTGGTAGGTCATTTGTTGACTCAGCACTTCTGCTTGGCAGTGGCATGCATTGCTTCCGCTCAGAAGCGAACACATATTTCATTGGTCAAATCAAGTCACATGCCTACTCCTCAACTCATTAGGATAGGGATATAAAATGAGAACTACAAGGAGGGAAAAAATTTTCAAGCATTAATATAATCTATGATACTTATTAAATATCTCCAACACTTAATAATTTTGTGACTTTAGAAAAAACACTCTCCTTAAGCCTCAGTCTCCTTGCCTACAAAGTATGAACAGTATTTAGTCATGGTGTTAAGGATAAAATATAAAGTAATATGCAAAGCAATTAAAGTTAGATAGAATCTTAATAAATGATAGTTATTATTATGAATGCCAAATAAACATTAAGATTCTTATGGCTCAAATAAGTCTTAAGCAACAATAATAAAGCATTAAGGAAATTAATATAACAGAGCTTAACCTTGTATTTCTTTCACTGTTTTATATATCATTAAATTACTTTACAAATATTGTTTTGATATATTTTTTCAGAATAATTTTATTTTGTCTGCACTATGAAATATTCTGCAATTTCGAGCTGCCTATTTTCTCCTTATGATATCTTTAATGAAAGTAGAATTCAATCTTTCCAGGACTAGATGTCCAAGACTAAATAAATCATAAGACCTGCATAATTGAAAACAGGAATGTTGGTCTAGTGAAAGGCTTACCCCTGCAATAGTGGCCACTGGCATGGCTTTTGAAATGGGTCTCTGTCTGCCAGAAGCTTTTGTGCTGAGCACGGTCACAGAACCAACAGTACCACAAAATATAATCCAGGTTGTCTTGCTGGTAAGCCAAAACACTATGTGCTTTTTCTATGGTTTGAAATTTATCCCAAGGAAGAGCTTAAACCCAAACCAAAACTGGCAAAAATTCTTAGAAAATATGACTGTTTGGGCAACTCAGATATGCTGGACTGTAAATGGCTGCTGACAAAGTGTTTGCCCAATTTTCTCTCCTTGAACATGATAGGGTATGGAATAGAAAGTAAATATATAGTGCTTAAGTGGTCTGTCCCATTCTTCTTGAAAATTTGAATATTTGGTTTCCATGACTCTAAACTCTTCTACTTCATTTTTTACAAGTAAAATTCTTTCTCGTTCACTGACAAATCTCCTTTCACATCTTATAGTTCATCCATTTCTATTTGGATATTGTTAAATCCTTACTTCCAATGTTATTTTACGTGCTATTTTCTGCCTTTCCACCTAGTTATTAAATGCTTACTGACAACAACCTTAATTAAGTATACTTTTTTATGACTTTTGGTGTCTGGCACAGTGTTGGTATAAATAAGCATGTGTTTTGTTTATAAACTCTCTCATGATGTGCCTGCTTATCATTTTTCCTGGTTTTGTTGTTATCATATCTACAAATTATATTTTTACTCAAAAGTAATTATAGTCTGAGTACTGATTTAATCAACTGAAAAAACAAAAAATTTTCTAGTATTTTAAAGTCAATTGGTGGGAGACCTCACTAATAAAGAAAGGCACAATTTAAATTTGTACTTTTCCTATGTAAGTCTCTGAAAATGTGTGTTAGGGGTATTCCTGGGGTTGAAACCACTGACCTGCATTCATTGCGTGAAGTCAGGATAGAGCACAGATACTGTTAGCAACAATGTGGGAAGTTGGGTAAAAGCGGAAACTTCGTAATTATTATTAGGATAGATTGCCCAGAGTGGAAGCTCTGGAGTAAACAATCCCAAACTGGGCTTCAGATCAAAGAAATAAAAGAGGATGAATACAGGAGAGGCTGCTGAATTTGCCAGTTTGAGCCATAACTTAATAGGGATCCCATGGGCATTCACAATCAGGAGGAAAAAAATAAATAGTGTAGCAGCTTTTTACGCATGGATGAACCTAATGGGAAAAAAATCTTCTCCAGTCCTGGGAAGAAAGCATGGCACAGGGTATCTATGGAAATTCCAAGAACCAGCACCTAGCGGAAGACCTACACTTTGGGAAGTGGGGCATTGGGAGTTGAGAGTCAGGTTGACAATGGAGAAGTTCTGCTTAATGTTTTAAATATATGCTAAAGTAATTGAGATATAATAATGTTGCAGGATGAGTTCCCTAGGAAAAAGACTCTGAGATGGATATTTGTGCACAGATGGTTCACTGGAAGTTCCTCTCAGTAATGACACCTATACAATAGTGACAGAAGTTGGATTGGCCAGAGGGTGTTGAACTGTAATGCAACAATGGCTTCAGCCATCCAAGTGGGAACTGAGGGGCTGGGGCAATTCTTCAAAGATATCCTAATTGAGGAAATGGGGTTGGTCCTATGCACCTCATCATGGGTTAATAATTATATGCAGTTTTGCTTTGGAGAGTGGCAGTTATTTTGAGTGGGACATCCCTTCAGCTATAAGTGACTTCTGAGGACAAACTCAACTATAAGCTATTAGAAGGCAACAATTCTGGCAACTGAGAACATGAGTGCCTTGGGAACATCCGAATGGAAGGATGTGGGTATCTAATAAGTTTATCCTATTTGGGAAGAGTTCCTCTATGATTTTGGTTGGTCTTTGGTTCATTTGGATATGTACAAGGGGAGGATTAGTGGGGAAAACTAGAGCTCCCATCACTGCAGCTGGTATTTAGAAAGCCGATGATACCATCACCTCTTCTACTACCATCCATTCTAAATTTCCATCATAGCTGGCACCTCTCTCCATGTAAATGCTCACTCTTAGGAGAGCTAGACACATTGTTGAGGAGACCAAGCCTCTGAATATCGTGCGTTTTGTTTTAGTTCATAGCTTCTACATTTGTTTATTTATCATCAAAATGAAGCAGGGGAATCACCAAGCAGTGCCAATAGGGAACTTGGTAGCTGGAATGTCTTTCTAGAAATACCCTGAGTTAGAAAGAATTCATACTTCCTATTTAGATCTGCGATTGGATGTGTTCTTCTCTGACAATGAGGTATAATCTTAGGTGAGGTCATCTCCTTTTGCAAAGGATGATTCTCAGGGAGCATTTCAGCTATGAGCCATCAGTGGGCAACACTATCAGCCTTCGGGAGAATGAACGCTTTAAGCCCTAAGAGGCATAGGTATACCATCCAGCATGAATCTCAAACACTGTCTGGTAATATATCTCTCTATGTCTGGTTTGTACAACAACATGATCTCACACTGCAATAAACTTTTAATAATACCCGATTATAATATAATGTTTCCAATACCTAGCCATAGTAGGCGGATTTTTAAGATGGCTGTCAGGATTCCTATCCTCTGGTGTGCATGTCTGTATAATCCCTTTCCCTTAATGTGAGCAGGACCAGTGAACATAATGGAATGTCATTCCTATGTTTATGTTACTAATCAATTGACCTTGAGATAATCAAAGGAAGAGATTATCTTGGGTAGGCCTTGCATAGTGGGATGAGTCCATTAAAAGAAAGTGAAACATCAGAGACATACTTTCTCGATAACCACTAAAAAGCAGCAAATTCCTCTGCTGTCAGAGGGCATGGGAATAGAAGGTGTCTAGTTGCTAAGAGAGAATCCCTACTGATAGCTAACAAGAAAATGGGAATGTCAATCATACAACCACATCATAAATTCTGCCAAAAACCAAAATGAGAGCTTGAGGGACTGAATCTCAGATAAGATGGCAGTTCCAGTTCCAGCTAACAGCTTAATTTCAGTGTTTTAAGACACTGAGCAGAGAATCTAGCTAAGCCATGCCTGGACTTCTGACCTACAAAAACACTGAGATAATAAATGAGTGTTGTCATGAGCCACTAAATTTGTGGTACTTTGTTATGCAGCAGTTGCTCACTAATGACCAACATTTAAGATACTCTGCAACTCAACCTTGACACCTATCCAGTGGTGTTTCTCAAGATAAGCCAAAATGAAAACACTGTTTCAGTACTTATGATCTTCCCGCATTTCAAACCCATAGGCATGGTTCTCATTCCTGCATCAGCATTTATTCCCATGATGTGTTCACTCCTTGGAATTCTTCTTTATCTCCTCTGCTTATCTAAATCTTACACATTCTTCAAGACCCAATATCTATATATTCTATACAACATTTATCTGTATTTTATATTTTAAGGTATATATATGCTCTAATTCCTTATACGGCAATGGTATTCAAATACCAAAGTGAACTTGATCTGCCTTCTGAGTCTATTTCAAAATGTGACAAAAATCTGGAGAGAGCAATATTCTGTGACTTTTTTTTTTCTCTGACTTTCCTATTTACCCCAGTTCAACTTTGCTATGTTAAAAATAAATGGGCTACTTAAATGTTGTACAGAGCTTGAATGAAGAGTTGGCTGTAGGGTGCAAGAGGAGCTTTATAGATTACTGATTCTAAAAACTTCATTTTACAATGAAAGTGAAGCACAAAGAGGTTAGAGGCTCAATATCTCAGAGCTAAATTACGTTAGATAACTAATATCTCCTAGTTCCCATCTTAGTAACTTTACAATCAGAAAAAATCTAGAACTTAAAAAAGAGAGCACTAGATCTGTGTTTGTTTTAAATCTCAAATAATTATTAAAATTACTTATCATGAGTGAAGCTCTAGGTAACAATGTGCAAACCTGCAGAGAATTTTATAAAAATTTATTTGAGCCAAACAGAGAATGCACCTGGAAGCAAAATCTCCACAGACTGAGAAAAATGCTTCAGAAATTAACAATTTGTGGTTTCTTTGTAATGCACTTTATATTAAGGAAGAAAGGTAAGGAAGATTACATGAAGATTGGAGGAAGCAATGAAGGGATTGTATCGTAGGGAATTTAAGATTATGTGCTTCCTTGAAGTGTCTGAAAGGATGGTCAGGTATCAGGAGGAAGGATATAAAAGGGGGAATTCCAAAGGTGTTTTAATCCAGAGACACAGAAACAATGGACAGGGCTTGCTTAAGGCAAAGAGAAATCTTTTAATAAAGAAATTGTTAGAGAATATTGGAAAATAGTTATCCTTCATAAAATATGTTGTTTGTGTTAACATGTAATAGACTTATTATTTTAAGCTAAATTAATAAATAATTTTTAAATTGGTGCTATAAAAAAAAAGAAAAGAAATTGTTTGCTTGGAGCCTGATTACCCACCATGACCTGCCCAGCTAGGAATTTATGATCAGATCATCCCGTGAGATTACCTTCCACAAAACCCTTTTTTTGTCCGCAATGTGTAACGTTATATATCATTAGGATCAGTAATAGGATACAATCATGAGCAGTGAATTCTCAGTCTCTAAATCTTGAGTTTGAGCCCTATTTCTGCCACTACTGAGTTGAGTGACATAAGGAACTGACTTAAATTCTCTGTACCTCAGTTTTATATGTACCTCAGAATGTAATAAAACTTACCTCCTCAGGTCTTAGCCATGATAAAAATTGGTTCAATTACCTTTTAGTATTATTCTCTTTATTTTCATTGCCTAAAAAAAAAAGTGCTGTTGCACTAAAAATTGGTCTGAAATATGTTTGAGGTATTGTGCCATATTTTTAGGTTAGGTGAAAGAAACTCTGTTCCTGATGCCCAAGTGACACAGACAGATTTAAGTCCTCAGGTGAGTAAGTGATACAACAAGAAACCACAGAATGGGAACAAATTAGAGAAACTTATAAACCTGCTGGAGAGAGTGAATGCTAATTATGCTGACAGTTTAATTTTTATTCAGATTATTTCAGCAGGTGCTTCTTAATCGGCCCTATAGTGCTTTTCGATTACTTCCAGATTTTACCTTTTCAAGCCATCTTCCACCCTCTAAGATTTTTTTCTTTAGTTAAAGTAAATTTGAATTTCAGATGAACGTACTTTGAAGGTCCTTGCTGTAACCCAATGAATCCTGATGCTCTACCATAGGCAATTCATTGCTTTCTCTAGGATTAATTTTTTAAAATATTTTATTTATTTATTTTTATAGAGGGGAAGGGAGGGAGAAAGAGAGGGAGAGAAACATCAATGTGTGGTTGCTTCTCACATGGCTCCCACTAGGGGCCTGGCCTGCAACCCAGGCATGTGCCCTGACTGGGAATCGAACCTTCGACCTTTTGGTTCGCAGCCCGCGCTCAATCCACTGAGCTATGCCAGCCAGGGCTCTAGGATTAATTTTTTAAATGTAAAATAATTCTATTGTAAAGACAAAAATGCAATTCTCAGCACTTAGTTGTAGTGATTTTATCTGACCACTACAGTGAAAGAAACAACATGAAATAAGGTACAATAGAAGGGGGAAATATTATGAAGAAAGAAATGACATATGAAGAAAAATAAAGAGGGTTCATTGATCACCAATTTGCATGCTGTGTCCAACAACTATAGAGGAACAGAGCGACTTTTGGGGAAACTTGAGTACGTCCAGTTTTGACATGGATGGAAATTACTGAAGCACTCTGTATAATTCAACGAAAGATGTTCTAGGTATGTCTAGATAGTTTAATAGAGCAGACAAATAAGCGACCCCAGATCAGCCATATCTGCCTGGTACAAATTTTCCTCATTTGTTTTCTGGGTCTGAGGAAAGAAAATCGGTTTCTTGTCCCAACTCCATGTTACTTTGATGCATCACTTTGGAAAAGTTACTTAACCTGTTTATGCTGTTCTATCCCCTTAAAAAGAAAAAAGGATTTTAGATTTTGCTTATTTAGTTGAGAAGGTGATGACAAGTAATAAGTAGAATAATGAATGTTAAAGCACTAAAAAAGTTAAAGAGCTAAAAATGAAAGAAATTGTCTTTGTACATTTCAGTTATGAAGGAATCAAGGGGATTTCAATGTAATGTTTTCATTAATAAATATGAACCAGACCTGATTGAACACAGTTTGCTTAGAGTGAAATGAAAATCTGTATGAAAATTTTTTAAAATGTACAAAATAATAACTGTCATTCATTCGAAGTACAAGAGGATAATTTTACCCTTTTGGTTGGGAGAGATAAAATGTGATTATCAAACAGTCCTTTATGTTTTGTTCAGTTATCTGGAAGAACTAAAGAGAACATTGCTAGCCTTCTCACAGTCTCACACATTTAACCACCACCAATACATGCTGACCTGATGTGAATCTTGACATTGTCATATCAAAACATGAGATTTGGGACGGAAATAGAAAATAAAGAATATTTTAAATAAATCGCTGCATATAATATATGCAACTGCTGGGTATTTTATTCTAGTTAGATCTTTCTGATTTTATAGATCACAATTTGATGATCCTTTTTTTTACAATGGGAAATACAGTTTTATAGCAGAACAATTAATTTTTTCTCCTCCTCTTCTTGGGTGACTTGACCACAGACTGAACCTGTTCCTGAAATTGTGCTGTTTCCACTTTGGTTTATTCCCTGATGTGAAATGATATTGTGTTTCTGTTGTTTCTGGATAAACTCAAGCACAAGCTAAACCTCGACATGTCTCGTGGCTTTGATCTAAGCCTCTGTGTATGGCTCATAAACCTCAGACAGTGCCATTGTAAAATATCCGCACTCTGTCTGTTTCTTACAAAACTGTTCAGTTTTATTGGAGTGAATCTAGTGATTTGCATTCCTTGATCAGTCTCTGCTTTTCCAGATTTCTGACATGAAAGGGATATAGCCTGCCTATCACATAAATAAAAAGCCTTTCATTAAGAAATAGCTTTTCCTTTTGTAACCTCTAATTTAGCATTTTCTTTCCTGGAAGTAACCCTGTGGACCTATAGTATTCATCTTTGTTTGTTCCTAACTATATCTTAGCATCACTGACACTTGTTCTAACAGTTTAATAGTCTGATAATTAAATCTGGTTGATCAAAAATTTAATCCCCCCAAAATTCTTCTAGGTTAAAATTTTATCATATGGTATGATAAAATTTTTATATTACCCTTATCTGATATTAAAATTAAATGGGTTGGGTATAATTCCAAAAAGCATACTTAATTAGTAATGTGTAATGGACATTCAATTTTCTGAGACCAGGTTTTGGAGGCAGAGTCAACGTGAGTAGCTGGCTGCTTAATTCTACTTCCTTTCAGCCCCTAGTCAGTTCTTGGTGACATTATGGAGATCAACTCAAATCCCAAGAGATATGATAAGTCTAACCTGTCTGCTTCTCCAGAAAGTCTTCTTTACCATGGACTGCCTTCTTCCCTCACTGTATAACTAGTAGCTCCAGATAACTTGTTCTAATGAATTATTTATATAAAAATGGTACCATTTTGTTCTTGTCTTCACTCAGACTAATACACACATAAACACCATTCATACTATTTGGGACAGACCCAACATTTATTCTGTTATCTCAATGACGAATAAATGGATACATAAAGTGATTTTTTAAAAAAGATTTTATTTATTTATTTTTAGAGAGAAGGGAAGGGAGGGAGAAAGAGAGGGAGAGAAATGTCAATGTGTGGTTGCCTCTCACACATCCCCTACTGAGGGTCTGGCCTGCAACCCAGGCATGTGCCCTGACTGAGAATTGAACTGGCAACCCTTTGGTTTGCAGGTCAGCACTCAATCTACTGAGCCACACCAGCCAGGGCTAAAGAGATATTTGTTAACAGTACATGTAATAGTCCTTTGAGCTTTCAATAAAAGCTAAAATTGATAAAAAGTTCTATGTTATTAAAATATTAGGTAGTATTATGTAGGATATTGTTTTGGCCTTTCCATCTTTCTTGCTTGATTACTGAGAACTCTGATTTTGTTAAAGATAGTAACATGTCCAATTAAAATAACTTATTTCCTTACACTCTTTCCATCTACTACATGACATTTATGGAGAAATCTATAATAATCCTTATAATAAAAGAAAAGAGTCAGTTTCATAGACTTTTTTTGCCATTCTCCCCTTTTCTGTCTTGTAATACAGGCATTATGCCTAGATACGTAATGCTCAGTTTGCACTACACTAGCAAAAGCTAAAAAACATACTGAATCTTCTTTAATGGCATATGATGACCCCCATACCAACCCTAAGCTATTTACTTTTGGATTTTTTGTTATGGAAGGAAAACATGGTTAAGCTAGTACATTCAAGTTTCCGATGTATGAAACCAAACACATTCATAAATAACAAAAATGTCTTTTCAAAAACTGCCTGTTGAGGTCTTTAAGTGACAGCCTTATAACTTGAATTTCTGTGTCTCTTCATATTTCATTATTTGAATTTTCCTATCTAGAAAGAAAATAGTGAAAACTTCTTTTCCATTAGCAGAGCTCCTACTATGCAAGTTCAAGAACAAAAATGGCAAATTAAGCCTCATCCTCTTTTACAAAATGAATACCAATTTTATAAAGTAGTACAGAGAATAGTTGAACAATCCATGTAAAACTTAGCTATTTAGCATAAATTTTTGTAAATTTATAAATGTTATCTCTTATTATTAAGAGTTTACTCTTTCCTAAGTAAAATTATACTAGGATAGATTTTGAAAGATCATCAGGTCATAGATGTATTTAACCCCTAGGGGTTTCTCCTTTTTAGAAAAATTAGAAATACTCTGTCGATAAATATATGTGAATTTTCCAAGACAGCCCCAATTTCAATAATACTTCCATGTCATGTACCCTGATTTTTAAAAAAACCATTATGCTTTGTTCTAAAACTCTTCTTGTGGGCTTTGTTATCTTTAAAATCAAATATAAGTTCTCTTGGACTTTTTGAAACAAAACATTTTGAATTTCTATTTCTCTATAGGAGTTCTAAATTTTCTTTGAGGTTGAGTTGAATTTTTCTCCAAGTCTGTTATCTTTGCTCTCCTCCTGTTCACAGAATTTAACCCTTTGCTTAAAATTTGCAATACCTCTGTCTACCATCTCTGTCTAAAATTCAATGCCTTCAAGCTAACCTTCTCCTCCTGCATTCCTGTGCATGAGGAGCCTGGATCTTTAGCAAAATGAATGGGATTATTTCTAAAGTTTCTTTTTTGAGGCAGCTCTTTTTTTGTGTTCGTGAAGGATTTGGTAGAAAACACTTAGGCATCCTTTGGGATCTATGTGTTCAGGACAGAGATCTTATGGTTCCACTGCCAGATTAAGGAGCTAAGGTTCATGGAGAGTGAAAGACACATCTCTACATTGTGTGCATGTGGTGGAGATGCCACAAATTATCTCTAGGTGATTGGCTTCCTGCTTGTTTTCTTCAGTACTTCAAACATAGCCCTCAATACACTTCATACTCATTACAGTCTTGATACACAAGGGTGTTGAATTTGTGGGATTATCTACATTGAGTCTGAGCAAAGTTTCATGGCACAGACAAGAGTTACTCTTGCCAGGTCATCGATGAGGAGTTAGGGATTCATTGGTGTGGGTGAGATGATCAAATGGCGATGACCCCCAGATGCATGTGACTGTGTGTTTCTAGTGGAATGAAGCCTAGACAGTCTGTGAAAAAAACTCAAGTTAAGACCAAGTATTAACAACAATGTCCCTTGAAAGGGGTATTTTACTTTTTCACATATGACACTTTTCCCTGACTGCAATTTCTCTACTTTCTTAGGTGTTGTGACTGGGGTTGACTACCCAGGCTTCACTGTCCTCCTCCCCAGGCTCCTGCTGACCCAGCTTTATCTTCTTTACCTTTCTAATAGCCCCTCCACTACACTTTCACTTCAAATAAGAATATATGTGTGTGTATTTATATATATAACTTTTATATATACACATATATGTATACATATGCATATATATATATGTGTACACACACAAACACATATATATATAATTTGTCAGGTTCTTTTATTTATTTATTTATTTATTTATTTTTCTTTCTTTTAAAGACCTTGGTCTACGTGACCAATAAGTGGCTTTGGGTGAATCATGTGCCTTGACATGCACTTTGTTATTTTCCATGAAAGAAAGATGTAGTCAAACTTCTGATGTGAAGCCTAGTATATCTTATCACAAAATTCACTTTATGTGTTGTTACTTATTACATTTTTATTTTTAATTCTGAGTGAAACACCTTGTGTTAAGCTGCAGCAGCATATCTGTGTGGCTTAGACCGAAAGTTATCCCTTTCATATTCTTTTTTTTTATTTTTTATTTTCTAATTTTTTTCTGTTTAAGTTTATTTTTATTTTATTTTTTATCAGTATTTTTTAAATTATTGATCTTGTACAGTTTTCTGTCTTTTACTCCCCCCCCAGCCCACCGCCCTAGCCCTTCCCACCTCCCTCCCATTTCCAGCCCCCATAGTTTTTGTCCATGTGTCCTTTATACTTATTGCTCTAAACCGTTCCCCTTTTCCCCTGACATTCCCTCCCCTCTCCCCTCTGGTCACTGTCAGACTGTTCTCAATTTAAAGTAAAACTTAGCCCTGGCTGGTATAGCTCAGTGGATTGAGCTCGGGCCTGTGAACCAAAGGATTGCGGTTCGATTCCCAGTCAGGGCACATGCCTGGGTTGCAGGCCAGTTCCCAGCAGGGAACGCACGAGAGGCAACCATACATTGATATTTCTCTCCCTCTCCCTCTCTCCTACCTTTCCCCTCTAAAGATAAATAAATAAAAATCTTTAAAAAAAATAAAGTAAAACTTAAAGTCCCAATTACAGAGACTCAGAGTTTCTTGTGAAAACAACTCTCTAGGCCCAGAGGACACTAGGAACCTCAATCATACAAATGCCTCAGTTGATGCAATCTAATTACAGTACAAATTTTTATATGTATTTATACATATGTAAATGTGTACATGTTTATCAATGCATATATAATAAACTCCTATGTTCTAAAATTTATATTTGCCTCATCAAACTATATAATGTCTGTTGCCTTTTAAGGATGATAGCAGATAAGAAATGGGCGGTTGGTGAGGCCATTTATCTCAGGAACATTCATTTTTGGACCCTCAAAGTCCCAGTGCTAAAGAGCCTAACAATGTTTCTGATAGGGGAAATCCCCTGGCTCTAGTCTTTTGTTGCAGAATCTGCCAGAAGCCTAGGGAAATATGAGAGGAAAGGATGAATACTGCAGAGGCATGCAATGTTCCTTTTGTGGTTAGCATTACGCACCTCCTGACTATGAAATTCGGGATTTAAACATCTCTTATCCCCATAGGTTCCATAGTGTAATCATTGTAACTGGACCTCTGGGTCTGGCAGCTATCCCCCTTCTGTTTACAGATCAGTTGTTCCATCCCTGGCCTCAGGGTGGTGGACAGTTTGCAAGAGAAAACAGTGTGAGTGGTTCAAAGTCTTCACTGGCCAACATTTCAAATCCAGATTTAAGTGCTGTCAGCCAAGAGCAAAGCAATGAGAGGGAGGGCCTTCAAGGAGGTCCAGTCTGAAGAACCCAAGGGAACTGAGAAGGCATTCTCTGGAGCAGCAGCTGGCACAGAATTAGGAAGGACCCCCTGGAACATGGGGGCCTTCAATAAGGCTCTTTTTTACCCCTCTCCATAGTTTATGACATCTGGTTAAAGGAAAGCAGGGTGTGGATGGAAAATGTTAGAGAAAAATGCAGGATGTTCTTTTTCTTTTCAATGTCTTAGATACTTTTTCTTTTCAATGTCTTAGATACTTTGCTTAAGAAATCTGAACTAGGAAAGCCAAGCCAGGCTAGTGGATCAGAGACTAAATTGTGTCATTTCTCTGTTCGTTGTGTCTCTGAGGTGCTGCCCTCTTGAAATCTGGCATGGATTCTGGCCTGCAAGGCTCAGAGGGGTTGGCTATGAATGAAAAGGAGTGTAGGGAGTTTAACAAAAGCTCAGTGGATTGGATTGATACTCCTTTCACAATCGTTTGTGTAACTCCTGATCAAGAAAACCCCTCTGGGAAGAGCAGGGATCTGAGAGGAATGGGCACTGCAGGGAACCAAATGCATCGTTCTTACTGACTTTCTGTGGGTTTTGGGCTGGCAGCCAAACTCCTGGAGGTCTGTAAAGGGAGCCAGTCTCATAAAGATCTGTGTCTCCTGAATCTGTCTCAATAAAGGAAAAAAGAAAAGAAAAGAAAGGAGAAAAGGAAAATCAAAACATTTTGACATTCAGCCTGTGAAAAGTTTTTCTCAGTTTCAACTGGGAGAGGGTGAAAAGGTTAAAGTCAGCCAGCATTCACTCCATTCCTGAATCTTAGAACATCTTTATAATTCTGTTGAGAGCAAGCACCAATGGACCTCGAAGGTCTCATACTTTAGCAGTCTCATGTTGACATAAAGGCAGCCAATTCTGATAGTTTTACAAATGGCTTTTGGCTACGATTCCTATTCAAATTCCTAGGCACTATTCTAGACCCGAAGAATCAATGGCTGATTGGACAAGAGACTGTGGAAGGGGAAGGGGGGCATAAAACTCTCAGCTTCCAGGCTTTGGTGTTATAGAAAAACTTTAGGAGAGACCAGGGCAAGGCCTTTCAAAACAGTATATTATATTGCATTTAACATTCATTATAATGTTTCAGTATACATGCTATATGTATGTAAAATTTAATCTATACATTATGGCAAGTACCTTAATCAGGAGTACATAATTCAGGATTGGATAGTTAGCATTTTAAAAACCTTAGTTATGAATTCATATACCTGCAGGAGTTAACAGAGAGGAATTTGAAAGAATTCTGTTTTAATCTGCATTTGAAAGTTGCTAATTTTTTCATAAAGGATGGTAGAAATTCACATGGATGGGCTAGAAAGAACAGACAGGCAGCTCAGCTTTTGTGTGAATAGAAAGGAAGAATCCAGTGGACAGTATCCTAGGCTAGGAATTTTGACTGGTCTTATGCAAACTGTGTGCAGATGATTCTGTCCTGACTCTGATTAGATTAGCAGAATTCTGCCCTGAAAAGTTCAAAGGAACTTTTCATGCAAGGCTCTGCTAAAATGCCTGAACCTCAGAACTCACTGAGTTTATCAAACAGATTATATGATTTTTTGTGTCTGCTCACAAATAAATGTATGCATGGCACAATTTGATCTGATTACTTTCATTGTATTTTATCATTTGTTATTCACAAAAACTAATTTCTCTTATCTTGTGTAAAAACAAACTCCATCTTGCTTTTATTCCTTTCTTTCTCTCTTCTTTATTCTTTTTTTCTTTTTTCTTTCCTTGCTTCTTCCTTTTCTCCTTCCTTTCTTGTTTCATTCCTTTACATCTATCTTCTCTCCATTCTTAGTCCTTTTTTGTCTTATTGTTTATTTTTCCTTTATTCTCTTATTTTACTGATTACTTCCAAATTATTTGGAGATGCTTTTAAGATTAACCATAATGTAAAATAAGAGTATCTGGCATAGATGGACCAAGAGGGTATACTGTTAAGTGAAATAAGTCAGTCAAAGAAAGACAAATACCATATGATTTCAATATATATGGACTCTAGAGAGCAAAATGAACAAAAAAAATTGAAACTGACTTACAGACACAGAGAACATAATGATGGTTGTCAGAGCAGGAGGGGGTTGGTGGGCCTGAGTGAAAAAGGTGAGGGGATTAAGAAGTACAAATTGGTAGTCACAAAATAGTCACTATAGCACAGGGAATATAGTCAAGAATATTAAAATAATGATGTTTGGTACCAAGTGGGTACTGGAAAATATCAGGAGGGATACTTTGTAAAGTATATGATTGACTAATTACTATGCTGTACATCTGAAACTAATATAAAATAATATTGAATGTAAATTGTAATTGAAAATTAAAACTAAAAGAATATTAGGGATACAAAGCAATAGAAGTTAAACAATAAAATTAAATTACAGTTGTCATTTCCTTAAGAATTGAAACGTATGATTGCATTTAAAAATATCTCTAAATTTCTGGGTAACTATGAGAAGAAAAGCTGTATTAAAATATATAGCTTTATTATCTAAAAATTAAAAGATATTTTAGTGCATGTAAATACTTTTTCCCTGAAATTAAATTTAGCAGAATATGTTTGCATTGATTTAGCTTTGAGAAATGTTATACAGTGAAATAGACACTACTTTTCTGAAAAAAATTCAGATAGAACTAAACTCTAGCATTAATCCCAACATTTATCACTAACATCTTGCAGGATCATTCCTGGATTACGTATTTCTTTGCCCTCAGCTGTGTGGAATGCACTGTACTGAGAATATATTCAAGTTGGCTGCAGCTGCCTTGACATTAACATCGCAATTCCCAGTACTGAGGAACATTGCCAATTATTTTCAACTCACAATGCTATGAGAAATATATTAAAAATGACCTTCTCGGTTCTTTATTGTTTATCCTATCACTGTCTTACTACTCAAAGTGTAGTCTGAGAACCAGAAGTAAGCATCTATAAGCTTGATAAACATGCAGTATTTCAAGTCTCTATTAGACCTACTGCTTCATTATCTACAGTATAACAAGATCCCAAGGTGATTCATATGTGCATTAACTTTTTTTGCACGTTCATGGGGGCTCATAATTGGAGGCAGGCTCATTTGTTGCCAGGCTGATATTAGGTAACTTCCATTTAGGTAGGCTATTTTTAGGACAGAACCAGGCCTTGTTTAATTTGTAAGACTGTATCAAGGGTCAAAGAAAAAATTTTCAAGTAAGAATACCACATGTAACTTTGTAGTAAAGAAAAAGTTATTTTGGAAGATAAGAGACAGTTTGGAATTATATCTACTATCACAGTTGTACAAATCTACCTGCCATTTTTTCTGCATTTAGAGTAAAACTAGAGTTTTCAAGCATATTATGTACTCATAAACAGGTTACACTCTTTACAAATTTGGGGGCTGGGGCTATATTCTAGGCAAAGGAAAAATTTTATCATTAACAGTACGACGATTTATCACTGGCTTATATTTTAGGATCTTTCCTAAATTATTCATTATTTTGGTCTCTGTCATGTGGAAATACTTTACAATTTGGCTTTATCTGTCCACATGACAAGCAAATCTAGGTCAGTATTCTATTTATTATTGGCCTTTTGGAAGATACATAAAAGGAGTATTCAATGCATCAATAAAATCCAGGTTTATAGGTCAATATATATATTTTAAAGAGAAATAATTACACAACATTTAGCATAATTAATTAGAAAATAGAATTTAAAAATAAATGTTAGATTACAATAAGTTTAAGTTAGTGAAAAATCACAATATCGTCACAATTCCTACCAATTATAGCAAATAGGTATTATAAAAATAAGTGCATACTTGACCTTATAGAAGATAATTATATAATCTACATAAATCAGTGTTAATATAGGTACAAAGAATACATACATAACCAGTGAGATGTAAAAGTTTTGAATAAAAAATTGAATAAATCCCAGAGTATTATTTTCCCATTTGTTAATTAAAAAGTTAATCCTTTTGTTAATTAAAAAGTTAATCTTTTTTTCCTAAAGAGTTTATTTATTTATTTTTAAAGAAGGGAAGGGAGGGAGAAAAAAGGAGAGAAACATGATATGTGAGAGAAACATCAATCAGTTACCTCTTGCATACCCCCTATTGGGGATCTGGCACACAACTGAGGCATATTCCCTGACCAGGAATAAAACCAGCAACCCTTTGGTTCTCAGGCCTTGCTCAATCAACTGAGCCACTTCAGACAGGGCTATTAATTAAAAAGTTAATCTTAAGCAATATCATTTCCAATTAGGTAATCTAGCACGTATATGGTTTCTTTCTTTCTTTCTTTCTTTCTTTTTCTTTCTTTCTTTCTTTCTTTCTTTCTTTCTTTCTTTCTTTCTTTCTTTCTTTCTTTCTTTCTTTCTTTCTTTCCTTCCTTCCTTCCTTCCTTCCTTCCTTCCTTTCTTTTTTGAGATTTTCTTTATTTATTTTTAGATAGAGGGAAAGGGAGGGAGAAAGAGGAGAAAAACATCAATGTGAGTAAGAAACATTGACTGGCTGCCTCATAAACCACACCCCAACAGGGGACTGAACCCACAACCCAGGCATGTACCCTGACCAGAAATGAACCGGGACCTCTTGATTTGCAGGATAATGCCCAACCAACTGAGCCACATCAGTTTGTCATGGATCCCAGCTCCTGGGGTCTGCGGCCTTGTGGATGAAACGAGACAAATTCACATAGACTACTAGACTCCTGTGGAAGAAAAGGGATGGCACAGCTTTTCTCTCAAGGAGAGAACACCTCAGCATCTCAGCCATTCTCTCAAGAAGAGAGCACCTCAGACCTTGCCTTGACAAGCTTTTATTGGGTTTAATTGGCACAAGAATACAGGGTGTATATGTAAACCTCATTAATCATTGTCAGGCAGAAATGATTAAACAATAGATAACATTCACAGAACTCTGAGGGCTTATTCTGCGTCAGGGTCAGATAGCTAAAGGGCCATAAAACTTTGGAGAACGAACTTACTTCCTGCTTGGACCCTTATCATTTAAATTGAGGGTATTAGCAAAGTAGGTTTCATAGGATTTTATACATTCTTTCTTAGGCCTGATCACCCAAGGGAACCTGCCCTTTCCAGCACAGGGCTGCATGCACCTCCAGCATTGTTTCAGACTTAAGGCATTGTTTCAGGCAAGGGAAGTAAGGCAGCCAAGAGATTAAGAGATTTCTTGCAGACAGAATGAGAACTCAGACTATGTCTAAACTGAGGGGCGAGGGTCTATTACCCCTTTTTTCTACAGCCCCCAGAGTCCTTCCCTGATGGCTCCCTTGGTGACCATGCCTATCTTAGGTCATCCCTTTTTTGAGGAATCTAATCTGTCATTGGCTAACCAGTCATCCACCCAGGGCCAAGCAGGGTAAAGAGAAAGGGGGCAGAGGTGGTACCCCTACGAGGAAGATAAGCTTTGTCTCCTAAGTGGCTTATGGTCCCAAGGTCCTTTACTCAGCCTTAGCCATGGGGGATTACAGCTTCTGAAACCAGGCAGGGCAGTTCCCAACTCCAGTCACGACTATATCACTTTCTTAGGCAGTGTTTCTAACTATGACAACTTGTGCACTGAAGTGGTGAAAAATGAATAAAATACCTCCATTAGCATGAAACCTCAATTAAATAAGTGAATAGTGCTCAATAGAAATACATTTTTTTACCAAAGGTATAGTGTGTTTGAATGAAAAAAAAAGGGCAAAGGATCTTCTGAACTTTTATGAATTATGAATTGATCCATGAAAGTGTAACAGTTTGAGGAGAATATCAAAAGAGAATATTTGATAACATTAAGGTGTCATAAAAGCTGATTAGGTAAACTTGACATAAGGGGTAATGGCAGACATCTGATTATTAAGAATTAGTTAAGGTAAATTGTGAAAATTTGAGAATTGATAAAATTTCTTATATTGTTCTGAGCTACAAAATTAAGTTATTTTAAATGGTCAAGTCTGAGACCTCCCAGGTCACCTTTTAATTATATATCATGACCCATCAATGATGGTCACTGGCCAGATTAATCTTATTTAAACTTTGGTTCATCATATTTTGGATTCCCATTCTTTGCCCTGGAACACTCAATAACTCCCACTCTCTGTATAATTAAGCTCAGATTCCCTAGTCTGATGTTCGCATTCCTCTACATTCTGACAACAAATGTCTGCTATACAGATTTCCGTTTTGTTACAGTGGAACATGGAGCCTCTATCTCTGCCATCCTGGGCTTCTTGTACTTTCCCTGCTTTTAATGACTCTAATGCTTATGTTTGAAACACTTCTCTACCATCCTTGTCTCGTTTCAAGGCTCAGCTTGTCTGTCAGTGATTTCTCTCAAGTGCACATAAAGTCATATTTGCACTAAAAAGTGTATTTTGTATCTGTTGTATGCAGTGATTAATAAGTAATTAATAAGATCCCTTCAATTATCAAAAATATTTCATTAGATGGTCATATATTTAGTCACCCCAATGATTTCACCTACTTTAGTAGAAAGAGAGTATTCTGTGGCATCAAGTCTTACCCATAATAGGAAGTTAAACATTCAAAAATGAATGAAGAAGGGGAGGATAGAATGGAGGGAATAGTACAGGAGGTGTACAAATATGAAGATTAATCTAGGTGAAGAAAGACCATGGTCTGAAATGACTCTGGAATGAGAGAGAAGAAAAAAAATAAGTTAGCAAATAAAAGAGTAGTTCATACAAAGCATGTTTATTACAAGTATGAAAGCATGTGTAGTTTGAAGGTATTGTTTATATTGTGATTTAATAATAGCATGTCATTTTGTTCATATAATGTAGTTATAAATGTCAAGTTGAAAAACAGTACCTTTTAAAATGTGAAACAAAAATAATAACAAAATGTGAAATAAATATAAAAGGAATGATTTGGAAGGCAGACTTTATAGGCAGACTGCCAGAGTTTAAATTCTATTTTTTTCTCATTAGCTGTATTATCTTGACAAGTTTCTTAAGTTAGTGCCTCAGTTTCCACATTGTGGAATGGAGATGATATAATCCTCATAGGATTATTATAATATTTTAACATTAATATTGTAATACATTTACAGTTCTGAAAATTGGTAAGCCACATATAAATAACTGTAAATAAAATAATGATATTTGAGTTAAGAATAGATTTGAATGAAAAAGATACTAAACTGGTTCTATTACTTTTTGCTAAACTGACTGAACTAATATATTGTATCAACCACGCTATTTCATATTACAAGGTTCAATAATAAAAAGTAGTGGTATATTTATATTGCTTAGTTTAAGTTGGTCATAGGATGTATGAGTTAAAAGAGCAAGAGGAAGGTATAAAGGAAGATGTGGAGGAGTAAGTGGAAGCTACACTCACCTCCTCCCAGGACCAATCTGGAATTACAGCTAAATTACAGAAAAATCATCCTGAATAACCAACAGAACACTAGTAGGAGAGAAGCCTTGTGACCACAGACAGGTGGAAGAGGCCACATCAATCGGCATGATGAGACTGGTAAGGAGTGAGGAAGAGGTGTGAGAAGGCTGGCTGGGCTCCCATGGGTGGCACCTGAAGTGCTAGAAGGATATTTCAGGGGCTGGGGCATCCCTGTGAGAAATGTGAGAAGTGTGGAGGTAGCCTCTCCAGTCTATAGCACCAGAACCCGGAAATTCATATAACATATGGCAGTGAAAATCAGCAGGATTTTTGCCTGCTAGGGAAAGATGGCTGGAGATGCACAGAGCTTCTTAAAGAGCCAACACACAAAGTTTCCTTTGCAGTCACTTATCCTGGGCTCTGGTAGAGGGAGGGAGTGAACTAGAGACAAATGAAGGGAGTCTGGGGCTGGTGGCTCTGGGGAGAGAATTGAAGGAACAGCTGCCAGGATCCCTGTGCTGAACTATTCCCCATACTGCAGGAGCCATCTTTTTCAGGCACAGGATTCCCCTCCAAGTATCATCAGCCTGAGGGTAACCAACAGCTCTGCCCATAGGAATTACTCTCTTTGACCCTATGATGCTTAAGCCCTATAGCTGAGTAGAGCTGGAAGGTATTCATTGATCAAGCCTACAGTAAACATTCAGGCAGAGGCAAATCTCTGGGAGCTCTAAGGTTTCAGCTGACACTACCCTGGGCCTAGTGAAGGTAAAAGACAGCCTTGTTGCACAGCCTGGTGCTCTCTGCACACACCCAGACCCAGCAAAGGGTGCCACGTGCTGTGGATCACTGATAACTCCAAACAGCTTGCCTAGGACTAGTCGCAGGCAGGGTTTGACTTAGATGTGCTCCAAAGTGTTGCAGATTGACCTATTACATAGACAGAAACAAAAAGAGGCAGCCAAAATGGGAAAACAAAGAAACAGGCCTCTAATGAAAGAAAAGAGAATTCTCAAAGAGAAAAACTAGATGAAATGGAGAAAAAAAATTATCAGATAAAGAGTTAGAGTAATTATTATGAGGATACTCAACAGCATGTAAAAAAAAAAAAAAGAAACCAGAAAAAAGGACCAGTCAGAAATAAAGAACACAATATCCAAAATAAATAATACACTGGAAGGAATAAACAGGTTAAATGAAGCAGAGGATCAAATCAGCGATTTAGAAGACAAGGTAGAAAAAAATACCCAAGGAGAGCAGCAAAATAGAAAAATAAAAGAATTTAAAAAATGAGGAGAGCTAAAGAAACCTTTGGAACGACCTGAAGCATAAAAACATCCACATCATGGGAATACCAGGAGGAGAAGAGTGAGCAAGGAATTGAGAACCTGTTTGAAGAAATAATGACCAAAAATTTCCTTAATCTGGTAAAGGAAAAAAGTCACATAAGTCCCAGAAGATCAGGGAATCCCAAACAACTTGGACCCAAAGACGCCTACACAAAGACACATCAATTAAAATGGCAAGACCTAAAGACAAGGAGAGAATCTGAAAAGCCACGAGAGAAAAAGCAGGTAGTTACATGCAAGGGGGCACCAATTCTAGTGTCATCTGATTTCTCAGCACAACCATTTAAGGCCAGAAGGGAGCAGCATGAGATATTCAAGATGATGAAAAGCAAGGACCTACAACAAAGGCTACTTTACCCACTAAGGCTATGATTTAAAATTGAAAAAGAGCCCTGGCTGGTGTAGCTCAGTGGATTGAGCACAGGCTGCGAACCAAAGGGTCGCAGGTTCAATTCCCAGTCAGGGCACATGCCTGGGTTGCAGGCCAGGTCCTCAATGGGGGCCATGTGAGAGGCAGCCACACATTGATGTTTCTCTCTCTTTTTCTCCCTCCCTTCCCCTCTGTCTAAAAATAAATAAATAAAATCTTAAAAAAAAATAAAATAAAATTGAAGAAGAAATGAGGAGCTTTTAAGACAAGAAAAAGTTAAAGGAGTCTGTTAACACCAAACCAGTACTGCAAAAATGTTAAAGGGCTTACTTTAAGAAGAAGAAGAAAAAAGAAAGGGGGGAAAAAAAGAGGAAAACATTCAAACAATAAAATGGCACTACATACATATCTATCAATAACCACCTTAAATGTAAATGCCTTAAATGTTCCAAACAAAAGACAGAGAATAGCTGAATGGATAAAAAAATAAGATCCAAAAATATATGCTGCCTCCAAGAGACCCATCTCAGACTGAAAGACACACAAGGACTAAAACTAAAAGGTCGGACAAAGATAGTTCATGAAAATGGAAAGGAAAAAAATGCTGTCACAGCAGTACTTACATCCAGCAAAGTAAACTTTATGACAAGGCTATACAGTAAGAGACAAAGAGGGACACTACATAACAACAATGGGAACAATTCAACAAGAGGATGTAACCCTAGTGAACATTTGTGCACCCAACATGGGAGCACCTAAATATGTAAAGTAAATCTTGATGGACATAAAAGGAGAGATAGACAGAGATACAGTCATAGTTGCAGATTTTAACAGCCCATTGACTTCAATGGGTAGATCTTCCAGGCAGAAAATCAACATGGAGACAGTGACCTTAAAGACACACTAGATCAAATAGATTTAATTGACATCATCAGATCACTTCACCCCAAAGCAGTAGATTATACATACTTTTCAAGTGCACATAGAACATTTTCTAGGATAGACCACATGTTAGGACACAAAATATGTCTCAATAAATTTTAGAAGGTTGAAATCATATCAAGTACCTTCTCTGACCACAATGCTATGAAACTAGAAATCAATCCCAAGAAGAACACTGAGAAGTACACAAAAACATGGAAGCTATAACATGTTATTAAACAATGAATGGGTCAACAAAGAAATCAAAGAAGAAATAAAAAGATACTTTGAAACAAATGAAAACAAAAACAACAATCCAACATCTCTGGGACATAGGAAAAGCAATCCTAATGGGGAAATTCATAGCATTACAGACCTATCTCAAAAAAGCAAGAAAAAGCTCACATAAACAATCTAACTCTACACTTAAAGGATCTTGAAAAAGATCAACAAGCTCAAAGCGAATAGAAGGAAGGAAATAATAAAGATCAGAGGAGAAATAAACAAAATATAGTCTAAAAAAAAAAAAAAATCAATGAATCCAAGAGCTGGTTCTTTGAAAAGATAAAAAAAAATTAACAAAATTTTAACCAGACTCATCAAAAATAAAAAATAAAGAGAGAGAGAGCACCCAAATAAATAAAATCAGAAATGAAAGAAGAGAAATAACAGACACCAACAAAATGCAAAGAATTGTAGGAAAATATTGTGAACAAGTCTATGCCAACAAACTGGACAACCTGGATGAAACAGATACATTCCTAGAGAGATTATACCTAGTTAAATTGAAGCAGTAAGCAAAAAACTCCCAGCAAAAAAATCCCTGGACCTGATAGCTTCATGGGTAAATTTCACCAAACATTCTGAGAAAAACTAACAACTCTCCTTCTCAAACTATTTCAAAAAATTCAAAAGAATGGAAAGCTCCCAAGCTCACCTTACAAGGCCAGGATTATCTTAATTCCAAAACCATATAAAGACACTACAAAAAAGAAAATTATAGGCCAATATTTCTGATGAACATAGATGCTAAAATCCTCAACAAAATATTAACAAACAAAATACAATGCATCAAAAAATTCATACACTATGAACAAGCAAGATTTATTCCAGGAGTGCAAGGTTGATGAAACACTCACAAATCAATAAATGTGATTTACCACATAAACGAAATGAAGAATAAAAACCACATGATCATATCAATAAATATAGAAAAAGCTTTTGATAAATCCAACACCCATTTACGATAAAAACTTTCAGCAAAGTGGGAATACAGGAAACATACTGAAATGTAACAAGGACCATATAATACAAAACCACTGCCAGCATCATACAGGAAGGGCAAAAACTACAAGCATTCCCCTTAAGACTGTGATCCAGACAGGGATGACTGCTTTCAGCACTCTCATTCAACATAGTACTGAATGTCCTATCCATAGCAATCGGACAAGAAGAAGAAATAAAGACATCCAAGGAAAGGAAGAAATAAAATTGTCCTTATTTGCAGATGACATAGTACTGTACATAGAAAAATCCTAAGGATTCCATCAAGAAACTAATAGAATTGATGAATAAATTCAGGAAAGTAGCAGGATACCAAATTAAAATATAGAAATCAGTTATATTTTTCCAACAACAAACTAACTGAAAGAGAAATTAAGAAAACAATTCCTTTACAATTGTTTCATAAAGAATAAAATACCTAGAAATAAACCTAACCAAGGATGTAAAAGATTTGTGCTCAGAAAATTGTAAGACACTGAAGAAAAATATTTAAAATACAGGTAAGTGGAAGCGCATACTGTGTTCACAGATATTCCTGTGTTTGTGGATGTGTTAATGAATTAACATCATTAAAATGTCCGTGCTACCCAAAGCAATCTGTAGATTCAATGCAATCCCTATCAAGATTCCAACGACATATTTCGCAGAACTAGAACAAATATTTCAAATTTTTATATGGAAAAATATCTTATAAAAAGCCCCTCATAGCAATAGTGATCCTGAGAAAGAAGAACAAAGTTGGAGGAATTGCTCTACTTAATATCAAACTATAATATAAGGCCATAGTAATCAAAGCATCATGGTATTGCCATAAAAACAGACACATAATGGAATAGAATAGAGAGACTAGAGATAACCCCATACCTTTATAGTCAATTAATATTCAACAGAGATAGCAAGCACATAAAATGAGTTAAAGATAGTTTATTCAATAAATGGTGTTGGAAATATTGGATATATATGTAAAGAAAAATTAAACTGGACCACCTCTTATACTACACACAGGAATAAATTCAAAATGGATCAATGACTTAAATGTTAGACCCAAAACCAAAAAAATAAATAAATAAATAAACAAAAAATAAAAATCCTAGAAGAAAACATAGGCCGTAAAATCTCAGACATAGCATGTAGCAATATTGTACATAATATATCTCCCCAGGCAAGGAAAACAACAACAACAAAATAAACAAATGGGGCTACATCAAACTAAAACGTTTTTGCACAGCAAAGGAAGACATAGACAAAATAAAAAGACAACCCACAGAATGGGAGAACGCATTCACCAATATATCCAATAAGGGTTTATTGTCCAAAATTATAAAGAACCTTCAAAACTCAACACCAAAATAACAAGCCAATAAAAAAAATGGGCAAAGTGCTTGCATAGACACTTCTACAGAGAGGACATACAGCTGACCAGTAGACATATGAAAACATGCTCAAGCCACTAATCATCAGAGAAAGGCAAGTTAAAACCACAATGCAATATCATCTCACACCTGTCAGAATGGCTGTCATCAATAAATCAACAAACAACAAGTCCTGGTGAGGATGTGAAGAAGGGGAACCCTTTTGCATTGTTGGTGGGAATGCAGACTGGTGCAGTCACTGTGGAAAGCAATATGGAGATACCTCAAAGAATTAATAATGGATCACCTTTTGGCCCAGTGATTCCACTTCAGGGACAATATCTGAAGGAACCCAAAACACTAATTCGAGAGAACATAAGCACCTTTATGTTCATTGCAGTGTTATTTATAATCACCAAGATTTGGAAGCAGCCCAAGAGTCCATCAGTAGATGAGTGGATAAAATAACTATGCAACATTTACACAACGGGATACTAAGCCATAAAAAAGAAGAGAATTTTACCCTTTGAGATAGTATGATGAACCTGGAGAATATTATGCTAAGTAAAATAAGCCAGTCAGAGAAAGACAAATACCATATGATTTCACTCATATGTGGAACCGAATGAACAAATTGAACTAACAAGCAAAATATAGACAGACTCATAGAGAGAGAGCAGATGACAGCTAAGTGGGGAGCAGGAGGTACAGGGGGTTGGAGGGATTGAGCAAAAAGGAAAAAAGGACTCATGGACATGGGCAGCAGTGTGGTGACTGTGGGGGAAGTTGGGTAAGTGGGACCTAAGGGGACTAAGTGGTTTTAGGAAAAAATACAAAACAATAAAATGCAGAAAAAACGTTTAATCCCACAAAACTACATAAGATGAATGAAAACAGGAGGCTGGCAGAAAATAGAGCAGTTGGCATGTGTAGAGGAGCCATGTGACTAAGCCCTGTGATCATAAAGCCTCCAATAATCTCCCAGCGAGGCTCCACATACAGTCAGAGGACCACTGGGACAGGAATGAACGGTGCTCACCACACAGTTGTGAACTCCGCTTGTGGCAATTCCATGGCACAACCAAAAAACACTGAAAAAAAAAAAACACTTAAAAAGGGTAAGAGGAAGGGTTTACAGGAACAAGTATAAAGGACACATGGACAAAAACTAGGGGGAGGTGGAAATGGGAGGGAGGTGGGGAGGGCTGGGGTGGTGGGCTGGGGTGGGAGTAAAAGACAGAAAACTGTACAAGATCAACAACTAAAATAAAAATTAAAAAAAAAAGGGGTAAGAGGAATGTTTTCACCTTTTCTCCCATAAATGACTCATGTTTCAATGTGTCTTGTAATGACATGTAGAGAGGATAGATGTATAATGTTTTTTTTCTGTATGAATTAAAAGCATTAATTTTTTTTCATTTTTAATATATTTTATTGATTATGCTATTACAGTTGTCCCATTTCTCCCCCATCATTCCCCCCACCCTGCACACCCTCTCCCACCCACATTCACCCCTTTAGTTCATGTCCATGTGTCATAAGTTCTTTAGCTTCTACATTTCCCACACTATTCTTGCCCTCTCCCTGTCTATTTTCTACCCACTATCTATGCTACTCATTCTCTGTACCTTCCCCCCCCCTCCTCCCATGCCCCTGTTGCTAACCCTCCATATGATCTCCATTTCTGTGGTTCTGTTCCTGTTCTAGCTGTTTGCTTAGTTTGCTTTTGTTTTAGGTGTGGTTCTTAATAGCTGTGAGTTTGCTGTCTTTTCACTGTCACATTTTTGATATTCTTTTTCTTAGATAAGTCCCTTTAACATTTCATATAATAAGAGCTTGGTGATGATGAACTCCTTGAACTTGACCTTATCTGAGAAGCGCTTTATCTGTCCTTCCATTCTAAATGACAGCTTTGCTGGAAAGAACAATTTTGGATGTAGGTCCCTGCTTTTCAAGATTTCAAATATTTCTTTCCAGCCCCTTCTTGCCTGGAAGGTCTCTTTTGAGAAATCAGCTGACAGTCTGATGGGAACTCCTTTGTAGGTGACTGTCCCCTTATCCCTTGCTGCTTCTAGAATTCTCTGCTTCACTTTAATCTTGGCTAATGTAATTATGATGTGCCTTGGTGTGTTCCTCCTTGGGTCCAACTTCTTTGGGACTCTCTGAGCTTCCTGGACGTCCTGGTAGTCTATTTCCTTTGCCAGATTGGGGAAGTTCTCCTTTATTATTTGTTGAAATAAGTTTTCCACTTGTTGCTTTTCTTCTTCCCCTTCTGGGACCCCTATAATTCGGATGTTGGGACGTTTAACGATGTCCCGGAGGTTCCTAAGCCTCTCCTCATTTTTTCGAATTCTTGTTTCTTCCTCGTTTTCTGTTTGGTTGTTAATTTCTTCCTTCTGGTCCACTCCATTGATTTGAGTCCCAGTTTTCCTTCCATCTCTATCGGTTCCCCATGTGTCTTCCTTCATTTCACGTATTGTAGCCTGCATTTTTTCATCTAATTTGTGAGCAAAATCAACCAATTCTGTGAGCATTTTGATGACCAGTGCTTTGAACTGTGCATCTGAAGGTTGGCTATCTCTTCACTGCTTAGAGGAATTGACTCCGGCGTTTTCATTTTTTCTCCAGTTTGAGCCATTTTTGGTGGGGTTTTTTGTTTTGTTTTGGTTTGGTTTTAGTCTGGTCGCAGCTATTACGTATGGGGGTGGAGCCTTAGCAGCCCAGTCGCTGAGTTGTGACGCTATAGGTGGGGGCGGGGTCCGAGAGGGAAGAATGGCGCCTGTTCTGCTCTCTTCTGGACTCCGGTCACTTCCGCCGCTTCCCCTTCACCTGGATTATCTGCGCATGCGCGCGTGCTGTTACGTAGTGAGGTGTGGAGCCTCAGGCGCTCCCCAGTGTGGGGCAGCCCAGTCGCTAGGTTGTGACGCTGTATGTGGGGGCGGGGTCTGAGAGGGAACAATGGCGCCTGCTCCACTCTCTCCTGGATTCAGTCCCTTCCGCCACTTCCCCTCTGCCTGGACCGTCTGCGTGCGCGAATGTGGGACCCCCTGGTCAGCCAGCCGCCTTGTGCGTCCTCACTGGATCTGCACAGTTGCCCCCCTGTGCCCGGGGTCCGCCAGCTGCCGCCTGTGTGCCCCAGGACCGCCAGCCACCGCCCGTGCACCTGGGAACTGCGAGCCGCTGCTACTTGCGTTCCTGGGTCCGCACCTCCACTTTTTCCTACTGCAACTCCGCCCCTCTTACCGGCCTGGATGAATGGTTGTTGGACTTCCGTACAGTTCAATTTTCTATAAGTTCTGGTTGTTCTCTTGTTTCTAAATATTTGTTGTCCTTAATTTTGGTTGTGAGAGGATGCACAGTGTGTCCGCCTATGCCTCCATCTTGGCTGGAAGTCCTAAACCAAAAGCATTAATTTTTTAAAAGAAAAAAAGAACAAGAGTAAAATTTGTGATTGTTACTAATAGATTGAACAAGTTTTTTTATGGTAAAACATAAAGTTGCCATTATTGTTAAATTGGAACTATATATAAAGCTTACCTTTTTTATGTACTTATCTCAACATTATATTATAATGGTTGGAAGAATATTAATCAAATGCGGAGTATATATTTTATCTGCTTTGACATAAAATATCAGCTCTGTGTACCTCCATTTTGTACTTTCAATGCAGATTGTAAAAACATTTTAAAGTTGCTTTTATCTATTCAAGCTGGAGCTAGCATTTGGGAATGCACATCTAAGTATAATTGAAAATATTTTAAAATGTGTTTTCTGTAGATTTACATGCAAAATATGAAAGAAAAAATGCCATCCTACAGATGAAACAATCTTAGTTCCATATCAACAAGAATGAAAAAAATGAAACTTTTAAAAGAATCAAATTGCAGATATTAAAAACAACACCAGGATCAGTCCCGTGGAATTTCAAAGCTATACAGTAAAAGGAGATCCGCATCTGTCTTCTGGGTGTACTTATCCTACAGGCTCAAATTCAGTTCTCTGCCTCCTGGAGTGATGCCTGTGTCTCAGTTCTTGTCCACAAAACAGGCCCATCGCATAGATTTTGTGTGTGTCTGTGTGGATTAAAAAAGTTAATATGTGTTCAACCTCTCTCTCTTCCCCCCACATCTGAACATCTTTCCACAGTATATTATTTTAAAATAATTTTAAAAATTCTATGTGTGTGTTTTAATTTTTTCCAGCTTTGCTACGTGGGTGATCCCATGCCTAGGCATTTTTAAGTGCAATTTAGATTCACAAACTAAGACCTCCTCAAGAAGAGAAGCTATCATATTTAGTAAAATACTTTCCTCAATTTCTGGTTTCCTCATGGTATTAATATCATATTTTTGGCTCTTTCTCAAATATAATATGCAGTGCTAGTTTTTTTCTTATAGAGCCTTAAAAAAAACCTGGAAGAGAGACTTTTGTTTTCTTTTGAAACAACTGATGAAGACTCCCCTGATCACTAAAAACCTGGTAATCGGCTGATAGACAGCAATTCTAGTGTGTGTGTGTGTGTGGGGGGGGGGGGGCAGCGGTGGGGGGCGGTTTGTTCTCTAAGATCCCTTTATGGCTCAGTAACAACTCACATCCAAAATTCAAATTAATGTGTTGAGACTCAAGAGGCTTGCAGTTCAAATCCTATTCCCAAGGACAAATCCTAGTCCCAAGGACAATGTAGCCTATTCCTAAACTACAGCAGAAGAGGCAAATGCTATAAATGCTGCTGCGGTGTGAGGTTCATGTTGACATCCTTTGAGACACAGGCATCTCCTCTGGCATATTTTTCCCCCTATTGGCATTCACAGGGAATCTTATTGATTCTCTGGTTAGATACCTACTCTGCCACTCCCACCATAGCATCTCCTTATCCAGGCCCCAAACCTTACTTTTTTTTAGGAAACCTACACTTCTTTCTGCAGAAGGAGGGCACAGCAGGGGCATTGTTAAATGTTCTTTTGCACAACTGTTATTGTGAGGAGAGGTTGCTGGTCTTGTCCTCTTACACCTGGAAATAGTATGTTGTCATTTCTCCCCTACAGCAGTCATATGACGTTGCTGTTGGAGATTATTGAATGTGTCTTGACATCTTCCTGGGTGCTATCTGAAAAGCACCAGCAGATATCTTTCATCTCAGATCTCTCAGTTTAAAGGGGGTTCTCTCAGTTACCACAGAATCAGCCTAGAGCAGGGCAATAAGTTAATAGGAAACTTCTATTTATATTCAACCCTTATTTCTCTCTCCAATATATTGTTTTCTTCAACATTCCCTTGTTCCTCTCCAGTATAGAGGCTCTTATCCTTCCAAAAACTGTAGATCATTTAGCTATTGCCAAAACAATGTATGCAGCAAACCACCTCCAACTTAGTGATATAAGCAATACATTTGCATGTATTGCTTATACATTTGCATGCAACACATTTGCATGACTCCTTTAACTCATTAAGACTGGGTTAAGATGAATTTGACCTCAACTGTGAATTGGGTGTAGGTCTGCTCCACACTGGACCAGTGGCTACTCAAGGCATAGTCTCATAGTGAAAAAACAGAAGTGAAAGACAAAAAAAAAATCTGGTAAGAATATTATTGAAAACTGCTAAAAAAAAAAAAAACCTCTATCTTACACAAGAAGACAAATGCATGTACAGAAATCCTGAAATGGTATTATCTTTCAATTTTGAAAATATAAAAGTTGTATAAATACTTTAGTCAAAACCACCTCATCATAACACCAGCATATTTGATTAGTTACTTTCTCAAATGGAAACCGAAAGCAAATGTCAGGTGAATCTAGTGATGTTAGCATCATGACTGAATAAAATACCTCTCCTTCATGTCCCCCCATGTTATGAACACAAACATTTGGTTTGGATCCATGAATAACGGTGCTTTTGTGGGAAGTGGTGGGATCCAACAGCATATACCAAGGGTCCTGAGAGGAGTCTCTCCCACCTGTGCTTTGGATAATAGGCCTACAAACTTTGGTCCTGACTATAGAACCTGCAGTGGCCCATTAACGGGCTCCAGCCCCTCTGGGCCATAACCCAGGAGTTCTTGGAAAACATTGTCTTAGACAGTCACCCAGGGATGCAAGAGCCTTTATGGAAGTCCAAGTTTCCAATGGAGAAGTTCCAGCACTCTGTTGGAACCAGAAAATATAAGTTTGGACACATAGAAAGGGTAAGAAAGACAATTTTACTTTACCTGCATCACCCTTCTCCAAAGAGGTATGTATGCCTTAGGGCCAAGAGAGATCTTCCTTAGCCAGTGATTTCTCCCTTGGGGCAAATGAGAGAGTGTGAATGAGCACCTGGCTTCCCCAGTTGTGCAGAATGCTGTTAAAAAGGCTCATTTCTCTTTCATACCATTCCAGGTACAAAACCATGAATGGAATGGTTGAAAGGTGAGAAGTGGCAGACAGAATTCTTGGAAGGCATTAAAGGGACATGAATCCTACTAACTGCATCATGGACTACATCCAGAAGCCTGTTCATAAGTTACTGTGGATGCCTTGCCCATGGATTCCCCCCAGCTGGCCCACAGGCACCTCTAGCACTAGGCATGCCTCACCCACACACCCCTCCTGAAGCCAGTGCCCAGTATGCACTCCCAATGGTGATGATGAGAGCAAGCATTGGCAGATAGCTAGTGAGCACATGCAGAAAGCCTGTCAGAATCTGTGGGCCAGGAAGAGACCATCAACTTGAGTGCAAGCAGATGGATTTTTTTGGTAAATTCTACCAAATATTTAAAGAATTAATGCCAAGACTTCTCACACTCTTCAAAATTTTTGAAGAGGAGGGGACATTCTCAAACTTATTTTATGAGGCCAGCATTAAGCTGATACTAAAGCTAGATAAGGACACTACAAGGAAAGAAAACAAAATTTTAACCAACCAAATTCAACAGCACATTGAAAGTATCATTCATCATGATCATTTATTCACTTATGGAAGGATGGTTCAATACATGCAAATTAATAAATCTGACATATCGCATTAATAGAAAGAAAAAATCATGTGGTCACCTCAATAGATGCAGAAAAAAGCATTTGATGTAATACAACATCCTCTCATGATAAAAACTCTTGACAAATTTGGTAAAAAAAAAAAAAAAGGAGTGTATTTCAACATAATATAGGCCACGTATAACAAGCCCACCGCTCACAGCATACTCAATGGTGAAAGAGTGAAAGTTTCCCTGAAGGTTAGGAAAAGACAAGAGTGCCCACTCACATCACTTCTATTTAGCATAGTACTAGAAGTTCACGCCAAAGCATTTCAGTAAGAAAAAGAAAAAAAAGTCACCCAAATCGGAATAGAAGAAGTAAAACTGTCTTTGTTTACAGGTGATATGATCTTATTTATGCAAAATATTTTTTCTAAAATACACTTAAAATTAATTTAACAGATTCAGTAAAATTGTGGGACACAAAAACAACATACAGAAATCAGTTGTGTTTCTACATACTAATAACAAAACATCTGAAAAAGAAATTTATGAGTCCCATTCATACTAGCATCCAAAAGGATAAAATATTTAGAAATAAATTTAACTGGGGAGGTGAAAGATCTGTATCCTGAAAACTGTAAGAATTTGATGAAAGAAATCAAAGATGACACAGATAAAGGGAAAGATATCCTGTGTTCACAGGGCAGAATAATTAATTTTGTTAAAATGAGTACTTCCCAACACAATCTTTAGATTCAATACGATCCCTTTCAAAATTCCAATGGAATTTTTCAAAGAAAGAGAAAAAGAATTCTAAAATTTGTATAAAACCACAAATACTTTGAATAGCCAAAGGAAGTCAAAGCTAAACACTTTGTAAAGTACATGACTATGTAAGATTGTCAACTACTATGCTGTACACTTGAAAGTAGTAATACCAAAAGCTATTGAATGTAAACTTGATAGAAAAATATTTTAAAATAAAAAAATACAAAGCTAACACATTATGCTTCTTGATTTCAAACTATATTTCAATACTACAGTACTAAATAACAGTATGGTATTTGCATAAAAACACACATAGATCAATAGAACAAAATAGAGACCCCAGAAATAAACTCATGAATATATTAATGTAAAACAAAAGAACCAAGAGTATATATGGGAGAAAGGACAATCTCCTCAATAAATGATGTTGAGAAAACTGGACACCACATGAAAAAGAATAAAATTGAACCACTATCTTAAACCATACCCCAAAATTTCAAAAATAGATTAAAGACTTCAATGTAAAACCTGAAACTGTAGAACTCTAGTAAGCATAAGCAGTAAGCTCTCTGATATTGGTCTTGGTGATGGTTTTTTGAAATTGACACAAAACGAAGGCAAAAAAAGCTAAAATGCTTGTTTAAGTGGGATTACATCAAGTTGAAAAGTTTCTGCACAGCAAAAGAAATCATCAACAAGATGAAAAGGTAACCTATAGCATAGGGAATATAGCCAATAATATTGTAATAACTATGTATGGTACCAGGTGGGTACCATATCGGGGGAACACTTGAAAAGTACATGATTTTCTAATCACTATATGGTATACCTGAAACTAACACAAAATAATATTAAATGCCAACTGTAATGCAAAAAGAAAATTTAAATTTTCTTAAAAAGAAGGTACTTTATGGAATAGGAAACATATTTGCAAGTAATTTATTTGATATAAGGTTAATATCAGAGTATATAAATTAAATACAATTTAATTTGATAGTAACAAATCCAATTAAAAAATGGGAGAGGAACTAAATAGACATATTTCTAAAGACATACAAATGGCCAACAGGTAGGTGAACAGGTGCTTATCATTAGTAATCTCCAGGGAAATGCAAATCAAAATCACAATGAGATGCATTACCTCACGTGTATTATGATAATTATCACCAAAAGAATGACAGATATTAAGTGTTGATAAGGGTGTGAAGAAAAAGGAAACTCTATACACTGTTGGTAGGAATATAAATTGGTATAGCCACTATGAAAAACAATACGGAGGTTCCTCGAAAAATTAAAAATTGAAGTACTACACGATATAGCAGTCTGTCTTCTGGATATATATCCTGAGGAAATGAAATCAGAATCTGGAAGAGATATTTGAACTCCCATGTCTATTGCAGTCACAATAAATAGTTGGGTTAGTTTTTGATCTGATTTATGTCAATCATAATGATTTGGGTATGTTATAAAAGTTATATTTTCATGTATGTCATTCAGAATAATAGTACCATAGGAATAAAAGTACAGCCTTCACTAAAATGTTTTTGTATGCTATCAACACATAGGGGTTATATGTAGTGGAATCTTTAACAGTTCTTACTTGTTACTTGGTGTGAATGGAAAGTAAATTATTAACTGTTTAACAAAGTAGAAAATGTTTGTTTATCACACTTGAGCAGTTATCTATGTAAAAATGTACTTTAAACAGTTTCATTACCAGTTAAGTCATTACTATCTTCCATTCTTATGATTTGCTAAACTTTTCCAATACTTCGAAAGTAACTTAACATTCCTAAAACAAGATTGAATTTATCGTTTTAACAAATATGATGTATGTAACCACATGTATTTTATTCTAAAGAGATTTTCTTCTAAAAATATAGAACAGGCCCTAAAACTTGAATAATTAAAGAATCAGTTTTATTTTGTGTATATACTTTAAAAACCACAAGATTCTGTGGAGAAAACAATTGTCAACTTTGTTTTATTAAGAAAAAAAAAGTCCAGAACAATGCAATATATATTTTTTATGTATAGAGGATAAGGAAGCTAACAGTCACTCTATCCAGAGTATTTTTTTTTTTCTTTAGACAAGTTAGTTTCTCTGTGCTTCATTCATTCAGGAGTCCTTGTTCCAAATTTGTTTATAGATTTTTGTTTATGATGTCACAGACTATTTAAAATATGAAACATTAGTATATTTCTAGCTGTAAGTAACAGAAATGGGCTTGGCCTAGTTAGCTAATCTGAGTTTTGTTAAAGATAGAAGGAGCAAAGATGAGCAGGAAACTTTTGCACTATTACTAATAATAAACTTCTTAATGGACTAACCAAGAAAAGAGAGAAAACACAAATTACTTAATAAGAAATGAAATTGGGAATATTATTACTGATGCCACAGATGTTGAAAATGATAATAATAGCACAAATAGCTCTACATATGTAAATTTGACAACTTAATGAAAAAATATTAAATTCTTCAAAGATGCAAACTAATATATAATCTGAACAATTATATACTATAATAATTGAATTCCTACTAAAATATTAAAATATCTATACAAAAAAAGAAAGAAAGGAAAATTAGGCCCAGATGGTTTCATGGGCTATTTCTAACAAAGATTTAAGGAGAAATAAAACCAGTTCTATATAACCTCTTCCAAAAAATAGAACAGGATGAAATACTTCCCAGATCATTTTTGGGAACCTTCAATACCCTGAAGACAAAATAAGACAGAAATTGACAGAACAGAAAACCATACACAAAGGCTCCTTAGCAGTTTAATTTAAGACTAAAATATTGTAATTTAAATATTTATATTTATCTAAATTTAAACATATTTATAAATATTTTTGTTTAAATAAAGCCCAGAAATTAATCATCTAAAATACAAAATCAAAATCTTAAAGTCCTTTTAGGAGTTGCTTGTTCATTCTGCTTATTTTGGTACATGATATTGGAGTTTTTTCACTCATAAAAGAGTAACCAATTCAAGTTGAACACATTATTTTAAGAGGTTAATTTTAACATTGTTATTCAAAATATATTAATATTTAAAGCCTGTATTCTAAAACTTTAAAAGTTTTGTTCTTTAATGTAGGATATGGTTTCTGGGGATATCATATCCCCAGATATCCGCAGAGTGTGAGGATATGATTAAAAAGCCAAGATTAGGTTTTTAGCTAAAAGATAATGAAAGTAATACTAGCATAGAAAAGACTAGGAAATGTTGGCATCCAGAGGGTTTGTATGCTTCACTATAGTGTCCATTGATCAGATTGTCCTATGACTCACCCAGTGTTTCTGAGGTAAATGATTTTTATGAGTTAGTACACCCTTGACTTCTTGAATCTGGCAAGTTTCTTAATGTATTATTTCTCATCCTGTCTCCTTTCTCACCACATCCTCTAAGTCCAAATACCAATTTAGAATTTAACTACGATGTCGAACTTAACTACATTAACTCAAAACTAGAACTTAACTTTGTTAAAAATGAAGAGAATGATAGTATGTCATGCATAAACTTTAAAACTCCGGGGCTGTACATGTCATTGCAATCTACCAGTATATGCATGTTGAAGACAGTACAAGGACTGCTCTTTGAAGAAGTCAAACACATGCATATTTTAAATAGCAAAACTGTTTATATTCCAGAATCCCTACATTCCTTTTCCTGAAACTACTTGCCTGGTGTTGCAAGTGTTTTAACATTTTCAGGGAAAGTAACCTTCATTTCAAGTTGACATAGATTTTTTTTCCCCTCTTGCTTCTAAACCAGATTTTGGGTTTATTGCCACAACTCACACCTTGGGTGACAGAATATTATTTTACTAAGATAATGAAGACTTGATATATTACTAAAATTTTCTGTACACTTCTCAGAAGCAGTACTTAGAAGTTAAATTATTTTGGCAGAAATTGCACATAGTAAAAATCTTTCCATGCATAATCCTTTTTGTGATCTGAACCCTTTCTGTGGTTTCTACTATTAGTTTAATGATGAATAACAATTAATAAATCCAGCTTCTTGAACCTCCTGGACAAAGGCCACTGTTATCCTTTGACAAAATTAAGGCATGATTCAAAATTTAATTTTGAAATAAAGTATTTTGGCAATAGGTTCCTAATTAATTTTCCTGCAATTATCAACAAATTTTAGATAGAGTGGGAGAACAGATTCCTTTTGGCTGATTAATGAAATGGTCAGATATAATTTTTTAAAAGTACAGACCCATCTTTTCCCTTTGTATTTTGGCAATGTATCCTAATATTTGGAAACTTAACAAATTGTTCACACTCTTTTGCTGAGTGATCTAAATCTTATTCTCATATATCAGAAAGAAGTACTGACACAGTGTCATTGATTCATATAATTGAATTTTAAAGAGTGTCAAGCAAATTTATGCTTCAAATTCAAGTCTTTTCTACATTGAAAAAATAAAATTAAAGAACGGGTGCACTTTTCTTCATTAACTATTAGCTGAAACTTCACACCGTGATGCTAGTAGGTCCCAAGGTTCTCACTCTGAAAGGCCTATAACAATGCACTTAGAGATCCTGTGGATCTTCAATGTCAGTTTTATCCTGTCTGTGGAATCTTTTTAGTAAACAGAGTCCATAGTGAGCAGCTACACTGATGGTTTTAAGTTTTAGAAAGACGATATCTTACATAAGATGAGGTTGGTTTGCTCTGCTGATAAAGTTGGAAATAAGTATATAATACATCAAATAACCCAGGAGATGCTTTTTGTTCTACAACACATCTGGAGCCCATAAAGATAATTTTGCATTTAATCGTTGCTTGAGAAAAAGATACCATTAAAAATGTTCTGAGAAATTCAAGATGACAGTAGAGTAGATAAAAGTTGCACTCCCCTCTTCCCAGAACCAAATTGGAAGTACAACTAAATTATAGAAAAATCAACCTGAATAACCAACTGAAGACTAGTTGAACGGAAGTCAAGGAGTACAGAATAAGGTACATGGAGACTGGTAGGAAGGGTAGAGATGTGAACATGGCTGGCCCTATACCACCTGTGACAGTTGAGTATCAGAAAGGATATTTCAGTTGCAAAGAACCTGAATATACACTTCTCCAAAGAGAACATAGAGATGAACAATCGTCATATAAAAAGATACTCAATGTCACTAATCAGAGAAATTCAAACAATGAAATATCACCTCACATAGGTCAGAAAGGCTATCATCAATTAGTTAACAAATAACGAGTGCTATCAAGGGTGTGGAGAAAGGGGAATGCTTTTGTACTATTGGTGGGAATGCAGATTGATGCAGCCACTATGGAAAGCAGTATGGAAATACCTTAAAAAATAAAAAATGGAACTTTTTTTGACCAAGCAACCCCACTTCTGGGAATATATCTGGAGGAACCCAAAACACCTATTCAAAAGAGCATAAGCACTCCTATGTTCATTGCATCATTATTTACTATATGTGGAAGTAGCCCAAATGTCCAGCAGCAGATGAACCAATAAAACAACTGTGGGACATTTACATAATGGAACACTACTAGGCTGTAAAAAAGAAAATCTTACTCTTTGCAACAACATGGATAGAACTGGAGAACATTTTTTTCCCCACATTTTATTTTAATTGTTGTTCAAGTACAGTTTTTTGTCTTTTACTCCCATCCCAGCCCACCCACCCAAGAACTAGAGAACATTATGCTAAGTGAAATAAGCCAGTCAGAGAAAGACAAATACCATATGATTTTAGTCATATGCAGAATCTAATAAACAAATTGAACTAACAAGGAAAATGGGAACGGACTCGTAGATGGAGAGCAGGATGATAGCTATGGGCAGGGGTTACAAGGTGGAGGGATTGAGCAAAAAGGAAAAAGGACTCCTGGAAATAGACAACAGTGTGGTGATTGCAGGTAGAAGGGGAGTATAAGTGGGGATAAATGATAATGAAAAAATACAATAAAAAATAAGAAATAAAAAATCCTAAAAATGCTCTGCAACCCAGTTCTTCAATATGAAATAGCTATAATCATATTCCTTTCTAAAGTTTTTTCCCCCATTTTCACATGTAGAATTATGGGAAAACTTGTTGAAATAAATTGTAACTTGTCATCAGTTTTATTACTGAGTACTTTAAAAAATATGAAAATAAATACAGAGATTAGTAATGAATTCCACAAAAAAGATAAGCAATTCAGAATAAATAGCAAATGATGAGACTTTACAAAATTGAAAAGAACAAAAATGTCAGTCTTTAAAAATGATAATACATAGACACCAATATAGATTGTTCATTATGTAACAGAAATTTAGATATATTTAAAAATGTAATATATTTTTATATTTTGATTGTTTGTTGAATTTTGCTTTATGAAAATATATGGCTGAGAAATTATATGCCCTTTATTTACTGATTAATTCATAAATGATTGAGTGAATACCCTTTTTTGGTATCTATTTCATATAACAGTATTTGCTTTAAGCCACTAAAAATTAACATTAAATGAAAACCTTTTGGCACACAAGGACCTTAAGAAAGGCACACTAAAAATTTTGCAATATATTAGAAAAAACGTATTCAACAAATTGCATTGTTATAGCTACAATCCTGCAGTGGCTCACAGGATGGCACCTGAAAAACTCTCATTATGTATGTGCATATGTTCACTAGGATGTCAACCCCTTCGTTTTTGCCTGTATAACGCATGGTGGTCATTTTCCTTTTGGTTTCTTCCAAAGCAAACAGAGTTTGAACATTTTCTTATGACTTCAGTATTAAATTAGGTGTCGACTTGCGATGTGTGCCTGTCTAGAGTACAGTAACTAAGTGCAGCTGCCTCTCGGGGAGTTATGACATATTCTTGTTGTTAGGAGCCAAGGGGAGTGGCTGCAAAGTAACTGGGTGGCTTGAGGGGAAAGCACGAGAGACGGAGCCTTTCTTCTGAAGACAGGAGGAAAAACGTCCAAATTCCTGGGCAGTTTTCACTCTTCTTTGATCCAGTTTGCCACATCACAGATCCCCAGTTCACAGAGGTTATGTAAGAAAGAAAAATAACAATAAAGGAAATTGAGTTCCTTAACGAGAAGGGGAATGATTCTCCATATTTTCTATATTGTTTATAGAAGTTGTTAAAACTGATATACTTACTATGAAGGACAATACAAACTGTGAAGGGTCAAAATATCCCTTCACTGTCGTTGATCATTACTGAAACTGGGTTTATTCTCATTTTTCTAGTGACTTTGGGAGAAGTGTTAGGCTAAATGAATAAATTTTTTCAAGTGACCAAAATACACTTTTTTTTTTTGATTTTTTTAAAGGTTATTATTATTTTTTTAATGAAATAAAAGTAATGTATGCACAAAGAGCACAGAAAGTTAAGACAACAAAACTCACCCACCCTTTTCTAGGCCACCACTAAGCTTTTCATTATTTCTATACATCTGGAAAGACAGTGAATATAAAAGATGATAAAATATTTTTCTAAATTGTGATTTTAACCATATTTAGCAAAGTAGTAATAATAATTAAAGCTATTATTGGTTGAGGACTACTTTATGCTAGGTAGGGGTCTGTTAAACATTTTACATGGATTATATCTTCTAAATCTTCTAATATGTAAGGGGTCGAGAAGATCTGACTATGGTCATATTATCAGGAGGGGGAACTTGGATGTAAACCTAGGTCAGCTTGGGTGTGCCCCAACCTGAGCTGACCTTGTTGACCACTAAAGATTACAGGGTCTTTTTGTTCGTTTTTTTGTTTTTGTTTTTTACTGGTGTAGTTTTTTTTTCCTCTTTTCCCAAAAATCACTCACTGTCTCTCTCTCATAGCTACTATGTCTGCATCTCTATCGTCTCCACATTCTTCCTGTAGTTTTGCTGTTTCTAACAAGAAGAGAAGACAAATAAGTATCCTAAAGCATTATTATAAATACCAGTTTGAGTTGAACTTTTAAAATAATCTTTAGGCTGGTTATTCTTTGTGATAACTTTGCCTGTCATTAGCTATTATAGTCATTGTTTTCCCATTTTATTTTTTGAAACTTTTACTTTATTTTTATTGTTTACACTAGTAAAGATGTCCCCATTTCCCTCCCTTTGTTCACCTCCCCCCTGCCCTCAGCCCCCTTCCCTCTGTTATCAGTGTCTACGAGGTGTGCATACATGTTCTTTGGCTAATCCCTTCACCTTCTTTCATCCAGTTCCTCTCTCTCCACTCCCCTCTGGCAATTGTTAGTCTGTTCCATGTATCCATGCCTCAGTTTCTATTAATATTGTTTCAGAACACTGTTTAGAAGCCTAAAGCTTAGTAAGTTAAATATCACCATATCAAAGATATTTCTTCATTTCCGTTATTAAGTTGTATAATACAGTAATTTTATAAGGAAGTTTGTTTTCCGCCAAGAAACAGGAAATCAACAATGGATATAACATTTATTCATCATGTATTTTGCATTTCTATTATAATCTTGCTGTATAGAAAAAAGATATATTTCTGCTTTCATGGAACTTACAATCTATTGAAAAGAAAGATAATAATTTTTATGCAGGTTTTCTGGTTCCTTCTCTGTGGGCACTTCCTCCCTAGTACTACTCCCAAATCCCCACTGCACTTGCAGCCTCATGTATTTATCTCAAGTTTGCTCCTGCTAGAAAGCAGATCACTCTTCACTTAGCCTCTCTTTCTCTAGCCTGTAATTTAGGAAACGACCTTAGAAGTGTTGTATGCCACTGGGAGTCATGGTCCTGAGTCTCAGAATTTCTGTTTTAAAAGCAAGCTCTAAGTGTAAAAATGAAACATTTTATATTGAAAAGTTGAGAATATGAAACCATATATATGACATAAACATTTAGATTTTAGGCATAAAATTTAATTAATAATTTTGGTTGTTTTATAATAGAAAATTATACAGTCTAGAATTGCTTATTATAAGCCTAGACCATTTTATCTATGGTAAAATAAAGTAAAACATATGGATATTTTTAACTACAAAAATGTGGGAAAATATATAGAATTAAAGAGCTTAAACTCATGAATACTTTATCACTTCTCATGCTGAGAGTATTTTTTGAATATTTTTTCCAGATGGTTGACATGCAGACAGGACAGTTAATGTGATTTCATTCCAGTCTGTTTCTTTCTTGTCTGCACCTGTGACTGAAAGCAAAAGCAATAATCTTGCTTGCTTGATATTTAGAGTGTTTTGAAGGATTTGAGAAAATATTCGAATGATACATATATTATATTAATGTATAACCCCATATGGGAAATAACTTTAAAGATAACGTTAACCTAATACACTGAGTACCTTCTAATTAACAGTATTCTAAGTGAATATAAAAGTGCTAATTGACATTTTACAATTTACTTTTTACTATTTTTGTAATTTACATAACACAGATACATTTTACTTAGTGTTTTAATACCATTTGTAGCATATTATACGTATAAGTTGTTTACTCTCTCAACTTCAAAAACTCAAGTTTTTATTTTGTTAAAGATAGATGTCATGTGATAGAAAGCATTAAAAGTACTTAGGAATTTTTGTTTCATTCTGTTTAATATTAAAATTAACAATTTCATGGAAATAATAGTCACTTTGAACATGAGCATGGACAAGCTGCTTTGTCTTTCACTTCTTTTTTTTGTTTTTAATTTTGGTAACAGCAGAGATCTTAAATCTGCATCAAATCTCAGTTTTAGTTAAAAAATGTTGTGGAGATTCTCTGTAGAATTGGGAAATGAATAATATAATTTTTCATGTATTTTAACATGCTTTTTAATAGGACAGTTATTAATTATTAAGTCATTGACAAAGGTGAACACATTTCATTCTCAATTTTTGGTTAAACGAGTATGTAGGTGAAATGATTTTGGGCCTTTATTATGCACACAGCTATGGTACTGTTTATGTCGATGAATTTTTAAGTTTAACTAACACAACCACAAACAGTTGTGAGATGTAAAATATTGAAGCTAAGACTCAAAATGGAAACTATCACGGCATAGAGAGCAGAGCTAAATTTCAAAGGACTGGAGGGCTTCCGATGCTTTTTTTGAAGATATTCAAGTCCCATATACCTACAGCTGCCACTTTCAGCAGACACACAGGGAGAGAAAAATAGGCTCAGTGAATACCACATGTACAGACAAGCTGCAAAAGCAAAACTGAGCAGAATGGGTACAGCATTGTTCTTTACTTTGGAAGCTCCCAGTAAAGGGGGAGCCCAATATCCTATTCCCTTAAGAAACCTAAAATCTCGTAAACATTCTAGATCAGCTTGCTTGGAGCCACATTAAGTCTTTTGAAATTTATGTAATGGTTGATTTTTGTCACTGTGGAAGGTCCATCTTTTACTGTAATTCTGGACCATTCAGCAACGTGTTATTTGAACATAGAAACAAACATTTGAGGGCAGGTGTCATGAGTCTTTTGATTCTTGATGTATCTCAGAACTTAAGCATGGTTCCTACATAGAGTGGACACTCAGTGAATACTGTTACTGGTTTCATTCTGTATCATTTAAGTTTTGTCATCATTTAAGAAAATCACCTATTAAATGAAATGGTAATTACTATTAATTGGTTTCTGCTGTGTAATAAGCTACCAAAAACATAGCAGCTTAAAATAACACTTATATAGCTCAGAATTCTGTAAGTCACCAAATTTCATGGGCTGGCCAGTTACGCTGTGCTTGCCCAGGCCCAGCCTTTCCTGCGTAAGATTTCTCATATGTCTATAGTGAGTTGCCAGGTTACGTACAAGCTGGCTGATCAAAAATGGTAAATACTACAAAATAGTCTAGGCAGGGCAGTAATTCATGGTTATTTCTTGCTACCATCCAAAATATATTTTTGGAAATCATAAATTTAATCACTACTTTTTTTTTCACCAACCATATCTTCCAGTATGAAACAGACTAACTTTCAGATTTATAGTTGTTTTGGTGACTTGTCGTGATGCCTACATATATTTAAGTGGATAATCCTCTAATTCAGAAAGTGACATCCACAGGCTAATTATGTCCCACCACCTGCTTTTGTAAATAACATTTTATTGGAAGACAAACACACTCATTTGTTTATGTGTTGTTTCCTACCACTTTCATGCTAGAGTGGCAGATTTGGGTTGTTGTGACAGAAAACAAATGTTTCACAAAGCCTAAATGTTTACTATGTGGTTCCTATTCTATTTATTTCTTTTGTATGGTTTTTAAATTTTTTTCTATCATTGACACTATTACAGGTGTCCCCCTTTCCCCCCAACCTTTGCCCACCTCCACCTAGCCCCCACCCCCTCCCCCTGCTTTCACCAAGAGCAATGTCTTTGTCTGTGGGCTGTGCACATACATTCTTTGGTTAATCTCTTCACCTTCCTTAATCCAGCCCCTGCCACTCTCCTCCCCTCCCTTCTTGATTTCTTTCTTTCTTTTTTTTTTTTTTTTAAGTTGATATAGAGTACAATTATTTTATTGCATTTTTTCCTGTTACCATTTAGTCCCCTTATATCTCCCTCCCCCACCACAATCCCCACACTGTTGTCCATGTCCACGAATCCTTTTGCCTTTTTTGCTCAATCTCTCCACTCACTACCCCTCCTTCCCTTAGCTGTCATCCTGCTCTCTATCTATGTCTCTCTCTATTTTGCTTGTTAGTTCAGTTCATTCATTAGATTCCACATATGAATGGAATCATATGGTATTTGTCCTCCTCTGACTGGCTTATTTCACATAGCATAATGTTGATTTATTTCTTGAATAATGGTGAATAGTGGCACATATTTTAGAGCTTTCAGTAATTTATTATTGTAAATAATAACAATACTGAAAATAACTGATAATAATTACAGATTATGTTTTTTGTACCAGGTACTATTTTAAGTTTACTTATGTCAACTAAATTAATCTTTATAAAACCTTATAATGTACACTTATTGTCATCACTTTAAAAATGAATAAACTGAGGCACAGAAAAGTTAAACTTTTTCAGCCACTGAGCTTAGAATGTGATAAAACCTAGGTTACATGGCCTAGAAGGCATAATTTGTCTTCCACATCATTATTCCTATTTCATGTACTGCCAATCATCTTTCTCAGCAGTACTAGCTATATCACTTTTCTTTGAATTTCTAAAATATGCTGCATTCTTAATTTCTTTATGATCATCACATACAAAATTGCTCTCTTTTAAATATTCATCATACTACTATGCCTGGTGTCTAGTTATTTATATCACAATTCAAATCTCAGTTTCCCAAAGTAATATTTCCTAGCAATCATCTAAGGAAAAAAATTTCACCCGTCTTGTTTTTCATGCACCAGACATCTTATTATTTTTCATCACAGCACCAGTCAACACTTGCAATTTTATGCTTATTTCTTTGTACACCTGTTATGATCTTTTTCAATATAACCCCATAAGGTTAAAAGGTCTACTTTATTAATCCTTTCTAACAAAGGGCTTGGCACAGATGTCTTCAATAAGCATTCACTGAATAATGAAGAAATAAATTGCAAGATGAGATTTCAAAAACTGTTTTTATATTAGTAAAATTACAGGATATTTTTATTATGTTTAGACATATCACAATTACCCAGTACTTCTAAGCATTTGTGTGTATGTATAAAATATAATATATACAACATATATAATATCTAAAATATATACTATATATACTGTTTTTATTACTCCTTACACATTCCTTCTTTTTTCTCCCCACTCCTCCCCCACCCCCTCCAAAACATTCCTTCTTTCTGAGCATTAAATTATCTCTTCAACCATTAACCATCTATCCATCCAAATTTATATTTTAGCCTTTTTACTATGGTGATTGTCAAGTCAATTATTTTTTACATTTAAAATCTAACCATTAGAGGAAATTTTCCAAAAATCTTTGCTAATTTCAAAACTAAAATGTTTAAATGGTTCCCTTTGCATTCAAAATCAAGTCCAAAATCTCCAGCATGTCATTTTAGTAGATCATAACTTCAGCTTCCATTAGACCACAAATCATTCTGATACATTTTGTATAAAACTGCATTATACTTGTAATACATCTCAGTATGATTCTCATAAGTTAATTAATATAATTACAATTTCCATTATAAACAACTCTACCCACATATGTAATATTGGGAATTATTGTTAATTAATTTGCTTCAATTTTATGTAATTTGCTGACATAAAATTGGTCATTTGCTGTCCAAATTTCATTTGCTGTCAAATCTATGAGTGACTAAGAAATCATATGTATAATTATTTAAGACAAGGTGAATTTTACTTATATAACAATGAAATTTTAAAATATATACATTATGCACCTTATTACAGAATAGACTTATTGCAGATAGTCTTAAATTAGCTCTGCGTGTTTTAATTTCTAAGATGTGTTTAGAAATGAATTAAAAATGTGGGTGGATGTTTCTAGATAGAAAAAATGGCTATGGAGCTCTTGGAACATTTGATTTGTTTAGTGAATGCTAACAATGCCCTTTTTTGGATAAGTGGGTGAAAATCTTGGAGGAGTTTCAACAGGCACCACATCATTCATTCACATTTTTTTATATCATAAATTCAAGGGATTGACCAGATTACTTGTGGCTATTTTTAAACCTGGGTATTTATGGTTAAATCTTACAGATATGAATTAAAATCTCCCCAAAGCAAAACTTGCTGAGGTAAAGTCTCAATCACATTATAAGTAAAATAGATGAAAATGGTTTGACATTAAAAATAGGAGAGAATTCCTAGGCATACATCTGACATTGGGAGTTTTCACAGGACTTGTCCTGTTTAGGTTTTTATGTGCCTGTAATATACATGAAAAAGTTTGAAAGTGGAGTTGGATCTTCAACACTCCTTTTCCTTCCTAGTGGAAAGTGCTTCAGTGTTCTAAGATATTTATTGCATACCTTGAGGAAAGAAATTAATCAGTCATCATCTTATTTTCAAATAGCTGGCTGTTAAATTGTATGAACAGTAATATCTAGACTGATTACATTTTGTGCTGATCATCATACACAACCTGAATGGTGAGGATGATCTCTGAATTTGAAAACTAAATAGATGATTAAAAGAAGATAGTTAAGTTTAAAGTTTTCACCTGAGTTGCTATGAATGCATCTAAACTTGCTATTTGGCATAATCTCTGATATGAAATTCCATTTTTGCTTCAAAAGAAGCAGAAAGAACATTTACTTCAGTGCTTCTTTAACTGAAGAATATAAATATTTGGTAAACAAAGGTTTCCAATAAAACCTAATGAATACAATTGGTGCAGTCATAAATTGTATTACTCACAAAAGAGTTTGATAAATGTTGAACGAATAAATAAAGAAGTTAGTGAGCATATACAATAATGATTAATAAGAGGATAAAAGTTGGGAATAAAGAAAAAATGAAGTTGAAAATTGGACACAATCATAATTTTAAACCAGCTACTAAAAACAAAGTTTATAGGTATGTCACAGTAATACAATAAATTAAAAATTAATTTTGAAGTTTAAAAAGTACTTTTTAATTTGATAGTTTAATTATGAAATCCACTTAATTTTTAAGCAAATTAATATTTTCCTGAAATTTTGTGCTTTGAAAATTTTTTTTGGGGGGGTAACTTTTTTTAAAAATATATTTTATTGATTATGCTATTACAATTGTCCCATTTCTCCCCCATCATTCCCCTCCACCCTGCACACCCTCTCCAACCCACATTCCCCCCTTTAGTTCATGTCCATGTGTCATAAGTTCTTTAGCTTCTACATTTCCCATACTATTCTTGCCCTCCCCCTGTCTTATCTATGCTACTCATTCTTTCCCCCTCTCTCCTCCTCCCATGCCCCTGTTGCTAATAAGTCACTCTCTGACAGATATTCATATGCACTACCACCACCTAGTCCTAAGAATCTACGTAGTAATATATTAAACATTTATTGAACATCTATAAAAATTAAGCATGTATTGGGTAATATAGAAAGAAGGATGAAGGGGATATTATTTTAGGGAACTCATGCAGTAGCTTAGACAGATATATAAATTTTGTAGCTTCTTCTCTCAATTTTACCTGGTTGGCATTTTTATATCATTTAAGTTTCTGCACAGTTGTTAACTCTTCAGATTGGATAGTTTCTTTATATATATATATTACAGCTAAACACAATAATTAACTGATGTTTAAGCTGTTGGAAAATGGCAGTGTTTTAATCAGAAATAAATAAAATAAATATATTTTTCTCACACAGGCCTTTAGAGTAAATAACAAGGAACCAGGTTATTATTATCTTCTGACAATTGATACTTTGTTTATATCTTTCCAGATCTACATGCATACTCAATTTGGAAGTAGAGATCATATATGTTTTTGAGCTTTAATTATCATTTAATAATGTCTCTGAGATTATTTCACATTGAGACCTAGAAAACAGGCCATAGTGTGGTTTTTCTGATTCTTCATTGTCTCATGGTGATAAATGCAAGGTGGCATCCAAATACATTTTAATATTTTAAATAATTTAATACATTTTTGACTCTAAAGATCAAAACATCACAACTGATCATATTAATGTTGAGAAGAGAGACTTTGAGGAAAAATATTGTGCCATTTAGTGCATATATAATTTACTTAGATTTTGGTGAGACAATGCCTAGATTATAGAACATCATCCTAAAACACTTTGTAATCATGAAAATAGGAATTTTCTTCACATGGTAGAAACTATAGTAAAATCAAATAGTATTATAAAGATAACCTCTGCAGCATGCTAACATCAATATGAAATATTACATATGATTTAGGAAATAAAAATCAAATAAAACAATGCAATATCATGAATGAATATTTTGAAAAATGTGAATTTGCCAAATTCACTTAGCTATTTTATATATAAGTCTTAACTTAAGCATCACAGGAAAGATAAATATAATCTTAGACAACTTATTCACAGCAAATGTGAACTAATGCCACTGAGCTCCTAAAAACTTAATTGAAGGAAGACTGCAAAGCAATGCAGTGTTGTCAATTGTTGACAGTCATAAAAATATAGATTTTAAATATCTACCTTTAAATGTATTTATGAGTACCAATTATACATGATGAGTTGAATAAAAACAATTTTATTAAAAAAACAATAAGATTCCATGTACATAGTACTCTGGAAAGCATAGAAAGGATAATGAACTTATAAAAAAATATATCATTAATTAAAATATATTACTAGCATGGAATTAATAATGTAGCCTTGGATATTGTTGGCAATTGTTTTCACATAAAAATACTAGAAAAAAGCAAAAGAAAGTTAATTTCTACTGTGAATCTCAACATCAGCCCACTGTGATCTCATGCTTAGAAAGAAAGATTATATAACAGTCACTTCAGTGTTCCAGGTAGCACATGAATGAACTACAACTTCTTAAAATTTTGCAATTGAATTTGTTTATGAACAGAAGAAAATATGTTGTTTTCTAAATCTAGTGGGAGTTTTGGTAAAATGTTATAAGACATATGCAACAATAACTTACCTTATGTTTCTATACAATTTTGTGGTCTTTACGGTACATTTAACTTTGCCATTATCATCAAAATTAAAATTTACTAAAAATATGTAAATTCTAAAATATTACAGAAAGAACTACCTAATCTAGTGACTCTGTCTGTATTAAAGTGAACCAAGTAAGTCCTAAAACAACCTTAAAGAACTGCATTTTCATTAAAACAAAATGTTTAACTCTATATAATATATGTTATTCTAGTGATTTTACTTTCCTAAGTATTATGGTTCAGCATTTTAAATTCCTATTGTTTTAATATTTTGATTTGTGTTATTTGTCCAGATATACCTTGGGATTGTTATTATGAAGAAATAAGCAGTATGTATCTTTAACTAACCTTGCTAGATTTACAACATTTTAAAAACTCTGCTTCATTGTGTCATTTTGTATAATGCATTATTGAACCATCCATCCTGATTAATTTTTAACATATTTTCCTTTTTAAATATTAGTGACCTTAATTTCTATATATTTTTATACTCATAAGCATTCCTACATACATATTTAGAAATAAGAAATTGAAGACTTTAAACAATTTTAAATGATAAAAATTTTCAAAATACTTTTAAAAGATCACACATACCACACGCACATACACACAAAAGATGGCACAATTTCTTACTCCTTTCAAAACTGTATTCCATTCTCTACAATTTAAGAATTCTAGGCATTATAAAGTACCTTATTTTGCAGGGTCTAATGCACTCCTACATATATTGTGCACCCACGTTTTCAGCCAAACTTTAGAAAAACATCTTTTGTTTTAAATGTTTAATTCAATTATTTATTTATTTTTATTTAGAAACAAAACTAGTTATTGTATTCCAAGGTATTATTATTCCAAGGCATATGGATATTGTTCTTGCCTTCTAGAGTTACACTTTTAATGTATAAACATAAATAAAAGAATTAAAAACATTTCTATAAATATGGAATTAGTACTACCTATATATAATATGCATCCTTATTTTTTCCCTCAAAAATGTGGGCAAAAAGTTTGTATTATACACAGCAAAATACGGTAATTTTATGTGATTTTAATGTATTTATCTTGCTATCAAATGCTTTCATTGAGCACCTTTCGATACATTTATTAGCAAGTATAAGTTGCCAAAACAGAATTGCCTGTTATTCTGAGCTAATTTTTCTACTTAATTATCTTTTTTATATCAATTTGCAGAAGCAATTTACATAAGAATCAGTTAATTCATTGTATTGTTTACATAGTAAAAATATTTCTGCCAGTATGCCTTACATTTTTAAACTTAGTTTATTACCAAAAGAAAGCTGCTAATTTTTTTCATAACTACTACTTAGAAAGAGCTTTTATGTATATGTAACTTGTGGTATATGTGTATGTATATGCATTACATTTTATTTGGATATTTTAGAGTTTAAATATTTAATTATTTAAAATCCAAACTATACAAGGGGCCAAGATTTTCTGTCTCCTTACATTTTGCTTGCATTCCAGCCAATTCACTTCAGAGTTCACCTCTCTGTCTTGCAGAAACTTGTTAAATGAGGACGCCCCAGCAGACAACCAACGCTGTTTCCAGATGGCGTCATGGCAGGAGCTCAGTCAGCACATTACCTGCTTTCAAAATGAGAGCTGGTTACAATTTTAAGAATGTTTATCACTGCACACTCTCACTGTCCTTCTAATCTCAAGTAACATTTTTCTCACTGTCTACTGGCTGCTCATAAAGCCAGTGACACACGTTTGAGGTTTTTTGCTCTGGTAACACAAAATTTGTGAATCAATTAGGAAGCACAAAGTTATACCTGCAACAATTACACTCTACCCAATCCCTCACAACACAGTAGTGGAAAAACATTTATGATCTCACATCGTGTGTGTATGAAAGTAAACCAGGCGGGATTGATCATGTTGAGAAATCTATTAGATTCTGGAAAAAATATGCAGTGGCAACTGTTTTGTAAAATAGTAACCTTTAGTTTTCAGTCCTGTATTTAGGCTAAGACACGGCTTCTATCTACAACATTTCAGGTCTGGTGGCAGAGGGAAAAAATAGACTTAACACTTCTCTTCAGAAGTGGGGCACATTACTTCCACAAACAGTTAATTTGCTAAAGCAAGTCATCTGCAACTCCTATGATTAACAAAGCAAACATTTAGAATGTTAAGGCAGGAAGAGGAAGAAAAACTTGTTATAATAACAAAGTGATCCTCTATTATTTCTTTGAAAATACCCTTCTCTTCCACACTCTCTATTCACTCTATGGAATTTTTCTTGGTCTCAAGTCATTTTGTTGTATGTTCTAGGATATTTCTTTTAATTTATCTTTCACATGAGTAAAATAGTCTTCAACAATGTTTAACCTATTATTTTTCCTATTTAGTTTAAATATTGTAATTAAATGCAAAGTACTCATTTTTTCTTCTCTTGATCTGCTCGTTTATACTCACTTTGACTTTACTTTATGAATATTATCTTCCCTTGATTCTATTATGAACATCGATTTATACTTAGAATTTTTTTATTTCTTTAATTATCTTTATTTTTTTTTTTATCAATTTCTTTCTCTTACTTGATCTGGCCTTAAATATTTGGGGCTATCTGATGATTCACTGACATTTACTAATGAAAGAGTATGATGGCAGTACAAGCAGCTGACATATATTTACCCTGCAGTACGTCTGTGCAAATGCATAAGGTATAGTGACAGGCCAGACTGACTTGAAGGACGAGAGGAAGTGCCCACCCAGGCTACCACTCTGTATCAACCGATACAATAAAGTGAAAAGTGCTCAGTGAAGAAAAGACTATCCTATCGTACTTTCTTTTCTTCTGGCACTTTCAGATAAGACATTTTCCAAAATGTTGTGGATTCTCCTAACCTCTAATTAAAAAACAAATAGAAAAAAAAGAATATTTTAAAGTAAGAAATAAATATGACACGTGATGTTCTCTGTATTTTAGCTTGGAAAACTCAACCTAACAATATTTGGATGAGGATATGAAAACTCCCTAACTCATTCACTTATACTATACAATTAAATGACTAGGAAAAGACTGTTAGCTATTCTTTCAGAGCAACATGCTAATTTATAGGACTAGATGAAAAGTCTGAGTCACTCTGTCACAGGGATAGATGATTCTACTAGGGCCTGTGCCCTGTAATTTAGATAATACACTCTTGTAGACCAAGAATCATTTGTGTATTTATTTCTTCCTCTTTTTGTTTGGTATTTAAATATCAAGTTACTGTATTCATATCAAAGGCCTTGAGAGTAAACAGTTATCAGTTGGTTGAAAGGGTTAAAAGGCGAGGTAAGAAAGTTGAGGATGCAGTTTCTTTCAGCATCTAGAATTGTGGAAAACTAATGTTCGGATGTCTAAAAATATCTTTTATTGTGTGGCTATGGTTTTTTCTTAGATGGATTACTTCTGTATCTCTGACTCAGACTCATGTGCTTCTCAAAACCCTTTGTTTTTTTTTAATTTTTATAAGTTTATTTGAGCCAAACCGATGACATATTCTGGGAGCAAGATCTCAAACGCTCCCTCAAAAACCCTTTCAAAGGAGATTATCCCATTTTTTATTGTCATAAAGCAGATTACTTTCTCCACCATGGTCAATGTCAGCAGCCACTGGCTCCTCACCACAGCTGGGCTTTGTTTCTAGGTTCCTTCAAACCATTCTGCTTCTCTATGATGTTCCCACAGTGCTGCATACCCATATGCCTGAACATAGTAAGCATTTAGGACATTTCACTGAATCAATAAAAAACGCACACATCAAGCAGTTGGCTGTATACCTGGTGATAAATATTTCCCTAAATGTGCATTGTTCAGAAAAGCTAAATCACTGTTAAAACCACCTCAGGATTAGTGGTCAGCCTCTTTTATGATGAAGCCATTCTGGCATGCTATTTTAATTATAATAATTCTAGTCAAATTGCCCTAATTATTTGATGCCAAGATTCTGATAGATACAAATTTTGTTAACATCTTGGGGACTAAATTTTACCTTCTTGATTTTTGTTATATTTTGTCATATTTCATATTCGGGGCATTTGCTTCCTTTATTTATAATTACCAAGTAACCAAATCTTAATTAACATTAAAATGTTAAGGTGGTCAGTGCCTTGAGTGATCGTTAAATAACATTTTTCAGTGGAAGTTGTCATTTAAAATTCATTTGGCAGTTGGTCAAATTAATCTTAAACTGTTCTTATCCATGTAGCTTATGAGGATACCATTTGCTAAACAAATAACAGAGTTAAATCAGCTAAGACAAAGGCATAATTTAGTTTCACTTACTACTCCAATTTCTTTTTAAATGACCCCTGGTTTTATTCCTTATGGAAAACATGTAAATCCAAAATTCTCTTTGTTATTTGCTTTATTAGCCCACCAAGGGAGGAAAAAATAAATAAATGCAACCAAGTGTTAGATACAGATGTGTATTGCTGTAGCTAATAATATGCTGTGCTTTTCCAATGGGAATTTTAAGAATATTTTTTGGTTGAATCACAATTCAATTGTAACTAAGACTCTATTAAAAGGGGAAGCAATTATAACATTACAGATAATTAAATCTTTCAACAATGAAATCTTTTACCTTCTTCATCTGTTTAAATGCCCGATAGCTGCAGTAGACATAAGCTTTTTAAAAAAAGATTTCATTTATTTATTTTCATAGAGAGGGTAAGGGAGGGAGAAAGACAGGGAAAGGAACACCTATTGGAGAAACATTGGAGATCTGTTGCCTCTCATACTCACCCCTACTGGGAACCAAACACACAATGCAGGCATTAACTTTGGGGTTGATGCCCAAGCAACTGAACCATATTGGTCAGGGCAAATAGTCATGGGCTTTGATGTGCAGAGCCAGAATTATAATGATCAGTAGGTATCAGAGAATAAAGAGTAACACATGCTTGAATTGAAGTTTATGAGCTAGGGACGCAAATATGTAGAGGGACTACGCAAGGGTAAAGATCACTGCTCCTGAAGGCAGAACACCTAGGTTCAAATCCTGACTCAATTACTAAGTGTGAGATTGGGCAAGTTACTTCACCTTTCTACAGCCCTGATTAAGTCATCTGTAAAAGGGGGACAATAATAACATCTAATAGATAATTGTTATTATTAAATGAGTTAATATATGTTGTTCAAAGAAGTAATGAGAGCATAGTAAGCAGTGGTAGGAATTACTTTATGACTCCCATCTGAGGCAATGTTTAATATAAGGAGGTAGTGAGAGGCACGGTTATGTTTAATGTCTCAGTAGGAATTATGTACTCTTTTGCATGGTGAAGATATTGTTGGTTGGACTCTGCTAGATATATAATTCCAAATTCCTTGAATTAGTGGAAAGCATAGACAAAAGAATAATATAAACCAACACTCTAGTCAATATTGTTGATTATCTGTTGCTCCTTTCCAATTGAAACATCATTTTTCTTCAATTACCTAACACTCAAATAGGTAATCACTCACTATGCTTAAGAGAAAGCTGACCCCATCTTTTTGAAGTGGACTTGATTTGACCAAAAGTGATTCTATACATCCTCTGTGCAAATGTTTGGCAACTGAGATTTACGTTAATCACCAGGATGTACGGCTCTTAATGCTTTAGTTGGGCCCAATAAAATACCTAGGCAAGTTAAAATGGACTTCTTTGAGGGCTATTTGCTTGATATTATGACAGAGTTAATGAAAAAAGTTTATTCGTGTTCTTCTACACATTACTGTGTGTGAAGAAGAAGCCTGGAACTGCCGCAACCCTGTTGCTGTACAGTGAAGGTAGAGGTGGCATGTGGAGGGTGAGGGACGAGAGATAGAACTGGAGGCCCTACTGGATGACAGTACAGTATTGACTTAGCTGTGGACTTCAAGTTGTTTGATAAAACTAATGCTTTTTTTGTTCAATCCTGTTTTGTACTTTCTGTTTGTTGCAATTAAAAGTACCATAACCAATGTACACACACACACACACACATTCTGTACATTCATGTTTAGAGGAAAATTTTCATTTGATAGAAAAATAACAGAAAACCAAAGTAAAAATAAGCTTATTGCAATACAAAAATCAATCAATCAGATCATGTACTTAGAAGTTGAGAAGCATGGTGTGCTATAAGTTTGGCTCAATGCAGTCGATTCATATAAATTTCTCTCTGATTCCTTAAGGTTTACTTATATTGGTGTTGCGGCTTTATGTTCAGGCTGTTAGTAAGATGGCTGGCAGAGTTACATACCTTACATTCTCATACCATGCTATCCATGGGAAGAATATGTCTTTTTTTTTTTCAAATAAAGGAAAATTTTTTACTTGGGAGCATTCAGCAAACTTCCATCTGTGCTGTATTAGCCTGAATGGGATGATCATTTTACATCCTGGGGAATGTTACTTTACAGAAACCTCAACCAGTTATTGACAAAAAGAATGGATAGCCAAGACTGACTATGACTATAAACCAAAATAAAATTCCAGGGCAAATACTGAGAAACCATAGTATTTCTAAACCACCTTCAGTTTAAAAGTTAATAATAGTTAGCATTTATTGAGTATATAGTACATTCCAGGAGCACTGTAAGGATTTTACACTTACGTTATTTATTCCTCATGGCACTTAGGTATTGTTATGACTCTATTTAACAAACAACAAATATAAGTCAAATAATTTGACCTGGTCACATGGTTTACAAGACTTATGACACTTGCCACACTTCTGTCTAACTTCAGAGACCATGCTCTTAATCACTATGAGCATTAATTTTTGGACCTTGCGGTTTACTGCAAATGCATTTTGTTTGAAAGTAACAAATGCTAGCATAATACAAGTATGACATAGACAAGTTCATACAAAACTGTTCATTCAAAATGAGTTCATACAAAACAAAACTGAAACCATAAGAGGGTAAACCGGATTATTTTCAAATATGTGCCTGTGTTCTATGTGAGAAATGTGTTTTTCTAAACATAAAAACAATTGAATTCATCACAAAAATATACCATCATTGAGCTACAAAATTTTCTGTATGTCAAAACCATGGCCATGATTTCTAATGCAAATGGTGAGTACCATGCTAACATCTTTTAATATAGAACCATCATATTCTTTTCAATTGCATTGGAGACACAGAAGAGGAATGAAACTCACAAAGAACTTTTATATAAAAAATGACTAACTCTACATGAATTAAGAAAAACTATTCATAGTTTACCCAATTTTACATCTTGCAATAGATAACCAGGTAAGAAAAGTACTAGGCTAAGATGATTCCCACCTTCCCTGAAGACCTACAGCTGTTCATAACCATCATAATCTGCTGCTCAGGTGAAGTGCTTTGAAGCCTTAGAGTGCCAGCCGTTCTTCTTTTCCTACCACAGGTCTTTGACTCTTTACTTTCACTCCATCCATATCAGAAGATGTTACCTTTCTGGGCTCCATTAAAGGCTTTGGCAATCTAAGGAAGTCTACAGACTGTGTCTCAGGATAATGAATTTTAAATTCATGGAATAAAACATAATTACTATGATTTCAGAAGAAACTATTCACATTAAAAGGTATTTATTAAAATATTATAAAAACTGCGTAAAATTTAAAATGTACTTTTTAATTAATGCTATAAGTACAAATATTAACAGAAAGTTTATTTTCTACTAATTTTTAAGTAGTGTTTGGTTTCATTTTGAAATATGTGCAACATCTGTAGTGGTATAGGAATATATCTCTGATTTATATTGACCACAGGGTCACAGTTACACTACTACTTTTATGTTTTTTAATCTGTATTTGTAACTAAAGCAAGGGCTGAATTTTACATTTCTAGTAGAAATAAATATATAGTTGATTCCCACTCAAATCCATAGATCCTGAGAATTGTTTCTGGAAATATAGTCTTAATCTAGGAGAGATCTGGAGATTAAGTAGGAGTGAGCTGACAATAGTATGATGTTTTCTGTGATGCACAGCTTGCACGAATAAAGATGAAATTCAGACAAAATTTTATGGCAAAACATTTTTGTAAATTACACTTTTCTTGTACTCTCCCAGCTTCCAGTATCAGAAAGGAGAATAATAGGGAATAGTGGGATGATATCACCTGAGCAAAAATATGATGACAAAAGGAAACCAGTCTAAAAATAATACATATGCAACATTTGTGAAATGCAAAAACAAAGAGAGTATTCTTTCATCATTAAAACAATAGCAAAAAAACCCCAACATACGCAAAACCAGTTTGTTACTTACAAAGCGCTAAAATGAAGCAAGCTCCAACTCCTGTGCCACACAAATTCAGAAAACAGAGTATAGTACTACTTTACAGTGTTTAGAAGTTGTTGCTGAAGACAAGAAGACATGAATATCTTTTTTAAATTATTTTTTAATTTTTCTGGAGAGAGGGGAAGGGAGGGAGAGAAAGAGAAAGAAACATCCATGTGAGAGAAAAACATCTATTGGTTGCCTTTCCCACCTACCCAGACCAGAGACCTAACCCACAACCTAGGCATGCATCCTGACCAGAAATCCAACCAGAGAGCCTTTGCTTTGCAGGACAACACCCAACCAACTGAGCCACGACAGTCAGGGAAGACATGAATGTCTTGACAAATTTTCTTTTGTGAGCAAGAACAACAGAAAGACACATAAAATCAATACTAATTAAAAAACTGAGAATAATGATAAAATTAATAGTACAACAAAGGAAAATATTAACATTAAAAACTGAAAAACACACTAAATCTTGTTAAATAAGAGGAATCATTCATGATTTATATTTATGTAATTATAATTACAGATGTATTAAACATGAACGCAAATATAAAAAATGTCTATAGATATATAGTTATATTATACCAATGGTAATGTAGATCTAAAATGCCTAATTAAATGAATTAAACTAAACTAACTTAGTTAACTAAACTAATATTTACACTGAGAATTTGGAGAGGAAAAAAGAGAGAAGTAAATGTCTGTTCAACTCCCAATATTGAAAAGGTGGTATCCAAAATGCTGTTTGATGGAAATCCAAAATTAATCAAATCAAAACTAAAATGAAACAAAAACAGTAAGAAGAACATAAGTGACTTATGAAAACAGAGAAAGCAATATCAAAATCTCAATAGATAAACCAAAGCAAAACTCATTCAGGAGGACATATAACTAACACAATATTGATTGAGAGTTTGTTCATATGGAAAAGCAGGTGCTCAAAAGTACATTACAATAGACCAAAGCATGTAAAAATGAGAGGAAAAGTAAAACCTTACTTAATTTCCCTCTAAAACTCATCAAAAGCAATAAAAAGTAATAAAGAAGAGAATATACCTCAACAATGATATAAAAAGACACCCTTAACCTCAAACCACAAACCACGGAACATATTTGCCAAAATTATAAAGCCTAGCCTTTGATGAGGAACGTGCTGATAGTTGACCTTTATTGACTTCAAACTTAAGCAAAGTACATATTCTCCAAAACTAAGTATCACCTTCATGAAAGGCATGGGCACCTACAGTTTTACTAAAGCAATTAGATCTGTTTCAATATTGGTCACAGGTTTTACATGGAATGCACAGAAAGAAACCCAGTTCAAATGACTGGGTAGGGAAACTAAGAGAAAAATCAAGCTGGTAAGTACTTTTTATTTTTTTATTTAGGATTTGGTTTCCAAGCCCAAGGAAGCTTTGGAGAATAGAGTGAAAGAAGGAGAGGAGCCAGCCCACAAAGTAGAGGGCCTGAGCCTGTACAGAATTGCTACGAGGCTCATGAGTCTTTTCAGCAAAACTTGAGAGGGGCTGTGTCTCCAGTGTAAAGAATATGATCAGATACAAATAAAATAGAAGGTGGTTGCTCTAGAAAATAAATGCTCTCTGTTCCTTATTTCTAACTGCCTCTCTTCTTATGCTATATTTTTCTGAAAGCTAGGGCTCATGAAATTTTGATCAAAAATAAAATTCCTATGCACAAAAACTGCCCACATAAAACAAATAGACACATCATCAAAAGAAAAATATCATACACCCCAGAAGGCTAGTAATGATGTTTTAAATCTCAAAAAATGAAAGATAGTATCATTTTTTTAAAGTTAATAAATAAGTGATAATTTTAAGAGATCAGAAGATCATAAATTACTGCAAATAAGAAGCTTGAGAATAGAGCATAGGGAAGAAATGGAAGGGAATTGAAAATCGAAGTTATTATAAAAACAAAAAAGATAGAATAAAATGATGGAAAAGAATATTAGATATTAGATACATGTGGATAAATTTGAGCCACAATGTGTAACAAAATGAAAATGCCAACTAATTAAAAAGGACTCAAAAAACTTTAAAGTATGGTAATGAGATATCTGGACCACACACGATTAGTGGTTTTAAAGAGAACAGAATGTTTAGGATACAAAATCTATTCACGTATATAATACAATAAAGGTTGGAAACAAATAAAGAGTAGAATCTGTGGGTTTACGGGGCTTCAAATTTACCAGGAAAAGCTGAGAGCTAGCTATAGGCCCCAAACACATCTTGGGGGATTAATGCCACTAATAATTGGTACCCAGGCAGAAAGGAGTGACCTTTTACACCAGAAGGCAGTGGTGCATTCTAACCAGTAAAAGGTCTCTTCATTTCTTCACATTTTGAGAGAAGGGAAATACACACCCAGATTTGTTTTCTTAGGTACATTTTCATCAAGCGTAACAGTAGTAGATAGATGATTACAAGTGTCCAAGAACTTTAGCAAGTGCAGTGCCACACAGACAAACAAACGAAATGATTCCATGAGAACCCGTATAAAGAATTTGGCACTACAGAAATTACTTTGAGGTAGTGGAAAGAGAAATTGTGGGGAATAATGAATCCTTTCAAATATAAAACTAAAGTCAGCTATAGTTATCAGCAGTTTAGAATGGAATTATTATATAACTATATTAATAACAAATCAAAGGCATAAGAAAAAAGCAACAGATGTATAAATGTGCATTGCATCACTGAAACAATGTTAAGGAATTTTTTCCCCACTATAGTCAATTCTTTTTAAAAAATATTCTTTCTTACTGTGTGTTCTAAAAATTTGACTTCTCAGAGTTGATCCTAAGGAATAAGGTGTTCTGTGAATAACACTTAAGCTGTTGGTGGAGTGGTAGAGAGAGGGACTCTAGAGAAAGGTTGCTTGAGTTCAAGTTTTATTACTACCTCTTACTAGCCATGTGACTTTAACCTCTGGGTCTTTCAGTTGCTCATCTGTAAGATAAGGATAATTATGGTCACAGGGTTGTTACAACAATTAATTGAACCCATATAAAATGTAATCAGAATAGCTACTGTTAGTGTTACAGAGCAAGCATATGCCACTCGCACACAGGGCCAAGGGGCCAAGGGGTCACGATATACTACTACTGAAAGGACCCCTTACTGGGCTTGATTGTTCGCTCCCAGATAGGAAAGACGACTCTCAATGCCAGAGATTTGTGAAAAGGAAAGAAAATGTTTATTTAATGTTATACAGACTTAAAGTAGTGACCTAATGTCTTCACTAAAATACCAAAGTCCTTTTGGATACCCACAGTGCTTCCTTCTCCCCCTGCCCTAATTCAGGGTACCGTAACTCAGGAAAAGCAGCAAATGTCCGGGATCCAGGCTCCTGACACTGTCAGCTGTGTTGCCGCCCAGGCAGGATCACTAATTAATCCAAAGTCATGTGGCACCTTCTCATGGTCTTCTGGTAAGAGTTCTTTCACCCTTCTTCCAAGCAAAGTCTCTCCTGCTTCCCAGGCCACGCAGCCAAAGGGAGCCCCCCAAAGCCTCGAGATCCTCTTCTACCAAAGCTGCAGGGGTCCCCACTCTGGCCAAAACCGCATGGTTCTTCTCTCCACCAAAGCTGGGTGGGTCTGCACTCTGGTGAAACCACGTAGAACTCTCTTCTTAATGGCTGCTGTGTCTGGGTTTAAATCCCCGCGTCAATCTTCCTCTGTACCCCCACCTCCGACTCCTCCCACAATCAGCTACACCTGCCAGCACTCCTGTATTATTCCAAGTTTACTGGGCTGCCATGTGAGTCTGGGCAGGCGTGTCCCCCAAGTCACAGAGCCAATCTTCTCCAAGCTCCCATGCAGGCGCTGTAACTTGGGGGACTTGCCCCCCCAGTTACTTCTTGGGCGGGGGAGAGTCCCTTTCCATCCCCTTGCTCAGAGCAAGGCCACAGCTATTTAACATATCTATGCAACCAGCCAAAGGTTATAGATATGTTAAATGACCATGGATTAGCTGCAAAGCTGTGGCTGCACAAAACAGCTCTGCACATTCCTGCTCCATTTGTCCCTTCTCCCAACTCACACCTGAGGGGGAAGGGGTGAGGACATCTTATATGTCTTTCTAATATTTTCTGGACACCCTGAGTTCTGGGCCCCATTCCAAATCCCTCTTGGCTGCACCCTCTATCATTAGCTGTTATTATATGCAAATTTCCCATAATAATGATATTTATAACAGCAAACAGTGTAACAAACATAAATAATGGAATGAGTAAATCATAGTCCATAAAGAGAATGAAACCACTATAAGAAGTTCTTTCCTGAAATGAGAAACTGTTAATCTACAGATAACGCTAAAGGATTAAGGCAGATTACAAAATTTCTCAAGATTAGGTAACTATTCAAAAATTTTGATAGGAATCAATTAAATTATGCCTGATTTTTAAATGTTAATTGTATTTTACAATTTATACATGCACCAGATTTTTATTTTGAGCATGCATTGACTTAATAATTAAAAAATAAATCTACTCATTAAATATACAGTAATATATAGCAGATGTATCATAATCTAAAATGTATTTTTTAAACTTAGTTACTCATGAACAAATAATTCTTGGCTATATTTTAATTTTAGAATTTAACCAGATAACAAATACATTCTAGAATATTTAGATTTGGCTGACAGATTTATTTTTCTTTTTAATAGTTCAGCAAGTTTATTAGCACAATGGACTTGAAAGGTTGGTAGAATTAGGAGCTGAGATTCTCCTTCTTTAGTTTTCTAACAGATTACTAATCTTCATCACATGTTCTGAGTAAACTTATAAAAAATAAAATAAAAACTGTACTGAAAGAGAGGACTTTCCAATTCCATCCCTGAGAGGAAAGACAACATGAGAGAAAATAGAAACAATCTGCACTTTGTGGTTAGAACTAGAAACAAAAGTTAAGAAATTTCAGCCTTTTCCTTTCCGTTTGTTATCTCAGGTGCAAAACAACATTAGCCATCAATTTTAATTGAGTAATAAAAACTGCACTTACTTACATGTTGAAAAAATATCTAACATAACATCAAAACAACATTAAAGGAGGAAAAAAGAAATAGAGAATATTTTACTTCATATGAAAACATAATTTTGAAATGAGAAAAATGTCAGCTAAATCAATAACAAAAAGTGCCATATCTCATTAGTTTAAAATTAGTATCATCTCTGATAACATAGACTGAATGGTACTATTGCTTGCCTTGAGTTGATTCAGGATAAACATTCTACATTCTTCCTACTTGTGCTCTAGGCCACAAGCTTTATTGTAACATTTTCCTCATTGTTTTATAACTTTGGTAATCTATTACAAATGCAAATTTGTTTACACATTTTCATAAAGTAGTACTTTTTAAAGGACATGTAGTGACTATCACCCCTGAAAATAGTCTCACTTCAGTATTTCATTAAAATATTACAATATCTTTAAAAAATGACTTATGGGCAAGGTAACTGAAGAATATGAGGAGTATAGTACTTAAAATATACGGAGGGTACTGATTGGAATGGTTTTAACATGTCTGATTAGGATTTTATTTTTAAATTAAACTTTAAAACTTAAAATTTAAAACTAAATTTCACAAATTGAGCTTGACAAGTTAAAACTTTAAAAATACATGAAAGAAACCACTGAAACAAAAGAGACAAGACATGGGTATGATTTCCTTGTAGATTCAAATGTAGGCTTCATAGTAATAAAAAAAAATTGTGGCTTCTCTTTCATAAGTGAATTCCTCTGAGCTATGGTGACATTTCACAATACCTCTTGACACAAAGCACTAAATAGGCAGAATGATGACAGTATTTGGTGTGCTACAAATTGTAATTGCTGCAAGCACAGCTCCTTTCCACTGGCATTGGAGGGAAATGGATGATGGAGTGGATGCTGGTAATGACAGCTTTTAATGGACTATGTATAGTCAATCTATCAAAGAATCAGAATATCAGACTTTAGGAATGAGAAAAATCATTATATAGTACAGGTATAATTAAAAATCCTTATTAAAAACTAGGATTTTAACTTGAAGCTCCTCAACATTCTCCTTAACTATGTCCCGAGAGGGAAATTTGACCATTATAAAATGAAGAAGCAAAACCAGTGTCTACAAGTTACACCACTGTGGGCATGCATATGGTTCAACTCTGTGAATGAGAGGAGAAATGAGATTGACAAGGAAGAATTGTACAGAACTTTGTGCATCGATAGAGATGAACGTGTAGAGATATTAAACAGAAAATTCAATAGTTAATAAAATCGGTTTAATGATGTGGAGAAAAATATCTTAGAAAAAAGATTTGAGACATGTAAAATATAAAAGAGATATGAAAGATACAGAGAACAGAGGTGTGAGATGCAATTTGGAAATTATTTACTAAAAGAAGACACATGTTTAAATGGAATAAAAACAATAATAAAACAAATTAAAAGAAAAATCTATTTACACAAAAAGTAGTGTTGCATTCCAGATAAACTACAAGGTAGCCATCCACACATAATAATAAAAAAACAAAATAAATGAATGATCAAAACAGAAGCAGAGGCATGGAAACAGGGAACAGACTGACAGAGACTAGAGGGGAGAGGAGAGGGGGACCACGGTGGAAAGGAGGGGAAGGGACTAGTCGAAGAACATGTATGAACGACCCGTGGACATGGCAACAGTGTGGGGATGGACTGTGGGAGTGGGGGTGAGCTGGGCAGAGGAGGGCAAAAGGGGAAAAATTGGGACAACTGTAATAGAATAACAAAAAATGTAAAAATAAGCTACAGAGTGAAAATGTAAAAAAAAAAGAGGATTGGGGAAGGAAAGGAGATGTTATAAATATTACTGAGAATTACATACTTTGATTCTCTTCCGAAGCTGTGAAAAATTTGTCAATGGTTTTTAACTGTTTGTTGACCACTTTGGTTATGAACTGCATTTGACAGCTAAATGATTGGGACACGCAGATGCAAGTCATATCGTTGACCCCGTTTCGCTATAGGGAAATATTCATGATCATTCCTGTAATGCATTGTGCTTAGAATGAAAACTGAGAAACTCTTATAGATTACCACAGAAAATTTGTCTCATTCTATAGCAATGATTTTCAACAACATATCGCTAATCACAACTCAATTATTTGATTTATCCAATATTAACTATACAGCTATAATTTTTTTCTTATTTAGAAATCTTTGGGGCAGTATGTATTATTTTTCACTGATGTTGAAATTGGATTTGCCTTTTAGGAGTCTGGCCGCTTTTGAAAAAAAAAAATTCTAAACCACCTTTTACACTTTAAAAACTATACAATTACTAAAGAAAATTCTCATTTATAAAATTTTGAGTTCAGCTGTTTTCCATTTTCATGTTTCATGTACAAACTTGCCTACAAGGCACTAAAACAGAATTTTTGACCCATAAGGAAACATTTTCTCATATTATGAAGATTATTTGAATATAATTATTGAACAGGGTTGATCTATTTTCTTGGGAAGAAAGACAGATCAAAAGTAATACAACTCATGAACTTTTGGTGGAGCACACTTTTCTAGAAACAAGAATTTATAACATAATTCAAGACCTTTATAGCCAACTTCTTTTCTATACGCTGGGGTAGGCAATGATGTTACTTGAAAGAATCTGTGTGAATTTGGAAATTGGCTGTTAGTCTCTTGCATCACCATTTCCAGGAACTTTTAAACTCCTCTTCAGCTGCATCATTTACATGTGAAATGAATGAACGCCTATTTAGCTACATTATTTAGATGTTAAATAAGTTACTGTACCAGTACCTTCAAGAAAGACCTTGCCATCCAGGTGCAAGGAGTGTGGCTAGCTGACAGCTTTCAGCTGTTAGCACCTTGAGGGGACTTTTTTGTTTGTTTGTTTGTTTTATCTCAGTTTTGATCCAAGGGCAAGTACTTCCTGAGCAGCCCCAGCCGATGAGTAAATACAGTAAGGATAGCAGGGTCTGGGAATTCTTACAGTAAGAAACTTATCTGACTTGTAATCTTTGCTCCAGAGCTCCCCTTTAATTTGGAGAAGTATTTGTCCTAAATGCTTTATAGTCTGAGATTCTCTTTGCCCAGCCCTGCTTTCTCTGATCCCAGAGGTTACCTCTCCATAAATCTCGTACACTTCTAACTCCATTTCAGCATCTGACCAGAGATAATTATAATCCCATATATCTAATACCAAAAATGCACTTCTAGATCTCATTTGAACAGTTGATGAGTGAAGGCAAAGAACTCTGGACTTGAAGCCAGAGAATATGAGTTTAAGTCTTGTTTCCTACATTTTCTAACTTTATGACTGGTGAAATCACTTAACCTGTGTCATGATTAGCACCTCATCAGTAAAATAAGTGTGTCAATGTCAATATGCCCAGGTGATAGCTTGAGGCTGAAATGAAAACATGCATGGGATGGGTTTTACAAAATGCACTATTGCACAGGTGGCACACACAAGCCCTGAATCTAGCCCTCCACCTTGTTTTACTCAGCCCGGCACCTTGTTTCTACCCAGTGGCAGCACCAAGCTCTCAGTTAATTGTTAAGGAGTAGTTAAATTTATGCAGTCCTAAAATTACATTCGGCCCTTTGAAGGCAACCATGAGGCTGATGTAGCCCCCAGTGAAAATGAGTTTGACACCTCTGCCATGGGTGTATTAAATTAAACACATGATCATCAAATTATAACTCTGTGTTTTTAAACCTCACTCTCATCCCATCCTCTGTCAATACTATTATCCTTAAGATGTTAGAGAAATAGACAAGTTTATATAATGGACAAGATTCATATGAACCTTTAACTGAAAGTAAATATCAACACTCATTGATCTATAAGGAAAGTATTATTATTCTGTTTCTTCAGTCTTTTAAGGCATAATGAATACATTCTCATGTCATTATTTGTACAAAAATGTCCAAGTAGAGTGGAGTCTCTACCAAGTCAGACATGGAACTTTTACCAAGTCAGACATGGTATTTCTGCACTCACATTTCTCAAAGTCTAGTGAGGAATTCTGTACTGTACACAAATAGTTGCAGCAAAAGTGAGAGAAAGAGATGTAAGTAGCTATAAACTATCGTGATAGCCTAGGGATAAATTGATAATCAATTATCTTTTGGGGATCAAGGACCATTACATAGAGGAGGTGATCGTTAATCTTCTTGTGAAAAGATGAATAGACCTTTATTAGCCCAACAAAAGTGGAATGTGGAAAACGCATTCCAGGTAGATGAACTGGCATTTGCAAAGGCCTGGGGGTACAAAAGAGCAAGGTTTCAGTATATTTGTAATGTTGGTATATCTGGTGCTTCTGTAGGACAGAGAGACTTCAGTACCTGGGGAGAAATGGGGATGAAAACAGCAATCAGGTCATGAGGAGACTTGTATATTATACTAAGAGCTTTAAACTTGGTGGAGTGGAAAGCAAACAATAGTATTTTTAGGAGGAAGAGACAAAGTTAGCTCCCTTACATGTAACTTTACTGTGACAGTAGTGCACGGGTTGAATATAAGTGGGGATAAAGAAGTTGAGATTATAATAATGGCTCAGGTATGAAATGAATTTGTGGTAGTGGTGACAGTTGTATGCTAAAAAAGACAAAAGTACGTGATGACAATGAGCTGTATTGGTTGCTAACCGGATGTGGGGTCAAGGGGTGGCATAGTGCAGAAGAGGAGGGTCCTGAGGTGGCTTTCTGATTTCTAGCTTAGGTGATCAGGCTGTGAAACTGGAGAAGAGGGGAGATAGTTTTAATATGTTTTTATTTTTGGAAGGAGTATGGGGTAGAGTTCAATTCTGGATATAATGAGTCTGGGTTGTCCTTAAGATATTCTGAGGTGTACAGTGAGATTTATTTTGCTAATACTTGGGAGTTTTCTGGGCTTCAGCATAGATTTGGGCCTATATACGAGTTGGGAATCAACAATATAGAAGTTATAATTACAGCCATTAGGAGTCCATCAATTTGCCTGAGGGAGAGGGTGAAGATAAAAAGAGAATTTGGATGTCATCATAAAAAGGAGAGTTAAAGGAAAAAGATTTAGTTGAATACAAATAGAAAGAAGTTCCTTTTCTTCTCACAGCAAAATTAATTTGGAAATTCATTTCTACTCTTTTACTCAATAGGAAAATTCAATTATATGAGTAGTAAAAAAGATCCTTATTTAATAATACATTTCCTTAAACTTGTCCACCATGAATTCTGACATAAAAATGAGTGTAAGTAATTCTACTTACCCAGTTTTAGGTTTAAAGGTAAAGGTGGTGACAATGGCCTCTAGCTCAGCTGTGGAGGAAACCCCTGGCTGCTGACAGTGGGTCAGTCTGCGGGGCTGGAACCATGGATACCTCCAGTTTTGTCCCCACGGCTTGCCCCTGGTGAACCTGTCTGGAACCCAAGGAAAGCAGAAGCGCCTGGGTCACCAGCTCTAGCAAACACATCACTCCCTTTCCTCTTCATTTTGAAATGAAAACAAAATAAGAAATACAATATCTTTCTTCTCTTTGAGAACAAGCTTCTATCTGGAAGAAAGTAAATCCTCATATACATAAAACAATGAAAACACAATTATCTGTATTTATAAGACTTTCTTGAGATCTTACAGATTGTCTCATATTACATGAGTACATACATGGTACTTTAACTGCATTCATTTGAACTCCATTATGGCAAACATCAGAGTCTTATCTGTATTATGTCTTACAATTGATTGAGAAGATCACTCCCACATTCTCCAAACTTTCAGTTACTAACATTTATCATTAGCATGCATTTAAAGTCATAGTTTAAATGGATTCAAAGTAAAGGTGCTATTACAGTAATCTCTTTTAATGTATGCTAGATATCTATCTCTATTTAATAATAAGAAGCACAAGATTTCTCTGAACACAAAGTATTTATTAGGTGATTCTAAAACATAAAACTGTACATTTGTGTTTTTTATTTTTGCAATATTGTCATTATTATCTGTATCATCTATTTTCTTTGTGCTTAACTTATAAACAGGTTCAGGACTTATGTTCTGGACTGATGGTAAGGTCTTATACCTACAGTCTTAAAGTATTCAGAAGAATAAGTCTTAAGTATAAAGTATTCTTCTGAATACTTTAAGACTGTGGGTATAAGTCTTAAGTATTCTTCTGAATACTTTCAGAAGAATGCTAGACAGAAACTTGGAAGAAATAAGATAAAATTATTCTACCTGGGGAAAGAAATATAATGTGTATTTAATTATCCTTTGCACTGACTTCTCTAGAATCGTGAGAGATGAGCAGATCTCAATATACCAGTCTAAAAAGATGTAGATTTAAAAAGAAGTATCTCATTAGTGTTGGCTATGTGAAATTTCTCCAAGTGTTTCCATGTGTTTCTAAATTATTTTTCAATAAACATTCTGGAATAATGTGAGGAAAACTAAAGATGCTTTGGAATCACATTTAAATTCTTATAATCTCTTCAAGCATGACCTAAATCAGTCAAGGATAAAATAATATAAAGAAAAAAATCTGTAAGATCATTGATATCTGCCTTTCAAGAATTTAGAGAAGGTGTAGTGACTTTTCTTGTACATCTTATTCACAGTGAATAAATAACAGGATGTATACCATATAGCTATCTTTTACTTTTTTTTTGAGGTTTCAGTTTAATCAAAACACACATCACTGCAAAATGCCCTGTTAACCATTTAAAAAGTCTGAGTGATTTACTTTTCAGTAGGCTTCCCATATGTATGATTTATGAGAGAAGAACCTTTTGCATAAAAACATTCACGGAATAGACACAATTGCTAGAGATTTGTTCAACTACCAAGTCAGTTGTAAAACACTTTGTAATCTGAAGGGCAGATATTTAGAAAATGACTATCAGGTGAAACATTAGTTTTAAGACTTGGTGGCAAATGTAGTATAAATACACATTTTTAAAAGACCATCTGAACATCTAGTAGACAGTTAATTATCAAGCTATATATTCTAAACTATTTTAAAAGTTAAATCTTGTTTGATAGTTGATAAATGAGTTAAAATAAACATGTAAAAATAAAACAAAATAAATATGACAGCTAAATTATCATTTCCTATTTTTAATTTTCTGAACAGTTAGGTAAACCCAACTCTTTTACTCTCCCCTCCAAAGAGTTGATGTCATTTTAAATAGTGAGAAGAACTAAATCATCAGATGTCAATGCAAGAGAATATGTTTCTGTGCTGGAAGAAATAAAACCAACAAGGATGATGGCCAGACTGTATGGAATCAATTATACCTGGCAAAAAAACTGAAAGGATAGTGTTTCTTTTGTGAAATATTTTCCACATTGGTTCCAGCAATCTATGCATCATTAGTAACATCTGTGACTAAGAAAAAATCAGTTAAAGCAAGGATGGAGAGAGAAAGAAAGAGAGAGAGAAGGAGAGAGAGAGAAAGAATTAGTCCACTTTCTTATTTCATTGTCAGTTTGCCCTAAGTTGTTTTCTAACAACATAAAATCATAAAGAAAGTGGGAAAAGGCTAGATACATGAAATGTTTGTACAAATGCACTCACATGAATTTACTAAATACAATAATATTTTTACCCCCTTTAGTAAAATGGGGGGGTGCAATTCTTTGGATCATTTGTTTGGTTACAGGAGGCTAATTGAACATGACCACATAACTCCTCACTTCTGCTTGGCATGCTCTGTGTAACAGCTACTCCAGCAGAGAAATTGCAAGTTCAGCACATATGATTTATGTTTTACTACAGCATTAATATCAAGGTAATGTTTTTAATGTTCACTTATATAGGCATGTCATTTTTCCAAGGGAACTAAATGTAATGACTTTTACCACAAGTAAGAGTTTTTTTTTTTTCCCCCTTGTGGGTCAAGTTAAACTTTAGTTGGTCCCCCACATGGGGAATTTGGGTTTTGGTATAGTCATGCTGTGGACAAAGAATTTCAGTGAGAATCCAACCTGACTGTCAAGAACATTTTGGCTCATGCTACACGCCTGGATGTTTTCTTTAAAAACATTATTTCAACTGTAGCCTTTCAAGGTACTAGCACTAATGCTTCAAGGAAGTATATCTCTCTCCAAGGATTTCACAGAAAGAACAATACCAAACATGTTCAAGCTATTGATCATGATTTCAGTTCTTACTATGTGCCAGGAACACTGTTTAATGCAGAGGTTAAAAAAATATAAAAAACCATAAGGTTTAATAAAGGACCCAAAATTCAAAATGAATTTCAATCCATAGCAAAATAAGAAATACATGAGGAGGATGCTTGTCTTTACATTTGGCAGCCTTCATGCCATCATGTACAACCTATTGCCAAAATTAATATCTTAACTTGAGGTGAACAGTTCTTTGTTTTGTAATATTTCAAGTAGTTGAGAGAAAACTAACATACCTTATGAGAGGCTTAAAGATTGAGTATTATTAGCAGTCAAAACTCATGTCAAAGCTTAACTAGGGATAAAGCCACTACTTACAGATTCTGTATTAAATATCTTGGCTACTTCCCAGCAATAGGAACTAGTCTCTTCTCATTTGAACACTTAATAATATGGGGTCGTGGCTCTGGCAGTGAGATTTAAGTGACCAATTAGGGCTCATGATTCCACTGGCCCTCTGAACATTGTTAGAAAATACTGATCCTCTCTTCTCTCTGTGGAAATGTGGCATTATTCACAAGATGCACAAATACGGACAGTGACTTCCCATCTCCATGGTTTTCTCAAATTTATGTGCGTGCTACCAGATAGGTAGGAAGGAAGCCACATAAGACTTTTAGTTGATGCAATTTTAAAGTACTTAAAAATTTTTGTCACTTTATCTCTAAGTCAGAATGATAGTTATAGACTGGTATGAGGGTAGTGGGGAGAAAAACAGTCATTTAAGAATTCCAAGGACTTCCAGTCAAGATGGATGCATAGGGAGACACACTTCACCTCCTTGCACAACCACAGAGAGAATTACAATTCAAAACAAATGACTTCAAAACAAATAACAGCCAGAACTGTCAGAAAATCAAACTGTATGAAAGTCTGACAAGCAAGGATTTAAAGAACCCACATTCATCTAGATGGGTGGCTTCTGCAGTAGCATCCAGGAGTAGCAGAGACACAGAGACAAGTGGAGAGGCGAGGAGATGCAGTGTTGCACAGAGAGGTAGTGGTGGCAACAGAACAAGCTGTCCCATACTCATATGTGATGGATAAAAATCAAGAAGAAAACCTTGGGAATGAGTGAAGCTATCCCCAGGCCTGACCATACAGACCAGGGTTCCAGTGCTGGGAAATAAATTCCCATAACTTCTGGCTGTAAAAACCAGTGGGGGTTGGGGCATTAGAAGAAAATGCCAAATTTTCAGAGACTCTGCTTATAGGGCCCCCATGGTCTTAGAAGGTATGCAAACCCACCCACTCTGGTATTCACCACTGGGGCAATCCACCCAGCTGGAAGGTTGCCAGTCACATACAGGGAGTGGGTAAAGTGACTGAAATGGGGCAAGTGCCAGGCAAACCTCCAGAAGCCAGGTAGTGACACTGTCTGCTCTCTGAGCCCTGCCCCCACACAAAGCCACAAAGCAGTGAAGCAGGTTGCCCCACCCTGGTGATTACCTAAGGCTCTGCCGTGTACAATTTACAGGTGCCTTTTCTATAATAGGCCATACTACTAAGACATAGAGTTGAAGCAGCTCTACCTAACACACAGAAACAAACACAGAGAGCCTGCCAAACTGAGGAGACAAAGAAATATGGCCCAAATGAAAGAACAGAACAAAGCCCCAGAAAAAGAACTAAATGAAATGGAGGTAACCAACTTGTCAGATGCAGAGTTCAAAACACTGGTGATCAGGGTGCTCAGAGAACTCATTGAGTACAGCAACATAAAGGAAGAAATGAAAGTTACACTGAGTGAAATAAAGAAAAAATCTATAGGGAACCATCAGTGGATGGGAGGAAGCTAGGACTAAAATTAACAATTTGGAACATAAGGAAGAAATAAGCATTCTATCACAACAGCAAGAAGAAAACAGAATTTTTAAAAAATGAGGATAGTATGAGGACCCTCTGGGACATCTCGACACACCAACATCCGAATCATAGGGGTACCAGAAAGAGAGGAAGAGAAAGACATTGAAAACTTATCTGAAAAAATAATGAAAGAAAACTTCCCTGAGTTGGCAAAGAAACCAGACATACAAGCTCAGGAAGCAAATAGAGTCCCAAACAAGTTAGACCCAAAGAGGACCATAGCAAGACACATCGTAATTAAAACGCAAAGGTTAAAGAAAGAGAGAATCTTAAAAGCAGCAAGAGAAAAGCAGAGAATTACCTATAAAGAAGTTCCCATAAGACTATCAGAAGGGAGAATGGACGAAAAGTTCCAAGGCTTAAGAAGCATAATTGGTAGGTACAAAATAGACAAGGGGATGTTAAGAATAGTATAGGAAATAGAGAAGCCAAAGGACTTATACACATGACCCATGGACGTGAAATAAGGAGGGGGGCGATTGCTGGAGGGAAAGGGCATACCAGGTGGAGGGGGCAAAAGGGAAAAAATTGGGACAACTGTAACAGCATAATCACTAAAATATATTATAAAAAGAATTCCATTTTTTGACAGGTATTATTTTCTAACTGCCTGGTAGAACCTTACTGAAATATTTGTTAAAAACTGAACACCTAATAAATATCTTAATTTCTTAAGAGGATATGAATGTTAATAGAAGTTGGTAAGTTTAGAAGAAACATTATCTTGAATAATTATCAGGACTGCTACGGTTGAACTTGAATAATTTGGAACAAAGCATGTGTGAATAGGCCAAGAATATTAAAATTTAAACAATCTGTTAACACTGGGCTAGTTTAAAGATATCTTGAGGATTTCTACTTTCAGAAAAAATCTCACATCTCACCATAGACACAGTATTTTTCTTTGATCTGCATTCTGAAGCTATATGCGTTCTTTTGGTGTTTTAAATATACAGCATGATAACCTGCTGGATAGTATGAAAAACCACAGATAAGTACGAATGGTCTAACTAAAACACATTTCAAATTTATTATTATTTTCTATTGTATACTCTTAAAACTTGACTCTTTTTGTCTTCTATTAAAATTAAGCAAGTTTTTCCATTTCCCTTATTTAGTTAGGCTAATAATGATTGATCCATTCTCAAGAAATGAAAAGGAAATCCTAGCTTTTAGGAACCTAACATTTGAAGTAACCATGATAATAAATCTTATCGAAGATTTTTGCTTTTATTAGAATTATTTTATTTCTTAATATCTATGTGTTGGTATATTTTAAACAAAATTTTCTTTTAATTTTATCCAAACACAGTGATGATTTGAAATGTATGTTTATTTTTTAATATGCCAGTGTGGTTTTAAGGTAAAAATTTCCAAGGCAAACTATCTTTAGAACTTGAACTTAACTTTCAAAATCTGGTTGTAATATTAACTGTTATTCTGAGTCCTTTAATGACAAGAAGTCCCTTCTGAATATTAGCTCTAGGCTTTGGAATACTGACACCACAGATCAGTTGCATAACACACACAGAGGACAGATTTTCTATTTCTTTATTCTAGAGTTTATGGACTTTCCCTATGCTCAGGCATGAGAGGAATTTATGCCTTAGACTTCCCCAAATAGATATGACAAGGTGACAGATATTAGAGGAAAAATGCTTGGGAGTTTGTATTTCATGTTGGGTGACAAATGATTGGTGAAAGTAGAGAAAATGGTAGGCTGTTCTATAGCCTCAGACAATAAAGATATTCCTGCTCTGGCTTTTTTTTTAAAGGGCTGCTGAGCAAGGAAAATGAACACTTAGCTCCTTGGACCAGAATTTCTTCAAGTGACCAGAACGAGACAGACACACTAGAGCCACTGGCTTGTCTAGGGCCTGCATTAGTACCAGCTCCGTTAAGTAAGTCCAACTCTCTCAGTTTGTCACTCTGTGCCTAGGCACAGTATGGACTATTCCTTTCTTATTCATCTAACCACTATCTACTGAACAATTCGTATGTGCACTATGTGAGTTACTGTAGATATCAAGATGAAAAAGCACCTGTACTTAATTGGCTTACGTCCAGGGGAGGATAGTTTGCATTTAAACAAGTACAGTTGTAAAACCCAGGCAGAAAGATGGTACTTTACCCGTAACTACTTTGCATATGGATCTGACACGTCACGTACCAATCCTTTCGCCACCATCACCAAAGCCATTGCAACTTTGAAAGTACTTTGGTGTAAAATGCATTTTTGTTTATGTATATCTGGAATTATTTCTTTGAAATCTCAAAGTTCTGTTTTATTTCCTAGGCTCATTATCTCCCTTCTTTGTCTACTTACCCCACTTTATTCTCTCTAATATTCTTCATGATCTCAGGTAATTGTTGATGGCCCCTCATGGCCCTCAATTTGCATACCTTATTCAACAAAAGTTTAATGGCCGGTATTTTCCTTTGGAAATAATTTCTTCAACTTAGGAGCATTTCAGGGTACAACTTCAGCCACTTCAAGTATTCTCTATTTTAGAGGCAGGGGCTGAATTTTCTTGCTAAGAAAACAATATTTCTTTTTGCTAGTAACACAGAAGAACAATCCTGCTCTAATTTTATTTGTCTCTATTTTTGCATTTGAAATTCATATTTTTCAATTAAAATTTAAGGATACTTGCTTTTATAGAGATTTTTGTGAAATTAAATAGAAGAAATAGTGTTTCATCTCTCCTGGGACAATTAGGAAAGACTTCACAGAGGAGGTAGCAGTTGAATGGAGATGTAAAGAATAAGCTCTCTATTCTTCTCCATTGATTTATATGTCTATTTTTATGCCAGTACCATATAATTTTAATTACTGTGGCCTTATAGTACAGTTTGATATTAAGTAGTGTGATTCCTTCAACTTTGTTCTTCTTTCTCAGGATTGTTGTTGCTATGTGGGGCTTTTTGTAGCTCTATATAAATTTTTTGAAATATTTGTTCTAGTTCTGTGAAATGCATCATTGGAATCTTGATAGGAATTTCATTGAATCGATAGATCCCCAAAATACCTATGCTTTGGGTAGCATGGATATTTTAATGATGTTTATTCTTCCTACCCATGAACACTGTATAGGCTTCCACTTATTTTTATCTTCTTCAATTTCTTTCTTCAGTGTCTTATAATTTTCTGAGTACAGTTCTTTCACATTCTTGGTTAGGTTTATTCCTAGATATTTTATTTTTTTGAAATAATTGTAAATGGATCATTTTCTTAATTTTCTTTTCTGTTAGTTCATTATCGGCATATAAAAATGCAACTGATTTCTGGATATTTTGTATCCTCCCATTTTGCTGAATTCATTTATCAATTCTAGTAATTTCTTGGTTTTACCCTTTGCAACATCATGGATGGACCTGGAGTGAAATAAACCAGTTAGAGAAAGACAAGTACCATATGATTTCACTCATATGTGGAGTCTAACAAACAAACCAAACTAACAAGCAAAATAGAGACAGACTCACAGATAGAGAGCAGGCTGAAAGCTCTAGGGGTAGGGTAGCGGGGCTTGAGCAAAAAGGAAAATGACTCATGGACATGGATAGCAGTGTGTTGATTATGAGGGGTGGGGTATAAGGATGCTAAATAGTAATAGAAAAAAATACAATACATTTTTTAATCCTGAAAAAGAAAAGAATGAATAACAGTTCACTGAACAGAAAGGCAGCGGGAGTGTCGTGCAGGCAAAGAGCTTAAGTTCCTCCATTTCTTTCCTCTCACAGATGGCAGAATATCAAGACATTGCCCCTGTCCTTTGTCCTGTCCTCTGTGCCCCTTTCCACCACTATGCTATCCTGCTACCTCTCATCCCTCAGCTGTCTGCGCCACCAACTTGAGCAGACAACTTACAGACTTATGGTCATGGCCAAGACTTTTTTCTGGCTCAAAATAGAAAACAGAGAATGAAACTCAATGTTTCTTCAAGTGACCAAGGTGTTATGAGGTGTGTGGCAGGAGTGGGGGGCTATATATTTACATTGAAGAGTAGTAGAAGATTAGTACAAACTGACAAAACAAAGAATGTAAGGAGACCTAGAATACTTTGAAGGGTCAGAGAGAGGCAAAGGCATCTAGGGCTTGTGGAGTTCAACAAAATTTTTGTCTTTCCTTTGTGTCAGAGACATGCACAAAGACGATTGAGGCGTGTAACAAGGAAAGTTGCCAACAAATCTAAGTAACAAAATAATAATTCATCCTTTATGTAAACTTTTAATTTTTATTTATATGATTAATATAATGCATATAAAAAGCACTGTCATAGTAATTTCTAAAAATTTTCTTAAATTTCAAAGTGACTTTTTAATTTATCATCAATACTTTCAGTAATACCATTCAGTGTCAAATTGATTAACATATGGGTGCGTTTGTCCATCTTATTTCACTCTCCAATATTTAGGAATATGATTTCTAGAAAAGAAACACCAAGAAACAATTGTTCACTTCATCAAGAAATTACTAAAGAATTCCATTAAATTGTATGCTCCATTTGTGTATTACAAAATTTGTATTTATTTGAAACATTTTCAGGAACACACTTGTACACGTAGAGTTTCTAGCACATGATAGGCACTCTTTAACACTGAGTGCAATTTTATTCATATAAAATGTTGAAACAGATGTGCATCACCAATAAAAAACATGTTTATTTTTGTATCTTAATTTTGATTCTTTTGTGTACTTCTCTAATTCCTAGTAATGAGGATAGATACATACTTCATTTTTATTATTGACATAAATTCATGGAAATCATCATAACCAGCTGGATAGCACACAATTAAAAATAATGATGACCTTTTGAACTTACATTCTTACTATTCCTAATTATAAAATATTCTTTTGTTTCTAAGAATACAGTCAATGCAGTTATTGTTTTTTAAATGTGGTTGTTAATTTTATGAAATATTTTCCAAATTCCCTTACAGTACATAATAAAAAGGAACTCTGTCTATTTGTGTGAGTTTGAAGTCACATAGGGCCTTTTGCCAATGGCACAGAATAGAATGTCATTATGTTTAATGACATGCAGCCCATGGATCAGAAGCCCTAGTGTTAAATATCATACTGTACAATAATGACTGTCCAAAATCTATTTTAAAACTTCTATAACTAAGCCTGCAAATGGGGAACTTGTTGAATAATTAACTTAAGAACGTGTTGTCTGACACAAGTAATATTCTCCATCCAAATAATATCTTCTGTAATGTCAGTAGAGCGATATAAAGCTGATTCCATGGGGGAAAACAATTCTAATTAATAGTTTTAAAGTTACTTATTACTTGTTAATATGATATGAGTTGCATTGTCTAACACTGAAAACTCATTTTTGACCTTGTCCTTTGAAATATGTAAAGACCTATGGAAAGATATAAAATTCTAAATTACATTATGAGGAAACATTTTCTCTCAGCCAACAGTATGGTATTTGACATGGAAACAATGGACTCTTAGGACTGCAGTAAGAGGATAGATTGGGGCAAGAAAGAGGATGAAAAGGAAACATGAATTGAACAGCTAAAAGATAACTTCTTTTAAAATTATTTTGAATATTTACCACACATCTGGATTTTACTTTATAACATTTCAAGGAAATAATTTAGTTGTAATATGTATATATCCAAAGCTTCCTTTCACATTGCAATTTCTTTAGGACTTTGTGAATATATCCTGCAGACTTAGATCTTAGAAATGATGATAAACAAAAGCACAGATATGAATTCGGACATGGTTCCTTATGTTTAAAGTATAACCCAACTATGAATAATATTAATTCAATCATTTATTGACCGAGTAATGTTTATTCTTCAATATATAAAAGAAAGATGGATTGTGTATTTAATAAAATTTTCCACAAGAGGTTATTGAAATTTATATTCAAATAATATAATTTATGTCCTCAAATAATGATATGTTTTTCAATATTATTAGGAAATTTTGGTATAGTAACAGAATTATTTAACAATATAAAGATACCAGTATTAAATTATGCATAGGTCTAAAATTAAGGATCAAATTCTTTACATTAAGAAGCTAAAACATATAAAAATTAATGAAAAGTGAGTATAAGAAAAGAAATAGAAAAATGGTAAACAATAAAGAAAATAATGAAGCCAAAAGTGAAACTGGTGAAAATTTCTTTCCTGGTTTTATTGAAAACCAGTTGACATACACCACTGTATCAATTTAGGGCATAAAGATGGTGGTTAGATTTACATATATTGTGAAATGATTATTACAATAGGTTTAGTTAACATTCGTCATCTTGCACAGATACAATAAAAAAAGCCTTGGGATGAAAACTGTTAGGATCTACTTTCTTAACTTGTGTACATATCATACAGCAGTGTTAACGACAGTCATCATGTTGTACCTTATATCTCTAGTACACTTATTCATCTTATAACTGGAAGTTATACTTTTAACAACCATCTTCTAATTTTTCCTCCTCCAATCCTCTACCCTTGGTAACCACAAATCCGATATCTTTTCTAGTGAGTTTCATGAGATTTTCATTTGTTCATTTGTTTTAATTTCACATATAAGTGATCTCATACAGTATTTGTCTTTCTGTGTGACATTTTACTTAGCAAAATACCTTCAAGGTCCATCCATGTTGCTGCAAATGGTAGGATTTCCTTTTTTTTATGGCTGATGAATATTTCATTGCACATATATACCACAACTTCTTTACCCATGTGTCCTACAAGTCCTACAATGGACACAGATTGTTTCCATATCTTGGCTATTGTAAATAATGCTGCTATGAAACTGGGGATGAAGATATAATGTTTTCATTTCCTATAGATATATTCCCTAAAGTGAAATTTGTGAATCATATGGTGGTTCTATTTTAAAATTTTTGATAAACTCTCATACTATTTTGCATAGCAGCTGTATCAATTTACAATCCCACGCACAATGCACAAGGGTTCCCTTTTCTCCATATCCTGGACAGCATCTGTTATCACTTGTCTTTTTTACAATGGCCATTCTAAAGGCATGAGATGATATCTCACTGTGGTTTTAATTTACATTTCCCCAATGACTAGTGATGTTGAGCATGTTTTCACATACCTGTTGGCCATTTGTATATATTCAGGTCCTTTGCCCATTTTAAAATTTGTATTTTTTGTTTTTATTTTTTGCTCTTGATTTGTATGAGTTCCTTGTATATTTTGGATATCAACTCCATATATATATATAATATATAAAATATATATATATTATATAATTATAATATATATAATTATATATTATAATTATATAATTATATTATATAATTATATTATATAATTAGAAAATATTTTCCTCATTCTGTAGGCTGTCTTTTCACTTTGTTGATGAATTTTTACTGTGCAGAAGCTTTTTAGTTTGATGAAGTCCTACTTGTTTATTCTAATTTCATTGATTGTGCTTCAGGTGTGAATTACCAAGATCCACATCAAGGAATCATTTTTCCCCTATGTTTTCTTCTAAACGTTAAGGGTTGCAGGTCTTACATTTAAGTCTTCAATTCATTTTGGGTTAATTTTTGTGAATGGTGTAAAATAAGGAGCTGGAAACTGTAATTAAATTAATAAATGGCTACCTTAATTGAGCAGGAAAAAATGAAAACATCCAATGTGAAAAATAAAAAATACTACTTTTCAATGCATTTTATGAGCTTAACCTTGATGAAAAAAACTGACAAAGATATTTTAAAAAAAGTAAATTAGAGAATAATATCCTTCATGAACAAAGACACATATCCCTAATAAAATTTTAGCAAATGGAATCCAGAAATATTTTTAAAACACAATAATTTATGACCAAAAGTACTTATCCCAGGCATCCAAAGTTAGTTAATTTAAATATCAATCTATAAAATCAAACACAACAAAAAACTGAGGAAAAAAAACATATGACCATCTAAAAATATGCAAAGAATAGCATTAGGCCAATTTCAAAGCTACAATACAATATACAGATGATGTATTATAAAATTGGATGCCTGAAATCTATATAATTTTGTTAACCAATGTCACCCCAATGTATTCAATAAAAATTAAAAAAAGTACAAATAATAAAAATGTTTTTAAAAAAAACTCTCAGCAAATAGAAATAGAGGGCATTTCTGCAATCTAAGAATGTCTCATGAAAAACTCATAGCTAAGAAAGCAGTTTCCAATTTCACATGTAAGAATCTTGGAAGTCACCACTCCATCCTAACAACAAGTAAAATGCTGAACAGACTGAAAAATCAACAAGTCTTTTTGGATCCATCCCTGAGAGAACAGTGGACACAGTGTAAACTGGTGGACCCACGGCTCACTGACCCAGACACTTAGGAGCAGAAACCATTGCAGGAACCACTATCAAAAGAAACACATGAACTGCAATTGACACATTGCTGGAGCCTCAGTGTGAATGAGTCTGACAGTTAAAAACTCCATGGGACCCAGTCATACGAGGACACTCCCCCCAGTTTTGTGAGATTTCCCTCCAGGACTTTGACCAAATTCCCACATTAAGTACCTGAGAAAAATCCCTGTGTGCTTCCTCTGGTAGGGGGAGGGCAAAAGGAACCATTTTAAAATACAGCACAGCATTCTCTTTTCCTTAAAAAGGCCAATCTTTATGGGAAACTAGTTAACCAAATCCTAGCTCACTGGGGTATAGTCAGAGCCCACTGACCTGTAGGGAAGGAAATACCAAACTTCAGCCCACTCTAGAGATCCTGACCCACGTAAGGGAGGAGGAAAGGTCTGTAAAAATCTTAAAAAGTTCACTATTGGGAGGCATACCTCATTGAAAGAATGAGACCTAACTTTAGGATTATAAAATGCTTTCCCTCCCACCAAACTCAACACCACATTACTAAGTCCTATTTACAGCAATTTCTTTCACCCAGTACATCATGTCCAGCTGTCAAGAAAAAAAATTGCGAGGCATACCAAAAGGTAAAACACACAATTCAAAGAGACAGAGCAAGCATCAGAACCAGACATGGCAGGGATGTTGGAATCATTAGACTGGAAATTTAAAGCACTGTAGGAATAATATGCGAAAGGCTCTAATGGATAAAGTAGAAAGCATACAAGAACAGATGGGCAATGTAAACAGAGAGATAGAAATCCTAAGAAGGAAAAAAAGGAAATTCTAAAGATTAAAAAAAGTGTAATAAAAAGGAAAAATGCTTTGATGGGTTTATTAGTAGACTAAGAATCTCTGAACTAAAGGAATAGCAATAGGAATCTCCACAACTGCAAAGCCAAAAATAAAAATTAATGAATAAAAACTAGAAGAAAAACAAAGCAGAATATCCAAGGACTGTGGGATAAATGCAAACGGTAACATAAGCCTAATGGAAATGCCAAAAGGAGAAGAAAGAGAAGAATTATTTGAAACAATAATGACTGAGATTTTCCTGAATTAATGCTAAACACCAAACCCCAGATTCAGGAAGCTCAGAAAACACCAAGCAAATAAAACTACACCTAGACATATAATTTTCAAAATTAAAGACAAATAAAAATCCTTGAAGAGCCAGAGTATAAAAAACATCTCTCTCTTGCAGAGGAAGAAAAATAAAAATTATGTTGTACTTCTCAGAAACCATGCAAAAAAAGAATAACATGAAATAAAGTTTTGAGAGAAAAACTCCACCATCCTAAAATTTTTACCTTATGATGTTATTCTTCAAATGTGAAGAAGTAAACAATTTCTTAGAAAAACAAAAAATGAGAGAATTTGTTGCCAGTAGACAATTCTTGCAAGAAGTTTTAATAGAGCACTTTAGAGAGAGAGAAAAGGTACACCATATTTTACTGTGTATAATGCATTCCCATGCACAGTGTGCATCCACCTTTTTGGCCCAAACTTTCAGGAAAAAAATCTTTCATTTTAAATTTTAACTCAATCTTTTATTTATTTTTCTTTGGAAACAAAACTGATTATCATGTTCCAGGATATTGTTTTGCATATGGGTATTGCTTTTTAGAGTTACACTTTTAATGCATAAGAATAAATAAATGAATTCAAAACATTTACATAGATATGGAATTAGTACTACCCATGAATGGTTAGTACTAATGGGTAGTACTATAATGCATCCGTAAGGATGCATTATAATAGGGATGCATTACAATGTGCATCCTTATTTTTCCCTCAAAAATTTAGGCAAAAAGTGTTCATCATACACAGCAAAATATGGTAGATCAGGAACTTGGGTCTACATAAAGGAAGAAAGAGCATCTAAGAAGGAATGAGTGAAGGTAAAATAAAAACTTTATATGTTATTATCAATTCATCTAACAAGTAACAGTTCATGCAAAATAATAATACTAACATATATTTGATTTTGTATACTTATGTATATATCTTAACTGTATGTATAATAAATCCAATGTATATTCTTATGTGTATATATACAATAAATCTTCTGTGTATATATAAATGAAATGAAATGCAGCAATGACAAAATTGACAGGAAGAAGAGAAATTAGAAATATTTTGTTACGAAAATTTGGACGTATCTTGCCTGCTGCAAAGTGGCTTATGATACACTTTTTTAAATGTGTGCAATGAAAACATAGTGATGGTTAAAATATAGACTCATTGATAGACTACAGTTAAGATATTTATTATGATAGCACCACAAAAGTTAAATTTGCTTTCAATTTGGATACCAAATATATAATTTAAATACCTCTAAATGCTATAGCAGTGAGAAAAAAAAAATATACAAAACCTGTTTATTGTTATAAAACAAGCAATTAAAATACAGTAAATTTCAGATTGAATGCCAGCTTGCAAACCAAAGGGTCACTGGTTCAATTCCCAGTCAGGGCACATGCCTGGGTTGCAGGCCAGGCTCCCAGTAGGGGGCACACAAGAGGCAACCACACATTGATCTTTCTCTCCCTCTATTTCTCCCTCCCTTCCCATCTAAAAATAAATAAATAAAATCTTTGGGGTGGATGTACAAGATCAACAATTAAAATAAAAATTAAAAAAATACAGTAAATTTCTTTGACTAGATCATAACATTTTCTTTCTTAAAATACACTTTATTGATAATGCTACTACAGTTGTCCCATTTTTTTCTCCCCTTTATTCCCCTCTACCCCTCCCTTCCCACCACCATTTCCCAAACTTAGTTCATGTCCGTGGGTCATACATATCAGTTCTTTGGCTTCTCCATTTCCCATATTATTCTTAACCTCTCCCTGTCTATTTTGTACCTACCATTTATGCTTCTTATTCCCTGTGTCTTTTCCCCCATTCTCCCTCTTCCTCCTTCCTTCTGATGACTCTCCATGTGATCTCTATTTCTGTGAATCTGTTCCTATTTTAGTTGTTTGCTTAGTTCATTTTTGTTTTTGTTTTTTTAGGTTGGGTTATTGATAGTTGTGAGTTTGTTGTCATTTCACCATTCATAGATTTGATCATCTTCTTTTTCTTAGATAAGTTCCTTTAACATTTCATATAATAAGGGCTTGGTGATGATGAACTCCTTTAACTTGACCTTATTTGGGAAGTACCTGATCTGCCCTTCCATTCTAAATGATAGCTTTGCTGAATAGAGTAATCTTGGATGTAGGTCCTTGACTTTCATGACTTTGAATACTTCTTTCCAGCCCCTTCTTGCCTATAAGGTTTCTTTTGAGAAATCAACAGACAGCCTAATGGGAATTCCTTTTAGGTAACTGTCTCCTTTTATCTTACTGCTTTTAAGAGCTCTCCTTATCTTTAATCTTGGGTAATGAAATTATGATGTGCCTTGGTGTGTGCTTCCTTGGGTTCAACTTTTTTGGGAGTCTCTGAGTTTTCTGGACTTCCTAGAAGTCTATTTCTTTTGCCAGATTAGGGAAGTTCTCCATTATGTTTTTAAATAAATTTTCAATTCCTTGCTCTTCTTCTTCTCCTTTTGGCACCCTTATGATTTGGATGTTGGAACATTTAAAGTCTGCAATGGATAGTTTAATCATTCTAAAGGCAAGAAGAAGTCAAGCCTTTATTTGTCAAAGTGATGAGCTGACATTTAAGAGAAATCATTTATTTGAAATACACAATTAAAGAGAAAAACATACTTGACCTAATAAATGAATTCAGGAAAGTAGCAGGATCCACGAAATCAATATTCAGAAATCAATGGCACCTTTATACACCAATAATGAAATATCAGAAAAAGAAACTAATACAATAATACCATTTATTATAATCTTGCAACAACAACAAAATAAAGTACCTAAGAATAAATTTAACCAGGGACATAAAAGATCTTTTCTCAGAAATTAAGACACTGAAGAAAGAAATTGAGGAAGATACAAATAAGTGAAAGTATATACTGTGTTCCTGGACTGGAGGAATTAACATCATTAAAAGGTCCATACTACCCAAAGCAATCTATAGATTCAATGCAACTCCTATCAAGATACCAATGGCCTATTTCACAGATCTAGAACAATTATTCCAAAAATTTATATGGAACCAAAAAGGCCCTTGAATAGCCTCAGCAATCTTGAGAAAGAACAAAATTGGAAAGGTCACAACATCTGATATCAAATTATACCATAAGTCCACTGTAATCAAAACAGTCTATTACTAGATTAAGAACAGACACATAGAGCAATGGAATGGAATAGAGAGCCCAGAAATAAATCCACTACTTTATGGTCAATTAATATTTGACAAAGGAAGCAAGTACATATAATGGACCAAAGACAGCCTCTTCAATAAATGGTGTTGGGAGAACTGGACTGGTACATACAAAAAAAGATGAAACTAGACCCATCTTACACCATACAGCAGAATAACTCAAAATGGATAAAAGACTTAAATACAAATCATGATACCATAAAAAATCCTAGAGGAAAACACAGGCAGTAAAATTTCAGATTTTTTGCACAGCAATATTTTTGCCAATATATCTCCTAGGGAAAGGGAAACAAAGAAAAAATAAACAAAAAGGACTATATTAAATTAAAAAGCTTCTTGCACGGATTAAAAAAAAACCATCATGACAATGAAAAGGGAACCAATTGAATGGGAGAACATATTTGCCAATAATACATCAGACAAGGGTTTAATCTCCAAAATATATAAAGGACCCATACAGCTCAACAACAGAAATACAAATAATCCAATTAAAGAATGGGCAGAGGACCTGAATAGACACTTTTCCAAAGAGCACATACGGATGGCCCATAGACATATGAAAAAATGCTCAACACTACTAGCCATCAGAGAGATGCAAATTAAAACCACAGTGAGCTATCACTTCACACCTGCCAAAACGGCCATCATTAACAAATCAACTAGCAAATAATGGTAAGGTTGTGGAGAAGAGGGAACCCGTAGTGCACACTTTGTGGGAATGCAGAATGATGCAGCCACTGTGGATAACAGTATGGAGTTTCCTGAAAAAAATTAAAAATGGAACTGCCTTTTGACCCAGTGATTTCACTGCTGGGAATATATCCTAAGAATCTGGAAATGCCAATCATAAGAATATAGGCACCCCTATATTCATAGCAGCACTATTTACAATAGGCACATGCTGGAAACAGCCCAGTGCCATTTAAATGAGTGGATCAAAAAAGCCTATGGTGCATTTACACAATGAAATACTATGCAACAGTAAAAAAGAAGGAATTCTTATCTTTTGCAACAGCATGGATGGAACTGGAGACTATTATGCTAAGTGAAAAAAGCCAGTCAGTGTAAAACTGCCATATGATATCACTTATAAGTAGAATCTAATAAACAAAATAGACTAAAGACCAAAATAGAACCAGAGACATAGAAACAAGGTATAGACTGACCAATGTAAGGGGCAGGGTGAAGTGGGGATTGGCTGAAAGAAGTTGAAGGGATTAGTCAAAGAACATGTACACATGATCCATGGACATGGACAAGGTGTAGGGATTGCCTGTGGGAGTGGGAGGAGGTTGGGTGGAGGAGGGAAAGGGGAAAATTGGAACAACTATAATAACACAAACAATAAAATATTTAAACTCAAAAAGAAAGAGAAAAACAAAGTTGTTAATTTAACATACTCTTCTGAGCCCCATCCCATTTTACCTAATACATGTTTCCCCAGTAAATCTCTTACAAACTTAACCTTGCATATGATCTACTTCAAACAGAATCCAAAGGAACACAGTTACTTAAAACTCTTTTGGCAAGTGTTTCCTGTTTCTCCTAAGTTAATGAAAAAGAAAAGTGTAATTAAAATAACATTTACTTCTTTAAAATAAATCGGTTACTTCATTGCTTGTGCCTTTTATAATTTATAGCCTCTTAGAATTGAGAAATTCTGAGTAATGGAAGGTAGCGTTTTTAACAAATGTAACCAAGGATACAGCAAAAGCGATAAAGGCATAAAAGGTGGTTAAGTTTAGATGTGTCAAGAGGAACTGTAGAAGAAAATAGTACAAAAGAAAATGGCAGAAAATAAAGTTTTGAATAGAAAATGGGTGAAATATTTTTCGCAGAAAATTGAAGAGATGTATCCTCAGCCTGGAAGTGATCATTGAAAGTAGACATAAAGATAGAAATGATAAAGAAATAAATATCAACAGCTAAATGCTGTGAAGCAAAACAGATAAAAGGACTGATTCTGGAATTACCATTAAGAACATAAGGTCTGCAAACATAAGTTACTATACACAATGTACTTTCAGAGAGGAAATCAGCAGCTAACCTTTTCTTTACTTATTTGAGCCATAGAGGATTATTATTTGATTGGCACTGTTTTCTGAGGATTGGGCATGGCCATGTATGTGCATGTGTGTAACTATTTATTACTGTCGTATTGTTGTTTTGTTTACTTAACTGGGTTCATTATCAACTGGAGAACTACGACAATCACTGGAGTGTCACTTCACCACCTTGCTGGTACAGTGAAGTCCTCACCCAATGCACATCTTATCCCTGGTAACTGATAGAAAAAGATTTACATCTCATTTAAAATAAATAAAAACAGAAACCAGAGAATTCTCTGTTGCGACTATAATACTGTAGATTTCCTAGTCTTTTAAGAAGATGTAATGAAGATTAATTTTCTCTTCTAGACAACAGAAAAGTCGCTTAACTGGCCACAAGCTTTAAAATAATCAGTTACTTAGACCTTGTGCTCTGGGTATGGAATGTGGTTAGTTGGTGCCAGTCATTGTTATTATAAAATGTAAATCTGTTTTCCAAAGCAGAGGAGTATTAACTACTAGTTGTTTTAGGGTCTGATATAAACTAGTCAGTAATATTTTTAGCTTTTCTTACCCCTCTGAGAAGTGTACTGAAAATCTAAACTGTTCCCATAGCTGGTATGTGTTACTCAGAGTACATGTAGTAACTGAGAATTATGTTGTCATGGAGAAGAAAACTAATTATTTCCAGTGAGTGCCCTCACTCAAATTTAAATGTGTGCTAAAATGTACCTACTAGCTTTTATTAGGGCTAGTGTTTACAAAGCTCTCTGTGGTTATGCGGTCATGTCTATAAAAGAACATAAAATTTATTGAAGTTGGTTTAGTTACCTGCAAAATGAAAGAAATTTCATGACTTCAACATTGACATATTTCAGAAGCAGTTTTTAATATATAATTTCTAAATATTGATACACATTTGAGAAGCATAATAAATATAATCGGTATCCTTCCACTGTGGGTGGAATATTATGAATCCTACAGAGCAAGACTGTGAACGCAGCTGCCTAGAGTCAGAGAACAAATGCTGATAGAATCTAGGAGCGAATGTGAAGAGTTAAGCCAGAGAAGTCTCTTTAAATGTCTAGTATGAAGCCAAGGAGATACTGGCAAAGTAAAGAACATTGAAATTGATTCAGGACAATATTGGCAAAGCAGTTTTGATCCTGGCAGAGCGCTTATGTGTTCTTTATAGCATCACTCATGGGGGAGGCTTTGAGATGAAACATTCAAAACAGTACAAGCAATAGTTAACAGGTAATGAACTTAACTATGTACTTGGCACATATATCATTTATATCTGCAGACATGATGATTAGGAGGCTACTTTAATTAACCATGCATTAACCCCATCAACTGGATCTGATATCATCTCCCACTGTATGACCATTCTTCTTTATCTCTATGAAGATCAGTTTTTCTTTTGGCTAGTGTAAGCATGATATATTATCTGCCATCCATACACTTTTAATCTATATGTATCTCTGTACTTAATGTGGGTTTCTTATAGACCATATATAGTTGGTTCTATTTCTTGACACCCTCCAACAATGTGTCTTAATTGGTGCACTTAAGCCACTGGCGTTCGAACTGATTACTGACATAGTTGTGATAATAGCTGTCATATGCCTTAGTCTTTTCTATTTACTGCCCTTGTTCTTGTTTCTGTTTTTATCTTCCATTCATTTTCTGCCTTTTGTGGTTTTAACTGAGTATTTTATGTTTCCATTGTGTCGTTTTTCTTGGAGTATCAGTTATACTTCTTTTTTTGATGTTTTGTTAGTTGTTGCCCTAGAGTTGCAATATACATTTACAGCTAATCTAAGTCCACTTTCAAAAAACATTAGAACACTTCATGGGAAATGTGAATACTTTATAATAGCAAAATAATCCTAATTCCTCCTCTAATCAGCTGTGTAATTATTATAATTAATTTTACTTATATATAAACATATATAATCGTATATATGTTTATATATATCTTGTATATATGTGCTTACACAACAGTGTAAGCATGCACTGTTGAATACATTATTGGTATTATTATTTTGAACAAACTGTCATTTATTAAATAATTAAAAATAAGAAAAATAGTACTTTTTATTTTATCTTCATATGTTCTTTCTTCAGTGCTCTTCCGTACTTTATATAGAAGCACATTTCTGATTATATTATTTCCCTTCTCTCTACAGAACTCTTTTAACATTTCTTGCAAACCATGTCTACTGCAACTTGGTTTCATTTGTCTGAGAAATTCTTTATTTCTCCCTCACTTACAAGGGTAGTTTCATAGGGTACAGAATTCTAGGTTAGTGGTCAATTTTTCTTAAAACTGATTACACCCCATTCTCTTCTCACTTGCATAGTTTATGAAAAGTCAAATGTAATTCTTATTTTTGTTTTTCTATACGTGAGGTGTTTTTAATTCTATTACTTCTTTCAGAATTTTTCTTTATGTTTTATTTTCTATAGTTTGAAAACAGTATGTCTAGGTGCAATTTATTTTTTGTTTTTATTTGTTTGTTTTGTTTTTGTATTTTTCTTTGTGCTTCCTGGCTTTGCGGTTTGGTGTTGACATTAATTTGGGGAATTTTCAATCATTATCATTTTAAATACTTGATCTCCTTTTTTCTCCTTTTCTTCTTATTTGGTATTCTCATTGTGCATGTTACACCTTTTGTAGTTGTTTCAATTTTTGAATATCCTGTCCTTTTTTGTTGTTATTGCTCTTGCTTTTAGGTTTTCAAGTATTCTATTACTATATCTTCTAGCTCAAAGATTCTTTTCTCAGCTGTGTTCAGTCTACTAATAAACCCATCAAAGGCATTCTTCAGTTCTTTCACAATATTTTTATCTGTAGCATTTCTTTTTGGTTCTTTCTTATTTCCATTTCTCTGTTTATATTACCCATCTCTTCTTAGAGTCTTTAGCATATAAAGTTGTTTTAAATTCTTGGTCTGATAATTCCAACATCCCTGCCATGTCTGGTTCTGATGTTTGCTCTGTCTCTTCCAATTGTGTTTTTTGCCTTTTGGTATGCCTCGTAATTATTTTCTTGACAGTTGGACATGATGTACTGTGTAAAAGGAATTGTTGTAAATAAGCCTTAGTAATAAGGGGTAGAGGAAAGGAAAGCATCCTATAGTCGTAAAATTAGATTTCAGTCTTTTAGTGAGTCTGTGCCTCTGGACTGTAAATTTCACAAGAGTTTCTCAGTTCTTTTTCCCCTTATGTGTAACAAAATTGTCAGTATGGGCTAGAGTAGGGTATTTTCTGTCCTAAAAGTCAGTTAGGCTTTATTAATACCCCAGCAGGTTAAGCTCTGATTAACTAGTTTTCCATGATGATAGGCCTTACTAAGAAAATGGTGCATTTCAAAATTGTTTTTTCCCCCCTTCTCCTGCTGGAAGGGTAAAGGATTTTTCTCTGTTTATTGTGGGGACCTGGTTGAGATTTCATAGGTAAATTTTACAGTATTGTGGGTGAAAACCCTATGACTAGGTACTCCTGACGTTTTTAACTCTCAGATTTGTCCCCCATGGACCTCCAGGAACTCATTAATTACAGTGTATGTTTTCCTACCTCCACACTTGTTCTCAGGGGCACTTTCAGCCACCAGTCTCAGCTTTGGTAAGCCATGACTCCGGTTTTCTCTGACTCTCCAATTTGGGAGGCAGTGGTTTGCCCTGTGTGATCCCTGCTCTTATGGATCCAAGAATTGTTGATTTTTCAGTCTCTTTAATTTTCTCCTTGTTAGAAAGGAGTGTCAACTTTCAAGCCCTTGCATGTGCAACTAGAAACCCTTTCAAGACTGACTTTCTTTTTTATTTATTGTGAGATACATTCATTTAAAACTGTGTTTAATTTTGTAAGTACACACACGCAAATACACAGCAAAGTAAAAACAGTTTCTGGAAAGGAAAGATGGAGTCGGGGGGAGTAGTAATGGGCAAGGAAGTCCTGTGTTTTTACTTTTCATTTTAAAATTTAGAATGCATTCATATACAGTTGATCCTAATTATTTGTGGATTCCATACTTGCAAACATAACAATCACTACTTTGCTTGAAGCATCCCAGTCATAGTTGGGGCACTTTCGCAGTTACTGTTGGACATAGTGCATGCGCAAACTGGCAAAAAATGTGTCACCTGACACCATTTCTGGCTGAGACGACGACTTTTCTCACAGTTTGTGACTTGCTCTGTTGCTGCCCATTTTACAGCATTAACTAGTGTCTCTATTAACTCCGTCAAACAACACAGTTACCTCTAAGTTTAAACAAAATGTGAAATATATAAAACTTTACTGATTTGTTCAATTTTGCCTTAAATTGAGGGCATGATATTCTTTTAAGTATTTGTCATTAGGTGATTGTCAGAATAAAAAATATCCCTAACCATTTAGGACCTTTATTTTGAATGAATTCTCTTCATATATACACATGGTTTCTTTCTTCTGCTGTCAGTCTCTAAAGATAACCCAGGTGCTATGTTAAGTTCAGTAAATACCAATGTTTTTTCCCAATGTTTTAATAGCTTCACGCAAAGTAACGGTTACTTTCTACTTTACAACATTAAAGCAGAACAATGCATATCGTCTATTTATGACCTATCTCTCTGCAACTTCATCTCTCTCTGATGCTTGCTTTACACTCTATGTTTTAGCCAAATACCCCCTAGATAACACCTGTCATTTTATTACATTATGTATGTGTTTATGTGTTTAGTTGTCCTGCTTTCCTCACCTTTGTAATTACTGGTTGTTTCAGATGCCATCAGACATGGTGTGGATGGCCTCTCTTCCATGAACATCCCGAGTGCAGTGTTTGCACCCATACGTACATGTGCACATGCACACAGACCACACCCTAGCAAAACTCCATTTATGTGCTAGTTTTCCCCCTCATAACTCTAACTCTTTGAAGTGAGACACATATTTCTATGGAACCCTCTATCTTTAGTGCTTGTTCAATGTCCAGGACACTCTGCACACTGAAGTAAATTGGAGCTTGTGTCCCTGTCTCTCGTTTATAGCATACTCTCTCTTATGATACAATGAACCATATAAATAGATAAAATGTTATTTCTAATTTCAGAGTATTACAATCTGTGTCAATTATTTGGTTTCACTTATAATAAAAAGCTCTATTAAAACATTTTTTTTAAAGTGAATGGTTTATACCAGCTCTTGTGAAACTTAAAATTTTAGAAGAAGTCTTTAGGAATAATTTATTCAGAGTTCCACCTCTATTTCTCAGTGATTCTCTTATTTCTGCCTTCCCGTGTCACCTTTGGCCTTACACACTTTCAATCATGCTTGCAAATGGCCACAGAGTTCCAGGTGTCACCCATATGCTGTGCTGCCCAGGAGAAGAGACAGGAAATAGCTTTTCCCCACCTGGGAAAGAGTCGGTCTAGGCCAGTAGAATTCACTGCAATACCAAAATGGCAGTAAATAACTAAAATGAGGAATTCTAATTCCAACACTGTCCAAATATTGGAATGACTATTTGTATAGAATTATCATATTGTTCTCTTTCTAAGATAACTAAAGTAAAAATTCAAATTTTATTCTACATTGTGCTATTTCTAGAATTCCTAATAGGTCAGGAAAAAAAACTAAGCTTTACTTTTAAAAATATTTCACAGAAGTTTTTTTATATTAAAATTATACCTGAAATATTCTAGAAATATTCCAGATTTCTAATTTAAGTAAATATCAAGGAGTTTCCATCAAACTCTCCAAAATAAAGCAGAACTATGAACTTATGCAGGTAAATAAAGTTATAAAATATTCTTAAAATATATAAAAGGGTATTGTAAATTATAATAAAATAGGTGTTATTTCAGTTATATCTCTTCTTAACAAAACTATGAATAATAACAAATACAACTGCTAGTTGATTGCAACATTTTATAAGACAGAATAAACAAAATCTTAGTAATAAGAATAGTGAAAAATAAGCTAATATAAATATTAAAAATGTAATCATTTTATTGGCCTTCATGTTCACAGGCATTTATGCATATCAATGAAAAAATTAATTTTCATGTATGCATTCATTTTTTATAAAGACTTTAAAAGTGTATTTTATACCCACCTTAGAGTGTTGGGTGTGCGCTGTAATACATGAAATCCATTAGAGGTGAAGTAATTGCAAACTTCAGGCCAAAGAGGAACTACACTTCTTTTGAACTTTATAAGGAGGAGTCCCTTTTCAGGATGCTAAGAGTACAAACCATGCACTGTAATTGCTGCAGTTATGAAATTATTGCAATTTGCAACATGCACAAGGCCTCTTCTATTCTTCTTAACTTCCCCCATACTTTGCATGGTCTATATAGTCAGATCCATGTAATTAGCACCTTAGGTTTCTTTAACAGCTGCATCCACTTCATGCCATTCCTATGTACTCTGCTGGGTGTTTGCAGATGTGTGTGTGTGTGTGTGTGTGTGTGTGTGTGTGTGTGTGTTTACCATTTTCTGCAATACCATTTTTTATAAAATACCCCATGGTATTTGCACCAGCCATTCTTCTGTTATTTATTGCTCTCTCTCTTTTCTGGTTAGAAATAAATTTTCTTTAAGAATTGGTCCAAACCTCAGTGTGAAATTTCCCTAAACCCCACCCTTTTAGTTAAAATGTCCTATAGTATCACTGAATTAGATGGCCCTGACTGCCCAGAAACTTGAAAGGACACAAGCAATAGAATATCTTTAATCAATGATAATGCATTAATAAATTCATGAACTTTTGTGAATTTATAAAGAAAATTACAAAAAAAAAACCAAGTAAATATCAGCTTTTTGATTTTATGGGGTTTTCATTATTTAAAAAATTCTCTGTGAAGATGGATCACAGTAGACTAATATTTATGATTAAGAAGGAAGCATTCATTGCTTATTTTTCTAATACCAAGAAGACTCTTTTAACATAAGTTCCTATCCTCTAAATCATAACATTGATTTTTAAAAGTCTCTTGAATCTTTGTCCCTGGTGAAAAGTGAAAGACTTACAAAATTTAATTATTTCTTATTAATAGAAATTTGTGACATATTCTTCAAATTGCCTGCCTAATACACATCTCCCCAGACTTTGTTTGATGTGGAAAGTGATCCAGGGTAGATGCTGAATTCCCATCTCCTCTTGCTGCTGAAGATGGTCCTATTTCTGGCACCAAAGGCAAAACATTGGGGGTTTCTGGGTAAGTTTTTGCATTCCTGTTATAGGTGCTGTACATGTTTTACTACTTTTTTCTATTGCAGTGTGGTCATGAGTTACAGGTGAAGGAATTGTATTGAGATCCTATGATCAAAGCTGCATGTAAATGGGGGATGGTCAGATGATTCTGCCCCCGGTGACAGCCTTGAGTAGCTATACCCATCCTGACCTGCTCAGTGTCAGGTTCCTTTTTCTTCCTGGAAAAGTTTTAGATAGTTTTATTGAGATATAATTGCATAATTCACATGTCATGTAAGTCACTCATTTAATTATATAATTCAGTGGTTTTTACATACATGTAAGCATCACCATCATTGCCAATCAATTTCACATTTCATGACCTCAAAAGAAGCCCTCTACCATGTAGACATTATGTCCCATATCCTTCAGCCCCAAGCAGCCACTATCAACTTCCCTAATCTGGACTTTCATATGAATGGAATAATATGGTATGTGATGTTTTGTGAATGACTTCCCTCACCTGGCTGTGTTCAAGTATGTGTTTTATGTATCAGTACTTTATTATTTTTTAAAGCTAAATAATATCTTATTGTAAGGTATACTGCATTTGGGTTTGTCTATTGTCCATTGATGGGCACTTGGGTTGTTTCTGCCTTTTGACTTTTATGAATAATGCTGTTATAAACATTGGTGTACACATTATTTATGAGGATATATGTTTTTATTTCTCTTTGTTGTACATAATACCTAGGAGTGGAATTATGGATTGCATGGTAATCCTATGTCTAACTTACTGAGGAACTGCCAGTTATGTTCTGGAATTATTAGCTAAAGTCCTAAAAAGAAAGTTCCATAAATTTATAAAATTTTGAGATAATGACTTGCTCTATGATTCCTTTAATTTATGTTTAGGAAGTTCTTTGCTCACTGTAATCTGTATAATAAGATGATACGGATTTGCAACATTAGTCAACAGAAATGAGATAAATGATTCATGATGTTACTTTGTTAAACCTCATTCAAAAAGTATCCATTATATAGCATCTTAAAAATTTCGAAAGAAAAAAATCAGGCATTGCAATTTACAACTCTAAAAGATGTATTCCAGTTTCCTTGAAGAGCATTTTTTTCTGTATGAATATATTAATTAAAAACTTAGACACTAAACACTTTATCAGAAGTGTTTTTGTTAGTTGATTAAGAAAAATTGCATATACAATTATTTACATCTTATTGGCTGATAAAATGAGATGCCAAGAGTGGGTGAGGGGTAAGAAAACAAAAGCAGTTTTCTGTCCAGTTGAGTCACATTGGCTTTGGTCCACTGAAGGGACTGTTTTAGAAATGAGCTCTATGTCTGCAATTTTATGGCTAGTCCTTAAGGTATAGAATATGTTCCATATTACTTCTTATTATGGTGTGCCAAACTAATGAAGTAAAAATAGTTAATGTTGGAACTGAAAAAAAGAAGAGCGATCTTAGCCAAGTTAGGAGATGTGGATTCAGACACCGCCCAGCAGTAAGGAGCAGAGACATCTGTCACATGCTTCTGTCACTCTGTGCAGGGGGTGTGTGGCAGCATGGATATAGGTTGTAGTTTACAGCAGATGCTAAAGTAGAATATATTTATTTTATTATTATAAAAATTTTATGTTTAAAAGAAACAATATTTTACTGGTTATAATGTTAACAATTTAAGTACATTGTAATACATTTATTAGGAGGAATATTTTCAAAAGTGATTAATTCAGGAACAAAAAATCTTTAACAACGTGGATATCAATTCCAACCGTATCCAGGAGTCTGCTTTGGGAAACCTCACTCGGAGCCCAGGCTGAGACCCACTGATATATACCTGACCTTCAAGAGCTCCCGGTCCTGCTGCCTCCACGGGACTGGTGGGCACTGCTGTTGACTGTCAGACAAGCAATTATATTTCTCATGAAGCTTTAGAAATTGGTAATAAAGTATAATAAATTTGATAGAATTTGATCACTAAGCTAAGCAGGTACTAAGCCAGAAATATGGGTCATCTAATATATATACCCTAACCGTTCATATCTAAATGACACTGACTGATTTAAGTCTTGACTACATTTGAAACTTAGCGCCCTAAGGCACTCGTTATCTCCTACATTTGTAAATAAAATAGTTTTGTTATAATTATGTATAACATATATTTGATAAGGAAAATCGATCATACAAATAAAATAAGGTTTTGTCTCACTATTTCCACTAGTCCCAGCTTCCTTCAAGAGACAAACATTTTTCTGTATATCCTTCAAAAACGTTCCTTGCAGACATCTGGCCCGACAGCCCAGCGGGAGCCTCTGACTGCTGGGATGCCTAGGCATTTTCCATGGAAGAGCCGATGTGACAGCTGCAGGGCCTGCTGGGGGTCGAGGATGAGGATGTTAAGGATAACTGACATGGCGATGATGACAAAAAAAGAGGAAGTGGAATTAAAACCTAAAGTAAACATTTCAAAAAAGTAAAAAATTACAGAAGATAAAAAGATAGAGTAGCACCAGAAGGAAAGCAAAATGAAAATTAAAAGCATTTAGAAGAACCTAAAGTGCTAACACCATAACAATTAGGAGATCAACTGTGGCTTAAAAAAGTACAGGAAGAATCAGACCTCAGATTAGCAGAAAAATAATTTAAAAAAACCCTTTGGTGTTACTAATATAATTCATAGAATAGATGTTATGAATTTATTTTCAAGAGATGACTTCACAGATTTGAAAATTTACTAAAAGATAAAAATATCCAATATGAATGTCACTATACTATGCCAGTTTTTTGGAAGCCTTAGTTTGAGATGCATGTATTTTATAGGAAACTTGTGGCTTGAAAGGATTACCAATTCACTGACTGCAATTTGTAGTGGAAAACAAGCAAGGAAAGGTAAGAACAACTGTGTGGGGTAACGTGTGTTAGGATGGTGGTACAGTCTGAATGTTTACCAAAGAGCCTGGGAAACTTAAAGGTCAAGCAATCCACCAATGCCATTTAAACTGGAATAAAACAAGAGTGTGAGCAGCATTTACTGTCACTGTCAGTATTTAGCTGGGAAAGGAGAGCCAAAGGAAACTAGACATTGATCTTAATAAACTGGGCAGCAGGAGACTTTTGCCTCCCCAGGAAGCTGCAGCTTCACACCCTAGGAGATTACAGCAGTGATCCACGGAGAGAGTTAACACTCCTCCCATACTGCTCTGGTACTGGATGGTTGCAGGCACAGGGGGAGATGTGTGACCAAAGAAGCCTGTCTGTCTACCTTGGTGAAAGAAGGGACTGATTGGGAAGTGAGCTTATTTAAAGCTCATAGAAGCCTGGGAGGTTGATGGGTTCTTTTGAAAGGGCATCTGGTCCATCCCAAGCCCAAGCTCCTGGTTATAACCCCCCAGGGAACACAGAAGCGCGCTCTCTCTCTCTCTCTCTCTCTCTCTCTCTCTCTCTCTCTCTCTCTCTCTCTCTCTCTCTCTTGCCCAGGTGACCTGCACTCACCCCTTGTGCTTACATATCCTCTCTCCAGAGCCATGTGTCCCTCCCCAGGCTTATGGCTATGGGGACTGCACATGCAGGCTCCCGAAGGAAAGGTGAATACCACAGCACAGCCATGGACTGCAGCTGGAAACACACCTTAGGCTAGCTGGATGCCAGACTGGACTGCACTTTAGTATGGAGCATAAACTCAGGGCAGTGACCTTCATCCCAGCTCTACTGAAGCAAGACTGGACTTTTCCCATGGTGAGACAAACAGAGATGGGATGTAGGGAAGTCAGGAGGGGAACCCTTTTAATTGCACATCATCAATAAACCACACAGCAAAGCCACATCTTCCCTTGTGGGTCTCAGGAAGTTCTTTTTCTTCAGATACAGCAAGAGCCCCACTTTCACCAGTAACACTTAAAAACACACACACAATCACAGTCTTGGTTTCTGAAATAATAATAGAAATTGACTTGGGTTAGGTCTGGTATCTTCCTTGGAGAACTAAAATGTTTCTGGGACCAGAGGCTTTGGTGTCTCTTTGATAAGTTTCACATGGTAGATAAAGTCTCATGAATTATCTTTCTTTTATCTTTTGCAAAGCAAAGCCAGAAAGAAGAAAGGTATGGTTCCTGGAGGGGGATTAGAGCCCACCATGGAAGGTGGTCTGGCAGATTGTTGTAGTTATGGTGAAGGATATGTACAAGACTATGAAGATTTCATGTGACATTTTATCTTCTCTGGTGTCTTCTTTCTGTTGCCCACAATCCCTTCAACATGCAGCACAACCTCCTGTCCTTTCAGTTCTGCCAAATGCTACAGTCAGAAGTGCAGTGTCTTTTGTGCTGTTTATTTTACCCCTTGACACTTAGGAACTAATGGTCAAATGAGGAACTTGGGGTTAAAACTGGAAACCTCAGTTGCTACTTAATTATAGTTTAAGAAAACAAACTTAATAATACTGTCATTGTTACTGTGTGATTCTATAACAGCAATCACTAAATAGGAGAGAAAGGTTGCAATATGACAAAAGATTGTGTAATGCTGACTAGCACCATTCGCTAATACAGCTTTAACTTTGAACTACTCATAACTTGTCAAGAAAAGCAGTTTGCAGAGAATGCATGAGCTGTGAACCTTGTATTAAAATTGTTTTGTATTAAAATGGAGAATTAGGCTATTAAGAAGTCACTGCTGATCTGAGCTATACAAACTCTTAAATATTGTTACAGTTGTCAAGGCACATACACATTTGTGACTAATGCTAAGCCATAACGTTCAAGCTAGTCATGACCTTGAACCTGTGTACCCTATATATGTAACAATATTTAAGAAAAAAGTTTGTTTGTATATCTCTCAGAAAAGCTGTGACCTCTGCAGGTTAAACATACATTATGAAAAAGACTGCTTATCTCAGAGTGAAGATATATAGTAGCTGAAAAACACTAGTTTGATACTTATAAATTAAATGACCAAAACCCTCCAACTTTGAAGTTGAAGAAAGTAAACCTCTCTGCTATTGCATTATAAGTTGTGGAATCTCTTGAATGCAGACTGTCTAGTTTATCAGACTATTCTACTGATGGAGTGCTTCAGATGGAGGAGGGAAACCATGTTTTATTTGCATGATTTAAGTGTCTGAGAAACAAATCTTTGTTCTCCTAGGCTGCAATGGAACAACTTTAAACAGGGTTTTGGCATTTCCTTTCCTTTATAAAACATCCTCAACAAGCTGTACCAATTAACTATAGTTTGGTAAATTATGCTAACAATTATGACATCTGCAATGTTTTATAAAGAATCTAGTCTAATAAAGTTACTACTGTGAATACTTAAATTTTGTGTTACCTCGCAAGAGATATTTTTGGAGAGTATAGACCACAACCCTTGGGACTAGAGTTCTCTATATACTTAAAAAGCTTAATAAATGCTTGACAAGTGGTTAATGGCTTTAGAACAAAATGATTTGTCAGGTCCTGAATAATGTCACTCTAGAGCAACAAAAGTATAGGGCTGTCTTCTTTAGCTTATTTATTTGGGGAAATTATTTGGTTGTTTAGATACTAAGGCCTTGTTAAATACCTAGAAAAACTATTTGTTTGTAGTAACTGAGCTCAAAATTCAGGTTATGACTGTAAGCATAGATTGAATGATTTTTATTATATATTTTCTTTTAAACAATTTAACCAAATTTGTAGTTAGAGTCTTTTTTTGAAACTGTCACAGACTCAAAGTACGGACAGAACAAAATTGCTGTTAATTTCTCTGACATAAGAAGTGAGAACGTCAGTCACACTTCTGTACACCACTAAGTGGAAGGGGACCATCCGAATCTTTTGAGAAATTAACAGAAAGCAGTGACAACACGGGAACAATTTTAGCAAATAAAGATTGTTTTAAGGCAGACAAGGGCTAAGATTTCCCTAGCAGTTAATAATGACATGCACTGAATTTAAAATCTATTTTATTATAAAAATCAGTTTCTAACTGATGAAAATATATCATCTGTTTCTTAACTGTGTAAACAATATTTATTTCCTTTGAAACTGGAAAAGAAGTTCCATGAAAATACAAATATACATTAATTTATACATATAAAGGCACATTTAAAAAATCAAACAGTAATCTCATCATCCATATACTGTGATAATGATACCAGGAGCAAATCCTACACATAAAATGGGTCCAATTATTTGCTTAATAATCCAGTATTTTCTGTATCATTCTTTCCCTTTAGAAAAATTTATGTTGATTAATAATGTTTAAAAACAATTTAAACTTTAAATTTATGAGTTACATTTAAAAGCAAATTGTCAATGTAACTCCTGTACCATATTTAATTGTAGAAGTCATATCTTCTAAATCAATTGAAAAGGGCTTTCATTTTATCTTCGGGTGCAGTCAACTTAAAAGAGCACTGCTCCCACCCCATAGTAACAAGTTGGATATTTTACCAAATCATAAATTTTCTTAAACCCATCAAAGAGCTGAATCTGCAGGATTTCAAATAGTCTCAAGTCTAAGGAAATTCAGATGCCACTGAAGAGAGACAAACTGTGGACCCTGGTTCACATGGTCAAAAGGGACATGGATGCCAAGACCAACTGGCGAGAAAAATTCAGCTAAATGTTGGAACGAACTTCTAAATATGAGTGCGAGCCAGCGTAAGAATATAGAATCCTTACAGCAACAGACACAGGAAGACATTACACTTAATTTCAGGCTTTTGTCCTCACCCCCTTCCAGGTCCTCAAGAAAAAAGATTTGGGTCAGGCCGGGAGATGAGAGACTGCCTGCTGCTCCATCAAGCCTTGGTGGAGCAAGAAGGAACCACGGTGGGAAAGAAACAAAGCCCCATCTAAATTATTCTTTCCCATCTTCTCTATTGAACAAAATCCTTACACCATGAAGGGAGGGGCAGAAAACCCTTTAGTATTCAGGGAACATATAGAAATCCACTGCAGCTTAGGTGAAAAAAAAAAAATAAGAGTACCACAGAAAAATCAGAATATTAGAGATCCTCTTCCACTAGTGGAGTGGCAGGGTCACCAAGAAAACCCCAAGATCCAGGATAAGAGGGTTTTCCTAAACTAATGCTAGAGCAGAATGAGAAAGAACCCCTTCTACTGCTCCATCACAAGACTGCCAGGTGATGAGAGAGAAGCAGAATTAGTCTATTTCTGAAAGGGGGACAAGAACATGAAGACAAACCTACTTGGATGAGTAAATCTACAGAGAAGTCTAAATCTAAAGGTAGAAAATCATTGAGGAAAAATTAAAAAACCTCTGCAGCTCAGCCCCTGTTATAAGTACAAGAAAAAGACTAGAGGAATTTGAAGCCAATGATGCTCTTAAAATCATTGTAACATGAATATTTGAATCTAGCTCTACCACTGATTAGATTAACTGAGGCTGCCATAGTAAGGAACTCATATAAAGATAGGTTAGTCTATTTTCAGACATAACATAACATATATCTCAGTCTGTATTGCCATAGACACCGTGTCTAGCATTCAACAAAAATTTACAAGGCAATGGATCAAGAGTTAGGATATATTAGAATCATTTAATAGAACCAGGCCCCTGTAGGACGCAGATGTTGTAATGATCTAACAGGAAATTTAAAATGATTAATGTATTAAAAACTCTTGTTTAAAAGGTAGATCACAGGTATGCATTACAGCAGAGAGGTAAAAATTATAAGAACATTTTAAATTTATGAGAATGGTGAAAGCTGTAAGAAAAAAACAAATGTATACTCTAACAATCCTGAAACACTAATCTAAAGAACCTATGCACCCCAATGTTCATAGCAGCACAATTTACAATAGCCAAGTGCTGGAAGCAACCTAGGTGCCCATCAGTAAATGAGTGGATCAAAAAACTACGGTACATTTACACAATGGAATTCTATGCAGCAGAATGAAAGAAGGAGCTTCTACCTTCGCAACAGCATGGATGGAACTGGAGAGTATTATGCTAAGTGAAATAAGCCAGGCTATGAAAGACATATGCCAAATGATCTCACCTATAAGTGGAACCTAATCAAAAACACAAACAAGCAAGCAAAATATAACCAGAGACATTGAAATAAAGAGCAAACTGACAGTAACCAGACAGGAGTGGAGAGGATAACAGGGGAAAGAACAGAAAAGGTTGTCAGGGAACATGTATAAAGCACTCATGGACAAAGCCAAAGAGAGGTAGGATTGAGGGTAGGAGGTAGGGATGTGTGGGGAGGGGAAAAGTGCTGGCGAGAAAATGGAGACAACTGTATTTAAAGAACAATAAAAAAATTTAAAAAATAAATGCAAATGTTAGACATAAGAAATGCAGTGAATCAGGTAAAAATACCTTTCACAGGCTTATTAATAGAATTAGAAAAGCCAAGGAAAGAAGAATCAATTACCATGGAAATAGGTTAATAGAAATTAACCATAGTAAATTACAAAGGTAAATGAATAAAAAAAAGAATAACTACCACATGCAAGACTTTAGGACAGTATCAGTTGGTTTAATATAGATATAATAGGTATTACAAAAGAAGATCAAGAGAAAATGTGGAAAGAAAATATTGTAAGTTAATGACTAAGAATATTCCAAAAATATTGAAAAACATTGGCCCACAGATCAAAGTATTTCATAAGAATTCAAGGAGAATTATTACTTAAATAAGTCACCTAGACACAGCATATTTAAATTGCTGAAAATGAAAGGTAAAGAGAACCTCTTAAAGGGAGTCAGAGAAAAGAACATATTAGATACAGAATAGTGTGTGTATGTGTGTGTATATGAATTACAGTAGACTTCTCAAGAATTCACATCATAAATGATTGAAGCCAGAAGATTATGAATTAACATATTTACAATTTCACTAGACAAATACCATATAATCTTACCTATCAGTGAAACATAATTAAAAAAAAAACAAACAAGCGAGCAAAATACAGCCAAAAACATTGAAATAGAGAACAAACTGACAGTAACCAGAGGGGAGGGGTGAGGGAGATAATGAGGGAAAGAAGGGGAAGGGTTGTCAGTGAACAATAAAGAATAAAGAACAATAAAGAACAATAAAGAATCCATGGTCAAAGCCAAAGGTGGGTAGGACTGAGGGTGAGGGGTAGGGATGGGTGGGATGGGGGAGGGTGGTGGAGTGAAAGTGGAGACAACTGTGCTTGACCAACAAAAAATATAAAAGTAAAAAAAAAAAATCCACTAGAAAAAAGAGGTCAACCTAGAATACTATATCTAGCATAAATGGCTTTCAAAAGTGATAGGAATAAAGACTTCTTCAGGAAAAGAAAAAACAGGCTAGTTTATAATAACAAACCCCCATAACAAATATGTTAAAAGAATTCTTCAGGAAAAAGATATATGATAAAAACTTAAATCTACACAATGAAATGAAAAGTACTGGAGATAGTATAAATTAAAGTACGTATAAAATCAATTTTCCTTTTTTATTTGAATTGCTGTATTGACTAATTAAAGAAAGCTGCACTACAGTTAGCTCATGGTTCAACTTTGTCTCAAACCTGAAATGCAGATATTCTGTGTGATGGGTTATTATTCAAAGCTGAATGTTGAAAATCAAATATTTATTATTTGATTTAACATTGACTAGTGTCTGAATGAATCCATCAACAAATGAACGGAATGAAGGTTATCCCCTGTCACTCATCACCAATATTGGATTTATAATTATCAAAACAATGTTATTTCCTTTTTACTGCGTATGAAAAGAACTATAAGGGAAAATGTTGGATAAGATGACTAACTTGTAATGGCAAAAATGCAATAATGATTAAATAAAAAAAGAAAAGAAAGCATTGGGGGAGGCGGAATGGAGGTATAAGAAAATAGTATCTGTCTTTTTGAAGCACAATATTTACCCTTCTTCAAACGTAGATAGATTTAAATAAATTACAATGATGATCAAAAAAAGATGAATATGGAGCAGGATGTACTTTTGATAACATAGAAGCCAACATACATCAACTAGAGGACTTAATACTCAGAGTTTATAAAGCAGAAATAGATACTGTTTTTCTAACAGTATGTGCTGTTGCAATTCAGGTACAGGTTTATTACTATAGAAGTGCTTAATAAGCCAGGAAAATCTTCTATTCAGTACTCTTCCTAGAATTCTGCTAAGAAAGAGTTTGGTGAAAGAAAGTTGAAAACCAATAAATCTATGTGAGCAAAATCCTCATGGAGATTTAATGACAATATAATTCTTCCTTTTCCAGTTTTACTAAAGAGCTCACAACTGCATCATTCAGAGGTCAGTGCATACTTCTGACATCCAAGGTTATTGTAACCCTAGGAAAGAATGTTCTTAGTGATGAAAACTTCTAACTCGTCAAACATTTAATTGTTTTATTTCTCAGCAAGTTATACTGGCAAGTACATCTGTGTGAGGCAATATTTATATATTCTTCTTGACCATTGTGACTAGGGAGTTTTCAGCTAAGAAAGAAAATGTAAAACATATCACAAAATAGCATACTTTGCAAAAACATGGGACTTTCAAACATAGGCTGTCCAAGCAATTATATGAGACCCCTTGAGAAAACAGAGCATATGTAAAGCAAGAAGGAAAATTGTAACTGCTATAGGCCTTATAAAACCTAGAATATGATATAAAAAGTGCTTGTCTCCAAAGAAAATGGCTCAGGCTTCTTAGGGAAAATAATCAGATTTAAATCACAATTGGCAGAAGAGATTGCCTCATAGCTTTCACTTTTCTGGTTGGTTAGTTTGGCATAGTAGAAATTAGTTTGATGGATAAACCGTGTGTACTATTAAAATTCTCACATGAAAAAGCAAGCTCTCTATATGGTCTTAATACACAGTGACTGTCTTTATAATATTGTCAAGCAAAGTAAAATGAAAGCATGGGGGACTTCATGAAATGTCCACACTCTTCCAATATCAGTGTCATACCTATCATTTAATTTACTGAGTCTGAAATCTCTGGACGCCATTTTAATTTTTAGGTATTACACCAAATTGTAAGACTTTGGGGACACCAAATTACTAAGTGAAATACAAATGGATATGCTGCCTTAGCAGGAGTTTGTTTTGGAAGTCTGTATGAGTAATCAAGCTCAGCATTCTCTTCTGGGCATTAATAAATGTTTTAATGGGTCTGAAAACATGCGAGGACAAACACAAGTAAATTGGAAAATTTTAAAAATAGAATCTATGCCCCTTTATACACACAAAAAAAGGAAAATAATCAGTACTGAAGTATCATTAGGATGAGAAACTTCTTCATCAAAAAAAGAGGAAAGAGACATGGAGGAAAATTGACATAGAAAAGAAAATAGAAAATAGAACATTAAGTAGGAAAAAAACTAGCTAATTACACATTTTCATCTCTGCTTTCTACAGAAATAAAGCCTAATTTTAAAGAAATGGAAAAGTCTAGTGAATGCCAAGAGAATTTTCCATGCATTATAGTTCTTTGGCATATAATCTGTATGTATTTATCCAGATGTTATGCATGGAAATTATGGGATATAATAGTAACTGGAAGTGAATTTCAGCACAGAATAGTAATAAAATAAAAATGAATGAGTACATTAAAAAAATTCTATTGCATTCTTAAAGGAATTTAGGATCATAGTGTGTAATAAATATTAAAACATATTGAAGATGAAGACACAAACACAAAATTGTTTTTCTCCCCAAGTTCACACTTTAAATAAAATTACAGTAGAGTGAAATTTCCTAAAAAGTGTTGATATGAACTATTCTGTGATGCCAAAAAATGTTAATTAACATATATTTTAGAAAAACAGTTTCTGACTGCTCTAGTGAGTATTTCCTTCATGTTTGGGGACAGTGGAGCAAGGAAGGAGAACATAGTGAGTTAAACACATGTTCCCTGGACCAGGCACACCTGGGTTAAAACCCAGTTCTATCCTGTGTGAACTGTGTGATGTTGGGCAGGTGACTAACCTCTCAGAACCGCAATTTTATCATCTGTAATAAATAACATCTTTTAAATCAAAGAACTCCTGTGAGGATTACAGTTGAATAATGCAAATAATTGTGATTATTATTATCACCAAGAAATTCTGTATTATTTACTCAGTTGCTCATGATTATTATATTGACCATTATTATTGAATGTTTCCAATGTCAAGTAGGTATCAACATAATTATACTCTTCTTCTTTCATAAATATTATTTCCTGTGGTGCCTGGGGCTTCTTGAAACTGTTAAGAGGCATAATGATGCACAGAATCTTCCCTAAACAATTAAATTTCCAGAGAACTCAAGATCATATTCCCTTATGCCTCCTGAATCCCAAAGTCTGGTGGAGAGTGGGGAAAAACTCCTGAAGATATGGGGAAGGCAGGCAAGGGCGAGGCTAATGGTGTTTGAAGTGCACTAATAGGTGCATGGTGAGAGCACCCGGGTTGCTGTGGAGAAGAGAGGAATCAGCATCATTTGTTTAACATTAACTATACAATTATAATTAAAGGTGTGTATTTGGATTCCAAAAGCTAAAAGAAAAGGGGAAATTTTGATCCCCAAAATCCCATAAAAATTAAAATAAAAAATAAATATTTTATAAAGAAACTTAAAACACAAATTACCTAATTAATTTCTCCAGATGTAAATTTTAGTCAGAAAATATGTTTGAGGGATGATTCTGTTGAATGAGCTAGTAAAAATTTAGTATGATTCAAATAACTTCCAAGTAATTCATGCTTTAGAAACTACATTTTAGTTCAGTTACTTATTTTTCTCTTTGCTTTATTCATATTGGTGGGAGAAAGAAGTCATTTAAAATTATAGTAGGATTACCTTAATCCTTGAAATTCTTTTAACAATTATGTCAGTATGAAACCTGTTGTTCCCACTAAAGGCACCAGTTTTCGTGGAATATTTAACACCAAAGTTACCATTTTGATCTCCACAGGAGATTAAGTAATTTATCTAAAGGAGAACTCATGGTCCCTTGCTCACCGTTAACTCAGCTAAGCATATTTGCCAAGTGTGCATTGATTGATTGACAGTTGGGTTCCAAAACTGGATTATAATTCCTAGAAATCAAGACCTGGAGGGAATTTATAGATGATCTGCTCTTTTCTTTACTGAAGAAGCAGAAACTCAGAAAGGAAAAGTGAATTCTGGTTAAAGTAAAAAGAACCAGGTCAAATGTTAAGTAACTTGGCTTCCAGGCCCAATTCTGTCATTATCTGATTTCCAAGAATGGCATTAAAGCTATTTAGCTGAAAAAATGAAAGCAATAGTAATAGTAATAATGAGAAGGAAAATGAGAGTTTATTCCCTTGAACTTATTTTAAAGAATAAATTAATACAAAGAACATAAGTCCAACTTTTGTTGAGTGAAATTTTAATGGTATTTTTGGTATTTTCAGGGAATTTTATTTTCTAGTTCCCATGAATATCTACAGTGGGGCCCACTATGGATTTACTTATTTCGCAAAATATGATTCCCAAGTTCAATGGAAAGAAACATGCCAAGAAGAAAGTCTCTGGTGACCAAAGAAGCAATTCCTTATTACTCAGCAACAATGAACAAAACAAAGAACAAAATCCCTAATTCTATTCAAAGCAAAAAATTGGGGGAAAAAGCTCAGTCTACTTGATGATAGTAATTTAGGAAACAGCCTAAGTACAAATGGCTGGGAAAACAATGGGAAAGAGAAAAGTAGAGACTATAAGAGAAAACAGCAGTGCCACCTACCACACAGCAACAATTAAGTTGCTTAGTCCAATGCCCCAAACTACAAACAACTGAATCTCCAGCTATATATATGCAGCACAGCAAAATGACTTAAGAAAATAGCAAAACACTACTTATTTGGGAAATAACTGCACCAGAAAAGGTTAAAATTCTTAAAAATGCAAACTCAAAGCTATACAGAACATTAACTTATCCAACATCACATTTTTTTCAGGGTTGCTATAGAGTTGAGGTTTTAATTTTCCTTTTAGTGATATAACATAAATTGTTGCACTTATTATTATTTAATTTACAAAATGTTTGATTTCTTAGAACTATTTTTAAAAACTAGGTTATTTCTGTACAGGTATATTTTTAAATTCCCCAAAAAGTAGTGTAAAAATTTATGCTTGTGAAGTCTTTAATAATTATTTGCTGACTTAATCTTCATTAATTCTTATAAATAAAAGTATATTTACTCTTACTTTACTAAACCTTTAACTCATTCATTCATATTTTAATTAATTTAAATATTGATTAAAATGGAAATTATTCAAATATATTTTTAAACATAAAACAAGTTGCTAATATCTATTGAATTGTTAAAAACAACTAGATCTATGTCATCATACCATTATGCATAAATATACTTTACCCCTAAATATTATTACTATTTTATTTATTTTTATTTTTATAGCACAAATTATATACTTCAAATGAACAAAAATTTAGTATCATATACAGTATCTTAGGATAAATTGCCTTTGAATGGGAGCCCTTTTCTAGGACTTTGAAGTCTACAAAACATATCTAGAAAATTTGAGACTGTGGAAAATGAAGACTGCTTAAATCAAATGGAAGGAGGAGTGGATCTGTGGTTTCCGTTTTTGATTAATTGCTATAACACTGCCCTTCAGCTGGCTGAGGGAGTTTTATATTTTCTTTAGACACCATTAGGCACCAAAGCTTCTGCAGGACAACTCTGATACTACATAAATTCTGTCGTTTTGTTAGCACTGATACGGCTCTTGGGTCTACCACTCAATTAGAACTATTAACTCCATTCATATTAATTGTTTTAGAAATATGGAATGGGGAGTGCTTCTGGGTATTTAGGTCCACATTGTACTTTAAGGCTGTATGTTCAGTTTCATAAGTACTTCTTGGAGGCCCAGTTATCATCCTTGTCCATCTTGTGTCATGTCTTAAGTCATCTGGCAGACTCCAGCTAACCATGCTATATGCTACTCTGTTCTAACCTTCCTTGAATTCTTTCAACAGTCAGAAATCATGTGGGACTTTTACTACTGAACCTGTAGTGGCTGCCAACTTGTGTTACTGTTGCTCATAAGCTGGCCCTATTGTCACTATTTTAATTAATAAAATTTACTTGTATTTCTCCAACTTAAATACATTGGTATTAAAAAAGTGTTGCTAATGTTAAATTTTGTAAGTATATTGTAGTATCACTCAAAAAACTTTATTTCCTTCTTTCTTTGTTTTCCTTCTTTTCCATTTTTTTCTTTCAGACCCATACTTTAATTTCTCATTATTTTAAGGTTATGCAGTGATTTAAGACTATAGGCCCTGGCTGGTGTAGCTCAGTGGCCTGAGCGCGGGCCTGCGAACCAAAGGATCGTGGTTCGATTCCCAGTCAGGGCACATGCTTGGGTTGCAGGACAGTTGGCAGTAGGGGACACATGAGAGGCAACCATACATTGATATTTCTCTCCTTCTCTCCTTCCCTTCCCCTCTAAAGATAAATAAATAAAATCTTAAAAAATTAATTTAAAAAAAGATTATGAAGTGACATTCATGCCTACATATTTTAACCACTTCAACTATTTTTGAGTATTTCTAAAAAAAGTAATTGTTCTAAAGCATTTATTTCATTTGTCTATTGAACTGGTTTTCCTATAGAATACAGTCCACACTTCTCATGTCAGCCTTTGAAGTTCCCCACAATTTGGCCACAATCTAGCTTCACCACTGGCTTTGTTACAGTTATACTGAACCATGAGCTACACTACAAACAACTCATGACCTGTGAATATTTGACTTTAGTATCTCCATCTGGAATGCTCTCCTTCCATATGTATTTCTATTTGCTGAAATAGAAAATTTGCTCAATCTCAATGAGCTAATTATCTCACTCACCAAGAGCCCATATTTGTGTCACTCATTGATTTTATCACTCCACTATAGTTTTGTGAATATATTTTATGTGTACCTCTATTTGGTGAATTACTCTCTAGCAAGGATCATTTTGGTATTTTACAACCCCCTCCCTGCTCGGTATTATGCTGTTCTCATAGTGAACTCATTAAATGTGAAACTAAAATCATTGAAGTAAAATGCAAATGTGCTTTATTTTCCTTTTTCATGTTTTCCAAGTTATCATACTCAGAACTGAATATTAAATGTTCTGAAACTGAACTGATTTTCACTCTTACATTTTAAACCAAATTCAAAATTCTCCCATTTTGCAATCATTCCCATTATGCTCTTCAGGGCTATCAAATGCTAAAATCTGATTCTAGTTAGAAGAAATAGATAATCCCTATAATTAATGGTCTTAAAAGGAATAAAAGAAAACAAGACAAAAAACCACATTTGGGTATCATTAGGGACATGAAATCTGTCTTCCGGAGTGCTAGTCAATCATGAATCGAATCACTGGGAGAATTTTTACAAATGAGCAATCTCTCATTCAATGGTTGTATTTATTGCCTGAAACAGTGACTCTTAAACTTTTTAACATTTACTTTTATTTCATGATACCCATTCTTCCTAAATATCTTGCCTTTCAAATAATTGTAATTTAAAAAAAGATTAAAATGAATTAAACCTACTTTGTTCTGAAATGCTTTTAAAAGTATTGGCATTTGGGATTTCTGTGGCACTTTTGGAGATAATTTTGTGTGTCCTGGGTTATTGTGCAAGCAGATTGAGAAATCCTAGCCAATAGCATCTGATGTCAGTTTTCCAAGAGGAACACATATTGTACATTTTGTAAGCATTTGACCAGAATGACATATGCAAACAGATATAATAAATTTTCAGCATATTTGAGTCATGATTTAATGATATGATGAAAAATGATGTCTGAAAAAATTTTGGTTTTATTTGCATAAACCAGTAAGTCTCCATACATCGCCTTTAAAAATTTTCTACTAGCTGCTAAAACATTTGAAAGTTCTTATTCATTAAGTTTAAATAATTCAAGAAATAAATTTTTCATCCAATGACAATTGTTTCTGTTAAAATACCATTTTATTAGAACCAGAATTTAGCCTGCCTGTTGCTGTTTTACCCAGTGAACATTTGCATAATGTTAAACATTTGTTGTCCATGTTTTTTGTTCACACCCTTCAAATTCTTTCAGCTCTCCTCCCTCTTAATCACCAGTTGGCCTAGCTGGAAGGATTTAGTTCTTTTCATCTGCTCAACTAAATCAATACCATATTTTTAACAGAACATTCCTATTCTTCGTGCATTCTCCTTACTATTCTCACCAACTTTTAGAAGTCTTTCTGATATGAATATAACTAGGATAATACTTAATGTGGTTCTAAAAGAGAAATATAGAAACAATAATTGTCCTTAAATTAATCATTCATGCGCAAAAATGGCTTCTAACAAGTGTTCCATTATCAAATCACATAATTAAGACAAACCTGTTCTCTATTACTTCACAGGATTTGGCAGAGGAAGACTTTGAACTGTGAACTGAGGAAGAGAAAGGAAAGACTCCTGAATAGATAGTTTACAGATGTGTCAACTGGATTTTTGCTAGCATGCACTAAAGTCTGAAGAAAATAACTTACAATTGTCCTTCTCCATGTGCTGTTTTATGTAAGTATGCTAAAGTTTCCATTGGAATAATTAATTTTACATTATATCCCACCTTTACATTCTTGTATGTGAATGGAACAATCACACAATTGATCAATATCAATCTTTGAGCATCTTACTTCTTTTTAAAAAATTAAAAGTGAGCACTGAATACATAGAGTTTCATGGCATTCTTGTATAACCTATGTATTATTAGATAATCAAAATTTGGTATGGTGACAGGCTCTTTCTTTCTCCTCCAGGTAACATATATTTTCCAAAAAAGAAAATATTGAATGCCAGAGTTATAAAAATTCATAAATGTAATTTTTGAAATATAAAATCTAAAATAATTGTAAAATATTTCACTGTAGATTACATGAAAAATACCTTCAACATAAGCATGTTTAATATTGTTTAACAATATTTAAACATTTTAACAACAAAATATAGATTTTATTATCTATAGAGTGTTTTCTAGGTTAAAAAACCTAATTAGACACAAATACATTGCTGACCCTTAATTTAATATGAAACAAAACCCATCCCTGTGAGCATACATTCCTTCACAGTTCTGTAAGCCTGCTGACCTTGATTCCTGCTTTTAAAAACATTTACATTCAGCCCTGGCTGGTGTAGCTCAGTGGATTGAGCATGGGCCTGTGAACCAAACAATTGCGGTTCGATTCCCAGTCAGGGCACATGCCTGGGTTGCAGGCCAGTTCCCAGCAAGGGACACACGAGAGGCAACCACACATTGATGTTTCTCTCCCTCTCCCTCTCTCCTACCCTTCCCCTCTAAAGATAAATAAATAAAAAATCTTTAAAAAAAAATATTACTTTAAAAAAAAATTTTACATTCATTTGGTTGCTTTTTGTTTTGCTGGCAATTTCGTTGGCTGTGCAGAGCTTTTTAGTTTGATATAATCCTATTTTTTTATTTTTGCTTTTACTTCCTTTGCCTTTGGGGTCCAATTCATAGTCACACAGTACAATATACAAATGATGTAATCATATAATTGTATACTTGAAATCTATATAATTTTAGTAATCCAAGGTCACCCTAATAAATTTAATTTTAAAAAGAACATTTTACAATTAAAGCACTTCTTCTCAAAGACAGATCTTATTCAGAATATCACTGTTAAATTTTATACTTATTACTTTGGGGCACAGGTGAAAAAGAGTCTTGTCTCATTATTTGTTCATCTCAGTCACAGCAGTAAACTAAGAGTTTTTCATCTTGATATCCCAGAGAATATACCACTAGGAAAATGAAACACAACTTTGTATAAGTTGTTTTATTCAACAATCATTTATTACAAGTTCTTTATACAACATATTTTTATTAGGTACGTTATTGATATATAAATATAATTTTGATTACTTTGTATATTAAACAATTCATCCATTTATATACAAGTCAATAGTTTTTGTATATTCACTGAGATGCGTAATCTCTGATTTTTAGAGTATTTTCATCACTCCAAAAAAAAAACTCCTTACTCATTAGCAGTCACTCCCCCAACATCCTGTGTCCCAACTCCAGCTTAGGCAATTACCAATAGATTTTGTTTCTATAGAATTGCCTATTCAGGATATTTCATATAAGTGGAAACATAATATAAAGACATAATCCTTTAAAACTGTCTTTTTTCAATTAGCATGATGTTTTTGAAAGCATATCTTTTGGGGTGGCCATTATTCTGCCCCAAAAGTTGTCCACATGCTAATCCCCGAGACCTGTGATTATGTCAGATTGTATGGCAAAAGACCCAGAGCTGCGGACAGAGTTAAGGTTGCTGATAAGCTACCCTAAAACAGAGAGATTTTTCTGTTTTATCAAGTAAACCCAATGTAATCACAACAGCCCTTCACAGTGAAAAATGGAGGCAGAAGAAGAGGAAGTCAGATCCAAGATGGCAGAGGAGTAAATGGAAGGCTACACAAACCTCCACCAAGGACTAATCTGAAATTACAATTAAATTGTAGAGAAATCATTCTGAATAACCAACTGAACTAGCTGGAGAGAAGCTGTATAACCACCGACAGACAGAAGAAACAGCTTCACCACAATATGATTGGTAGGGAGTGCAAAGGAAGCATGGGAAGACTGGCTGGATTCTAGTGGGTAGCAGCTGAAGTTTTGAAGAGATATTTCAGTGGCCAGAGGGTTCTCCCTGAGAAGTGTGAGGTCTAAAACCCAAGATGGGCTCCCCAACTGACAGCACCAGAGCTGAAAAGGAACCCAGCAAACATCGAGCTTAAAAAAAAAAAAAAAAAAAATCAAGGTTTCTGTCTACCAGGGAGAGATGGCTGGAGACTCAGGAGCCTCTTAAAAGGCCAATGCACAAATTATCATTTTCAGCCACTTACCCTGGACTCTGGCAGAGGAAGGGAAAAGTGGACTAGAAATATATGAGGAGAGTTTGGGGATGGTGGCTCTGGGAAGAGAATCGAAAGAACAGCTGCCAGGTACCCTGTGCTGAGGCATTCCCCATATTGCAGAAGAAATCTTTCTCAAGGAGAGCACTCCTCTCTGAATTGCATCAGCCCAAGGGGAAACAATTGTTCCCCCTCCCCCACAGAAATGATTCTACCCCACCTATGAAGCTTAAGCTGGGTTCCTGATTACAGCTTTGAGGCTATATCATCAATTAGTTTAACAACTAAGATGGATCTATGGGAGCTCTATGAGACTTCAGCTGACCCTCCTTCAAACACAATACTGGTAAAAGCCAGCCTTGCTGTGGAACTAGGTTCTTTCTGCACACAAACATGCCCAGCAGAGGGAGCCACACAGTGTGATTGTTGATCTGAGCAGTACACCAGAGTCAGTCACAAGTATTGTCAAAGGCCTACATCAGAGTCTTTGCAGATCTATCTAATACATAGAAATAAATACAAAGAAGCAGCCAAAATTGGAAGACAAAAGAAATAGACCCCAAATGAAAGAACAACAGAACTCTCCATAGACAGAGCTAGATGAAATGGAGGCAAGCAATTCATGAGGCAGAGAGTTTATAGTAATGGTTATAAGGATATTCAGCACCATGAAAAAGACATAGAAACTATAAAACAGGACCAGTTGGATATGAAGAATGCAATATCTGAAATAAATAACCCACTGGAGGGAATAAACAGTAGGTTAGATGAAGTAGAGGATTGAATCAGTGATTTGAAAGTCAAGGTAGAAGAAAACACCCAGGCAGAGCAGTAAAAAGAAAAAAGATTTTTAAAATGAGGAGAGCTTAAGAAACATTTTGGACAACATGAAGCATAACAACATCTGCATCATGGGAATACCAGAGAAAGAAGAGAGTGGACAAGGGATCAAGAACCTAACTGAAGAAATAATGACTGGAAACTTCCCTAATCTGGTAAAGGAAAAGGTCACATAAATCCAGGAAGATTAGAGAGTCCCATACAAGTTGGACACAAAGAGGCATACACAAAGACACATCATAATTAAAATGGCAAGGCCAAAGACAAGGAAAGAATCCAAAAAGCCACAAGAGAAAAGCAGTTAGTTACATACAAGGGAGCACCAAATAGACTGTCATCTGATTTCTCATCAGAAACATTTCAAACCAGAAGGGAATAGCATAAAATAATCAATGTGGTGAAAATCAGGACTTGCAACCAAGGCTACTTTACCCAGCAAAGCTGGGTAAAATTAAAGAAGAAAGGAGGGGCTTCCCAGACAAGAAAAAGCTAAAGGAGTTTGGTAACACCAAACAGTAGTGCAGCAAATATTAAAGGACTTGCTTGAAGAAAGAAGGAGAAGGAGAAGGAGAAGGAGAAGGAGAAGGAGAAGAAGAAGAAGAAGAAGAAGAAGAAGAAGAAGAAGAAGAAGAAGAAGAAGAAGAAGGAGAAGAAGGAGAAGAAGGAGAAGAAGGAGAAGAAGGAGAAGAAAGAAACACTAACAATAAAATGGGACTAAATACATATCAATAATCACCTTAAGTGTATCGGGCTTGTATATCCAACAAAAGACATAGGGTAACTGAATGGATAACTGGAGAGTATTATGCTACTTGAAATAAACCAGGAAATGAAAGACAAATACCATATGATCTCACCTAGAAGTGGAACCTAATCAACAAAACAAAACAATGAGTAAGATAAAACAAGAGACATGGAAATAAAGAACAAACTGACAGTGACCAGAGGGGAGGGGGTAGGGGGACAATGGGAGAAAGAAGGCAAAGAGTCAAGTCAAGGAAAATATACAAAGGACCCATAGACAAAGATAATGGGGGAGATTGAATGTGGGTGGTGGGGATGGGTAGTGTAGGAGAAAGTAATGGAGGAAAAAATGGGGATCACCGTAAGTGAACAACAACAAAAATAATAATAATTAAAAAAAAAAAAACAAGAACCATGTATATGCTGCCTCCAAGAGAGACATCTTAGATCAAAAGGTACACACAGATTAAAGTAAAGGGATAAAAAATATATTTCATGCAAATGAAAAAATGTTGGGGTAGCAGTCCGTATACCAGAAAAAAACGACTTTGAAACCAAGGTTATAGTAAGAGACAAACAAGGACACTATCTAGTGATAAAGGGAACAAACTGACAAGAGGATAATCCTAGTAAACATTTAGGCACCCAACAGAAGAGCACTAAATTATGTATAGCTCATCTTCATGTAGATAAAGGGAGTGATCAACAGAAATACAGTCATAATCAGGAATTTTAACACTAAATTGTGTTCAATGAATCGATCTTCCAGAGAGAAAATCAAGGAGGATACAGCAGGTTTAAACAACACACTAGATCAAATGGCCTTAATAGATATCTTCAGAGCATTTCAACTCAAAGCGGCAGAATATACATACTTTTCAGTGCACATAGAATGTGTTCTAGGCTAGACCATGTTAGGACACAGAACAAGTCTCAATAAAATTAAAAAGATTGAAATCATATCAAACATCTCTGACCACAATGCTGTGAAACTAGAAATCATTCACAAGAAAAACACACAAAGACATGTAAGCAAAATAACATGTTATTAAACAACAAGTGGGTTAACAGTAAATTAAGGAAGAAATCAGAAGATACCTTGAAACAAGCGAAGAGAAGACAACAATCCAAAATCTATGGGACACTGGGATAGCAATCCAAGAGGGAAATTCATAGCATTACAGGCCTATCTCAAAAAACAAGAAAAAGCTCAAATAAACAATCTAAGTTGACACATAAAGGAACTTGGAAAAGGACAACAAAGCCCAAAGTGAGTAGGAGGAAGGAAATAATAAAGATCAGAGCAGAAATAAATGAAATAGAGACTAAAATAAATGTTACAAAAGATCAATGAATCCAAGAGCTGGTTCTTTGAAAAGATAAACAAGACTGACAAACCTTTAACTAGACTCATCAAGAAAAAAAGAGAGAGGATTCCATTCACAATTGCTTCAAAAAGAATAAAATACCTAGGAATAAACCTAAGGATGTAAAAGACCTGTACTAAAAAATTATAAGACACTAAACAAAGAAACTGAAGATACAAATAAGTGGAAGCACATACTGTGTTCACAGATGGGAAGAATTAACATTAAAATGTCCGTACTTTCCAAAGATACCTATAGATTCAATGCAATCCCTATCGAAATTCCAATTATGTATTTCACAGAACTAGAACATATACTTTTCAAAAATTTATGTAACCACTTATGGCCCCACATAGCACGAGAAATCCTGAGAAAGAAGAACGAAGACAGAGGAATCACACTTCCTAATATCAAATTATACTATAAGGCCACAGTAATCAAAACAGGATGGTACTGACACAAAAAATGATACACATATCAACGGAACAGAACAGAGAGCCCAGAATTAAACCCACACATTTACAGTCAATATCTGACAAAGGAAGCAAGCACATACAATGGGCTAAAGATTGTTTATTCAATAAATGATGTTGGGAAAATTGCACAGGTACATGCAGAAAAATAAAACTAGACCACTTTTTTACACCATACACAAAAATAAATTCAAAATGGATCAAAGACTTAAATGTTAGACCTGAAACCACAAAAATCCTCCAAGAAAGCATAGGCAGCAAAATCTCAGAGCTTGTTCGTAGCCATATTTTATTGGATATATCTTTCCAGGCAAGGAAAATAAAAGAAAAAATAAACAAATGGGACTACATCAAACTAATGTTTTTGCACAGCAAAGGAAGTCATCAACTAAATAAAAAGACAACCCACAGAATGAGAGAACATATTTGCCAATACATCTGATAAGGGGTTAATATCCAAAATGTATAAAGAATGTACAAAACTTGACACCAAAAACAAACAACCAAATTAAAATTGGGCAAAGGACCTGAATAGACACTTCCCCAAAGAGGACATACACATGGCCAATAGACGTATGAAAAGATGCTCAATGTCACTAATCATCAGAGAAAGGCAAATTAAAACCACAATGAGATCCCATCTCACACCTGTCAGAATGGCTATCATCAATAAATTAACAAACAACAAGTGCTGGTGAGGATGTTGAGAAAAGGCAACCCTTTTGCACTGTTGGTGGGAATGTAGATTGGTACTCTAGATTTCCACAGTGGTGGAAAGCAGTATGGAGATACCTTGAAAAATTAAAAATGGATCTGCCTTTCAACCCAGCTGTCTCACTTCTGGGAATATATCCTAAGGAACCCAAAACATTAGTTAAAAATAACATAATCACCCTTAGTTCATTTCAGTGTTATTTACAATTGCCAAGATATAGAAGCAGCTCAAGTGTCAATCAATAGATGAGACATTTCTCCATATGCTGTCATTTGCAATAGATGAGACAGACAACTCGGAGACATTTACACAATAGAATACTACTCAGCCGTAAAGGAAAAAGAAAATTTTACCCTTTGTAACACTATGGATGAATCTAGAGAACATAATACTATGTGAAATCAATCGGAGAAGGACAAATACTGTATTATTTCACTCATATGTGGAATTTAATGAACAAACTGAACTAACAAGGAAAATAGGGCCAGACTGATAGATGGAGAGCAGGATGACAGTTGATGCAGGGGAGGAGAAGGGGTAGAGAAATTGAGCAGAAAGGAAAAAGGACTCATGGACATGGACAAGAGTATGGTGATTGCTGGGGGAAGTGGGGTATTAGGGGACTAAATGTAATGGAAAAAATACAATGAAGACTAAGTAGAAAAAAATGAGGAAAAGAAGAGGAGGTCAGAGTGATGGGGTATTAGAAGGACTTCATCCATTGACAGTTTTCTAGATCTAGAAAGGAGGACATTAGCCACGATATGGTCCCTGTAGTATCTGGAAAAGGTAATAAGAATAAATTTTTTCCTATTGTTCCACTGAGACCTTGAGTTAGCTCAGTGAGACTATCAACCAACAGAATTGTAAAATAAAAATTTGTGTTGATTTAAGCCTCTAAATTTGTGGTAGTTTGTTATAGTAGCAATAGAAAGCTATACATTTTAAATATAGGGCCTTATAGCTGTTAATTTCCATCTAAACCCTGCTTTAGGTCTATCCTATACTTTTAGTATGTTTTGTCTTCATTTCCATTCATCTGCAAGTATTTTCTAATTTCCTCTGTGATTTCACGTATTTGTGAATTTTCCAAGTTTCTTTCTGTTATTGATTTCTAGTTTCATTCTATAATGATCAGAGAACATATGCTGTATATTTGAAATCCTTTTTAATTGCTTTTTGTGGCTTATTTTCATGGCCTATCATATGAAATACCCTGAAAATTGTTCTAGGTGCATTTGAAAAGAGTATTCTGCTGTTATTGGGTGAATGCAATATTCTTGGAATTCAGGCAGAAATCAGAGAGAACATCACTAGGTGAAGAAGAGAGCTGTTGGATGTACATTAGTATCAGAGAATACATATGTTTGATGCTAAGATTTAGGATCAATGTGGTTGAGAATGAAGGTGGTGGACAGATCATGGGGAAATCTTGATGACAGGGTAAAGAATGTGGAAATTTTTTTTCTAAGTTGTAAAAGAACATGGGTGATTTTTAAATTGAAGAACAAATGTTCATTTCCTTACTTCAGGATGGTAAACATTTGACACCAATGTGGAAAAACTTTTAATTCCAAACTATGGTGGTGATATTTACAATTTAATTATTCCTGAAAGAAAAGATATTCTTTATATATGGACTTTAAACTTAAATACAATTCATCAGTGTTAGCAAGATATCTGCCATTGGTTTTCACCTCTTGCTCCTGCCTATTAGTGACTTATTCTGTAACTTCAAAGGATATATCTAAATTTTTTTAAACCAAACTCCAAAAATTAGTTTGGTTGTATGGAAATTCAGAGACTTTGGCTTGATATGCAAAAGTTATAAACAACAGTAGCACTCAGGCTGCTATCAGATGTGATAGTCCTAGATCAGATTTTTTATCTTTTTGTAAACTGAAAGTATAATTTTACAGGTAAGTTATAAGATAACATTTGTGTTTTAAAAGTTAACCTCACAATATTTTTTGTATGCTTTCTCCATATGCTATCATTTCTAAATATTTTTTTAGTATAATATGACTTTTAAAAAGAGCATACAAGTGGAATAATATATTTAAAATGCATTTAAAAAATCTTGTAACCATTTGAGATTTGGGAGATCTAATGATGTTTTAAAGTTAGAATAATTTACGATGTTACTTCTTTGGTGTTAGAAGTCATTAACTGGCAGTTTAGGATAGAGTTACCAACATGACAACAGGCACACTACTTCACTACAGGTCCACTCTGAACACAGATGAACTAAATTCTGTGAAACAGCTTTGCGGTTTAGCCCCTTAAATGTTATTATCCTTGGGGTTCCATTCTAGCCATCTCCCAGATGCCCCTTGAATTTTCAGGAAATCATATTGATCAAGAAACTCAGTTGCACAGGTAACCATCATTGTGACACCTATTAAGGAATTTCCTAAGGAGACTGCAATTTTACCTATGAGATGCCTATATGTACTATTTGCAAGTAAAGAATAATTTTTATCCTAATTTTTTTATTTCAATCCGATAATTAACACCCCCAGAACACAGAAACAGTTGTGGGAAATGGAGATTATTATGGCATGTTTCCCCATGGAATCAACAATACACATCTTAGGAATTTGGTTTTATTAGCACAAGGATCCTAGATGATAAGCGGTGCTATTTCTAAGGAGAGGGTTATCAGCCCATTATACTCAATCTGCTTACAAAGAGGAGTAGAAAGGTAAGTCATGGGAAAAAAAGCCTCTCTATTACATCATAATTTAGATCAGTCAGATAGACAAAGGTAAAAAGTAGTGGAAAATCAGAAACATTTTCTTCATGGGAGCCATAAAATCACAAAATCAAGAATATTCAGCTACAGGAGTAATTCTTACCAGAATCTGTAAACAACTTCAGAATTGACATGCCCTTTGTGATTTTTAAAGGGCTATAAAGTTAGTCGTTTTTAATAACTTGAATCGCATTGCAGGGAAAAGAAACAGAGCCAAAAAGGGCTTTTGCAACACTAAGCAAGGAAGACATTATGGTTTTTTCTACTTTCGTTTAAAATCGAAAAAGAAGACAAACCTAAATTATGAAGCAATTTTAAAGAATTATAAAATGATCTGACTTTTCCCATAAAAACTATTAATGCTTAAAAATTTTTTGAATGTTGAAAATCAGGCTAATTCTAAAATGTTTTTGGGCCTGCATTGCTGCTGCTGCAATTGGTCTCCCTGTAGCCAAAAGTGATGCTCGTGCAAGGTGATAGCTTTCCGATTGGTCTGATGATCTCTGAAGTCACTAGCTTTTATTTTATGGGGAGGATGGACACATAGTAGTTATGAGTGTTGTTTGAATGGGACAACAAAGAGAAAAATCACCTATAACCTTCGCTTTGCTACCGCTATTATAGTTTTAATGAAAGCTGCTACATATCATTAGTCCGGATGAGAGCTAGCTAATGCATCAGTTTAATCACACATTAAGTTGACACAACTCTTTTTACCATTCTTACAATACCTCAAATCTGTAAAAAATATCAATTATAATAATACACTTTTTTCCAAATACACTAATGAGTTGGGTAATATAATTTGAAAACTTCTTCCACTGGATATTGAAATTCAAATTCATTTGTTCTCCATGTAGATCAGGTCTGGAACATGTGTTTTACTGTGAATAGGTAATGTAATAAGAGCCTTCTTGGACTGAATTTAGTCAATGTTACATTTCTAATGCTGTTTTCTTACTAGTTTTTGGTCTTAAATTTTCTCCTCTGCAAGATGAATTAGACTGTATTCAAATTTTACTAATATATCTAATATTTTTCCAATGAATGAGAAAAAAGAGTATATTTTCTTTTAAAATGAAGATAATCTTCTAAGAGGGAATGTATGAGATTTTAATTCTCCATAGTCTATATCCATATTTGTCCAAACCCAATTTCTTTTGGTTAAAGGTATGAAAATTAACTATTTTTGTCACATAATTTATCTGTGCAGGAATGCCCACACCGTAAAAACTGTCCTGTAGTTGATGACATACGGGGCCTGAGTCAGAGGACATGAATTCTAATCTTTTTCTGACACTTTTAGCTACAGAAATATTCATAATAACAGCCTCTCTCACTCAATGTTTTTCTCCATAAAAGATTAATAAAAGTTAATTTAATAGTAAAGTGATAATGATTTTGTCACACTGAAAAATTTGAACCCCTTAAACTCCAGGGGGTGTGGGAGAAGGTATTAAAGAAATATGGAACTTGAAGATGGGCATAATGGGCTAAAATTAAGAGATATTATTGCTGTATGTTAAACTCAGCTGCTTTGGTACAGAATAGTAAGTTTTTAATTAGCCAATCACACGAAAAAATACCTAGGATCTTAGTTGACTGCTGCTTCCTTGTAGGTGAACAATTTGACTTAATTGCTTTAGAACATCATGAAAGCTCATGTTATGTGCTCATGTTGAGAACAACAGAGGTCATTATGTCAAGGACTGAGATGTTGCCAAAATCACTGGCTTTATTAGGGCGCCTCTTCCAATTAATTTTACACAACCACAGTATGGCATTTTGAAAGTTTACGATAAAGTTCTCCAGTTTAAAATCATCTTTCTATTGCTTTAGGCAAAAATGTCCAAACTCATTAGCATGACATACACATATTCCTGGGGTAAGATGTCTATTAAATCGCTTGGTTTTATCTATGCCCACTCGCTCTGCCCCTCTGGTGCTGGAGACCAGAAATGACAAACTATCTTGTCACACCAGGGTCTCTCAGCTTTTACATCTTAACTGATAGTGCATTCTCTGTTAGGATGTCCCCTTATTCTGTTCCAGTCCTCACACTTGACTCATTATGCTTGGAGAAATCCTTATTATGTTGAAAGATGCAGCTTAATTGTCATCTCCCTTCAGAACTACTTGTGACAACTGACCCCCCACCCCGTAGTTTGAGTGCTGCTTTTCAAATGAGATTTATTTATTTATTTATTTATTTATTTATTTATTTATGTGGTAAAAACAGTCAACATGCTAGTCACCTTCTTAAATTTTAATGTACACAATACTATATTGTTAACTATAGGTACTCTGTGTTACAGTAGATCTCTAGGTCCTATTCAAGTAGCACAACTAAAACTTTATACTCATTGAAAATCTCCCCATTTCCTCCCACTCTCCAAACCTGAGGCAACTACTATTGTATTCTCTGCTTCTACAAGTTTAACTATTTCAGATCATACAGGTGGAACCATACAGTATTCTATTATACTCTGTCCTAGTGTTTATAATACTTGCATATTTTCCTGACTACTAGTTTGCAAGCCCCTTACAGATATAATATCTGTCCCATTACCTGTATTTCTAGAACCCAACTCATCCTCAAGCATACACATGGTACTAAATAAATGTGGTATTTATGAGTATATGCTTTAAGATAAATGAAATGGCATATAATTCCTATGTAACAGCAGTGAGCTGCATCAGAGTATAAGCTGGGCAGAGGAAATGGTGCTATAAATTTTTAACCATAAAATTGTTTGATTAAAAGATTGGATAGTCAATTTTAGAAGTAAAATTGTAGGAGAGGTTGCTTTATTAAATGAGAAATTAGATTAGATACTACTTAATAATAACATAATAGTAGTAATGATTTAATTCATAATCATCTTCCACAATTGAGTGCTTGTTATGTGTCAGGTGCTGTATAGTGTTCTACTAAGAATATCTTATTCACCAGGAAGGAAGGAAGGAAGGAAGGAAGGAAGGAAGGAAGGAAGGAAGGAAGGAAAGAAGGAAGGAAGGAAGGAAGGAAGGAAGGGAAGAAGGGAGGAAGGAAGGAAGGAAAAGAAAGAAAGGCTCAGGTATTCGAACTGATTTGCCCTTGTTGCAACTTGATTAGCGACTAAAAAGAAATTCAAACTTAGGGTTTTTTAATTTTTTTATTTTAATTGTTGTTCAAGTACAATTTTCTGCCCTTTACTCCCATCCCAGCCCACCCCACCAGCCCTGCCCACCTCCCTCCCATCTCCACCCCACCCTCCTTGTTATTGTCCACGTGTCCTTTATACTAGTTCCTTCAAACCCTTCCCACTTCCCCTGAAATTCCTTCCCATCTCCCCTCTGGTCACGGTCAGCCTGTTCACTATTTCAGTGTCTTTGGTTATATTTTTTGCTTGCTTGTTTGTTTGTTGATTAGATTCCTGTTAAAAGTGAGATCATATGGTATTTGTCTTTCACCGCCTGGCTTATTTTGATCTGAGTTCTGAGCTTTTCTACCTACTTTACTCTATATACTTTCCTGCCTTCTGCATTCCTGTGAGAGCTGAGAAGCAGAACACAGAGGTAAAGTATCTCACCTGGTGACTCAGTGAGGCCAGAAACAGCAGAGCGAAGACCTAGGCAGGCATGAAGGGAACTGGAAATTTGAGAGGACACCACAAAAGTAAGATAGATTCCTGAAATATAGAGTTCTCGGGAAAGAGAACAGGAGCTGAGATCCACATTAATGAGAGACAGGAAAAGCTGGAGGCTGGTTCAGCTCCTTTCACGTACTCTAAAAGCAACAACACATTTAGTTTTTCTTATAGATTTCAGCAACAAACAGCTTTCCTTGGATTCTTATTCCTTTGGCACCACCCCCAACTCCATTCATTTACCTGCATTCTCTTATCTAACTTTTTAAACTAGAAAAAAAGATTTTTAGTTTACAATGAAACATAAAAGTTGGAGAATTAGGCTTTGATCTTTGAGTAATCCTAAACTTATTATGTTGTTAATATTCAAAATGTTTTTTTCCAGAAAGTAAAATGATTGCTAAACTGCACTGCATCATTTCCTGGATACATATATAATATATTTATTTTCTTACTTCTAGTTTTAGTCTGGTGCATAAATAGAAAAACATTGAGTCTCACCAAATTTTGAAAATGGTAGGAAAGGAGTACATTAAACATCCTTGAGCATACAATACAATATGCAGGTGAAGTATTATAGAATTGTGCACTTGAAACTGTATATAATGTCATTAACCAATGTCACCCCAATATACTTAATTTTTAAAAAATGCGTTCATAGTTGATTAGGCATAATGAAAATGAATCTTCCAGATGCCATTATTGCTATTTCAACAGAGGGAGGGAATAAATAATCCATGGGGATTGCAGAAAAAGGCCATAAAATTTAGTAAGTCTTAATCATAGATCTGATTACACAACCCTACTGTAGGATTTCATTTTTCCCTTACCCATTGTGACATTCTTTTCTATTCTTATCCCTTCTTTAAATTGTATCAACACTTAGTTCCATAATAAATTTGTTTTACCAAAGCAAGTTTATATTAGCACATTGTTCTTAGTATACTCTTCATTGTTTAAAATTATTCTTCATTTTTTTCATATTTCAAATTATATTGAATTCAATTCAATCTAAACTCTGACCCACTCCGAGGTGAGTGAGAAATAGGAAATGTGATTATTTTCTATTTCTCAATATTGTGTAAGCTTACTAGTAGTAATATCTCATTTTCTGTCAAAAAACATTTTAATTAACAAAGTATAACTCACCAAATATCAAAAGGAATCTTTTAAAGCATTTATAATAAAAGATTACTTATAAAATTCTGTTGAGTTTTTCTCATGATGGTGTCAAAAGCATATTTAATTGTTATTTTGGTGGTGTGTGTTTACAAATATAGACATAATCTACTATATAAGCATATAATCATAATGCATAATTATGTTATGATTATATAAGTATATTATAATTACGTATATAAATATATAATATTATGATGTGTTGGGAATCCCCCTACCTTGGTTTCGGGAGCTGTAACCACCCCCCCACCCCCATGGCTAAGGCTGAGTGAGTGAGTGACCTTTGAAACATAAGCCACTAAGGAGACAGAATTTATCTCCCTGGCAGGCTCACCACTTTTCTCCTTTTACTTCATCCATAACTGGCCCCCAATGCTTGATCGGTTAACCAATGATGGGTAAGATTCCCCAAGAGGGGGATGACCTAAGACAGGCATGATCATGTGGAGGCCCCAGGGAAGGGCTTGGGGGGCTAGAGCAAAAGGGGGTGATGGACCCTCGCTCCTTGGCTTTGTCATGGCCTCAGTCCTCATTCTGTCTGCAAGAAGTCTCCTAATCTCTTGGCTGCCTGACTTAAGCCTGAGACAATGCCTTAAGCCTGAAACGATGCTGGAGGTGGGTGTGGCCCTGTGCTGGCAAGGGCAGGTTCCCTAAAGTGATCAGGCCTAAGAAAGAATATATAAAATCCTGTGAAACCTGCTTTGTTTAGGATGCTCTCAATTAAATAAGGGTCCAAGCAAGAAGTAAGTTTGTTCCTCAAAGTTTTATGGCCATTTAGCTTTCTGACCCTGACTCAGAATAGGCCCTCAGAGTTCTTTGTATGTTATCTATTGTTTGATCCTTACTGCCTGACAATGATTAATGAGCTTTACCTGTATTCCTGTGCAAAAGGAACCCAATAAAAGTTCATTGAGGAAAAGGCTCTTGGCCCTTCTCCTTTGAGAGATCAGCCATCTTTCCTCCCCAAGCAGATAATGTGTTGGTAGACTTATTCTCATCCATGGTGGTCTGGGGGGGCCCTGTGGGTGGAGCCCCCCACAATTATGCATATACATATTTTTAAAATTTGCTATATCTACTATGCCTCAATGTCTCAAAATCATACTTCATATCCAATGATCAACCTCCTGGTAAATGGCATCTTTCTCATTCACTGAGATGATATTTGAGATGACACATATCTATAAAATCTATATATTAGAATATATAGAGAAACATTTTTATTTTTTTATTTTTTTTAATCAGTATTTTTTAATTGTTGATATTGTACAGTTTTCTGTCTTTTACCCTGCCCCAGCCCACCACCCCAGCCCTCCCCACCTTCCTCCCATTTCCACCCCCCCATACTTTTTGTCCATGAGTCCTTTATACTTGTTGCTCTAAACCGTTCCCCTTTTCCCCTGAAATTCCCTCCCCTCCCACTCTGGACACTGTCAGACTGTTCTCAAATTCAGTGTCTTTGTTTATATTATGCTTGTTTGTTTGTTTTGTTGATTAGCTTCCTGTTAAAGGTGAGATCATATGGTATTTGTCTTTCATTGCCTGGCTTATTTCGCTTAGCATGATACTCTCCAATTCCTTCCATGCTGTCGCAAAGGGTAGGAGCTCCTTCTTTCTTTCTGCTGCATAGAATTCCATTAGGTGCCCATCAGTTAATGAATGGATCAAAAAACTGTGGTACATTTAAAGAAACATTTTTAAAAATTTATGTGAATTGTCGTCATGTTTTAGCAACTATGAATGACATGAGAACACATGATATAAAGGGAGTCAGTTCGGCCTTACTAATACAGCGATATTTGTGTCTCATGATAACATCTGAATTTAGTTCAAAAGTCAATATTTCACACACTTATTCTATTTTTCATGGCCCCAAGTTCTAGCTCAGACCATCAAAAGGATCATCTGTGGATACAAATATATCTAAATAGGGAGACTGTTTTTTTTTTAAAGGGAATCTCTGCCTGAAAGCAAAAGTTATTCTTTTACTAATAAGTCAAACCTGCAATCTTACCAAGTAATTACAGTGAAAGAGGAGAGAAAACCTCATTTTACCTATGAGGTATCTTGGTGTGCAAATAGTAACCTTAATACATATACTGTTATGGAAAATAAAACATGTTTCAGATTTGGAGGTGCCATATGCTCCCCTTTAGGTTCTGACCAAACAAGCCAAAATGAAAACAAGGCCTCTTCAACTCAGAACCTCTAACAGGGCCTCTTAATTCTGGATAGTTTCAGTTTTGTTGGGATTGAAATAATCAGGAATAAAAGTCAAATGTAAAAATGTTCTTTGACGCCTTAGATTAACCCTAGAGGTTACTAAAAATAGCAATGTTGTAGACCGATAATTCTGTCCCACAAAGAATATGGAACTTTGTTAATATGGCAGGTTTTAGTGCAGAACAGAATAAGTGAAAAATGTATGTTCTGATCTTTAAAAACAGCTTTTAAAAATGTATTTTTGGGACCTGTGATTATTCCATATATTAAATGTAAATACATGCCAAAAAATGTGTATTATTTGCATTAATTGATCAAATTAAAGTAACCCAATGCTATTTTCCTGAGTTTTACATAATATTTTAAAGACTTTGAGTAATTTAAACATTAATATTTCTCTTTAAATTATTTCATTTAATAGTTTCTTCAAGTGCCAATTAAACAGGTGCTACAAAGTGCCATGGAATAAATACAAAGCCATCCTAATGGACTTTAAAACCTATTAAAATCATCTATATCAAACCATAATAAAATAATTACTCATTTAAACTAGATCTAGAGAGATAATGTAGTAAGCGATTTTTTGTTTCTAACAAATAAATATTCATAAAGTTTGGTTGCCTATTGTTGATCTTTCTTAAAGGTCAAAGATTCACATTTTTAATATTTTTCCATTCTTTAAATGTGTTTCTCTACAAACAGTTAAAAGATAGGGAAATGAATTCAAAATATGTGTAGTCCTTTAATTATACCCTTTGAAAAACACAGACCTTTCCCTCTTACATGACTAAGCTCATGGCTGAAATAGAGGCTGACAAAAACCAGCCCTTACTTTTTCCTTTAGCAACGTAAACATTGTTCCAAGTTCACTTCAGATGGGCAACAGACCATCTTCTCTCTTCGGTCACCTCTCTTCTTTCTTCCTCCGGGTCCTCTCTTATTAAAATGATTTGCTTTTTAATCCACTTGCAGTGTATTATTTAGAAATATAATTTACAGATATTTAGAACCTCTAATTTTATTTTCTGAACATCCTAAAATAATTCAATAGTATATTTTTCTGAGTAATTCATATGTGTCACAATCCTCTAAGTTTCATCTAATCTAAATGTATTGAGTCCAGAGACCTCTGCCTTAATTCTGAAGATTACCAGGACACATATCTTCTCTTGGTCACTTTTATTTATTTTTTATCTCTTATTCTGAACTTCTGATTTCCCTTTAATCATCACTGCCTCATTGTTCCCTGTTCACACTGGATGCTGTCCTCTCCTTGCAGCATGTGATCCCAAGCATGGACATAAATCAGTTTGTAAGACCCCTTAACACACAGTGTGTGTATTAGACCATGCTGAAGCTTTAGAGATGATGGAGCAGAATCACAACACAAGATATGAGACAATTTATTTAATTATTTAAATGTGTGCTTCTGATTCAATGCAATTCTTATGAAAACACCAATATTTCACAGATCTAGAATAAATATTACAAAAATTTATATGGAACCAAAAAAGATCACAAGTAGCCTCAGCTATCTTGAGAAAGAAGAACAGAGTTGGAGGGATCACAATACCCGATATCAAACTATACTATAAAGCCACTGTAGTCAAACAATCTGGTACTGACTTAAGAACAGACATGTAGATCAATGGAACAGAATAGAGAGCCCAAATATACCTATGCCTTTATGGTCAATTAATATTTGACAAAGGAGTTAAGAGCATACAATGGAGTAAAGATAATCCCTTCAATAAATGATGTTGGGAGAACTGGACTAGAACTTGCCAAAAAAAAAATGAAACTAGACCACTAACTTACATCAAACACCAGAACAAACTCAAAGTGGATAAATAATTAAATGTAAGTCATGATACCATACAAATCCTAGAGCAAAGTGTGAGCAGTAAAATTTCAGATATTGCATGTAGCAATATTTTTACCAATATATCCCCTAGGGCAAGGGAAACAAAGGGAAAAATAAACAAATGGGGATACATCCAATTAAAAGGCTTCTGCATAGCTAAAGAAACCATCATCAAAATGAAAATCCATCACTGTATAAAAAAGCATGTTTACTAATAATACCTTGTACAAGGGTTTAATCTCCAAAATATATAAAGAACTCACACAACTCAACACTGGCAAGACAAATAACCCAATTAAAATGGACAAGAAATAGACACTTCTACAAGGAGGACAGATGGCCCATAGACATATAAAAAAATGTTCAACATCACTAGCCATCAGAGAGGTGAAAATTAAAACCAATATGAGATATCACCTCACACCTGCCAAATGGTTATCATTAATAAATCAACAAACAAGTGCTGGCAAGGATGTGGAGAAAGGGAACTGTGGTACAGTTTGGTGGGAATGCAGACTGATGTAGCTACTGTGGAAAACAGTATGGAATTTCCTGAAAAAAAAAAATTAAAAATGGAACTGCTTTTGACCCAGTGATTCCACTGCTGGGAATATGTCCTAAGATTCTTGAGTCACCAATTCAAAAGAACGTATGCACTGCTATTCTCATAGCAGCATTATTTACAATAGCCAAGATTTGAAAACAGCCTAAATGCCCACCAGTAAATATGTATTTATACAATGGAATACTATACAATGGGAAAAAAGAAGGAATTCTTACCTTTTGCAACAGCATGAATGGAACTGGAGACTATTATGCTAAGTGAAATAAGCCAGTCAATGAAAGACAAATACCATATGATCTCACTTATAAGTGGAATCTAATGAACAAAATAAACAAATGACCAAAATAGAATCAGAGCCATAGAAACATGGAACAGACTGACAGCTGTAAGAGGGAAGGGAATAGATGAGGTGTGGTTGAAAGACGGTGAAGGGATTAATGAAAGCATATGTATGTGCGACCCATGGACATGGACAACAGTGTGGGGATTGACTGTGGGAGTAGGGGTGGCCTGAGTGGAGGGCAGCAGAAGGGGGAATATTGAGACAACTGTAATAGCATAAACAATAAAATATTTAAATAGATATATATGGTCCTATATCTGTATTTTTAATGATACACACACGCACACACACACACACACACTTATAAATAAATAGAAAATTTCTGGGAGGATCCACTGTTAATAAGAATGTTCTCTGGAGAATAGGCCAGGAGGGGGTTGGCATGGAAAGAGATTTACTTTTTTTTTAGATTTTTTTAAGTATTTTTTTTTCCTTTTAGATTTTATTTATTTATCTTTAGAGGGGAAGGGAAGGAGAGAGGGAGAGAAACATCAATGTGCGGTTGCCTCTTGTATGTCCCCTGCCGGGAACTGGCCTGGCAACCCAGGCATGTGACTGGGAATCGAACCGTGATCCTTCGGTTCGCAGGCCCGCGCTCAATCCACTGAGCTACACCAGCCAGGGCGAGATTTACTTTTTCATTTTAATTTTTTGTACTGGTTCAGTTGCTTTGACTTTTGGATGTAAAAAAAAACAAAAAAAAACCCTAGTTAAATGTTGTAAGGTTGTACCCTACCTTTCCAGTATCTCTAGGAAGCTCTGTCATGCACCCCAACCTCTGGCTAGAATTTCTATTCTCAGCATGCCATGAATTTTGTCTCATTTCTCTGTATGTTTATTTCAGACCTATCCTCTTTTCTACCTGGATATAAAACGATTTAAAACTGGTTACAGGTGATAGGTTTCTTAAGTTTTTTTAGCCATTCCCATGAAGAGGGAATGCGCCTAGCCCTCCCCTTAGGACCTGTTCTGATGTCTCTAGAGCCTCAGAATCAGAAAATGCTCACAGCTCATCATCCCTCCTTCCAGCCTCACTGGCTGACAACTTACAGAATAAATCCACATACAACAAATCAAACATAAATTAACCATCTCTCTAAGATTAATACCCGTTACTTCACTACACAGGGGAGTTTGTGAATTTTAACTTCTTCCCATAGGTGCTTCACTTCCTATAACTGAAAAGCATGCTTGAGAGCTTTCCCAGAAGTAAAATTTGTCCCTAAGAGAGCAGTGTTCCCCAGAAGTAAATTTTGTCACTGTATAAGACATAGGGAATTATACAGACATTGCTCTGTTATTAAATGACATTTTCCTCCTCCTTTCACATGACATTGTATTTCTTTGTCTGTATAATCTGTAACTTTTTACCCAGGAATAGAATTTCTGAGAAATGATAATCCTGTTCTCTGGGAAAGGACAGTAGCAAACAAACCATCTGAAATAAAATTAAGTCCTTTGCAAGAGGCAGCCTAGGTTTGCTGGGAATAGGTACCAAATACACGACACAAGGGAAACCTGAACTTTGTATTGGACTGAGAGCTTTGAGCACTTGTGTTTTTCGAACAAGCTAACAAATACATGAATATCTCTACAGGTTCGTTAACTTTTTGTTTGCGTTTGAACCAAAGACTGAAAATAAATCCGTGGCAATGATCTATCTGCTTTTATCTCTGTGGGCCAAACTCACCTGCTAACATTTCTAAGATGAAGTTATCTCCAGATCAAACAGCAATGCCTCCTACCCAGGTCAAGGAGCTTCAAATGCTAAAAGCTACTCTAGGCTCCAGAATCTCTACCTGCTTCCCCCATTCCCCTCATCCTTCCAGTTTTCCTTCTTGTCTCTTTCCCTTCCTTCTGTTAAAGTTTTCCCACCTCTTTTAGTTTTTTAATGCATACTCTTAAATTAGGAGAAAGGAAGCAAATGGGTAAAGGAGGACAAAAGGGAAGTCTACAGTGCCTTTCCTTGTCCTTTTATCCCCTAAGATGGACATTTTTACAGTACTTTATAACTTTTTCCCAGCTCTACTAGGTTTGCTGTTTTCATGAGGACTTTGCAAAATTGCATTCTTAAGATAGTTCATCACTGTTTTTTACTGTATCCTCTTGGAACTTTCCAGAATCCTTAACCAAGTCAGCTTCAGTAAATGGAGTTAGTATCTGGGCCCTGAAAAGAGTCAGAGACAAAAATAGCATTAGTCACTTGGTCAAAAATATTTATGCAATATTTAATTATCAGCGTCCACAAGATGAAGGACATTTAACTATTCATAACGCAGTTAGAAAAATGGGGCTTATAGCATACTTCTTGTTTCTTTTTATTTGTGGGAACCCTGAGTTCTCAAAGAACTCTATATTGTATTAAACTTATTCACACACAAAATATGCACTATGTAAATATTTAATTACATAAGTCCTCATAGTGAACTCATGTCCCCATTATTTACATGGAAGTCACTTTGCCTCTGGGTAGCACTGTCCACATTCTAAAAGGCAGACTTATAGCTTTTTTTTAAAGAAAAAAATAATAAACTAATAAAAGTAAAATGGATAAATCTCAGAGTTTGGAGATCAATGCAGAGATAACTTAGTTTCTTAAACTATCGGCATGTAGAATTTGTCATTTTTTGCCTTTCTAAAATATATGGACTGAGATTTTTTTCTTAAGAGCTACGTGGCAAATCTTCATCCTCAGATTCACTTTTGCCCTTGGACTCTCTCACCCTTCTCCTCCTCAGGGAGAGACAACAAGAGGGGGGAAAAAAGCACTGTTTTAGCCAACTGGCTTTATTAAAACTCTCTCATCTTTGAGGCATGAGAACATGTTTGTGAATCTGCTTCTCTTCTGATTGGCAGTGAGAAGTACAATTGCTCTTTAATTAGAACCTTCTGAATCCCAGCATATTGTTTAACCCAGGTGTTTAACCCATCCCAATCCAAGTGACAGTTGATGACGGGGATCAGCTGACAATTTTATTTAGTTAGCAGACAATGTAGGATAAATTATGCACCAGCCACCAATAATTGACCAAGTTATTGTATTATTAGAGCAGGAGAGCAGATTTCAGTATGAGGGAGTATACTGAAAATCACAGTAACTTGGTCATCATGTTGAATGCTATCCTTGTTCCTGACAAAACTTATCTGAATGGGGCTGTGTAAATCATTTAAGCATATTGAAACTTGATTTTCTTATCCATAAAAATTAAGAGTAATATCTATCCAATTTTTTTTACAATTTATAAAATTTTCTCTAGGTCTCAGATCTTTAATTCTAATCAATCCCTAGAAAGAGATTGACAGAAAGAGGTACATAACTATGTGTTACTGATAGATTGGTTATTGCAGGATTTCGTGGATTTGAGGAACATATATTTAGTTAACACTTTATCAGTGATGCTTTACTCTCAAGACATTTTAATGAAAATATTCATTAACACTGTTAAGGGATTTCTTAGCCAAAATATAATTAAGAGATATCTCTGAAGAATATTTCTCTTCTTGTCCCAGTTCCATCTCTTTGATCTGCTACAAGTAACTGATAATATCAATGTCATTGACATATAGGAAAAAAACACAATTAATCACGTCTCAGTGGAAATCACACAATTGCCTTCCTTCCCTAATGTTTGACTATAAACAAAATCCAAGAGCAATATCTTTTATTTGTGTGTGTGTGTTCATTCCTGTTCGTGTGCAGAGAACACTGGGCAGTGACTCACACTACTGACACACAGCCAGCACAGCTGGGTAGGCGAAGAATGCATTTCATAACAACAGGGACTGAGAATGAAAGATGGGGAAAAAAGTTTGTTTGTTCATTTAAAAAAATCTGTATAGCTTACTGCTACAAAAGCAGGATGCAAACTTTTCTAAGAAAACAGCTTAAAGGAAAAGCAAGTTGTTTGGAGCTAATTAAAAATTACTTCAGCCCTGGCTGATGTGGCTCAGTGTGTTGAGCACTGGCCAGTGAACCAGAAGGTCACCAGTTCAGTTCCCAGTCAGGACACAAGCCTGGGCTGTGGGCCAGGTCCCCTGGTGGCACCATGTGAGAGGCAACTGATCGATGTTTTTCTCCCTCTTCCTCCCTTCCTTCTCCTCTCTCTAAAAAGTAATAAATGAAATCTTTTAAAAATTACTTTAATATCTGTTGATATGTAAATACTTCTTTAAGGTAACTATGCCCTCTGGAAACCTCACTCTCCTATCAAAAAGAAGAAACAACTTATGAATATTACCAGAGTAAAATTTGGTGACAATTTGCAAGTATAAATAATAAAATAAAAACACTCCACAATAATTTTGGAACTATTCTGAAAGAAACATAGGAATAGGAATAGGATTACATGTAAGATGTACATATAGTATAACCTCTTCATAAATCTGATACATGAACGCAGAAATATCCGCACTCTAGCTTTGAAAGAGTGAATGAGTTGATATCAAACAATGTCAAATATGACACATTTTCACAGAATTGTTCATGGGTAACATTTCCAGCGATAAGTGTAAATTACATTGTCACTCATTGTGTCTTGTCTCTATGACCTATAGAAACCTGAATTAAGATGCTGGTTGGATAGTTAAACAACATGTCAAGTGTTAAGCATATGATATGTATTATAATATGCCTATTATCACTAGTAAGGAAAGGTCCCATAATTGTATTTGGCTTGGGAGGTTCAAAAAAGAAAATTCGCTTTAAAATTTCTAAGGAAAACATAAAATCTTTGCTTTTGGAAATAGGTCTATTTCAAAGAAATTATGCAAAGTGAATACCCTTCAGTAAAAGTTGTTTCCTTTGTCTTTTCCCCAGCTGTCATTATTCAGCACTTAGCTCCTGCAGCGTGTACTATGGAAACCTTTTCTCATACTCCGCCATAGGCTAGTTTGAGTTATGAGCAATACAGATAATTTCTATAGCATGCTGAGGCCATTGTACATTTAGTTAACTGAATGGTTTATGGAAATATCTTGCCCAACTTCAATTCCAGGCTCTACCATTCATTAGCTCTGTACTTTTTCCCACCAAGATTTTATTTATTTATTTTTAGAGAGTGGGGAAGGGTGGGAAAGAGAAAGGGACAGAAACATTGTTGTGAGAGAAAAACATCAATTCTTTGCCTCTCGCACACCCCCAACTCGGGACCTGGCCCACAACCCAGGCATGTGCCCTGCCTGGATTGCAGGACAATGCCTAATCCACTAAGCCACATCAGTCAGAGCTGCTGTGTACTTTTGACAAGTTTCCTAGACAGTTTGTTCCTTAGTTTTATACGTACCTACTATCTGCGATTACTGTGAAGACTGAATGAACTAACGATTCAGTGCCTTTCCCAAAGTAAGCACTTAATAAGCATTAGCAATGATAATCATGATTCCAGGTGAAGCACAGAATATCACAGCATTGATTGGCCTTGTTCATCTCCCTGACTACATCACTGGGCCTAAGGAGTTCAAACAATTGACCTGCAGTGTGTTCTTTCCCTTGCAGGGAGTGGAGGAATGCTTTTGGGTGTAAAAAGAAGACAAGTCACTCATTCTTACCTCTAGGTAAAGAGACTAATAATATTTACTAGAAATCCTATGTTCAGGACCCTTATGTAAATGCCCCTACCTAAAGGATTATTGATAATGAATAAATCTAGACTCTGTGAGGCACAGATCCCTAAAGAATGTCAAAAGCAATATAACTCTCTGGGAATATACAAAAAAAAAAAAGATGTTTCATAACAAAAATAAATTAAATGCTTCTCACCATACGGGGACCCTGCCATAGCTCCCTGGGGCCCATTACTCTAGACCAGAGAGTACATGTTCAATACAGAAAGGAAGAACGTGGGGTGTCCCAAACCCTTCCCTGCCTTCTTGGTACTTTTTTATTTGTGTGTTTGTTTATAGCCTATAGGTCTGAAGTTGTCACATTTCTCTTTCACACATGTCTGATTTGACAAGCTGTACCTGTATTTAGTCAATTACAAATTATTTTAATGATAGAGGCTTTGTCTTTAATCTCAAAGGCCATTAATTTACTTGGCTCAGAACTTGGAGTAGATACTGAAAGGCTTCTGAGAGAATAAAGAAAGGTATTTTTGTTCTATTGTCTTGAGCTATTGAGAGTTCTCCTGCATTTTTTCCCCCCTGGATATCTCAGTGAGAAAGAAAATCTCTGAAGTTCTGTCCTCTTCCTGATAAATGATCACTGCCTTTATAGCATAGACCATAGATTTGTCACAAAATTTGTAATTGACACACTGCCATTCTGTGGAACACAGCCACCTCATTCCATGTATATACTACATATCTATCTATCTATCTATCTATCTATCTATCTATCTATCTATGTATGTATCTATATTATATAGTATGTATATAATTTGCATTTGTCCACAGACTATTATACTATTTTTAAAAACTTCTCTCCCTGTCTCCTATGAACTAGAAAGAACCTCTACACTGAAGTTCTTTCTGAATCCCAGCAGAAGATCTTGAACCACCTTGGACATGTATGTCATATCCATTCAGAGGCTGTTACAACTTAATGTCCTGAAAATTATTCTTATTTTTAATAATAGTTAGATTATACTTTATAGAATAATTATGGGAATATATGTATAATTTTATGTACATATTTATTTTAGATATGTTATCTTTTTTCTTTTTGAAACCTCTTAAATAATTATTGAAGCACAGTGGAGTATCACCAGACAGATTAATTGATCGATTGATTAAGATATGGGACTAGCCCTGGCTGGTATAGCTCAGTGGATTGAGTGCCGTCCTTCAAACCAAGGGGGTTGCCAGTTCTATTTCCAGTCAGGGTGTAGGCCTGGGTTGTGGGCCAGGTCCCCAGTGAGGGCATGCAAGAGGCAACCACACATTGATGTTTCTCTCACTCTCTTTCTCCCTCCCTTCCCATTTGTCTAAAATTAAATAATTTTTTTAAAAGATGTGGGACTAGTTCAATGACCACAAGAATTGTTATTTGGGCTTTATAAAAAGTTAAAACTAATCTGGTGTTTTTATTTTCTTTTAAATATTTTCTATTTAACATAATTCAAGAATGTTATATTTTTGCATAATTTCCCTTTACTGCTAATGGTAAAGAGGAATGAGAGGGGATACTTGTAAATGAAAGAGGGAATATCTGAAATTGGAGAAAGGAATATTCATACGCTTCATCCTTCACAGAATTATTTACAATGGTCATACATCTTTGCTTTTCAGGTATCGGTAACACATAAGTTTTAATTGCATAAAGTGACAAAAAGCAAAAGAGAAATCTAGTGCATCATTTTAATCTACTGGTCATATTTTAAGATAAAAATTTTGCACTTCCTCACCAAGTTTCCTTTAGCTTTAACAACTCTGTCCATTTATTTGGGCTAAATGAGAGTTCCTGGCATTTGCAATTAATTGCTTTCAAAAGATAGGCAGAAACTTAGTGTCAACAGGATCCTGAAATTCATATAGTAATCTCCACATCATTTTCCTTCCAATTTCCTCTACATCATCATTAAGAACTCAGTAAGCCTTTCAAATCTCTCTTTGCCTTCTACGTAGTTCTTGTCTGGCCCATCCACAATGTTTACTAATACAGAGAGCTCCTGAAGATTCTGAAGAAATAGCTTTCACCAAGTAGTTACTGTGACCTCAAATTCATCAAATTATAATAGAAATTAATGCTCCATCACCAGAAAAATTAACATAATTATATTGTTTTAATAAAAGTTTTTACAAGACTTTTATTTGATTAAAAATGACTAAACCTCAGTCTCTATTTTAGAGAAACTATCTTGAAATGTCACCTTGAACATGATAATTAAAAAAAAAAAACAACTAACTAGAGTAATACATTGGGAGTTCATATTAGGGTTTTTAATTAATGAGTTTTATTCTTTAATTTATCCATTCAACAAAAGTTTATTTAATACGAAGTAGGCAATTTATTATATGGCAGGGGAATGCTGGAGGATTTTCATTACTAAGCTAGCCAGAAAGACATTCTAGCTGCCTTTCATATAAAATATCGTCCTACAATTACTACCCAAAGGATAACATCACACTCACACCTCATTATAAAAACATTAGATTGGAAATTATTTCCTCATAGATGAAAACTTGTATAAGTATCTATTTATTTCCATTATATGAATATAAAAATCTGCTAAAGGAAAAGGTGAGCTCAAGCACTAACCAGTCCATATGGTTGATACATATGGATAATTAAACCCAGTGTGTTCTTTTACAACACGCGCTTTTGTAAGACGAATGGGAACATGTGCAATTGGTAAAGGGAAGGTGATGTCAGTATAATATGAATTCATGTAGTCTCTATGAAATCCTTTCTAGCACATTAATTTTTATGCCATCACAGAATCACAGTTGCATGCAAGGTATACTAAAGCAGTTGAATGTGCCAGACCATAGAAAAAAAAATAGTGCTGTCCAGAAAGCCCACTCATTCTTCATTCTTTCTCTCGGGTCAGTCTGATCATGTGCTCAGGTTCCGAAATGTTCACCATGCAGTTCTTTCTGATTATTTACACTTTTTACCCTTAACTTCACACCTCAGCTGGCTGGAGCCTTTCTTTTTTAAAAATTTATTTTTTATTAAATTTATTGGGGATGATATCGGTTAATAAAATTATATAGGTTTCAGGTGTACAATTCTATAATACAGTATCTATATATTGTATTGTGTGTTTCTCACCACAAGTCAAGCCTCTTTTAAACCTTTCTTATACCATCTTTTGTCCACTCATAATTATCTTTTTTAAAAAGCAAAACTTTATATTTATTTATTTATTTATTTTTTAAAGATTTTTTTTTTCCTTTTAGATTTTATTTATTTATCTTTAGAGGGGAAGGGAAGGAGAGAGGGAGAGAAACATCAATGTGCGGTTGCCTCTTGTATGTCCCCTGACGGGAACTGGCCTGGCAACCCAGGCATGTGCCCTGACTGGGAATCGAACCTCGATCCTTCGGTTCGCAGGCCCGCGCTCAATCCACTGAGCTACACCAGCCAGGGAGCAAAACTTTATATTTATAATTAGTAATTAAAAAATCTTTAAACCTGTGCTAGTATTTTAAATAAAAAAGCTAATGTTTGTTAGTGCTATGAATACAAATTTCAATAGGTTTTGAGTTTTATACAACTTTATTTTCTCATAAGCCCACTTACATATAGAGTTCAATATTGCGCAATGCAAGATTTTTCAAAATTGCATATACTATGTTAGTTCTGAAACATCTGTTATACAATATTGTAAAGGCTGCCATTAAATTAATAATATGTATAAATTTTAGAGAGTACTGGGATGTTAGTAATGGCAGAAATATTGATCAAGACTATTATCAGTTTGGATGCTGGGCAACTTTTAGATAAAATACTATTTCAATTAAAGAAATTTAAAAAGTAGAGATCTGAAAATATATTTACAACAAAATGAGGAAAAAATAGGAAACATTATGATATGGTGCTGGATAAGTGAAAAATGGCTGTTAACCTCACACAATTAGGAATAAAACTGCAAGATGTTAAAAAATAAAAAAAAAAAATAAAGTACCACCTTCAGTATAGCTAGATATAGTGCATATTGAGAATTTAGAACATTCTCAAATATGGCATATGAAAAATTATAAAGATGCCAGTATATAGTAGGTGATCACTAAACATTTGTTGAATAGACAAAAAGACCAGTATGTGTTTCTCATAAGTCCCATGAGGGCAAGGCCAATATCTGTCTCATTCTCACCCTCAGTGCGTAGCATATAGCAAATACTTGATAAATATATGTTGATTGAATGAGTGAAGACATTTTCAATCAGATCAAACCTATGACGGTCATTTTTTAACTCAGTTATTTCTTGTACTTCCCTATAAGATTCCTAGACATTGCCTCAGTTCCTAGAGTAATAGGACATGCACCTCTTCAGCTACATCCTTGCTCTTCTTTATAGTAAGTTTGTCCAACAAACTCTAACAAAACAGATTGTGTCCTTGTATATCTAAGAAGTACCACTGTCCAATTTCAATAGTCTTTCATATGTGCCCTTGAAGATGTCTGTAGTATAATGGCTAATGATACAGGTTGTGGAGTCAAACTTTCTAGATTTAAGTGCTGGCTCTATCCTTTACTAGTTTGGCGAAATGCTCAAAGTCTCTGAAACTCTATCACTTTATCTATAAAACTGGAATAAAACCATACCTATCTCAGAGGATTTTTGTGTGAAAAATGAGTTCATACACAAAACTACTCAGCACTAAGCCTAACATATATTAAGTGATCAATAAATATGAGATATAACTGTTACTTTTGCTAACAACACTGTACCTGATACCATCCCCCCTTTTTTGAATCCAAGGAAGCTCCCTAGATATTGCTTTCATATTGTCTTTTTAGTCTCAGATATCTGTATACTTAATCCCTGCAAGTTGTTGATGGAAAGTAAACATTACCTAACAATAACATAATATGTGGCTGGTCTTAGAGTATTTTCAATCTCCAGTTAACACCTAAAAATACAATCTTTTAGATACTCCTATGTTCTCTCATAATTAAAAATAAATAAAGAATATATTGGTCCACAACCTCTAATTTCCTTCAACTGTTTAAATCTAGAGCACATATCACTTTTTATTATATTCAGAAATATTCACTCTCTTCCCACACATTTTATTTGTAAATAATGTATCCCCTTTAATTTTAATTACTTTTTATGCATATGCTCATCCACATTTGTCAATGATAATAAATTATTAATAAACAGTCAGGATATAGCAGCTCTTTGGTTAGTTTTTTCATCCATGTGTTTGCAATGTGCCAGGTCACGCAATTTGCAGGATGTTTGTATATTCACTGGGGAGCCATGAACAACGAAGCTGTTTGAAATATGTGGCTTCATGTTGTGCTATAGAAAATGGAAAATTCTGAGGACAGCTGTGTAATATAAGCAACAGCTGGAGCAACTATGTCACAGAAAAATGGGAGCTCTGGGCATCTGTGTTATCTATCAACCAAATAAAATAAATACAATGCCCTCTCCCAAGTTGAATATTTAATGTTTACTTTTAGAAGATTTAGAGTAAATTTTACAGTACAGTTGATACATACACAATATATTTCTACTTATTTTATTTTTACCTACCCAACCTACTTATTGCCAAAATATAAACTAAAGGCTAATATGAAAAACTCAAAGGAGCATTAATTTTCAGATTGTGCATTCTAAATACTATTTTCTGTTAAAATAAATCAGGATTCTTCAGACAAAATGTTGATTACAGATCTTGGGCTGGAAACATTGACTGTTTCAGGGCAACTTGAGCCTGGGATATTTTTGTGTTGAATGTAATGGGACTATATCTGAAGAAACCCAAAACACCAATTTGAAAGAACATAAGCACCCCTGTGTTCATTGAAGTGTTATTTATAATCACCAAGATATGGAAGCAGCCCAAGTGTCCATCAGTAGGCAAGCGGATAAAACAACTATGGGACATTTACACAATGGAATACTACTGGGCCATAAAAAAGGAAAAAAATCACTCTTTGTGACAGCAGTGTTACACCTGGAGAACATTATGCTAAGTGAAATAAGCCAGTCAGAGAAAGACAAACACCATATGATTTCATTTATATGTGGAGTCTAATGAACAAACTGAACTAACAAGCAAAATAGAGAGACTCATAGAGAAAGGGCAGGATAACAGCTATTAGGATGAGGTAGGTTAGGGGGTGAAGGGATTGAGCAAAAAGGAAAAAGGACTCATGGACATGGATAAGAGTGTGGTGATTTCAAGAGGGGAAGGTGTTAAATGGAAATGGAAAAATAATTTTAAAAAGCCAAAAATAAAAGAAAACTATCAAATATTAGTGGGGTCATAGCAGAATGTAATAGGTGCCAACTTGAAGGGACTTGACTGTCCAAGTATGGTACAATTGAACATCAGAAAGAATAGTCATTGAATTAATTGAAGCATGTCAGAAACATAAAAATTTATGTTAATATTGATGTATACAAACTTGGATATTTATAGAGCTTTCTATGCCCCAATTCATTGTTTGGAATATTGATACATAAAGGAAAAGACTCAAGTATTTATTCTTTCTTTTGTGGACAATATTTCAGACTAACGAAATAGTTAATCAGGAAAAGCTACATTTCTAATAGAAGAATCGCAGCTAATGAAAGGAGAAGAGGTGATAGAATTAAAAAGTTATCCCTTTAAAACATCAAAGGAAATACTAGATATATACACCAATAATAAATAGCTTTTAAAACCATGAGGAGACAAATTAATGGAAAACTCTATAAAGAGTTAGGCTGACTTTACCTAAACCCACTAATGAATCTTAACATCACTAAAAGTGAACATCCACAAATTTAGTGCTTCCCAAAAGAAAACATGAAAAATAAGCAGCATTCCATGTTAAGTATTCTTGCTAAAAACTTGTACCTAGCCCTGGCTGGTGTAGCTCAGTGGATTGAGCGCGGGCCTGCGAACCAGAGGATCGAGGTTCCATTCCCAGTCAGGGCACATGCCTGGGTTGCAGGCCAGTTCCCAGCAGGGGACACACGAGAGGCAACCACACATTGATATTTCTCTCCCTCTCCCTCTCTCCTACCCTTCCCCTCTAAAGATAAATAAATAATCTAAAAAAAAAATAAAAAAAAAAGAATTTATTAAAAAAAAAAAAAAAACTTGTACCTGAATCTGATAAGAGTTTATAGGAAATACAAGGGAGAGAGAATCACATTAAATGACTCCATGAAGATGTTAAGAATCAGAGGCATTCTTGGAAACCAGTATTCTACTTTCAATACACAAAGGGCACAAAAATGAGAGCTTTTATAAATTTAAAATGACCTAAAATATATATCAATCAAAGGAATGTGTACATCTTTTGTCTGGATCCTGACTTGGACAAACTAACTGCAGAAACACCAAAAACTAAAAATATGTTTTTCATACAACTGGATAAAATGGGACGAGTTTTATATAAGTTTAAAAAAATGACTTAATTGTTTGTTGGATGTGATAATGGTATTGTGGTTATGTTTTGTAAACATCCTTATCTATTAGAAATGTATACTTCAGTATTTACAGTCAAAATTCTATGGTATCTGGCATTTGTTTTTTAATATGCAAGAATTCAGTTGAGCTGTATTCTTAAATGGAGGCTTGACAAGGGGAGAATTTGCTTTCAAGCTATTCCAATCGTTGGTAGAACTCATTTTCTGTGGCTGTTTGACTAATGGTCCTTGAGTTCAGCCTTGTGCTATCCTGAGCAGAAATTTCTGACCTTAAGTCAGAAGCTCAAGTCCCAAATCTATCATGTTTTTAAACTTTCATTTTTTTCATAGCAGACAGGCTTTCAGAAAAGTGGCAAGAATAGAGAAACATTTTCTATATACCTTTCATCTAGCTTTCTTAAATGTTAACATTTTGCTACATTTGTCTTGTCTTCCTCCTTCTTCGTCCTTCCTTCTCCCTCTGTCTAGCTGACTGTATGACTGTATCTATGCAAATATATATGAGATATGTTTGAACCATTTAAAAAATCTTACAGATATGACTCTTTACACCTATACACTTCGGTATGTATTTTCTAGAAACTAAGACATTTTGTCACTTAATCACAGTACAATAATGAAAATCAGGAGACAGTGATAATAATACACTATTATAGGCCTTATCAAATGCTACCAGTTGTCTCAATAATATCCTTCATAGCAAAATAAAATCTCCCATTATGCGTTGCTTTTAGTTTTTATGTCTCTTTAGCATTCTTTAATCTGTAACAGTTGCTCAGTCCTCCTTTACCTTTTATGATACTGACATTTTTGAAAAGCACAATATTCACTATTTTTTTCCTTTGTAGACCGTCTCTGAATTTGGATACCTTTTATTATATAGGAACTAGTAGAACATATTTTTTTAAAAACAGTATAGGAGCAATCCAGAATATGATTAATCCCACAAGACAGAAGAACTGGTTTCTTCAACGAATAAATTAACTTTAAAATATATGTGTATAGCAATGGGTAAAATTTGAAACTGGATATTAGATGATATAAAGAATTAGTGTTGATTTCATTTAGATGTGAATCTAAAAAAAAAAAAAAAGACTGAACAAAATAAAATAGAAACAAACCCATAAGGTATAGAGAATAATCTGAAGGTTACCAATGGGTAGGAGAGTGGGGGATGGTAATAAAGCAAAGAGAATAATTCAACTTACATTAGTATCAAAAAGAGTAAAATACTTAGAAATAAATTTAACCTAGAAGGTAACAGATTTGTATGTGGAAAGCTACAAAACATTGCTGAAAAAACTTAAAGAAGACATAAATAAGTGGAAAGACATCCCATGTTCATAGATTTGAAGAATTAATATTGTCAGGATGACAATACTCCTCAAAACAGTGCACAGGTTCAATGTAATCCCTATAAAAATGCCAAAAATGATTTTGCAGAAATAGGAAAACTCATCCTAAGGTTTACATGGAATCCAAAAAGACCTTAAATAGCCAAAATAAATTTGAAAAAAGGAATTAATATTAATTTTTAGATGTGATAATTGTATAATATTTTAAATGGTTCTTATTTCTTGGAAATACATGTTGAATTATTTGTGGTTAATAAAAACATGTCTGCTATTTGTTTTTTAAAATCTCATCGGGGTGAAAGTTGTAGGCATAGACAAACAAGAATGCCTACGTTCTGATAATTGTTGAATAGTTTTTGAGAATTATGTGAGTATTTGTTACACTATTCTTTGACTTTTACATATACTTAAAGTTTCCATAATTAAGCATTAAAAACAAAGGACCGAATGTCTACCCATATGACTATAAGGTGCTCAAACCCCCTGAGCTCAGAAAATATGGGATACATGATACCCCAACCCATAAAGTCTGTAATGCACATTGGTAGAAATCTAATAGATGAAATTGGGCCAAGAAAGGTCTGGAAGCACATAAAATTTGCATGAGCTAGTGACTCAGATTTGCAAATGGACCTTTTCTTATTTCAATTCCATCACTCTCTCAACTTAAATCAATGTCACAAATGGCATCCGAGAGAATTTCGTACAACCAGTTGACTAAAAAGAAAAATATTTAGGTCTGATTTAGCACTCCAGGCCATAAGCATATGACAGCTGGAAGTGCAATTCTGTGGTAGAAAATTCTACTTAGGTGGGTTCTGAAGCATAATGGAACCAGAAAACCTTCCCTTGGGCAAACTTTTGAATGGCATATCATTTATACTTGGTCTGAGATGAGCTGAAATTAAGATTTACAGTTACCATAGACAGTTGTTAATGATACATGTGGATGAAAAGGAACAAGATCAAAGAATGAATGACAAGACACTTGTGAAAATTTATGGATCTTTCAAAATGGGTTTTTAGAGTATAAAAACACTTCCTTGTGGAGGAGGTTCTTAGTATCCAAAAGGACATGAAGAACTTTCACGAACGTATTGATCCACACTTTTCCTCTACTTCAACCCTAGATTCATGGGTTCATGGTCCTGAGGATGGACTTTATTTTTACCATATGAGCTTTAATCAACATTTGCCTTTTCTCCCCTGGTCAATATCCTTATCCCTCTACAGGTATTTTGGCTAATTTTTCATCTCATGAGCCCTGTTGACAAGTAGAATACTATTCTCGTTATAAAACCTGAAAATGCCTTCTTGTTTTCCAAGCTCCCCTTGGAGTTAAGGTGCAATCACAAGAACTTTGATCGCTAGTAAGATATGCAGACCTCTTTGAAATAAGAGCTAGTGATGCTAAGACTGGAATATACGTATAAGTCTCCCAGGAGGCCATGGTGATAACTGCAAACTTAGTTCTCCAGTCTGTAATGTTAGAGGGTCTGATGGTAGTATTCAAAACCTACATATTCAGAGTGGGTTTTGGTGAAAGTTAAATGAGCTTTGTCATCTGCAAACAATGACAGTTTCACTTCCTCCTTTCCAATTCAGATGTCTTTTTCCCCCTTATTTAATCACTGTGGCTATTCCAATACTACATTGAATAGAAGTGATGAAAGCAGACCCTTGTCTTGTTCCTGATGTTAAGGGGAAAGCTTTTAGTTTCTGCCTGTTGAGGATGATATCGGCCGTAGGTTTCTCATATGTGGCCTTTACCATGTTGAAGTATGCTCCTTCTACTCCCACTTTGTTGCGTGCTTTTATCATAAATGGGTCATGTATTTTATCAAGTGCTTTTTCAGCATCTATTGATATGATCATGTGGTTTTTGTCTTTCCTTTTGTTTATGTAATATATTACATTTATTGATTTGTGAATATTGTACCATCCTTGTATCCCTGGGATGAATCTCACTTGATCAAGGTACAATCCTTTTAATGTATTGCTGGATCCAGTTTGCCAATATTTTACTGAGGATTTTGCATCTTTGTTCATCAGTGACATGGGCCTGTAGTTTTTTTTTTTTTTTTGTGTGTGTCTTTACCTGGTTTTGGAATTAGGATAATACTGGCCTCATAAAAAGAGTTTGAGAGTCTTCCTTCTTCTTGAATTTTCTGGAATAGTTTGAGTAGGATAAGAGTTCACTCTTCCCTAATATTTGGTAAAATTCACCTCGCTTGTGAAGCCATCTGGTCTAGGGCTTTTGTGTGCTGATAGTTTTTTGATTACTGCTTCAATTTCACTAACTGTTATTGGTCTATTTAGTTTTTCTGCATCTTCTTGATTCAGTTTTGGAAGATTACATATTTATAGAAATGTGTCCATTTCACCCAGGTTGTCAACTTTCTTGGCATATAGTTGTTCATAGTAGTTTCTTACAATCCTTTGTATTTCTGTGGCATCAGTTGTAATTTCTCCTCTTTCATTTCTGATTTTGTTTATTTGGGCCTTCTCTCTTTTTTTCTTGATGAATCTGGTTAAAAGCTTATCAATTTTGTTTGTCTTTTCAAAGAACCAGCTTCTGGATTTATCGATCCTTTGAATTGTTCTTTTAGTCTCTATGTCATTTAATCCTGCTCTGATCTTGGTTATTTCCTCCCCTGTACTTGCTCTGGGCTTTGTTTGTTATTGTTCCTCTAGTTCCTGTAGATGTAGTATTAGGTTGTTTATTTGAAATGCTTTTATCTTTTTTCTTTTTTTAAATATATTTTATTGATTATGCTATTACAGTTGTCCCATTTCTCCCCCATCATTCCCCTGCACCCTGCGCACCCCCTCCCACCCATTTAGTTAGGCCTGTATTGTTACACACTTCTGTCTCAGGACTACTTTTGCTGTGTACCATACATTTGGGGCTGTTGCATGTTCCTTTTCATTTGTTTCCAGAAACTTTTTGATTTCTTCCTTGCTCTCATTGTTAACCCACTCATTAATTAATAGCATGTTATTCAGTCTCCATTAATTGGAATGTTCTTTTAGTTTTTTCCTTGAATTTGGTTTCTAGTTTCAAGCCATTGTGATCCAAGAAGATGCTTGACATGATTTCAATTTTCTTGAGTTTGTTGAGATTTGTTTTGTGACCTACCATGTAGTCTGTCTTTGAAAATACTCCATGTGCATTTGAAAAGAATGTATATTTTGCTTCTTTGGGGTGAAAGTTGCTGTACATATCAATTAAGTCCATTTGAGTTAGAGTGTCATTCAATGTCACAATATTTTTCTTGATTCTTTGTTTAGAACATCTATCCATTGTTGACAGTAGGGTGTTAAAAATCCCCTACTATAGATGTGTTGCTGTCTATATTTTTCTTGAAGTCCTCCAAGATTTTCCTTATATATTTGGGTGTTCTATGTTGGGTGCATATATGTTTACAATAGTCATATCTTCTTGTGAATGCTTCCCTTAATTATTATGAAGTGTCCTTCTCTGTCTCTTTTTATGGCCTTTGTTTTGAAATCTATTTGTCTGATATAAATATTGCTACTCCAGTTTTTTTGTGTCCATCTGCTTGGAATATTTTTTCTATCCCTTCACTTTCAGTCTGTGTAGATCTTTCTTTTTCTGAGGTGAATTTCTTATAGATAGCAGGTCAGGTTTTCTTATCTATTCAGCTACCCTATATATTTTGATTGGAGCATTTAATCCATTTACATTTAAGGTTATTATTGATAGATACTTATTCATTACCATTTTTTCCTGCACCTGCATTTCTCTCTCTCTTGCTCTCTTTTTCTCTCTCTCTTCTTTTTTTATAGCAGTCCCTTTATCATCTCTTGCAGTGGTGGGTTGGTGGAGACATACTCTTTTAGCTTTCTTTTGTCTAAGAAGTTCTTCATTTCCCCATGTATTTTAAATGAGAGTCTTGCTAGATAGAGTAGTCTTGGTTGTAGGTTCCTGTTTTTCATTATCTGTAATATTTCATGCCAGTCCCTCTGGCTTGTGGTATTTTGGTTGAGAAATCCACTGCTGGCCTTATTGGAGCTCCCTTGTATGTTACTTGCTGTTTCTCCCTTGGTGACTTTAAGATTCTCTCTTTGTCTTTAGCGTTTGACATTTTAATTATGATGTGTCTTGGAGTAGGCCTCTTTGAGTTCATCTTTTTAGGATCCTTTGTGCTTCATAAACTTGTGTGATTTTTCCCCTCAACAAGTTAAGAATGTTTTCTATCATTACTTTTTCAAACAGCTTTTCTATCCCTTGTTCCTTTTCTTCTCCTTCTGATATTCCTGTTGTGCAAATGTTGTTGTTTCTTGTTATCCTGAAGCTCCCTTAAGCTCTCCTCATTCTTTTTGAGTCATTTTTTTGTTTTGTTTTGTTTTTGTTGCTCTGCCTGGATATTTCTGTCTAGCTTGTCTTCCAGCTCACTGATTCAGGCCTCTGCTTCATCTACCTTGCTTTTAATTCCTTCTAGTATATTTTTCATTTCAGATATTGTATTCTTCATTTCTTTCTGGTTCTAGCTCATGGTTTCTATTTCCTTTTTCATGCTGTTGTAGTTCCCACTTAGTTCCTTGTAGTTGTCATTGAGTTCCTTGAGTATCCTTATAACCATTTTTTTTTTTAATTCTATGTCTGATAGACTGCTTGCCTCAACTTCATTTAGCTCTTTTTCTGAGGATTCCTTCATTCTTTCCAATTGGGGGTTCTTTCTTTGTCTACTCATTTTGAATGACTCTTTTTCTTTGTTTCTGCATCTCAGGATGCTCTGCTTTTACCTGCCTGTCTTTATGGGGTGGATTTCTGTAGTAAGAGTTCTGTGGACTCAGTGGTGCAGTCTCTTTGATCTCCTGATCTGGGTGCTCTTTACTCAGTTTGGGTGTGCTCTCTTGTTGTACTTGGGCTTTGCTTGTTGGTGAGTTCTCCCTTCCAACTACCTGACTGGTAGTCAGAACTCCCACTGCGTCTTGTATGCATTGGATAACAGCAATAACTGTGATATCCTTACCCAACCAGCCATACTTTATAAAAGTGGAAAGGAAATAAGACTTATAAGAAGGGACAAAACAATGTGAGCTGACTTAAGGAAGGAAAAACACTTTTGTGAGGATAGATGGAGGAGAAATAGTAAGAGTAAAGAACAGGAACATGGCATAGCACAGACAGGAGAAAACAAGGTTTACAATAATAAGAAAGGTCAGGAAGAAGGCAAAATGGTATAAGACCAGGGAAGGGTGTTACGTAGGATTTGAAATAACAAGAATATAAAAAATATATAATCTGAATAAAAATAAAGGACCAAGTGTACTGAGTTAGTTAGAATTCAACTGAAGCAAAAGAAGAAATATTAAAAGACTATGCAAAAGGAAAAAAAGAAGAAAGAAAGAAAAAATACCCAAGTTCTGAGGAAGAATGAGGTGAAATTGGTCTGAGCTGTTGGTGTTCTCCTTCTGACTTCTGGATCCATCTCTGGTTTTTTATCAGTCAAGGTCCCAGGATGGGTGGTCCAACTTCTTGCAACACTGCCTGTTTCTCCTTCACCTGCCTCTAGAGGGAGTTCTTGTTGAAATCGAGAGTGTGGGGCTACTGTGTCTCCTCTGGGAGGCACTGCTCAGTTTTCTGGGAAAAGTGTGGGTGTGTTCCCTTTCCCCCTATACCTCCCATCTTAGTCTGATCCATCTTATTTCCAGCAATGCACAGTTTCTGATTAAATAGCTGTCCATTTCATGGGGCGGGGTCTATGTGTGTAAGAGTCTCCGCTCTCTCCTGCTTGGCATAGACAGCAGCTCAGAGTGTAAGCTGAGGTTGGACAGAGCCCTGAATCCCCCTTGCTGCACCATTTTTTTCTGAACTCCCTACTTTCATAGCCTCAGTGAAATAGGGCCCTAGAACTTTTCTGAGTGTTCTTATAGGACTTTTATCTCTGTTTTTCTGTACACTCCACCTCTCCAAAAAGTCAAGAGTCTTTCACAGTCACTGCTAGCCATGGCCCTCCTCCTCCACCAAATTCAGGTGCAGTCAGTTTCTCTCTCACTCTTTGGCATTCTCCCCATTGGCTTTTGCCACTGTGGTTATGGTTGTGCCGCTAGTGTGTGTGTATGTGCGTAGCTTGGTTGTCCCTCACAACTTTGTGTAACCAAGTCAGTCCCAGCCCAGTTCTGGGGATTCCCTGTACTGGGAGGTGGGTAGCCACTAAGCTCCTATCTCTGACCAAGCTCTCCTAGGATGTGGGTGCCGCATCTGCCCGTGCCGCGGCTGTTGGTACCATGCCAGGGAATTTTCCCCATCCACCTATAAAACTTCCTTACCACACATTTGAAAGTATCTTCTGTTTTCTTTGACTGCCAAAGTTCACATCAGCTAAGATTCTGTTGAATGTTCACTTTATTTTTTGGAAGATCAGCCAACTGTCCAAGCTGGGTGCATGAGAGGGTGGACTCGGCCTCCACCTACTTGGCTGCCATCTTCCACTCTCTCCTAAATCAATGTTCAATGACATTTTAAAAAATAATACACCCTGACTCTGTCCTTATTTTCACCTTTCCCATTCACATTAAAATATAATAAAAAGGCCAATCAATAATTATTCTAAACAACTGTTCTTAGGTCTGTTGATACTTAGATTAGGGTTGCAGACTAGAAAGCAGAGAAAGAATAAGCACTTTAATGGGAAAAGGGCTCTTAGTGAAGATGAAAACAGCATAGTAGAAACAGCTACATGACAGAGTATTGACACTGAATATTACCTCCATAACCTGCCCATCCTCCATGCTGTTTACCTTCACCTGGTCGCAGAGAAAGGACAATACACAGAGACCATTGTGCAGCTTTGTACTTTGGTGGCTTATCAGTGTTCTTGTTGAGTTAGGTAAAGCAGGTCAAGATTTATTATCGTTTTATAAACACAGTAATTCCATTAAACAAAATAAAGCAAAACAAAACCATTATAAGCAAAAGGCTTATGCATCCACCCAATTTTTAAAAAATATAACTGTATTCTTTGCTTTCAAAATTACTGAAAGCCACACATACTGAAAGGGAGAATAATGGAGACCTTTTGGTATGGGCATGGTTTCCCACAGATTCTTCAGGAATCTCTTGGCAGCCTGTACAGAGAAGTTGTGGAGAATTTTCTACAAGAGAGAAGCAGTGCTAACCCAAAGCAAAGGAGCACTTTTCAATTTCACCATGACTAGCAGTAGCTATAGTGAAGAGCTGCTGAAATAGAGGGCATCTAGTGCCCAAAATCTTTACTGGTAAAAGTCTTTGACAATGAAAACTGGGGCCTCTGTCTCCTCAGTTGTCCCAGCGTTTTCCGCTTCACTAAGCACAGAAGGAGATTACAGGGAGTGTGGAGGTTTTGAACTAAAACACTAATATTGTTTTGCTCTATATTAGGAAATTATATTGGTAACACTTTAAGTTGCTGTTTAATAAAAAAATAAAGAAAAGAAAAAGAGTGGTATGTGTGTTTTGATTTTTTTTTCTTTTGGAGATATTGTTCCTAGCAGAGTACTGAATTCTTCCTAGTGCTATGGTGGCTTTCTCTAATACTTGGTAATGTCTCTGTGAATCAAGTAAGTTACAAAAATCTCAGGTTGAGTTTCATGGAAAAAAAAAAAAAAAGCCCAGAAAACCATATATATAAAGACAATTTAAACCACATTGGTGTGTCATAGGGAGGAAAATATTTTGATGACTAATTGTGGTTCTCTTGACTAAGCATCTTCTTATGCATTCATTTTCTAACTAGTGCCTTTAAAGATCTTAACTTCTAGATCCTCTTACCCTTAGATCCTGGCAAGTAAGTGGCTAACATGTTTTCCCAAAACTCTGTAGGGAGTTTTAATTTTCTGTGGAGGATTTTCCTAAACGTTGAAATGCCCTCCCTGGTTCCCAGTGACTAAGTTCCAATTTGGCTTGAAATTTTATAAAGACTTTTGAAACCATCCTTTTTTTCCCAGAGAAATATTTCATATTTCACTAATGTTTCTTCAGAACTAGGTAAAATACAGGTTACCTGAAACTGAATTCTCCCAGCATACAGAACATGTTTCTAAATGTGAAATTGGGGCAGAGGTGACAGATAATCTATTTCTTACTTTCAGTAGTAAATTTCAGATTGACCAAACAAACCAGACACCTTCAGCTAGGAATCAGGCTAGGAATGCATCGGCGAGAAGAGGCTTAGTCCTGCCTGAAGTCTGGAAACAGTCAGCGCAACACTGTGAGCTTCTGGGGCCTGGTCCAACGTTGACTTAAGACAGGAAGTGTGTGCTGTGATGGTGCTCTGTCAGACCTAGCTGGGCCTAAGATGTGCAGAAATCATAAAATGTACTTAGGCTTTATAACTACAACTGGTAAATTCAGCATTAAGCCTCTCTTTCCTGTTTTCTGACCTAATAGTAATTCTCCCCTTAGTCGAATTTAAATACCACCTAGTGTATTTTGGTTTTTGGTAATTAGAAAACCAGAAGTATGACATGTGCCATGTCTTTGAATTTGAGACTGCAGTGATATCATAACTAAAGGGAGCACCATTAATCACAAGGGGAAGGATAGAAATATCAGGGATAAAGAATTTTTTCTGTAATAGAAACCAGACTAAAATCGAAATGATGTGGAAAAAAATGCTGAAACAAAGAAGATCCTAACTAGTATACTTTAATACTTAAAAATATTTAAACTGAGCTATTTTAAATTCATTGATATACATACATATTATATACATAATGAATGTACACCTATGCAGTGTATACATGTTATAGACATAAATAACAATTGTCATGTTATTATGCTTTATTATAATTTAGTATTTAGTACATGTATTTAAAGGAAATAGTAATAAATATTAAGTTTAGAAAAATATAAATGCTTTAATTTTAAATACTTATTATTAAGGATCCATTTACAATTAGAGATACTATCTTTAAAATAGTCACCTTCTTTGCTTTGCTGAGTTTCAAGTTGAAACAGAAACCACATCAAAGAAATTATGCAGAGGCAGTAATACTGATAAGAGCTGAAAGTAAAACGGCTTTGACAGTAAATCCCAGATACATTTCTTCCAAAGAAAATCTAATGTAAGTAATGATGATTTGTCCTCTCTGTAATCTAAAAGAATGACTTAATAAGGCTGTAATGAAGTAGAAAAGTTTATTCATGTACATGAACATATATTTAACAGAAAAAATATTGTGTTTTGTAAATGAGATAAAAAACGTGAAGCAGGGTGACTTTGCATGAAGTTATGCTTTTCATATAATTATTAAAACTTTTAGTTGTTAACAGGGTCTGTGAGTCTAAGTTAGAAGAGCAAAATGAATTGAAAACAAACCTCAGAGATAGCCACCTAGTTCTAATAAAAAGGAGTAATGCACTCAAATGTGGAGTAATATTTATTTTGTTTCTATAAAGCTTTGTTTAGATAAAAATAGTTACTCAGGCTTCCTTCAATATTTAGGTCCCAGAACAGTTGAAGCATTATTACTTTAATAAGCATTTAAAATTTCTTGCAGAGACTATATCATTCTATGGTTCTTAATTAGCTCAGACAAAGTTCATGCAGCATTTTCAATTGTTTCCACAAATTCAGTAGTTCAGTCAGAATACAGTTTAAACAAAAGTCAACTATGCCATATCCCAATTATTTCTATCATATAAGGTTGTTAAGGGAAGAGAGATTCGTGGTTTCATATCTATTTCATTTAGATGAAGTGTAGCTAGTCTAGCAAAGTGGCCATAAAACACAATAGATGAGTGTCTTAATATGTTCAAAATTCAAAATGCCTTTGTCCAAATGAGAGTTTGTGAGAAGTCTGACTGAAATAAGCAAGATCACATCTCATAAAATCATAGATGGGGTGTCTTGAATGACTAAAAGAAAGAAGGGAAGGGTCATAAATGAACATGTATTAAGGACCCATGGACAAAGCCAAAGGGGGATAGTTTTGAGGGTGGGAGGTGGGGATGGATAGGGCAGGGGAAAGTGATGGTGGGGAAATGGAGACAATTGTATTCAAATCTCAATAAAAATAATACAAAAAATTTAAAAAAAAAAAGAAATTTGAGAGTTACCCTGACCAATGAGATAATTTACTTTTCATCTTCATTTATTTTCATAGAGGAGATAAGATATCACATAGGGATGAGAATGAGAAGGCATATGGAAGAAGGTGAAAGAAAGTGAGATGAAAGGAACCAAAGGCAATACCTGTGCTGTGTGATTAATCTATGCTTTAGTATTTCTTTTAATATCTTATTTTTCATTTTAGATCTGTGAAAATTCATTTAGTTCTTATGTCATTTACCATAAAAGTAGTCCTTTTGTATACACCCCTCAAAATTGAAAAAGAGCACTCAAAACAAATGGATGCTTCAACATGGATATGTCTCAAAAATATTATACAAACTGAAAGAAGCCAGATGCAAAAGGTGATGTTTTATATGATTTCATGTAGATGAAATATCCAAAATAGGTAAATCCATGGGGACAGAATGCCGATTGGTGGTTGCCAGGGGTAGAGGCTGAGGGAAATGGGAAGCAGCTGCTCCTGGGCACGGGTTTCCTGTCGGGGTGATGAAAATATTTGGGAACTAGAGATAGTTGGTGATTGCACAACATTATAAATGTACTAAATATCACTGGATTGTTCACTCCAGAGTGGTAAATTTATATTATGTGAATTTTACCTCAATTATATTTTTATTTTTTTACTTAAAAAAGTGTCCCTTCTAGTCATTAAGATGTAAATTGGAAGCAAAGGAAACATTTCCAGTCAGAAAAAAAAAACTATAACAAATTTTGAAATATTTATAGAGAATTTAAAACATGTTCTTTGCTGAGCATACTGATATTCTCACCTACAAAAGTTATATCTTTGAGAAATTTATGCATTTTCAATGGGATCTGGGGATTTAAAGCCATGAACACATATTTCTATTCTCAATAAAATAATTAAACACCATTATAATATAAGTGACTAAATTGCATGGTAACTTTTAAATTAATACCTCTGATTTTGTCAAATTATTTAATTTTTGTAATACTCAGTCCCTCTGGCTGTCAAAGGAAGAAGTTGACTTGCCATTGGTTGTAAACCAGGAGCATACAACAGGAATGAATACACATGTATACGCTCCATCTCAAACCTGGGAACCAGAAGTGAGAGGACAGTGTCTTCGTAGGATTACTTTTTAAAATCTCCATCTCCTCATATTTTGATTAACAACTATGAGATCGAATAATTTCTACCTTCCTTTACTTTTCAGAGTAACTTATAATTATGATCGAATTATGAATCAATATGATTAATGAACTTTTATATATTAAAAATATAATCATGAATATATCTTCAATAACATTTTAGATCATTTTATTTTACATAGTCAATCATAGATTTTGTCTACAAATTTTAATTCTGCATGTGTAGATATAGTTTTTCATTGTTGGATTTTTGTTTACTTTAGCTTGTATATTTTACACAGATATTTGTAAGGTGTGTTAAGAATGTACTGCTTGTAATTATTGTAAAATTTACATTTTTTCATAAATTATCCACTGAAGAATGTGATTATTATTCATAAAAGGACATAAAGTTGTGTTTTTGTGAGTAGCCATCTACTAGGATATGCTGCTAGGATATCTACTAGCATATTTTTACTAGGAGTGAAAGCCAGGCAGCCAAACACCTACAATTCTAGGTACTAAATACCATGATGGAGGAAAGCACAGGGTGCTGTGGGAGCTCAAGAAGAGCTTTCTGACACATGCCAGCTGGGAGTAGAAAGAAAAAAGGGAAAAACACTGAGAAAGGTCCCAAGGAGGAAGCGATGCCAATGTTAAGTATTAGATGGTTTAGTAACAGTCAGGCAAAGATTGTGTTAAGTGATACATAATTTTATATATATATATATATGTATGTATATATGTATATATATGCACAATGAGCTAAAAATTATCAATTGAAATTTTTAATTCTAGCTTGTGAGAGGGTTCAGAAAATCTGTATTAAGAAAATGTCATTAAGCCTACATCTTGTGGTATGAAGGAGGTTGACTAGGTTGAGATGAAGAAAAAGAACCTATATGAATGACCCATGGACATGGACAACAGTGTGGGAATTGACTGTGGGAATGGGGAGTAGGATGGGCAAAAGAGGGCAAAGGGGGAAATTTTGGGACAACTGTAATAGCATAACAATAAACATGATTTAAGAAAAAATAAAATCTAAATAAATTGAAAATTTAAAAAAAAAGAACATTCCAACAAAAGTTAAAAACATGAACAAAAACACAGGTATAAAAGTCAGTGTTTTGTTTGAGCTACCATGCCCATACACATCCCTCCTGAGGAATCTCCCAAGGATGAGCTGTGTTGTAAAAGTGCTTCATCTTATAAAGCAAAAACAAAGATAATGTCTAAAAGCAAAAATAACGTCTAAGTTTTCCTCTAGTATCTAATTTTCTTATCAGATTGCAGCCAAATTACCTGCTGAGAGTGTTGAAGAGGATAGCAGTAGTTAAAGAGTTGTTGATATAGACACTTCAAAAGAGGAGAGCAAGAAGTGATTAGAAATACATGGTAATATTGATCACTGATCATATTGACAGCACAGTAAAGGTTACAAACAATAGCTTTTTAGTAGCATTCGTCCTGGGTTGGGCTTGGAGAAGGCACCTGTTGCTCTCATTAGTGATTGAAAATTGGCCAACCAGGTACTATAAAATGTATAAGGGGAGCAAGGATTCTCAAGATATCCCAAAAGGGCAACTGAAATGAAAGGCAATGAAGTGAAACTGAGATCATGTAAAGATGAAAATGGGTTGAGAGATGTGGAGCACAGCACTCAGTGAATGAATTTCTTAACAACATTAATGAGCCAAGGTGATTAAAATTAGATAGCAGACTAGCTAACGTTTGTGAAACAGCAGTGAGATCTTTGTATGATTTTAATAGTTCAAAGTAAAATGGTTGCAGGGAATGGCGAAATCCACTATGGTTATAGGAACAGGACCATGAAGTAGAGAGGAGTGCTGAAGTTAGAAATGTCCCCAAACTAAAATATTGGACGTGTGGAAGTTGAAGTCACCAAGACAATAGAAGAATTTGAGGAGCAAATGAGTAAGGTAAGCTCAATGACAAAATTGTTAATAAAGGGTGAGAGCACTCAGGTGGTCTTAAAATGCACAAACAAGGAAAGGAAATGTGCAATATTTCTAGACTGTTTGAACCTTAAAAAAAGAGGTTTTGCATAAAAGTAGAGGAATATTGATCCAAATATGGAATTGAAACAAAAGTAGACAGCGCAATTTCTGTGTAAAATATTCTTCTGTGTAGCAACTTATCTAAAGTTATTATCTAACACAGGTGCCCAGCCTTTTGGCATCTCTGGGCAACACTGGAATAAGATTTGTCTTGGGCCACACATTAAATACACAAACACTAAAGAAAACTGATGAGCAAAAAAAAAAAAAAAAGGTTTTAAGTAAATTTATGATTTTGTGTTGGGCCGCATTCATAGCCATCCTGGGCCACATGCAGTCTGTGGGCTGTGTGTTGGCCCCCACTTACAGTGTTTGCAATAAAGATGTAGATATACATTCTTTCCCCTTATTCTGATTAAGAATAATGGTCATATGTTTAGACTGACCAAATTTGTGAATGGGCATAACTCAATCCTTCTTATATCATGCTTAAACTTATTTTTTCTCTTCCCATTTAAATGATTTGATATCATGCAGACAAAATTCAACTTGAAAGAGTATACAGAACATGGCATGGATATTTAAAAAATGAGTATTCAGTAGCAGTATAAATATTACATTTCACTTCAGAATCCTTGGAGTTTTGACAATATAAATCATTAACAAGAATTGAACTGGGTATTGTGCAATGGCTCTGGTGGCCATGGTAACCTGTAACTGACTCTTGCTCTGGTCACAGCCAGCAGAGTCCTGGGCTGGGGCAAGAGCCACAATGTCTCAGGTTGTACACACAAATGAAACTCAACTGTTAAGAAAAACATGGGAACTGAGTTTATGTGAATTGCAATGAACATTTCAGGAGGCAATAAGGGATAGCTTGGATGTGTCGAAAAACACCATAACTAGAAAGGATTGTTTGCTTCATTTTTGTGCAGACTGTGTTACTACAGCCCACAGAAGTGGCAGTAAAGAATATCCTACCTGTCAGGAAAAGCTAGTTTCCAAAAGATCACTGAGGCCAGACCCCAACGTTGATGTGCTCATTAGCAAAATTTATCTAAATCATGATGAGTATGAAGCTCATCAGGAGAGACTATTAGCCAGAATCAGCAAACTCAGTAATCACAAGCACTCAATAACTGCATTGAGGAAGGACTGAAGATACAGGCCATGAAGAGATTATAGCAAGGCAAGAAACAACAGATTGAAAATGGTAATGGAGCCAAAGACAATGGTGACAGTTCTCACTGTAGTAATGCATCCACATATTGCAATCAGGAAGTGGGACCTAGCAACAAAGGGACCAAAACAACTAGGTTCTGGGCTTCACCTTGATAATAACAGTGCAACAGTGGCAGCTGATCCAGTGATGGATGTTACTAGTGTAATTGACAGCGGGTATATTCTATAAGAGTTAGGTTTACATAAGTGGAATGTGTCCCGTTAGATAACGATTTTCAAACTGATTGTAATTTGAAGTTTTTAAGTGTGAACTAGCCTAAAAGTGAGAAACTCCTGTGGGTCTCCACCCTTTTGAAGTATCTACTTCCAGGAATCCCATGAGGTTCTCATTGTGAACATCTGAGAAATCTCTTGGTACTGAATGAGGAAGTGGAAGAATAATCATTATGAAGTACACTGTGTATTCTCTATAGCGAAAGCCTATTCAATCGGGAAAAGGATTTTCCAAGCCTTATCTTAGCTGGGGGGAAAGATTCCTTCCTATCTTTTTCCTTCTAGCACTCTTGCCTCTCCAAAGGAGGGGGTTGGTATAAGGTGGGGTGGGGCAGGGCAACGCAACAGTCACAGGAGTTAGGCCCTTGTAGAAAGAGAACAAGAATTCTTCACCCAGAAGGAATATGGAATATGGAGAAAAAAAATATACCACTGGAGAAGTCTGTGAAGCCTGAGAAACAGCCCTGTGAAAAGAATTAACATTTGGTTGGAAAATTATAGAATGTTCCCTTCACTTACACGTCACCATTTATGGAATACTCCCTTACATTTATAGAATGAATACTCCATCCAACAACAGCAGAATGTTCATTCTTCTCAAATTCATGTGGAACAGTCATTCATATAGACTATAAAACACACCCTAAAAAACTTCAAAGACTAGCAATCATACAAGTTATGTACTCTGACCACAATAGAATTAAACTAAAAATCCTAAATATTCGGAAGTTAAACAACATACTTTCATATAACCCATGGGTCCAATGAGTCTTGAGAGAAATTAAAGAAACCTCGTAAAGAAATAAAAAGCAAAGAGAAGTTGAATTTCATGAAGAGGAGAAAAGCCTTAAACAGACAACCACACAAGAAAGGATTTCCAAATAGCTGGTAAGTTTGTGAAAATTTGCTATGCATAGTTAGTCACCAGGGAAATGCAAATTAAAATGCTAAAAATTTTTGAATGATAGCTCCGGGTGGTGAGAAAGACAGGCATCAACTGGAATGTGATGGAGTGTAAAATGGTACATTAACTTTGGAAAACTGTATCTGCATTTGTGCATATGCTATGATCTAAGACATTCTCTTTTACAAACATACCAAGCACTAATGCACCCCAAAATGTTTTTAAGTATAGTAATTTTCACAGAATTTTTCATAATAGCTAAACCAGGACATAAGCTTAATTCCTCAGTAGTAGAAAGTAATTCATAACTGAATTGTGGCACAATTACACAATGGACACAATTAGCACAGAAATGAACAAACATGCTACAAGCAACAACAGGAATGAATCTCACAATCAAAAACCTGAATGAAAGGCTTTACCCCTCAAAGTGCAAACTGTGTAATTCCTTTTATACCAAGTTCAAAAAGAGGCAATATAATTCTTGATGTGAGAAGGAGGATAGTAGTTGCCTGTGGACAGAAAGAGCAGAGCAATGGTGGTGGTGCATGAAGGCATTTCTGAGGTGTTGATCGTGTTTTATAGCTTGACCCTGTTGGTAGTCACATGGATATGTCCTTTTTTTGTGACAATTTGCCAACTTTGATTTTATGTATTTTATGATTCTACACTTTGATTTTATGTATTTTACATAGCATGCTTCATTTCAATACAAAAGTTTATTTAAAAAATTGAAGATAAAATATCAAATTTCAGGATGTGGAATACTGTTCTTCTTTTCTTATATTTACAACTCCATACCACCCAGGTACTCTCATTCTCTGCATCTAAGACATTAATATGGTCTTAAAATATTTAAATCTGGTTTAGTATATTCTTACTTTTTTGTAGAAAAAAGCGAAGTTGTTCATTTTGGAAGTTTGACTTACATTCCAAGAAGTTATGTAATTTCCTGTCTGATAGAGGACATTTCCGTTTCAATAATAAATGACCTCTCCATGTCCACTACAGTATGAGAAAAACATCTTTCTGTGAAATTCTTTTTAGGTTTTCAGTTTCTTTTCAGGGTTATTGGTGTGCCATCCAATGTCAGAGAAGGAAGCTGAAATTCCTGTCGTTGGAGTCCATGGTTGATTGTGAGCACAGGGCCAGAGTCCTCACAGTTGCTGCTTACAGATGTACCTCAATCAACTTAATTCATTAATAGAGCCTACCTACATTTTATCCTTAAGATAAAGGTTTCTTTTGTCCATGAAGCAAATAGAATAATATAGAATTTTAAGTCAAATTGCAATTTGGTAAATGTATCTGATCTTTATGGTAGACAATTAGAAGCAAGTATACTAATTTATTTTAGCTAAATGATTTTTTTTAGGTAGCCACACAACACATTGCATTCTTGCATTAATATACAGTCACTTGAATTCTAATATAGATTGTGGAATCTAACAAGAATATTTTTTATTACTTTAGGAACAAAGTGATCCAAGATTTTAAAAAAGATATTGTCCTCTTTTAGTTAACTAATTATGATACAGTCCTTCTTTAAATATTAAAAGGAAATAATAGTTATATGCATTGAATGCATTGATTTATCAAGAAATTTTAGTTCTCTGGAAAAAAATCAGTAAATAAAAGATAAATGACCTCAAAAGCACCAGTGTTACATCTTGTATTTTGAAACTACAATGAGAAGTGGGAACTGTGTTTTATTATTAGGGGTGTGAGAGGCTGACTATTAGAAATGTCTCATACTAATATAGTTTTGGGGCATCAGAATATACTATTTGGTTATTTTTTAGCAAAAGATGAATTGTTTTAGTCTCTTGGGCTTCAAACTGTAAATGGACAAGAGTTAATTGTACTAGTCTTTGCCAGGTTTCTTCCATTCAATCACTAACAAGTATTAGATAATTTACATATTGGTGAGCCAAGCACTAATTCACCAATTAATGGCCCACACTAGTTTTTGCTTTTATTTTTTTCTTGAAATGTTAAAGCCATTTCTCAAGTATTTATCTTCCCCCCTTTCTTTTCAAATTAAAAATAATCCTGGACGACTCCTGTAAAATGGAGAAAGAGGCAGTTTTGAGTAATGGAAAAATGAAAAAACTTGGAATTTGGAAGCTTGGCTTCTAATCTTGGCATTACTCCTCAGTATTTCTTTGGTCGTATCAGACTTTCTGAGTCTCAGTTTCTTAATTTGTAAAATTTAAAATAATAGTTCTCTTTCCACTTACCTCACTGGTTTTTGTGAAGGAGTGAGGTAAATATGAAAGTTCTGTGAAAATCTATTACATAAATGTAAGGTGTTGTTATTAGCACTACTATTTTTACTACTTACAAAATGATTGGCACTGAATTTCTAAGATGGTTTCCCTGTACCTGACTCCATTGCTTGACTTATATTAAATTTATTTTTTGTTGAACCTGGAAACTTCTAGAATTTATCCAATATTGTAACTTGTAGGGAATAGTTAAAGCTTTAGAAACTAAAGAAAATGGCTGTCTTATTTGGGTGAAAGTGGTTTGCAAATTAGACCTAATCTCCTGCTTTAGATAATTGTAGATTTAGGGGGGAAAAAGGCAGGGGGAGGCATCTCCTAAGAAATCAGAATCACTGGCAATCTCTGTGTACTTAATTGTATCAGACTAGAGCAGAGGGGCTATCCCTTGCAAATGTGCTATCAGGGGCACCCAAGGCCATTTGCTGAAAGATACTGGCTCTAGTTCAGTTACTTCTAAGTAACTTCCAGCTTTTTTTCCCCATGACCTTACCATTTGGCTTCACTTGCTAGTCGGCACCACTGTTCCAGGTTTTCCCTTTTCCAGACTGTAGCAGTGTTCCCCACCCTTCTTTGCTTGCCTCTTTATAAATGCCAAAGCTTTGAGATTGCCAACCAGCAAACACAGCCTGGTCCTTCCCCAGGTGGCTGCTTTTGAATGTCTCAAACCATTTGTTCCATTTATTGGACTTGGAGACAGAAGAATAAAGAAAACTTATTTTCTTCCCTTCCCTTCCAGGGGAAGGCTCCTGGAGTTCTAAAGTGGGCTGACTCATGTGCCCTAGGTCACACTGACTTTTTGGATTCCTCAGAACTTTCTCTGTGTACCTTCGCAACTCTCTGACCACTTACCAGCAGCATTATCAGAGAAGGAGCAATCCATAGCTCCTAGTAGCCCCTGGTTGAGTTCAGAAATACAGCCTGAATGATAGCAGAAGCACCATGGATCACATGTCACTTTGTGTGGCAAGAAAATAGTTTGGTGCAGTTGCTCTACTTAAGGATTCCCTACTTGTCGAGTTTTTGTAAAATTGAACACACGATATTGTGAAATGGAACACACTGGTGTCATCTCAATTATGTACACATTATGCATTTATGATTATACTAGATTTCACACACCTCTAAATTATATTTTCAATGCTAACTTTAGGTAATTCGTAACTGTGTTTCAGAGAATGGTGCTGAAAATTGCATGTGGATATTGGCAGTAAGAAGGAAGGAGGAGTGCAGAACGGTTGCCCAGAACATCACTAGTAACAAGTTGGGAAGGATTTTCCCTCTCCTCCTCAAGAGGATGTAATAGTCTACTTAGCCAATAGAGACATAGTTTAATAGTACTGCAGCCAGGGATCTCTGAGAAATACTTTCAATTTCCCACATTGGTCTCAGCAGCAACATTTCTATATTAACATCAATTTCCATTATCTCATACCACTTACTGGTGGGAAAACACAAAAATCTGTCAGGTTGCTCATTTTAATCAGTACATAGCCCTATTTGACTACTGAATATTTTACGTTATCCATACTTTAATTTTAGAATCCCTCAAAATATTATATGTATATTTTCTTGTTCCAGTTTCAATATTTTCTGGTTATTCCCTAATAGATTTCCTCTGTGTTTGTCTGTGCCACTATAAGTGGTAAGGGTTTCCAAAATGCATTTTTTTTCTGAATAATAGTTTGGCCTTCAATTTTTTTAGATGCCATAATCTGAGAAAGGAACCCCCCTACTTGGAAAGTCAGTCCTGAGTCAAACAGTTTTTCTCTCCACCTTGGCCCTTTCCTCGTCTGCCTGATTTTTATTCATCTTTCAGACCTTAAGTGAAACGTGTTCCTTCTTTAGGAAAACTTCCCATAAATCCTAGGACTAGTTTAGATTCTCCAATAACATACACATATAGCTCCCAGTACTTTAAGTTGATGACAAATTATGCTGGTCTTAGTAAATACCAATTTGTATAATTGTTTAAGTGTGATGGCTTCATTTCTGAACTTTAAGCTCTATAACGTCAGATATAATGCTTGTCTTGAACACTGTTGTATTTTCTTTATCTAATAGAGTACCTGGCACTTAGTAGTAGCTCAAAAATATTTTCATATGAGTGAAGAATGAATAAGCCAACATCTTTCTGGCACACAATTCCTGGTGAACCTAAAACATGTAATCCTGATGAAACCTGGAACAATGTCAGCAACATTTCTGCCCACTAGTTGACCAGATGTAGAAGCAACGGAGGCATGAAAGTCTGCTTTCAGAGTCTTGCTTGAGCTTACAAAGTTTACGTAGTGTATTCATTCTCCCAATATTTTCAAGCTAATTTCAGGATCAGAAGCTGCATGGAGGAAATCTGGCCCCCTTTAATGGACCACTTGCCAGCTTGATGTCAACTATAGAACCTAGCCCTGAGATGTGGTGGTATTGTCAGGGCTAAGCCAATTCACCTAACACAGTCTGTTTGATCCAGTTTCTTATCTACAGATTCAGAAGTAAAGATTTAGATATAGTGCTCCCATTACTCTTAGAAGTTGTCAATAAATGGCTATTAATATGAAGCATAGAACATTTATTTAATTCTCTCTTCATTATATTAAAGAAATTACTAGCAAACATGCCTTTTAAACCTGTGACACATAAGAATTTGTCATTCTAATTACTCAGTTACACTGAGGTAGCCATCATGGGAGTCTCTGTGCTTGCCAAACATTAGGATATGACTAAAAACAAAACAACAGCAACAACAACAAAAAATCAGGCAAAGACAATGGTAGCAAATCCTTTGAGCCATTTTATTGGACAATAGAGAGCCATTTTGATGACAATGTTCCTTTATTTTGGTGGAAACAGACTAAAACCAAATTCTCTAATGATTTCCCAATTAAGAAGATAGTTATTTATTGTGTACCCACAAAGTATTCCTATCCACTCCCTTTTTAAAAGACATGATACTGAAGCTTAAAGCTACAGTGGTTATAATGCAATATATTTTAAAAATTTTTTCTTTACTTATTTGGCCCTGGCTGGTGTGGCTCAGTGGATTGAGTGCAGGCTGTGAAACAAAGGGTCACTGGTTCAATTCCTAGGCATATGCCTAGGTTTGCCAGCCAGGTCCTCAGTGGGGGCCATGTGAGAGGCCATTTTCATTTTATTTATTTATTTATTTGTTTTTTACTAAATTCATGCAACCTTTCAATTCTGGGTCATTAAAACTTTGACCTTTAACTTTTTCCTAAGCAAAGTAAACAACTCAAGGTTGGTTTGTATATCCCAAGTGTCACTGTGATTTGTTTTGAATATATGTTTTTGGAAGGTATGCTTTGAGCACAATATAAACATTCAACAATTGTTGATTAGCAAACAATTATAATCACCATAGTCTTTATACTTGGCTAATTTAAAAATATGGGACTTGGAAGTTGATTTAAAAGATTTGGTAATCTTTTGTTTCTGTTCACCACAGTGCTTGTGCTATCTGAATGAATACGTGGCAGAACTTTAGGAACTAATGCCAAACATATGGTGTCCACAGCCAGTCAGCATAACTTTTGGAATGCTAATTGTGAACAAGAGCCAAATGAAAATGCTTAATAGCACACATATGGCCAGCTGAAGATTTCCTAATACTGACTTCTCTAAGGCCTGTAAATATCTTTGTCATGAAGAGCAGACACATTTTACTGTTTCAAGAAAGACCATTATTAAACATAATCTTTTAAAAGTTTCATGTTTTTTAAAATATGAAGTAAAATGTAATTTTCACATATTTAGTAAAATTATAATGTGCCTTTTCCAAAACTGTATGTAGTCTAGAAGTACCTGCAAATCACCCTATTTACTTTTAGTCTGAATCTGACAGAATTAAAAATGCAATATTTTTCTTGAACTAAATACATAATAATTCCATGAAAATAACTTCCACAGCAGCATAAATCTAATATCTAGCTAATGCTACACTTATTTCAAGAAGTAAACATCAGATTAAAACATCCACTCAAAACATGCTAGAGATCACCTAGTTGAAATGTTTTATTGGATTCATGAGGAAATTGTGATGCTTAGAAATTATATGACTTGCACAGAGCACACAGTTTGAACATGGCTGAGCCCAAACTGAACCTATGATTTCATGACCAAATCCCAATAGTCTTTTCATTACATTACACTGTCATACAAAATATATTACTCTATAAAAAGCATTTGAATTGCTTCTTAAGACTTTGTCAGAGTGGACACATGTTCAGGAACCAAATGGATATAATTTTAGTTTTTTGATAGTGGCACTTTGGGAGCCTGTTTCCAGTGTCTTCTCTCTGTAGACATTGTCTTTCCTGTACGCGAAGCTGGTCTTTCCCGGTGCTGTGATGTCTCCACATGTGAAAACCCTCTACTGAGTCATCCCCAGTCTCAGACTTCGCTCTCCTACCTGCTACATCAAATTATTTTCTAATCTCATCACCAACCTACAGCCTAAGTGAATTAAGATAGGCTCCAAAGTCTACAGCCAAATTTAAAAAGTACAAATTGTTACACTACAGTTTACCTCTTTTGTGGTAAATTCGTAAAATTCCATTCACAAAGTATTTATTTAGAAATTTCTGATTGTCTTATCTAGCATTTCTTAAATACTTCGCCTAGAACATAGCAAGATTTTTAAAATTTTAATTGTTTTGTTTTCTTTTTGCTAAGAATAAATATCCATTTCTGCCCTGGCTAGTGTGGCTCACTTGGTTGTAGCATCATCCCATAAACTTAAAGTTCACAGGTTGGATTCCCCATCAGGGAACAGGCCTGGGTTGTGGGTTAGGTCTCTGGTTGGGGCAAGTAGGAGAGGCAACTGATGGAGGTTTCCTCTCGTGTTGATGTTTGTCTCCCTCCTCTCTCTTTCTCCCTTCCTCTCTCACTCTAAAACCAATAAGCATGTCCCTGGGTGAGAATAATTTTTTAAAAAAGAACAAGTACCCATTTTCATAAATTCCTTGTAACAGTTACCTACTGCTATATAACAAGGTACCCCAAAAGTTAATGTTTTAAACAATTATCTGAAACAAAGCAATGATTATTCATTTACTTATAATAATGGAAATTGGCCAGCCCATGAGCATGGTTCTTCTGCACTCCATGTGGCATTGGCAGAGAGGAAATTGACTGGAGCAGAAAGTTTTAAGGTGACCTCACTCAGGTACCTCCCCTGTTGGTGCAACAAGAATGGCTGGGGGCCTGAATAGGGTGGCTGGGCCTTCCTATTCCAGTGGTGCTATCTCAGCTTATTCATATGTCTGTCTAGTACTTTGGTTTTCCTCATACGAATAGTGTATACTTCTTTTCATGATAGTTGACTTCCAGGTGACTGAAAACAGAAACTGCTAGGTCTATTAAGTCCTAGGCTCAGGACTAATGAAGGGTTACTTTCACTGCATTTTACTGATCGAAGCAAATCATAAGCCATAAAAATTCAAGGATGTGGTACCGTTTTCACATTTTGAAGAAATTGCGTATGCATCTAGGCACAGGAGCAATTATTGGTGACTATTTTTGCAATCACTTGTGTGATGAATGATTTATATTTATGTAAAATAAATAAGAATGAGAGTATGGTTCTATCTTGAACTACCAATTCTATTTCACTATAGCATTGATAAAACCCTGAATCAAAAAATAACAAAGATATTAATGACTGTTTTGTTCTACCTAAATCCTTTCTTCTTTGTCATATAACTAGCTGTCGCCCTCTGCTTTACTGCATTTTGTGCTGGTTTGTTCACACAGGTAATGGTGGAATCCCTAGATTGAGGTTAACATATTAACTATTTTGATAGGTTAAATTGCTTAAAATTAAGTCTTTAATAACAAAATATATTTGCTTCTTAAGAAAAGACTATTTTTACAGCAGTCTTAGGTTGACAGCAAAATTAAGAGGAAGATACTCCCTGACCCCTCACATGCGTAGGTTCCCATCAATATTTCCCATCAATATTTCCCAACAATATTTCCCATCAAAGTGGCACATTTGTCACATGATAAACCTATACTGACATGTCATAATCACCCAACATCTACTGTTTACCTTGTTTCATTCTTAGTGTTATACATTCCATGGGTTTGAGCAAAAGCATAATGACTTGTTTCTATTATTATAATATCATACAGAGTATTTTCACCCCCCTAAAATTCTCTGTGTTCCATCTATTTACCCTTCCTCCCATCCTCACCCCTACCAGCCACTAATCTTTTTATTGCCTCCATAGCTTTGCCATCTCCTGAACACCATTGAGTCAGAATAATACAGTACGTAGCATTTTCAGGTTAGCTCCTTTCACTTAGCAATATGCATTTAAATTTCCTCCATATCTCCATGCTTTTTCATGACTTAATAGCTTACTTCTTTTTAGCACTGAACAGTGTTCTATTGTCTGGATGTACCATAGTTTATTGATCCATTCACCTACTGAAGGACACCTTGTTTTCTTCTAACTTTTGGTTATTATAAATGAAGCTGCTATGAATACCCAGGTACAGGTTTTTGTGTGGGCAGAAGTTTTCAGCTGTTTTGGGTAAATACCAAGAAGTATGATTGCTGGGTCATATGGTAAGAGATGTTTAAGTCTGCAGGATACTGCCAGATTATCTTCCAAAGTGGCTGTGTCATTTTGCATTCCCACCAGCGACCAAAGAGAACTAACTCCTTGTGTTTCACATCCTCACCAGCATTTAGTGTGTCAGTATTCCAGATTTCAGCCTTTCTAATAGGTGTGTAGTATTATCTCATTGTTTTAATTTGTTTCTCCCTAATGACATATGATATGGAGCTTCTTTTTATATGCTTATTTGCCACCTGTATATCTTATTTGATGTGGTGTATGATAAGACATTTGCCCCACTTTTCAATCAAATTGTTTGCTTTCTTATTTTTGAGATTTAAGATATATATATATATTCTGGATAACAATCTTTTATCAGATATATATTTTTTGCAAATAATTTTCTCATTCTGTAGCTTGACTTCTTATTTCCTTGAGATCGTCTTCTGCAGGGAAGAGATTTTTCATTTTAATGAAGTCTAGCTTACCAGTTATTTCTTCCAGAGGTCCTGCCTTTGATCTTGTACCTAGTCACCACCATACAAAGGTCATCCAGGATTTCTCCTATCTTCAAGATCTTTTCTGTATTTTGGTGTTTTGCATGCAGGTCTGTGGTCCACAGTTAACTTTTGTGAAGGGTGTAATATCTGTGTCTAGATTCATATTTTTGCATGTGGATGTCCAGCTGTTCTAGTACTATTCATTGAAAATAATTTCTTTGCTTTATCATATTGCCTTTGCTCCTTTGTCAAAGGTTAGTGGACTATATTTATGGAGGTCTATTTCTGGACTCTCTATTCAGGTCTATTAATCTACTTGTTTATCTTTCATCAATACTGCTACACTGAGCAGTTAGGCGATCATTAATTTTCAAAAGGGGGGAGCAAAAGGAATTAGACATTGAGCTTAATAAACTGGGGAGCATGAACCCCTTTGCTTCAGGAAACTACAGCTTCACACCCTGGGGAATTATACCGTTGCTCCACCAAGAAGATTAACATTCCTCCTTTCCCCCCTCTAGTACTGGATTGTTGGGTTCACAGCAGGAATTGGACCACAGGGGCTTGTTGAACTAACTAGGGTGTGTGGACCTATCAAAAGCCCATGAAAAGTTGAGAAATTGATTCATTCCCTTCAAAAATCATTTAGTCCATCCCAAACCCAAACTAATGCAAAGATTCTCTCTCTCTCTCTCCCTGCTCAAGAACCTGCACTGGCCTCATGCATTCTTATGTCCTCTCTCCATAGCCATGTGGCCTTAGCAGCAATATGGCCAATGGCCATGTACACTCCAGTCATAGGTTACAGGAAGGAGTCTGAATACCTCAGCACAGCAATGGGTTGCAGCTGGGAACACAAGCTAAACTAGCCAGATGCTGGACTGAACTGAACTTTAATATGGCACAGGATCTCTGGACATTGACTCTACGAGGTCTGTTGGGAAAAAATCCAGCTATTGTTAATATAATGAGAAGAGTTTACATGACATCTGTGTAACCTGGCAGATAAGGAGAGTGGACTGGAATATGCATGTGTGAACAATGACTTCACTGTACTAGTCCATGGGGGCAGTAGATACTGTTGAGTGAGCATGTGTGCTTTGTGGCCATTGCATTCAAAATGACTGAGCAGCATCACTAGCTATCAGAGAGATGCAAATTAAAACCACAATGAGATACCAACTTCACACCAGTCAGAATGGCTATTATAAACAAAGCAACAAACAAGTGTTGGAGAGGTTGTGGAGAAAACAGGACCCTAGTGCACTGTTGGTGGGAATGCAGACTGACAACCACTATGGAAAACAGCATGGAATTTTCTCAGAAAACTAAAAATGGATCTACCTTTTGACCCAGCAATTCCACTGCTAGGATTATATCCTAAGAACCCTGAAACACCAATCCAAAAGAACCTACGCATCCCAATGTTCATAGCAGCACAATTTACAATAGCCAAGTGTTGGAAGCAACCTAGGTGCCCATCAGTAAATTAATGGATCAAAAAACTGTGGTACATTTACACAATGGAATTCTATGCAGCAGAAAGAAAGAAGGAGCTCCTACCCTTTGCAACAGCATGGATGAAACTGGAGAACATCATGCTAAGCGAAATAAGCCAGGCAGTGAAAGACAAATACCATATGATCTCACCTTTAACAGGAACCTAACGAACAAAACAAATAAACAAGCAAAATATAACCAAAGACACTGAAGTTGAGAACAGGCTGACAGTCACCAGAGGGGAGAGGGGATGGAATTTCAGGGGGAAAGGGGAAGGGTTTACAGAAACAAGTATAAAGGACACATGGACAAAAACTGGGGGGTGGAAATGGGAGGGAGATGGGGAGGGCTTGGGGGTGGGATGGGAGTAAAAGACAGAAAACTGTACTTGAACAACAATTAAAAAATGTAGAAATAAATAAATAAATAAAAATGACTGAGCAAGTACAGTAATGAATCTGCATCAAATTTTAAATTAAGCTTGAACACTCCTTCACAGAAACTATTTGGATGATTCAGAAGGCCATAGCTCTGGGCGACTGGTGATTGGCAGCTTCATCACGAGAATGTACCCACTCATGCATCATGTCTCATGCAGTTTTTTGGCAAAACATCAACTCACCCAGGTGATTCAGCCCCCTACAACCCAGATTTGACACCCTGTGATTTCTGGCTTTTCCTAAAGCTGAAGTCGTCTTTGAAAGGGAAGAGATTTCAGACATAGATAAGATTCGGGAAAATATGATGAGGCAATTGATGACGATTCCGACAAAGGATTTTGGAGTGTTTTAAACAGTGGAAGAGATGCTGGGACAACTGTGTGAGGTACCAAGGTGCCTACTTTGAAGGGGACTGGGGCATCATTGTCCTATGTACAATGTTTCTTCTATCTTCTTCAATAATTGTCTCTGTCATAGTACATGGATGGATACTTTCTGGACAGATCTTGTATATTCTGGCCATGGTGGGATGGCAAGAGACAGGACATTGGAAACACGGGGGCAGCTTCTATTTTCACCTGAATAAACCGTGGCCACAATCTCCTGTGCATGGGTCCTTGGAATTCTTTCCTCATGATCCTGTGAAAGAGCTTAATTCTCAACTTCAACAATACCTCATTGTCTTCATTACTGTAGCTTTATAGTAAGTCTTGAAGTTGGGTGATACATATTCTCCATCTTATCCTTCTTTAATATTGTGCTGGCTATCCTAGGTCTTTTGCCTCTCCATGTAAACTTTAAAATGGGTGCATCTATATCTATAAAATAATTTGCTAGGAGACCCAATAAATTCATTGAGTCTATAGAACAGGTTGGGAACTGACATCTTGACAATATTGAGTCTTCTTATCTATGAACATGGAATATCTTTCCATTCATTTAGTTCTTCTTTATTTTCGTCATTAGATTTTTATAATTTTATTTATATCTTGTGAGATTTATACCTATGTATTTCATTTTTAGGGGGTGCTAATATAAAAATGGTAGTATGTTTTTAATTTCAAATTCCACTTGTTTATTATTGGTAGCTATTAATCCTATATCCTATAATCTTGCTATAGTTGTTTATTAGTTCCAGGAGTATTTATTGATTTTTTTTTTCAAATTTTCTACTCAGACAATCATATCATCTGTGAACAAAGATATTTTTATTTCTTTTTTCCTAATCTGTATGCCTTTTGTTTCTTCTTCTTGACTTATTACATTAGCAAGGGTTTCCAGTATGATGTTGAAAAGGAGTAGTGAACAAAGATATTCTAGTCTTGTGCTTTATCTTGGTGGAAAAGCATCTAGTTTTTCACCATTCAGCATGCTATTAGCTGTGACTTTTGTAAATATTCTTTGACGAGTTTAGAAAGTTCCCATCTATTCCTAGTTATCTGAGAGATTTGATCATCAATGGATATTCATATATCTTTTTTAACTACAGTTTAATCTCCTAAACTTTTATTGCTTTAACGTTTCTTTCCCTAATTTCTATGTTAAAGCCTATCATATATAAGAAATCTAGAATATTTTATCTTCCTCCAGTGCAAAACTACTCTAACACTTTTCTCCACAAAACGATGATAAATATGGACTGTGAAATATCTTTAAATAATGGCTTACTCCTATAAAATGGCCTTTAAATAAAAGGTTTAATACAAAGTTTCAGTTTGAGGGGAAAAATATGAAGAGAGATGTTGATTTTGATCTGCAAGGCTATACCTTTTTTTCAAATTTTATTTACTCTATACCTGCAGCCCCCCTTCCTTTATGTATTTTTCTACTGCTGACACACTCCCCCAGGCACAAGCATCATTCCTTGTTGAGAATTTGCTCTTCAGTTCTTTCATGCTTACTCTGTATATGGGTCTTCTTAATTTGTATACCAAATAAAGTTCATATTATACCAAATACTCAATTTCTATACCACATATAATCTTTAACTATTCATGCTAAGTGAAGGATCATGACTTTTCCCTGAAGAGAGAGACAAGAAAGGAGATTCCAGACCGAGGGGACACTGTGAATGTATGTACGAATCAGGGAATTTAGGGAACGGTCAGGAAAAGATGAGTGATCCTGTATGACTAAAACAGGCCTCAGAGAACAGCTTGAAGATAAAAATCTAGTTTACAATATGTTTGCTTAGGCTGAGTTGTGTTTTTTAAATGTTTGAATTATTTGGGAGATTTCACATTACATTTCAGATTCCTGGTTTTTCTTAAAGCACTGAGATGGAAACTCTGAGCTTGTTTTTGGTGTGGCAATAAAAATTAATCAGGCTAGGCTGAGTTCTGTAATAAACAACTGCAAATATTTAGTAGCTTAACACACTAAATATTTATGTCTCCCCAAACCATAGTTCAACAAAGGTGTTCCTGATCTGGCACCTTTTTTGGATAGCCCTTTACCAACTGATATATCAAAGGCACAAACTCATTTTATTTTATGATTACATCCTCCTTTAGGTCTTTGAAGTTCTTTCTATTTATCCAGGGAAAGAAGAAAGAAAATAGAGAATTACGCATGGGTGGGTTTTATGGTCCAGGCCTAGATATGGTGTTTGTCAGTCTCACTTACATTTCATGAGCCAAAAGTCAAACGCATGCCTCACCTAATGGCAATGAAGGCTAGAAAATATATATCAACTGGGTGCTCGGGAGGATGAGAAAACGCTTTGTGAACAATCGGCCAATTTATATTCTATGACAACTGGTTGCAGGTGAAGAATATTCTCTACTCCCTTTACCAGGGCCTATGTCCGCTCTTTCACCACAGTCTGCACCCAGCCTGCAGAACTCATCTGGGCTGCCTTCCTCACCACTGTGGGGAAGTAACCCGCCGTTTGAGTAACCCTCAGGTTAGAAAAATGGAAAAATTCATGTCTGGAAGTAGTCAAAAAGACTCCTTCTAGAAACGGAAAAGACTTAGCAGACCTTACATTAGACAGAATTTTTTTTTTAAGTGAGAGCACAATTATTAGGTCAAAGGACCATATGAAGATATACTGGGAGATACAATTCAGCCAATAACTGAATATTTAATAACATTCAACATTGCTTTTGCTGTACTTCTAAGGGAAATGAAATATTCGTGGCATGTTTTTAATGGTACCAATATTTGTCTCACAGACAGAGAACTCTGATTTATGGACTGGGATTTGAGATGACAGAAATGTTTACTGCACAGCTTAGTTATTTGGTATTTTTCTTTTTAAACCAATTGATCCCTTGATTCCTCAGATTAATAAATGTCAGTTAATAAATGTCAGGATAAAGCTAGCATTTTTTTTTTAAACCTTGCTTTTGCAGGTATAACCTTTAAAAGTTGTATCTCTCAAGGCTGGGAACCTATTAGGAGTTTCTACTGTGATCTTCCTTTATGCACAGGCTAAAGGGTGGGGGTGTGTGGCAAATATTCAAAGAGGATTTTAATGATAGAGAGGGACTTAGGCATCCCTAAATTTAATTTCTTACAACAAAGTCACTGAAGTTATAGGAGGTAAAGCTTTGTTCAGTTACACAGAACCATTTATGTTTTAGGGAATTTCTAGGTTGCTTTGCAGCATAGTCCTTTCATTCATCTCCAAACTGTCATTAAATTCTACAAAACACCTATGAGTTGATGGTTTAGGGGATATCCTGGTACCATAGCAAAGAAAGAAGAGGCATAAGGTGGGACACAGATATAAGATTTGGAAGTGTAGTATGGAACTGTGTTAGAGTGAATATTGTATAAAATACACTGGAGGTAGATAATCCCCAGAGACTTTGAAAGATATCGAAGCCTCCAAACATATATAAAACAAATGATACTGTCTCCTACTATTGTTCTTTCATTCGCCAGTGGGAACTTATTGTATTTAGTCACTGCTGTCCTCACTGTTGGGTCCAAGTTCACCCACATTCTACCACCAACCTGACCCAGGGCAGAAAGAATAGAGGTAGGCACATTTTCAGTGCTGGATCAGAAACAAGTTTCCTTTGTGCTACTTTTGTTATTTTTCTATAAAAGAAAATACCTTTCCAGATTTCTCATCTCCTGTTGTCCAGACTTTTTAGTCTGATATCTGGGTTCTTTATTGCCTGTGCCATCTTTGTTGCCCTACTCTCCTTCCCTGGGACACCAATTCGGTCCTACTACATCTCTTCATTCTTCGTATCACGTAGCCCAACTCCTAGCCCTGGATGTTCTCTGTCTCACCTGTTCTGACCATCCTAATCTCACAATGATTGAATTATTAGCTCTTTATATATCTCCAAACTGTACTTAATAGTCTAAGCTTGCACCATAGATTTAAGATTAAAAAGACAGAAAACTGTACAAGATCAACAATTAAAATTTAAAAAAAGATTAAAATGCCACCACATAAGTGATTTACAGTAAATTTGCATGTGTGCATAAGGTTACTTGGTTCTAGGAAAATGTATTACCAATTCTTGCTTCATCTCTTTATTTTGTTATTAGAAAAGAGATTTTGTCATTAGAACAGGTATATATAACAACATTGTTTGGAGGCATCTAACCCTTCCTAACTATGTGTTCAATGAAGTTCCTCCACACACTATGCTTTTTGTCCTAAATTAATTACAAAAAGTCATTAATACTGGGCTGTATACTGGTCAGGGCAACACAACAGTATAATGAGAGGTTCAATATTAGTTAAATTGCCTCTAGGTTCTAGTTAACTTCCAAAAATGCTTCAGAGCCTAGTTTTCAGAATTCAATTACATATATGCTTAAAGTTTTAACAAAGTCATTCTGAAAAAAACAGAAATACATTTCAACAAGAGAATTAGATAAGATACTGAAGTTTTGGAGATCTAAATTTACCTTAAAAAATATCTCAGACATTCTAATATGAGCTTTGGAAAAATAAATGTCCTTAGAAAATATATGAAGTTATTCTCCAAAAAATAATAAAAAAAAAAACTCAAATTCATCACAGTCATTTTTTGACTCAGAGTATCACAACTTCTCTCTTGCAATATCTAAATTTGGTCTCCCAAATCTTCATTATAATTTTACTGTTATCTTAAAGTCTAACTATTAATTCATGTGTCTTGTGATTTTTTAAGCTGTGTACTAGGCATTTTATATAAAAATAAAATAGAAACTAAAAGAGGAGGGAACACATCATAACTCATTTTATGATGCTGATTTTACCCAGACATGAAAACCAGAAAAAGACATAACAAAAATAATTATAGACCAATATCCCTTATTAATATCAATATCTCTTACTGATGTAAAAATACTCAACAAAATGCTATCAAACTGAATCCACCAGCATATAAAAATAATTATACACCATGACCAAGTAAGAATTATCCCAGAAATGCATGGTTATTTTAACATCTAAAAATCAATTAATGTAATGTATGTGGTCCATAGAATTAAAATAAAAATTATACGATTATCTCAATAGACACAGAAAATAAATTTTGATAAAATGCAATACCCTTTTATGATAAAACTACTCAACAGCTTAGGAATAGACATAACTTAACCTGATAAAGTGCATCCATAAAAACTCCATCGCTGACACCACACTTAATGATAAAAGACTGAATGCTTTTACCTGTGATCAGGAATAAGAAAAGGATCTCCATTCTTCCCACTTCTGTTTAACATTGTACTGGGGATTTTAACCAGAGGAATTAGGCAAGAAAAACAAATAAAAGGCATCCAATTGTAAAGGAATAAGTAAAGCTGTCTCTGTTTACAGATGGCATGATCTTACATATAAAATCCTCTAAGAAATGAATTGAAACACTATTAGAATTAAAAAACAGTATAGCAGGGTTAGAGAATAGAAGATAAATATACAAAAATTAATTTCATTTCAATACATTTGCAATGCACAATCCGATAATAAAATTTATAAAATAATTCCATTTACAATAGCACCAAAAAGAATGAAACACTTAAAAACAAATTTTTTAAAATGCAAAACTTGTACTCTCCATATTACAAAGCATTGTTAAAAGAAATTTAAAAAGACCTGAGTTACTGAAAAAACACTCCATATTTATAAATTGAAAGACATACTTCATTGTGATGGCAATACTCCCCAAACTGATTTTCAGATTCAATGCAATACTTATGAGAATCTCAGATTAATTGTAAAAGATGACAATCTGATTTTAAAATGCATATAAAATTGCAAAAGTCTTACAGTAATCAAATCTATCTTGAGTTTAAAAAAGGAGGCAGGGCCACAATTCTTGGTTTTAAAACACCGCAGAGCAGCACTAATCAAGGCTGTGGTACTATCACAAGATACACATGTAGATCGATGTCATAGAATTGAGAGTCCAGCAATAAAACTTGACACCTGTGGTCAACTTATTTGGACAGGGTTGCCAAGACCAACCAATGAGAAAAGAAGTAGTCGACCATCAGTGCTAAGACAACTGGATAGCCGTATTTAAAAGAATAAAGTTTGACACCTACCTCATACCATACAAAAATTAACTCAAAATAAATCAAAGGACTAAATGTAAGAGCTAAAGTTATTTTAGACTCTTACATGAGAACAAAGGGACAAATAATCATGATCTTGTATTTTGGCAAAGATTTCTTTAAAAACAGCATCAAAACCATGAGCAATAAAAGAGAAAAATAGGTAAATTGAACCTCATCAAAATTAAAAACTTTTGTGATCAAAAGACATTTTCCAGAAAGTAAAAAGACAATCCACAGAATGGGAGAAGATACTTGCAAATCATATATCTGATAAGAAACTCGTATTCAAAATATATAATTTTACAACTTAATAATAAAAAGACAAATAATTCATGTTTAGAAATGGGCAAAGGAACTCAATAGATTTATTTCTCTAAGAAAAACAAAAAAGCTACCAATAACATGCTAAAAGACATTCAATCATTGCATGGAAATAACAAAGCGCTTCTCAGATAAGGTCAAGTTCAAGGAGTTCATTATCACCAAGCTCTTATTATATGAAATGTTAAAGGGACTTATCTAAGAAAAAGATCAAAAATATGACAATGAAAAGACAGCAAACTCACAGCTATTAAGAACCACACCTAAAACAAAAGCAAACTAAGCAAACAGCTAGAACAGGAACAGAACCACAGAAATGGAGATCATATGGAGGGTTAGCAACAGGGGCGTGGGAGGAGGTGGGGGGGGAAGGTACAGAGAATGAGTAGCATAGATAGTGGGTAGAAAATAGACAGGGGCAGGGTAAGAATAGTATGGGAAATGTAGAAGCTAAAGAACTTATGACACAAGGACATGAACTAAAGGGGGGAATGTGGGTGGGAGAGGGTGTGCAGGGTAGGGGGAATGATGGGGGAGAAATGGGACAACTGTAATAGCATAATCAATAAAATATATTAAAAATTAAAAAAAAACAAGATGTGAAAAGAAAAATGTTTTGAGATGTTCAGGAAAAAAAAAAAAAAACCACAATAGATAGCTCTTCATACCCATGAGGATGGCTAGAATAAAAAAGTCAGATAATAACAAGTGTTGCCAAGGTTAAAAACGAACAAATGAGCAAAATAGAACCAGAGACTTGGAAATAAAGAGCAAACTAAGAGTGACCTGATGGGAGAGGGGAAGGGCATAATAGAGTGGGGGAAGAAGGGGAAGGGGCAAGCAAAGGAACATGAATAGAGGACTTATGGGTGTGGGCAATGGGGGAAGATTGACTTTGGGATTTGGAGGGTAGGCAGGGTAGGGGTGAGCAATGGGAAAAAAGGCAGGACAACTGTAACTGAAGAACAGTAAATAAAAAAAGAAATTATACACTTACACACTACTAGTGGAATCGTAAAATGGTGCAGCTACTTTGAAAAGCAATCTGGCAGTTCCTAAACTACTAAATAGAGTTACCATATGGCATGGTAATTCTACTTTTAGGTATACACCCAAGGGAAATGAAAACATGTGTCCAAACAAAAACGTGCACATAAATTCTCATAACAGCATTATTTGCAATAGCTGAACAACTCAAATGTTCATCAGCTGATAAATAGATAAACAATTGTGGTATATGCAAATAATGCAGTATTACTCATTCATTAAAAAAGGAATGAAATACTGACACATGCTACAACAAGGATGAACCTTGAAAACATCATTCTAACTGAAAGAAGCCAGTCACAGAGATATATTACATTATTTCATTCATATAAAATATCTGCAACAGCAATCTATAGCGATAGATAGTAGACTCGTGGCTGACTAAGTCTGGAAGGTGCATGGGGAGCAAGGGTGATAGCTGCAGTACCAGGTTTCTTTTTAACATGATGAATATATTCTAAAATTGACTCTGGTGATGGTTGCACACATTTGTAATTATAGCAAACCCCAGGAATTATACACTTCAAGTGGATGATTTATAGAGTACATAAATCAAATTTCAATAAATCTGTTCAAATGCAGTAGAGACTAACATAATGTAATGTATCTTCCTGAGGAGCATACCCCTTCTTGTCAGGCCTCTGGAGTCAAAGTTGAGTCAATATGCTTAGTTGGTTGTACCAATCTGCAATCCCACTGAGTTTGAGAACAGTCTGACAGTGTCCAGAGTGGGAGGGGAGGGAATTTCAGGGGAAAAGGGGAACGGTTTAGAGCAACAAGTATAAAGGACTCATGGACAAAAACTATGGGGGGTGGAAATGAGAGGAAGGTGGGGAGGGCTGGGGTGGTGGGCTGGGGCGGGGTAAAAGACAGAAAACTGTACAATATCAACAATTAAAAAATACTGATTTAAAAAAATAAAATAAAAAATGGAAAAAAAAAAACAAAACAATATGCTTAGTTGAACTGCATTTGGCTTTGTCGCAGCTTTAGTTGATTCAGTTCACTCCTGGATTCAACTGCTTTGATGGTTGTACTGGGATTGTATCTTCACCAGGGTCTTCAATCTAAGCACTGATGAGGTTCCGATATTCTCCTTGTTTCTCATGGATGAGCAGCTTGTTTTCAAAAGTGTCAGAGATCTTATCTTGCTTTACATACTGTAGCTAACTTTCTCTGTTGCTGAGGAAGTCTCTTGGCTCTCCAGGCGTGCTCCTTCTCTTAGATATCTATCTTTTTTCACTCTTCTGCCTTGCCCTTGGCCTTTGAAAAATCAACTGAGTGCTCTCTATACAATGTGCAGGCAGAGACCATCTTGGAAGGGTTTCACTCAGTTCTCTCACCCCATCCCAATACTTCTGAGGTAACCCTAGAATGCCAGAGGGAAAGGGTGGTTCTTGAAACTCTCCTATTCCTCCTCCAGTGTTCCTTAGCTAAAAGACTGTCATCGCTAGGAGTTTCTCCCAACTTTCTTTCTCCACCCCTATTTTCAGTACTCAGTAAAGGTCAGACAGACAGAATTGGTGCTAGTACACTTTTGCCCCATGTCTTAGGCCCTGCTGGAATTTAACCTTTAGTGCCAGCCCACATACCGCTGTTAGAAAGTCAAGCAAGGCTGATTTGCTGCTATTCCCATCTATGGAGGATTTCTCCTTCTCCCTCCATGTCAGTTATAAGAGCTGTCTCTGCTCTATTTTCATATAAAGGGCTTACCACTTTCTGAATTTTAGTTGATTTAGTTTGTTTTGTAGTCTCTGCTTCCTGATGGTATTTTTTTATTTTATTAAATTTATTGGAGTGACATTGTTAGTAAAATTACAGAGGTTTCAAGTGTAAAATTCTATGATACATCATCTGTGCATTGCATTGTGTGTTTATCACCCAAAGTCAAACCTCATGCTCTCACCATATACTGGACCCCCTTTACTCTTGTTATACTCCCCTCCTCTCTTTCACTCTGATAACTAGCATGTTGCCTGTGTCTATGAGTTGTTGTTTGTTTGTCTGATTTATTTGTTGCTTTCAGTTTTATATCCCAAATATGGGTGAAATCATACTGTTCTTGACTTTTTCTGTCTGACTTACTTCACTTAGCATAATGTTCTTTAGATTCATCTATGTTGTCACAAATGGCAATATTTCATCTTTTCTTATACCTGGGTAGTAGTACTCCACTCTATATATGTACCATATCTTCTTTATTCACTCATTTAGCAAAAGACACTTTAGTTGCTTCCATGTCTTCCATGTCTAGCCATTAAGTAAATGCAAATCAAAACCACAGTGAGATACCACCTTATACCTGTTAGAATGACTATTTCATTCTATACACTTGCAGTGCACCATCTGATAATGAAATTTATAAAATAACTCCATTTAAAATAGCATCAAGAATGAAACACTTAGAAATAATTTTTTTAAATGTAAAACTTGATAAAATGTAACACTTAATAACAAGACAGGTAATAATAAGTGTTGGAGGGGTTATGGAAAAAAGGAACCCTCATTCACTGCTGGTAGGAATGTAAACTGGTACAGTCACTATGGAAAACAGTATGGAGTCTCCTTTAAAAATTAAGAATAGAGTTACCATATGACCCAGTAATCCTTCTTCTGGGTATCTACCTCCCCAAATTTGAAAACATTTATTTGTAAAGATATATGTACCCTTCTGTTTATTGCAGCATTAGCCAGGGTGGCCTGAGAGGTCTTTAAAATCTATGATTATGTAGCTTTTCTAATCTTTGGTTGAAAGAGTGAGACTAATAGTTTTGCAGCTTCCAACATTTGAACTAGAAATAAGACTCCTACTAAAAGTTAAAAGGAGAAAAGCAAGTTACAGAAAGGTTTTTGAGTACATATCAACCATTTTCAAAGCTTAGTTCCTATAAATAGGCCTTAAATTAAAAAAAAGAAAAACAAGAAAAAAGTATCCAAGCTTCAGCTTTCTTATCTCATGTACCTCTGTCTCCCCAACAGATTCTCATAATTCAAGCATAATCCCTACCTTAATTTATCAATTAATTTATAAATAAGAATGTGGCCATAGCCAAAGGAGGCCCTCAGAATCATATAAGTCAATTTATCTAGTCTTCTGAAGCATTGCTGCATCTGTGCAGACTACACATCTGTCAGAGAGTATTCGATAACGGACTGAGTCACCTCTCCTGGTTACTATGGTAAAAATAGTTGGGCCCAATGATGCAATAAAAACTAGACCATGGAAGTATGTAACTTTTATTGTGCAAGAAATTCTTTATATGCCAAAAGGATAAAGCCTTATGTACCACATGTCCCTTTCTATACCACTCACATAAAATGGGCAAGTCCATACACTGAAATATTTTTGAGTGAAAGATTTCTCACATTTCATTGTCTAACATTGACCAATAAATAACAGGTGTTCCTCTATGAACAACAGAAGATCAAACAAGGAACTGAGAGGTACACACTTGTATCCTCAATATTGTATTTATCCTAAATACACATGGCCCAACTTCATTCCTGGATCATTAGTAAACCAGAGAGAAAATAATCCTAAGCAATATCCAAAGAACCAATGTTCATTACAATTGTCAGTGGCTAATAATGTAAGAGTGGTAATAGACTTTGGTACTTAGTATGTTTTTTACATTTAAGCCTTAATAAAACAAAACAAAATCCTATGAGTTAGCTACTAGTGTTATTTCCATTTTACAGATGAGCAAATTGAGTCCAAAAGTGATTAAGGAGTTTGCTCAGGCCACAGATAATGGTTTGTGGTATACAGAGTTCATAGGGGAAAAATGCAATTATGTTCCTATTTATTGCAAATTAGCCGTTAATTATACTAATTATAATGTGATTTATTGTCATAATGCTAATAAAGATCAAGGGTGGCAATTCAGACAATGTGCTAAATAGAACCAGTTTTTAAACTGTTGACTTAATTATGAACATTAATTGTTTTCTCTCTTCCTCCTTCACATCAATTTTACCTATATCCTGAAGTGAAAGAAAAGGTGTTTGAGGACTACAGGCAACCAAAGGAACTTAGGAAGAAAGCCAAATTTATAATTATGGCCTCCAACAAGAAAATACAATATTGCTTTCATCCTTTTATAGTTGTGCCTTTCAAACAATAAAAGAATAGTGCTGTAAACTAAGATCTATTCCATTACTGTGTAATGTCCATAAACCACATGTCGAGAGCCACTTTAATGATGTATAATACTCTATTAACTTGCACTATGTTTATCCATGAGAAACACTCCCCCAAACCAGAATTTACCCTAAAGATGTATTTCAACTGCCAGAATGTTCCCATCCCCAATAATTTTTTTTAATGTGAATTCCTTTTGCTTGAGACCAGACTTGGGTGTGGTGAAAGTGAGGCTGAGGAAAAGCCTTTGGAGACAAAACATTGAGAGATAACTTTAGGTGATGGTTCAAAAAAAAAAAAAAAAGAGCGAGTATATTTGCTATAAAATATGTTTAAAATAAAAGGGCCGCGATAATATAAAACAAGATAAAATTTAAAAACTATGATTATAAGTGTACGTTCTTTTTAATACAGAGTATTTGTCAATTATTTCAATATTGATCAAGCCTATCTGGAAAATAATAAATTTGATACTATACTGCAAAACCAGTTTATTCTAAAGCAAACATTGTGTGAAACCTATAATCAATAATAAGAAATAAAAACACCAATGTAAATAACAACAAAACACCATCCCTTCCAAGCTGCAGCAAACTGTATCTTTACTGAAAATATTTGGCAACATGTTCCCACAATGACAAGTGATGCAATGCACCCCTGGTGTAACATGACATGAGGCATCAGTCTAAGAAACTGTAGGGGCTTCATTTTTCCAAAATTTCAACTACAGGATTATATTTCCCTATTAAGTTTCGTAAAATCCAACTCTAAAGGTAGAACATTTTAAATCTAGATTTCTTGCGTAACTCTGAGTAATAAAAACTTCTAAAATAAATAATTATGAATATAAATACTTTTTTATGTTCTAGAGTTCACAAGAACTTGTCAATCAACAATAAAGTGTTTAATCAGCAATTAGAGTAGCAGAGTAAAATAAAGACTAAATTATATTTGAGGTACCATAATAGTAAAAAAAAAATACTTACAGATAACAATTTAACATGCTTTATCATCTTCAAATGAGTGCTAAATCTGGTTTCTAAATCCCTATTTCCATCTTCCCGTCTCTAATCAAGTTTTCATCTGTCTCCAGAATAACCTTTTAAGAAATTAAATACATGGTAACCTACTATGGATTATATCAAAATTGTTCAAACTTAGGTACTTTCCTACTAAATCCTTTCTCTTCCTATGCTTTAATGACTTTTTTATTTTTATTTTTTGGTCCACTCCCCTCCATTTTAGCATTTTTTCAGATTATGTTGAAATGGCATAGAAATGCTCCTGCCCAGCTTCTGTCACCTTTGCTCCTTGGATTAACTTGTACTCTTCAGTTCCTGCATAACAATGGGGTGCTGGAGACCAGCAGGAGACTCATACTAATTTGCATTCATGCTGAGTAAAATCATAACAAAATTATTTTCAATTTTTATTTTTAAAAATTGAATTCACAAAACAATTATTTTGCTTAAAGTATATCTGACTTTGAATTTGGAAAAATCTTTCATGAGCATTCAACTGTAAAGAAAAATCATAGAGGAAAAATCAGTGGTTTAACGATCCATTAGACTAATGTAAATTCATGAAGCATAACATCACGTGAAGTGCTCTGCAAAACAGTTTTTTCACTGACCCTTAATTAAATGTCTTACTTTTGCCACTTGTTCCTCCATTTTAGATAATATATATGTAATAAACAATTATCTATAATTTATATTAGTCTGTTTCTAGGATTTAAAATCTATATTTTTGGTGCATCTGAGCTCAAGATGAATACCACTGCACATAGACATTTTCTTTTCAGAGGTGTGAAGAACAGAATTCACCCTGAAAAAAAGAACTCCTAAATCCAGGCAGCGGTCTTCCAGAACTACATTCCTAGAAATGACTGAGCCAGCTAGATGGTCTGAGCATTGGTAAACGGACACACATTCCCATGGGAGCCCTTCAGTGCAAGGGATGATATTTTTTAAAATAATAATGTTTTTTCACTTACGTATTTTTGTGGCCCTGATTTTATCACTCAAAATATTTAAGATTTGTATAGCAAAAATGTAAAGACTGTGTGAATATATTACTTATTACATTAAAAATAAAAATTTTGCCACAGAGCATGGTTGACAGAGAAAGGATTTTCTAAATTCCTTTTCCATTTGTGCCCCCTCAACCTCATACCTCCCCCTGGAATATCAAGAGTACAATCTGGTTGCTTAAATCATAGAGTTTGCATAAGGAAAGTTCTGACAAGAAGAGAAATGGGATGAGTCTATTTCCTACCTGCCCTATGGAATTGTGGATGGGGAAGGGAGATGGAAAAAAAAGAACACGTGCAAAGGTCATTTTCTCTTTCTCTTTTTCCAGTTGACCACACGGTTGGTGGGCATTTACAAATATCAAGGTAAATTGGAGTAAATTAAGGATGGAATGCTTTTGCTATCCTCCATGCAAAGGACTCTGGACTAAAATTGCCTCCTGTGCAGCTGATACCAAGTCTAAACAAAGTTGGTAATGATTTGTGTAGTTGGACAAAAACGTCCCTGATGTTTTGCCTTTCTGAATGGATTTAATAGGAGCAAGAAGTGGATGACCATCTGGAGGGTCAGATTGCCAGAAGAGGCCTTCAACAAGGAGGGGGGGAAGGTTGTGAGGGAGATCAGGATGTCTTGAACCAACATTCAAGAAACAATGATTATTCTCACTAACCAATTTTATGAATATCCTAGCTTAATGTGATATGAGATAGCCAACCTGGTTTGCTATAGAGTTTTGATTTTGAAATACTTGGAAGAATTAATTCCAATGCCACCAACAATCTTAGCTGGTGTTGAACAATTCATAGGCTCTAACTTTCTCATACTTGTATATCTACTTTTTTCCTAGAGCCACAGCTTGTTCATTCTTCTTGATCATTCCTTAGTGATGGTGAAGCACATTTGGTCACCATCCTCCCTATAAAAATAACTAAAGTACTTGAAGATGCCCCCTCCAGGATACCATCTTCCAGATGCACCAATCCTTCCTAGTTTTTAACTGAAAACTTATTTCATCATTGTCAAAGAGTATGTTTGCCTGGATGCACAGGCTAAAATGAATAATTATGATTATGTGGACACCTTATTTTATGGTTATTTGAGGAAGCTTGAAAGTGAATAATTTAAAATTATAGACTGGAAGAAAGTTTAGTTACAGTGAGTCATGGTAATAAAAACTATTTATTGATTATCTGTTTATATTACAGATATTTTAAAAACTATTATATTTTCATTTCAAAACTTAAGACACAAAGTTTCAAAAGATCTAGAACTGTCCAGCCATTCAAAAAACTATACTAGAAACTGCATTAGAGTTCAAATTCTAGTCTGTTTCCAAAATCTATGCATTTCCAATACACCATGTTCTCACTATACCAAGAAGTTTAAAGGGGCCATTATATCACATAAAATCCACAGATATTGGAAGAATTTTGCAAAGTTTAAAAAGATTATTTTGACATTGGGGTATTTCAAATAAGATTCAGATTCCTGACTTCTTTAGAAAATGTCAAAAGTTCTAGCAATACCCACCATATTAGCAAGTTAAAAATGGTGTCTGTCTGCCTTGGTTTAGTTCGTTGGAGCACCATCTCATAAACCAAAATGTTTCGGCTTCAATTCCTGGTCAGGGCACATACCTGGGTTCCAGTTTCAGTCCCCAGGAGGGGAACATGTGAGAGGTAAACTCTCAATGTTCCTCTCTCACATCGACATTTCTCTCCCTCTTACCCTGCCTTACCTTCTCTCTAAAATCAACAAGCGAGTCCTTGGGTGAAAAATTTTTAAAAATTAGTGTTTCTTTCCCTTTAAAATGGGCATATACTACCAAATTCACCCCAGTCATCACCATCCTCTATAACATTCCTATCAATGCATATTTATTATTGTAAAAATATTAAATATTATGCCATTAGATTACTAGAATAATATTCCATCTAATTAACTTAAATTCTTTACACTACTCATTTATATGCTTGTTAAAAAACTAGATATTAAAATGTATATAGGAGAGGATGCCAGAGTTGAAAAATAGATTCATTCAAATAAAGTTTTCACTTAATTATCATCAAGCTAAAAAGATTGTGATGAGAATCTTTGTTCAGTTCTGAATAAAGACTTACCTATAATTTGAATCTGCTGAAGGTATAACTGCCCAAATTCAGGTTCACGTGAATGGTAAGAAAAATGTGTCAAGGATATTGGGTGATTTACACATACAGAAAATGTAACACACAGGCAGTATTTGTTTACCATAATATCCAGATGGAATGCATGATGCTATCTAATATATGAAAATCTTTCCACTCAAAATAATGTGATCACGGTGCCAATATGCTCTTGCTCCCTTATAAGGCTATGACTTATATACATCTGTAACCCAGCTGTGTAATCTAGATTTGCAAAACTAAGAGGTGCTATTTTCAAATAAGGAAGTCTTAACATTATTTTATTGTTTTTTTTTTTTTTTTTTTTTTTTTTTTGGATGTGTTGAGCCAGACAAATCCCAAATCAGATGCCAGGTCTTCATCTTTCAGTCCATTATGGTTTTGCTATGAACCCTGAAGAGTTAAATGATATCATAAATTAAGAAATGTTGTCTTACGTAGTTTTCCCCTAATGGGCCTTGTAAAATGATAACTTAGTCTCATCTGGCAGAAGAGACTAGTTCCAGCAGGTAGTAGCATCATGCAACTTCAAACTTGCAAGAAGCAAAGTGGTTGACTAGAGGACCCACAAGAAAGCAAAAGGAATACAAATGGTATGTCACAGTTTACACACTTGTTTGTTTGTGCAACACATTTTAAACAAACTATGTTCTAGATACTGGGCTAGGCGTGACAGACAGCGTGTTAAAGAAAACCAGGCATGAGCCTTGGTCTCATGTAGCATGCACTCTAGTGGAGCTGAAAGGCATTAATTACAGAATCACATTTTAAATTGTTCTCTAAAAAATACTGTGAAGAAAATTTGATCTGGAAGGAGGTGACCTACTTCCAGAGGAAGGAAATGAGATTTTACACTGAAGGAAATGGGATTTTGCACTGAAATATAAAGGATGAGTAGATGTTTACCATGTGAGAAAACGATTGATGAATATGTCAGGTAGAGAAGATAACATGTACAAAGGACCTGTAGTGGGATGCAGCACCGTGCATGCAAAGGGACTGAAAGAATTTCATTGTGGCTGGGAGGAGAGCAGAACTGAGTGGAGATGAGGTTGGGGATAGGGAGAGGAGCCAGACTGTGCAGGGCTTTGTTTACCATCTTAAGCACGTAGTCTGAAGTAAATGGGAAGCTATTAAAGAGATTAAATGGAAAATTGATTTACTTATGTTATGAAAAAGTCACTCTGACTACAATATAAAGTGATTTGAAGAAAGCCAGACTAAATGTAGGTAGTAGAAAGAAGAGCAAGAAATGAGAGCAAGATGAAAACCCATGTTGTACTGTAGCCTAATCTCAGAAGGGACATTCCTTCCCTTTTACCATATTCTATTCATTAGACGCTAGGTCCAGTCTGCTCTCAAGCACATGAATACCTGAAGACAGGTTTCCTTGAAAGCCATCTTAGATACTGTTTACAACACTGGGTAAGGGACAATGGTGGCCTGGACTAGGAAGATTGGAGAAAAGTGTGTGGATTCAAGAGCTATTTATTTAGAGAAAAATATCAAATGAGTTTGGTGATATTGTCATGGGCTAAGTTGTGGCCCGTTCCAAATTCATACATTAAAGCCCTAAGCTCTCAGCACCTCAGAACATGATTACATTTGGAGGTAGGGCCTCTAAGGAGGTGATTAATTTAAAATGAGAGTGTTGGGTGGGACCTAATCCACTCTGACCAGTGTCCTTATAAGGAAAGATTTGATTACACAGATACCAGGTGTGCACATACACAGGAGAGACCAGGTGAGGATATAGTGAGATTGCAGCCATCTGCAAGCCGAGGAGAGATGCCTCAGGAGAAACCAAACCTACAGACACCTTGATCTTGGATACCTAGCCTCCAGAACTCTGAGAAAATGTATTGTTTAACCCCCACCCTCCAGCCTGTTGTATATTGTAACAGAAGCCATAGCAAACTAATATAGTTGTCAACTCTGGGAGTGAGGAAAATAAAAATGTCAACAATGTTTGCTAGTTTGTTTAATTGAATGAATGGTGATGCCTTGAACCAATAGAAAACACTAAAGGAAGATCATATTTGGGCAGAATTTTTTCTTTCACCAAAAAAATATTTAGTGCTCAACTAATATGTGCCAGGCACTATTTTACACATCAGGGATTGAACAAAGACAAAACAAGCAGTCACTTCTTTCATGGAACTTTTATTCCATGTAATGTGTGGGCCTGAAGTTGAAGAAATCTCAGGTAGAAATAGGCATTTATAAATCACCTGATTAAGGGGATAATTAAAGCCATAGGGGAGAATGGGAGGCATATGTATACAGTAGAAAGTAAGAAGAACAACAACAACAAAATGAGAGGTTTGGACAAGGTCTTAATGTATGACAACAATGAAGGCTGAGTGTAGGGGAATGAATCCGCACAGGAGGTTGCAGGAAAAAGAGGAGAGTAAGAAAAAATTGTTTTACAGAAGCCAAGGGAGGAGAGTATTTGAAAGAGAAGGGAGTGGTCAGCATATCGGGACACTGGTGGGAACTCAAATGAAACATAAAAAATGTGTCAAATTTGGAGGTCATCTGTACACTTAATGAAAACTGGGTCAAGGCTGCAGAGGATGTTGAGTAGAGAGTAAGAGGTGAGAACATACACAGGTATAACAATCACCTCTTCCAAGAAATGTGTGTGTGGATGTGCAGATAGAAAGAAGGAGCTGGGTGAATAAAAAAGGGTGAATCTAAATATAAAAAGATGGGTTAATAAATCATGTATAGTAGTTAGGAAGGAGAGCCTAAAACCCCAAAGAAAACACAGGTGATAGGAAAGATTAGCCCCTGATAATAAGAGGGGGAGCCTTTCCATTTTGAGATGCAGGTAACTTACGGGTTTGGGATGAGGTAGAAGCTGTATGTACAGTGACCAAAAGCATTGACTCAAATTAGAATCCTGACTACCTGAGAGAGAATCTGACTGTGCTACATGTTAGTTGTGTGATGATAGGCAAATTATTTAAAATCCCTTGTCTCAAGTTTTCTCATGTATAATGCCTGTTTCCTAGGGTTGTTATAATTATTAATTTAGTTAATGTATATACACTTTTATAGACTAGTGCCTGGCATATAGATAGCATTATGCATGCATTTATTACTATTATTACCTCTCTTAACTAGAGATAAGATAATCTACTGAAGGTGAAGTTAACAGAAGAGGGTTAGAGGTTTGGGGACAGTAGAAAGGGTTGGAGATAGGCACTGTTGAGAGTATGAAATATTAGTCCAGAGATATAGCAGGATTTTCTGGCAATATGAATGTCCTTTTTAAGGTTGGGATTGTGAATTGTTAATAGACTCTGGCTGCCCTATTAGGTAAACTTTTCAGCAGTTTTTAGCTATTTAAGAACAGGAACTGAGAAAGCAGATATATGAATACAGCTTCTCTGGGTTTCACCTGACTGATAATTCAAAAAGACAACAGGACAATGGACTCAGAGCTTATTGGCAGAAAACTGTGCTTCATGGACAGTAAGCTGGGTAAACAGAAGAACAAAGACATGAGCTTGATGTTGTGTTTGGACAATGTAGAGGGGCCGCTTTTACAATGACCACACATAATAACAAGGGAACATTTTGCTTGTTAAGATGAATATCCTTTGGTCCTGACTTAAACCTACTTCCCATCAGTTAAAATAAAATTTAATGTTCTTCAAACAAACAATAATGGTGCCAGCTGATGTTACCAAAATGGTGGCATAAGAGACCCATGCTCCATCTCTCAACAAAGATCCATAATTAGATGGATACCCACCAAGAGAAGCAGCTCTAGGAGAGCTCTGGAATTCATTTAAGAACCTTCAGCAACACACTGGAATAAAAGAAACCTGATAATAAGCACACAAAAAGAGAAAGAACACAGATTCACTTTGCCTGCATCCTCTCATCCTCCAAGCCAGAATTTCTCAACACTGAGAAGGAATTCCCCAACGCGGGGAAAGAGTTCTCATTGGCAGGAAAGGAAGAGGGGGAATGAGCACCACACCAAGGTCCTACTTTGGTTTTGTCCCCCAGAATGGTAAAGCTGAGATGTATAGAGACAGTTGGGAACAAGGAAGAAAAGCAGGCGTTACCAATAGCAGCTACTCAGTGAGAGTGATCATGGTTCCTAGCGACTTGCTCTACGACAACCCCAGAAGCTATTGTCACTGACAAAACCAATGGCCAGCACAGCTGCCTCAAACCTTTTATAGAGATCAACAGCTTTCACCCAAAGATATTTATTTATATTCACTAATTCCAGTGACCAGGTTTCTCTGTTTTTCCTTTTTGCTTACCCCTACTAGAGTCTGAGAATTGCACTAGCAGCCAACCCAAACTCTGCGGCTATGTGACTGCAAAATGCCAGCTTAGACTCCCATGACTGATGCACACGGCCATGTGCATGCTTGGGTTAGCCCCTCCAGCTCTGCAATGGCACAGTGGGGAGACTGGCCAACCACAGGAGACCACACTGACACCAAGGCCCCTGCAGCTGCTTGTGGGTCTGAATCAGGCCCTGTTTTCTGTTGCTAACTTTCAGTTAGCCCACCTATCTGTGTTCCTACACACCTCTGCTGTGGAGAGACGCAGCAAACAAAGTAATGCAGACCAACAGCCTCGGCCTCTATAGCTGTCAGGGAGCCCACAGCTGGCCCCAGACCTTGCTGCCTATACTGGCTTTCACCACTACACGCGTGTCTCCAAACATCTTCTACTACACAGGCACCTGTACCTGGCCCCCACGGCAGTGTGTGCATACTACTGGCTATCAACCTCTGCCTGCTCTGGTTTCCAGCCACTAGACCTGGAGATGCCACCGAGGCCCAGTAGCCCTTGAATCCATCGCAGAATCCTCATAGCACTTGCAAAGAACCACACAGATAATGTTGTGAGCCTCACTGGCCTGAGTTGAAGAGAAATCAGATTCCCTTGGACCCAGTGCCACTACACCTTCCTGCACTTGGTACCTTATACAACTAGATTTGGGGACACAGCACACTCTAGCATGCCACTACCCACTGAAAGTTTCCCCTTACTGAAGTCAGTCCATAATGTCTGGAAGAGGTTACTGCTTCTTCAAATATGCACACATAGGGCTTCAGGGATCACAAAGAATCAGAAAAATATGACTCCATCAAAGGAATACAGTAAAACTCCAGTTCCTGGTCCCAAACAAATGTAAATCCAGGAATTGTCTGACAAAGAGTTCAAAATAATTGTTCTGCAATGCACTGAAACCTGTAAGAGAACACAGATGAACAATTTAACAATATCAGAAAAAACAATAACAGAATAAATGAGAAATCTGACAAAGAGATAGTTAACATAAAAAAAAAATTTTGGAGCTGAAGAATACAATGGCTGAAGTGCAGAATTAAATACAGAAGAAACTTGATAAAGCAGGAAAAATATTCAGTGAGCCTGAAGACAGAACAACTTAAATTATACCACCAGAGGCCCAAAAAGAAAAAAAAAATGGTAAGCGATAAATAAATCCTACAGGATTTATGGGACATCACAAAGAGCCATAAAGTGCACATCATTGGAGTCCCAGACTGAGAAAGGAAGAAGAAAAATGTGGAAAGCTTATTTAAAGAAATAATGGCTAAGAACTTCCCAAATCTGGGGAGGTTTTATATCCAAGTTCATGAAGCTAACAGATTACCTTAAAATTTCAATCAAAAACAATTTTCTCCAAGGCACATTGTAATAAATCTGTCTAAAATCAAAGACAAAAGCAACAAGAGAAAAAATCTCTCCTATAAGGGAATGCCATAAGACTGCTAGCAATTCCTAAGCAAAGACTTATACAAGCCAGGAGAGAATGGGATGATATATTCAGTGCTGAAATAAAGAAACTGCCAACCGAGACACATTGAACTTCAGAAATGAAGGTGAGATAAAGACTGTCTGACAAACAAAAGGAAGTTCATCATCAGTAAACCTGCCTCACAAGAAATGAAAGGAGTTCTTTTAGGCTGAAATAAAATAATGTTAATAACATGAAATATTTGAAAATGTGCAATACATTGGTAAAAAATGGATATATAGTTAAATTCAGAATAATCTAATGTTGTAAAATGATCTTGTATTAAACAGTTAGCTCTAGCATGAAGATTAAAGGAAACCCAGGGTAGATCAGTGTGAAGTCACTCTTATACCAAGACAAGGCAACATTTCAGCAACTCTTCTAGAAGGCAAAAGTGGCTTGAGAATACTAAGTACTTAAATTGAATTCTATAATTACTTGACACTTTCAACTGCTGATAGAGAATGGAAAGCAGTGTAATTATATGTTTCAACAAATAGACCCTTTACTGGGTTAAGTGTTTACTAATATGTTCAGGAGGAATGCAGTAGTTACACGGAACGGATTCTGGATGAAAACCAATCCACGAAGTCCATTTCAGTTTTTATGTTAACCATGAGCAATAGCCCAATCTCTCTGAGCCTCAGTTTCCTCACCAGCAAGAAGTGCTTGATTTTTACTGATCTTATATGACTTTTTTCAACTCTAAGATCTGTTATTATGTCTTCTGGGGCTGCAGTTTTCTAGGTCAGCTACAACATTCCCTGCAACGTGCTAGTAACTTAGATGTATTCACAAGCAGATTATCTGTTGCTTGCTGGAGAGAGTATCCAAGAAGGGTTTAATTTCATGATTTTAAAGAGACCCAAGGAAGTGTATTTCTTCCATGTGGTTTTGGTTATAGGAAAATGTAAAGTACGTTTCTGCCTCATCTTGTGGGTGGTCAAATAGGGTGAAAGTAAACAAGTCTAGTTCTGTAATGTTAGGTCACTGCAACTCTGTGCTTGTAGAAGCTGCCTGAGAAAAGATAAACAAGCAAATGCTCAAACCGAGTGAAAGAAGACTTTTTGTTATATCCAGCAAAAAACACATGGACTATAATGCTTCTTAAAATGGAGAAAGCTGAAGATGCCAGTCTTTAATCATTTTAACATTCTCTTCCACTCTTGCACAAATACAAACACACAAAGAACCCTCCCTAAATTAATCTTACAAGTTTTCTTTGTTCCATTTATATATATTTTATGAGAAAAATTTAAAAATAAGTGGAGTTTTAATGTGGCAGGGTATCATAGAAGTTGGTATAGGCCCATATATTATCTCCATGCTTTCTTCAAAAGGAATCACAGCATTATGGAGTTCAAGTTTGTCTGAGGAAAATGTAATTAAATATTTTGGAAATACATTATGGAAGTTTTCCTATCAGCTATACAAACTCTGTGTTTTGATGCACTAAGTCAATTATTATTGAACCCTTACCATACACCAATTAAAGATGCAGATAAGAATGCAGATTCACATATGCTCCGCTATTTAAAATTGTAGAAAATTTATTTATTGAGCCTAAATATAAATATGGATTAAAAATAAATTTAATACCATTTGCTAATAAACAAAAAGTAATCTGTGAAGCAGTAAATCTCTAAGAAAATGGTCTCATTCACATGATCTGTGTCTTACTCTTGAACAAATATGCGGTATTTCAATAAATTTTTATTTTTTTTAAAGATTTTATTTACTTTATTTTTAGAGAGGGGAAGGGAGAGAGAAAGAGAGGGAGAGAAACATCAATGTGTAGTTGCCTGTTGAGCAACCTAGCCTGTAACCTAGTTATGTGCCTGACTGGGAATTGAACCAGTGAACTTTTGGTTCACTGGCCAACGCTCAGTCCACTGAGCTACACCAGCTGGGGCTGTATTTCAATATACTTTTAAGTGAAAATAATCAATGCAATTTAGGATCATAAATAAAATCCCATAATTGGGAGTGTTGAAAGTTTCCCTTTTATTATTAAGGTAGTTTCTATATCTTTAATAAGCACCTCTTCCATTACCAGATATTGTATGAAAAAATATATAGCATGTTGAAACCTTAAAATAGTAAGATATACAAATATTTTAAATATTTTGAGTCATTTTCTTGACTCTTTACTTTTTATATGATCATATTTTGCATAACCATATTCATATATGTGCATTAATAGGGCTAAAGCTAAAACAGGAAGAAATATACCAATACTCAAATGACATTAGCCCATATGTGACTCCCTTGTGGTGAGAAAACATAATTGAAAAGCTTTAATTTTTACTTCACAATTGAGAAAATTAACAACCTGAATTATTTGAAAATAAAAATACTTATGACTGGGGGAAGAGTCCATCAACTTCCAATCTTTTAACTAATTACTTAATAATGTTTTATTTAGAAGAATATGTTTTCTTCTTTATTTCAAAGAAATGAAATCAAAGTTTGGACTCCTAAGTTTTTTGAATCATTAGCTAGCCTATTCATTCCTTGATCAAAGAGCAAGAGGGAAGGTCCAAGGAGAGAATTTCCAGCACATATCCCTTAGTGAAAGCCTCTGACCCTTAGTTAGCAGTTACTTTGAAATCATCCTTTGTAATTCGCTCTGTGTGTGTATGCTGTATCAGTATTGGAGGTGGTTGTTTTATTTTATTTTACTCTTTAAAATTGAGACTCTAAATAGTTTTTTAAAAGCTCTGAAAATGAAAAAAATCATCATTTTTAACATTCAGTTCCTTGCTATTCTTTCTTCTGTAATTAAGATAAAATATGAAATGAATTCATTTTTCCTGTATGACTTGAAATCACATGTGCTCTATCTGTGTGTGACTTTGAATCATGCCATTTTACAGACTGAAGGACAATGAGTTAAGCCCAAAATTCTATAATGAGAAGTTTAACTTTTCATCTAAATTCCATTATTATATGGAAATTTTCAATATTGGAGAAAAATTCTCTATAACCACTAGATGTATGGGTAGCTTGCATTTGTCTGCATTAGATTTCCACCTGTACTTGAAGTAGAACAACCTCAAAATTTTTTCAGCTAGGGCAGAAAATGCATTCATTTCACTCTCAAGTATGTATTGAGTACCCAACACCTGTTAGTAAATATATAAGCAAAATAGAGATAGAAAAATAAAACATATTATCTCTCTTCCCAAGGATCAATATACCACTGTGTACTATTTGATGCCATGGAAGTGATTGATATCATCTAGGTTGAAATTCAAGATTGAGACTGGAAGGTGGTGAAGGATAAAACCCAGGGGATACCAGCATTCAAGCATTAAGTAGGAGGGAAAAGATTATCCTTCTAAAGATTGAGGAATGGCCATAGGAGAAGAATAGGAAAGAATGGTGTCAAAAAAGAGAGCAATAGACATTCATGAAAGATATTGGCTAGATTTCAACAAGATGCCATTTACTTTTCATCCTTGTGTAACAAGAGTAATCTTTTTTAAATAGTCTTCAATTTACACTACTTTTCTCACCCCATATTCCCATCTAATATTTCAGTTTCAGGGAACTAGATGGAGGAGACATCAATTCAGATAATTGGAGATAACCATGGAGCATAGCCAGCCATTTCCCATCTCAGAAACTGTGATAAAACAGATGAGAGAGTAGAGGGATTGCTAATGGGTGAGATTCATAGATCCAAGCCTCCCCTCTCTGGACATTGGCCCGGAATTTGACAAATGTGTTAGATAAATTGAGAATGCCAAACAAATGAGGTTTTTGGACAAGTAATTGACCTACAAGGTGATTTCATGCCAACAAAGAGTACTTGCCAGTACATCTATGAGGGAGGCATGGTATAGTCAAGCAGGAAAAAGCCCTTGTTTTAATAGGATCATTGATGCCAAATTTAGAGCCAGCAGATCTGTCATGTGGCTTGATACACTGTGGCAAAGTGAGAGATCAGACAGCCAGAGGACACTGCAGGATAAGGCAAAGACTCAGAAACGTATAGAGCCTGAGGGAAGACAAGTAAGCAAAGGAAACCCCTGGTCTGAGCAAGCCAGGAATGAATAGGCCACAACTTAATCAGAAATCCCCAACAAATGACCATGGGCAGGTCAGCTCAACCATATTTCAAAGGAGAGAGCCCCATCATGCATCATATCACCAGCATAAATCTAGGAGATTCTATCTCCCCTATCACAAAAAGTCATAAATGCTTCTTTCTCACATCTCAGGGGAGGAATCTGAAAGTTCTGAGCTATTATTTCAAATGATTGAGTGAAATCTAAAGAGATTCTTTGGTGTTCATATATTCTACATTTTTAACTAAATTGATCTGTGTTTACTTTACCCTACTCTGCAACTACTCAGTGAATGAGGGTGATAGGAAGATAAATTAAGTTTTAGAAAATAAGGAAGTTGTATATTTTTCTGTACAAATATTATAAAGTGATTAATTTTTCAACCAATTATGCATCATTTGTTTTGTTTCTCATCCTCTGATATTTTTGCAAGGTTGACTCCTTATTTGAAAAACAGAGACAAGTTGGATGAATTAATGAGGTCAGATCTCTCTGTTGTCCAGAACTTTCTGTTATCAAGCACACACATATTTTTTGGATTCATAGGCATCCAAAAAATTTTAATTAATTACTGATGCTTTTTGTCAAAAGACTCTTATCAAAAAATATGCAATTGGTAGCCACTGGTAATTTTGCATATATCAATTTTTAGATACTTGGTAATTAATTCTAGATAAAATTTGGAAAACATAGTATGTGTAAAAGGATGAAGGAGGTCTGATGTAGAGGTATTTCTAGGAAAAGTGAATATAGATGGAATATTGGGCCAAGAGTATCCACGTGAAACATGGAATCAATGGACAATTCAAATAAAAGTTTCAAAGTATTAGAAAAGATACTTAAGTTAAGGGTAATACCATTAATATTTTTATTTAAAATGCACAAAGATTTTCAAAATATATAATATTCCACTGGACACTCACACCAACCTCAGGACATCTTATTATCTCTGTTTTATTGGTGAAAAGCCCATGATTCTAAATGGTAAAGTGATTTACACAAGGTCACATCCTATTATATGGCAGAATTAGTCCTAGAACACATGTCTTCTGCCTCCATGCCCATTTCTCTTCTGATTTTCATCACAGTAGCAACTTTTCAAAGTTAATAATTTTGCATAGGTCCAGTTTGATGTTTTTGAACATTCCAGGAAAAATAAGAATAAAATCTGAGATTAATTAAATCTCTTGAAATTGTAAATGGGTGTCTGTGGCCTCTTTCATTACAGGCTCACAATTTTTTTTTCTCTACTTGAACACACCTTAGTTTACAATGGACAGAATATATGTCCATAACTTATTGATAAAGAGATTATCCATACAATGTGCTTTGGTCAGTAAAATGTAGGAGGAAGTCAGAGGTTGTCAGTACCTAGGAAGGGTCCTATGAATAGTCAAGTGTCTCTATTTGTCTCTCTTAGTGCTGTTGCTAAACATCATGAGAAGAGCATGTCCTAATCAGCTACTAGTCCCAAAATGAGAGTCAGATAGAGCAACACTGAATTTAATCCTCAACTGATTTAAAGAATTGTGAATAAAAAATTTTTTTTTTACTATAGGCCACTGATATGTGGGGGTTGTTACATAGGATTATTGATGCAAGTTTCTGAGTAATGCAATATCTTTCATCAGTCCTGGAAAACTCCAAGTCATTATGTCTCTCCTCTCTCTCTCTCTCTCTCTCTCTCTCTCTCTCTCTCTCTCTCTCTCCCCCCCCCACTCTGTCTCTCTCACTCATATCTCTCCTAATTATACATATGCTAAACATTTTCACAGCTTACTCTGTTTTTTAGTCACAAATAAAAATTTCCATCTTTTAATTATTAAATACCGTACTTCAAATGATTTATTTTAGTCTATATCCTAGTTCATCAACTCTTTCTATAACTTTGTTTATTCTACATTTTAAAAATATTTATGGAGTTTTGTTTTTATAATTTCAAATTGACACTTTTTCAAATATATTATACCACTTTAATAAAGTCTTACTCCCTGTAAATATTATCAATCTGGTATTTTTTTAATTATAGTAAGGAGAACGGTTCTTAGTCTACATCTAATAATTTGATAATCTGAAGTCTTTACAGTTGGTTTCCTCTTTCTCTTGTTTTTTTTTTTTTTCCCTGATTGACAATCATTTCTTTGTGACTGATTATCTTCTTTTACTGGTTATATTTTTTAAAATTTTATCCCCACAAAAAAGATTCCATTTTTTATGTATGATACATGTTCTTTTCTGACAAATAGCTAGAAACATTACTTTTTCATGTTCATGTAAAACCATCTCAAGATTTCCTTTTTTGGACCACCCATGAGGTAGAATCCTGGAGTATAATTTTATACAAGGATTGGTTCTCTTCTGGTTTATATTAATCTGGAGGGTGAAGTCCAAGATATCAGGAGGTACTCCTGTTAGACTCTCCACTGTATGTGTGCCCTCAGTTATAATTCTGTCCCCCTTCACCATAAAGCAATTTTTAATTTTCTAGATCAATAAATGCCTAAAGAGCAAAACTAGCTTCTATGCTTGCTTGACCACTTGATTTCTGGCATCCCCTTTATATTACAATCTTATCATCTTCTTAGTGTTTTAAAGAGAAAATTTTATTTTTAATCCTTACCTAAGTTTTAAATTGCTTCCAGCAGGATGAGTGATCTGAATAACCTATTCCATCATTATCAGAAAAATGAAGTATCTCAGAGTTTTTCTAGGCCTGTTCATTATATTACTGTTTACCTGTTTAATTTCCTTTACTTCCATCAGCTTTCCCACTATTTTCTCATGTGTGCACTAGAATTGATTCTGACCCAATTTAAAGTACATTTGCAAAATCTAGAACAGCAAAAAGTCAGTGCTACTGTTAGTCCGACTCTCATCTTTTGCTTTAGTGCAGGTGGGAACAAACACTCATGTTGGATTTCAAATTAATAGAGCCACTTTTCTTCCCTTTTGAATAAGAGATCACGCCTAGAGAGTCTACAAAATTTTCTAGCATGGTATCACTGCCTTACTTTTCCAAGTTTCTTTTTCATTGCTGAAATCTTGTCTCTACTTTTCAAACTTCGTGGCTAATGTCACGTTTATTTAGGAGAGACCATCTTAATGTGTATGTCTGATCTTTATCTCTATGTTATTTTCTACAGAAAATCTAGTTAGTGTTTTATTGGTCTCATGTAAACCTAGTTTTACTTTCTGAACCTTTTTAATACTGACTTCTAATGGAATTATTTCCTTTCAAACTGCTTTCTGGATGCCAGATTCTCCCCCCTGACTTATTTTATCCCATCTCCTAAAGCTCCATATATGGTACACCCACAGTTTTCACAACTCTCATAAGCTAACTATAGTGCTACATCCTTGCCCTTTTTTGATGATGCTATCAACTTCATGAACTATTTCACAAATTTCCATGTCACAAGACACGACTCTTCATTTCAGGGGTAAAGAAAAAAGATGAAAATTAATCAGTTGATTTAACTATTTGTTTACACATTTTGGATAAGGCCTGTGATTTAAGGATGAATAAACCAGCTGAGTAAGCAGTATTTCTTAAAATAAAAATGTTTCATACCTATCCCATTTCATATGTATTACAAAGATGTATTGCCCTGCTAACCTTGAAGGTTGATTGTATTGACAAATTCTCTCTCAATGGAATTCAATGAAGTACTTCTCTCAATACTTTAGCTTACTTTTGCAAACTCACTCATGGGGGAAAGATATCAGACACAAAGTCTGAATTACAGCTGTGTTGTTTCAAAATGAATAATGTCTACTGAGTGAAACCCTGAGTAAAGCATTTAGTTTGCAGCATAAGGAAAATATTTGCGAGTGTTGCTGGAAAAGCTGACAGCCGTGCATATGCAGCTCCCTCTTAGACAGAGAAACATGGGAATGAGAGCAAATTGCTAATTTGGCTGGAAAAGTAAATGCAACTTTTGTAACTACGTCCGTAGTATCCAGAAGAATCTCTGTTTGATTACAAGTAACCCTCATCTGCTCTTATTTGTTTAAAAAATAAAGTGATGAACTTCTAAAATATTAAAACAAATCTCTGGTCTTAAATCCAGAGAGAAAAGATTTCCTGGAGAACAGGCAGTGAAAGCATTTTCGATGCTCAACACAATGTTATCGAAGACATAGGACACAAATTGAGTTAACTAGCCATCATTTCTACAAGTATGAGAAAGTAATATGTTTGTTGTGTTGACACAAGGAAAATGCAGATGATTTGAGACTGTATGTTCTAACTAGCAATTCATTATTCAGATAATATCTTAAAATTTCTTTATTGAAAATATGAGTTTTTCATTCAAATAAGCTCTCCATATTAATTAATATCAAAAGATAATAATAAAAGGTAGAGATAGTGGTAATGACTCTTTGGGAAGACTGGATTTAAAAATCCTAAGATATATGTATTTTTAACTCAATTTTTAAAAACTTGATCTAAATTAAGTCTACTGGCAAGAAATTGGTAGGTTTTAAGTTGGTTGGGTGGTGGGCACACAATGTAATAAAAAGATGACATACTCTAGAAATGTACACTTGAAACTTATACGATCCTACAAGTCATATTACTCCAATAGTTTAAAAATAAACAAATAAACAAACAAACATACATACAGTTGCCAAACAAAGCTCAGTTTATTATGTCTAAGGGGTATTTATTTGTTCTCATTTATGAATACAAATATGTGTGAAGATATGAGCATATATCTTGATGGGATTGAAGGAATACTGGTGTAGCAGTCGAAGTACTGCATTTTTAGCACCATCAAAAATTAGTTCTGTAACTCCCAATGAAGAGCAAAGACCCTTCTTTTTATGTTAAAGCTGCTTGAATGCCCTAAAAATATAATAGTCCAATGAATATGTCATTGCACAGGCAGACCAAAGTTTTCCATAAATCCAAGGATTTTCAAGAGTTAACCACAAGTATATATTGAGCTAAGACTTATATGACATGACCTTGCCTCAAGGAAGCAGAAGTCTAAGACAGATGATCTGTGAGGTCATTTTCAGTTTTTACTTTCTTTGATAGTTAAGTTCTAAAGTGAGTGCTCTGCCTGCATGCGCAATAAGACTTCAGATTTAGGAAAGTTAGGAGAAAAGTACAGTGCATACAGAGTTAACTGAAAGAAAATGAGCTAATGGACTCTAGGGAGGCAACCATATTGCAATATAAAACATTTTCTTGGCTTCTAAAGTAAGGATTGCTTTAATAATGTAATAAATGAAACAATATGAAAACAGAGAGCCAATATAGGTCAGTTAAAACTTGCTAGCAAGTTAATGAACCTAACCTCATTTTTAAAAAGCCATTTGTATGGACAAATGAGCACCCTCATTAACAAAATTAATTTAATACAGAGGTGTTTAAATTTAAAAAGTAAATTTTAGAAATAAATTTTATTAATTATTAAGGGTGATTGGGTTTTTAGATCATTTGAAAAAGTTGAAGTCATGGTTGGTCTGTTGGTATGAAAAGTCTTAGTGGTCAGTTTTGACTATTGTGGTTTGCTAGATCCATTATCATATTGTTAATTTGATAATGGAGCCTGATGACCATGCTCAAAATTAGTTGTGTCCTTTAGAGGTGATGTGAAGAAGTTCCTACCTCAATACATTTGGCACAATATGGGACCTGAGTGAAGAAAGAGGGGAAAGCAGAGAAGAGAAAGGAAATAGAGTCTCTGATGATTCAGCTGGAACAAATTCAATCCTCAGAGATTACCGACAAAAAGTCCTTTAGTTTTGCTTAAAATAACTATTTTTTGAATGTGTCAGACATATTTGAATTAAATTAAAACAATGATGAAATTAGAAAGCACTGCCAGTAAATTTGCCCACTGTCTGTCCTAACTTCTCTAAGGAAAAATTAAATAATGTTCCAGAGTTGAAAAGCAACTCTCTATTGTACTGTACCAGTATGACAAATTTGATAAGAGATTAGAAATACATATCAGCACATTATTACACCTTTCCTTTACCTAAGGAAATAGTAAGAATTATATGATGTAATATGTCAACAGATATAATTGCTTTGCAACACTACAAACTCAAAATACTATATTTAACAGACTCCTTTGTTGGCACACATCATTTTGTTAGCCATTATTATCACAAACATTCTTAATTTTAAGTCATTAACCTTACTATTTAAAACAGAAAGTGCTACAAAACAAAATTTCTGAGCTATTTGAAAATTCATGAAATAAGCTGCTACATGGATAATCTAATGTTGACATGGCCAGTTTTTCTACATTGGTTTATTTCAAAATTATTATGTTGTTCAATAAGCAAAATTGCTTATATTTGTAAAGAAGCCTAGTGATGCTAATACTGAAAACAGACCTTAAATCATTATTTCATTCATTCATTCATTCATTCATGAAATTGGGAACTGATTTTTTATTACAGTAAAACTTTAATGTCTGTATATTAAGAAAAAGAAAATATGAGGTTTTTTTTAAACAAAGCAACTAGTCATTTTAATAAGAAGAAAAAGACATTCTCCATACATCCTCTACCAAATAATTCACAAGCTATAGAGTTTATTTCTACAAGAACAGTATTTGAAAACTAGTGGATATTTACTAAAAGGTCGCTGTGTACAGCATATTGTGTATAATGGTTTGAGTTTCCTTTAGCTAAAAAAGGCAAATTAAAATGTTTTTGTTTCCTCTATAAGCTATAAAGAATTGAAATGAAAGAGAAAAATAAGGAAGAAGGAGGGAAAGAAACAAGAAATTCAGTAAATGAGTGGATCAAAAACCTGTGGTACATTTACACAATGGAATACTATGCAGCAGAAAGGAAGAAGGAACTCCTAACCTTCACAACAGAGTGGATGGAACTGGGGAGCATTATACTAAGTGAAATAATCCAGGTAGTGAAAGACAAATACTGTATGATCTCACCTATAAGTGGAACCTAATCAACAAAACAAACAAATGAGCGAAATAGAAAAAAGAGACAATCCAAGGCTTATTTCACTTAGCATAATGCTGTCCAGATCCATCCATGCTGTCACTATCCCATATCTTTTTTTAATTTTTAATTTTTAGTCTATAAAAATATTACCAAAATCTTATAAGTCTAAAATAAGGAAGTACTAGTTACCAATTAAAAGCACAAAATATGGCCCTGGCTGGTCTGGCTCAGTGGATTGATCTCCAGCCTGTGAAGCAAACTGTCACTGGCTCAATTCCCAGTCAGGGCACATGCCTGGGTTGCAGGCCAGGTCCCCAGTAGGGGGTGTGTGAGAAGCAACCAATCCATGTATCTCACACACTGATGTTTCTCTCCCTCTCTTTCTCCCTCCCTTCCCCTCTGTCTAAAAATAAATAAATAAAATCTTTAAAAAAAGCACAAAATATGCAACATCTAGTATTCTTTGTTCATTACTTTTGAAAGTCACATACACACCACCACAAAAAGTTCCTTATTGTTTTTTAGAGCAAATGTACATTCTTTTTCACCAATATGTCTACTGAATCAAGAAACTATATTTTATTTGAAAATTAATATAAAATTTTAAGTCTAATGTACAATGGAATTCTTACTAAAGTTCAAAAGATAAAACAAGACATAGAAATATACAAAAAAAAGGAACGAAAGAACTTAGATTGTTACATTACAGAGTCATTCTCTCTGGGCACTCTACTTCCCACAGCCTCTCACAATCAGGCAGGGTAAATGAATTTAAAGTAGAATCATGCTTAAATAAATACATTCTCAGCCACCCAAGTATCTGCTGATTCTGATGGCCCAGAAACATTGGTGAATGTTTTGCATTTCTGCTTTCTGACCTGGACTGAACTGGACACGCTGAAATAATGTGAGAAAGACTGTTTTTTGGCTAGAACTGGAAGTAAATCTGCCAGCACTCTCACGAGCAAGCCTTTCTTCTGTCCAGATCTGACTGAGAAGTCAAGTTATGTTAGACCCAGCCCTTCATCTGAACTATAGCTAGACTTTAAAACTTTTCTGAGAATCATAGAAATGTCTAGCCCAAATTTGAGGAAACAGAGATTTTAGGAGTGCTGATATTGCTAAAAGTTTAAAATATTTGATAAGTGAAAGAAATAAATTGTCAAAACATGTGTTGATGGATATGTTTTCTCATCCAGGTGAGATGGCCTGAAAGGAGCTCTTCACCTCTTTGTACCAAAATCACTCTAAGACAGTACTCCCTAGTAGAGGTATATGACACATATTAGTAACAGTCTCTCCTCCACATTCCACTGGGAAGAAGAGCATGCCAATAGTTAAATCTCCACTTAAGTCTTAGTATACTAACCTTGTAGTTTACTACCAGGATATTTAAGTTGACATAATTTTTTTAATTTATAAGTAATTCTAAACTTTAGTAATTTTTAAGATGATCTTTTCCCATGAAACATTATTTTCACTTTTAGAGTTATAAATTTTTCAGAGGAACAAAGAGTAATGACTAATATGAGGCTCCATGTTATTGTTAATATTCTAAAACATTTTTTTCTCCTGCTTATTTTTTATGTTCTTCAAACATAACTTGGTTCTCTTTTAGAATCATAAAATAGAGTTGAAAGATTTCTTCAAAGGTTAAGACATCCCAGATATCCATTTGAGAAAAAGAATGGCACATTATCCCTCTATTACCCAAACATTAGAGCTTGCCTCGGCCTATTTCCATGAGATAATCACAAATGGAGCCCATTTTTGCCTTTTCAGTCACCAGTGAAGAAGAAAAACAGCTGGCTCTTCTTTTATATACTATGAGATCAGGATCATCTCTCAATGTTTAATGAAGACTAAATAATAAAGATCCTTTGGACTTGACACTTTGCTTTTATTGCCAGCCCATTAATAACCATGTGGATGACCCCTGAAACTTTTCTAACTTGCTTTCCCTCTTATTTTGTAGCATTAGACACCCTCAGAGTGTCTTGAAAGGACTTAGTCATTTCTGAAGAACATATGTTTAAAGAATTTCTTTATGATTCTTATTTAAGTTTTTTTGTGTATTTACCTTACTTCTATAACAAGGATGACGCATAGTTGACATGTGTTCAAACCAAGTTTGTTTTCTTATCCATTTCCAGCAATGTTGTGTGAGTGTGCTGATGGTAGGCATTTTCTTCCCCATGTGTGCTATTTTAAGCCTCACTGTCAAATAAGAAGCTAAACACAGGATGGGGCAAAAGTAGGTTTACAGGTGTGAGCACATGAAACAGAGTTTATTCTTATATTATTATTTATTACTTATTGTAATATTTTCCAAAAGAACAACTGTAAACCAACTTTAGCCCTATCAAGTATTTACATTTGATTTGGACTTATAACCAATCTGATATCTACAAACACCGGATGTCTCCATGCCTGTCTGTATATAAAGTTAAATACTATCATTACCCATGGCAAAGATTCCAAAAACATCTAAATTCTACTTAATTATTAACTATATGTAAGAAAAAGATTTTTAATTTGAAGAGCACATTTCAGAATTGAATAAATAAGGATGAATTATCCTGTGAATATTGCTCCAAATCAGGTTGGAATTCCGCTTTTCAGTGGGCTGTACTGGTAGGTAATTACCTGTCAAGCAACCACAAGCAACCTTCTTCAAGGGTTGGTGAGCAAAACTGACTTTTGCCATTAGTGACAAATTCAAAAGTGTAGTAATCCAACATGTAATAAATTGATAGATAGATTTCAATATTGTTATTGTTTCATATAACTTCTATACCTTATAGATAAAAAGGGTGTTTAAGAATACCCATTAATAAGGAAATTGTTATTATCTATCTTGATTTTTTCTTTATTTTGGTTTAAAATATTTAATATGCTACTACTTTCATCAATACTCTTCTCTAAATAGCTATCTTTGGCTACAAGTGACAGAATACTTGACTGGCAGTGACTTAAACTATGAAAATATTTAAAGTTTACCTAACAAAAAACCCCTATATGTTGGTCCAGAAGTTGCAGAATGTCTCAGGGATCCAGGCTCTTTCTCTCTCTATGCTCTGCCATATTTTCATATTTCATATTTGTCTTCTGACTGATAGGTGTCTGCCATAGCTCAAGTTGTTATAATGTTCATCTTCACAGTAAGAAGATGGAGAAGAGGAATCTCATCTAACATTAGTCTCATATTTGATTCTTTTATTGTGAAATTTCTTTTCAGATTCACCTCCTCCCAGGAGAATTTCTGTCTAATACTTTGGTCACTTCCATCTTCAAGAAGTGTGCAAAAATGAGTTTCTGTCAAATGGGAATCGCCATGATTGGTATAATCACAATTTATTTTCTAGGTTTGGAAGTTTGCTTTAGCTTTTGGAGAACGAGATCTCTCAGTCCACTGTTTAAACAAACTGGAGTTTAGATAGCAGAAAAGTAACGCTTGGAAACAGCTGTTGAATGCCAGCCAAAATTGTCTGCCATGTGGCCATTTAAACAGGCACCATTTATAAGCAAACATGTCTTGGGGAAGATATAGTTCAAGGTTCATAGTTTCATCTAAAATGTACACATATATATATAATCTCATACATAAAACTGTTCTGAGCTGAAGAAAAGCTGGTATGTAAAAAAATCAAAAGGGCTCACTGTGTTTTCAGGTTCCACATGGATGTTTCACCTGAGGTGAGGGTGACTGGGGTCTCTGGGGGCCTGGCTAATACTGAAAAAGCTGCTGAGCCCACACGTCTTCCTCCTAACATGCTTTTCTGAGTAGTAATTATGGTCTCTGGACAGTAAGACATGGCCTCCCTCCCTCTAGAACCTCCCTCAATCCAATAAGTTTCCTATGTGAACAAGTCTCATCCCAATCCAAGCTCAGGAAGACTCAACCAGGCAGTGGATGTATCAAGTATGCAGTGCACTGTGTTGAAAGCTGTAACAAAATATGAATCTTTTTATACTTCACTTAGCTCATCTATAAAATGGAAATAATGATAGTAGTTCCATCATTGGATTGTTGTGAGGATTAAATTAGACAGTTACACATGATAAGAACCAAATCAATGTTGCTTTCTTATCTCATGCCTAACTACCCTCATTCCTGGCCACTCAGGTCCAGTTTCAGTAACTTCTTTGCCATTCCTCAATTGAGCAAGACACATTTCTACCTCTGTGCCTTTGCAGAAACAGTCCTATCTCCCTTGAATGCTTTCTCCACAGTTATCTGCCAGACTCACACTCTCTTCTTGTTCAAATATTCCTTCTCCCTGTGGCCTCCTATGATCAACCACTTATTTGATTATCCTCATCTTCAGTACCACTTCACTCCATTCCTGCTATCAGCAGTATGTGATAGAAATGGGTTCTTTGTGCCTCCCATATCTATTAGTTTTTTTACATCTATTCTTTTTCTCTTTGCTAAGGTCTGTCTGATCATCTTGCTCAACTTTATTTCTAACCACCTAGTGCTTTTTAAAAATTATATCTCTATTATTATCTTTTAAATTCTCTGTGTATTTTTAGTTTTTAAGAGTTCTTGGTGTATGACTACTCTTATTCCTTAATAACTTGTTTTGTCTTCTGGGTGATATATGCTCTCAAATATCACTAAGAATACATATTAGAGTTTTTTAACTCTCTACTATTTATGGCACTATTTCTATGTATTAGATCTGTTGTTTTATTTGTCTATCTTTGTTCTTCCCTTCCAGGGTGTTTGTATCTTTCAAAGAGTCTAATAATCCTTGGTTAACAACACCTGTTTATGAATAGAATTTGATTTGACTTAGCATAATAGCCATCATACTATTTCTTTTTTGGTAGTATATATCTGTCTACCTAATTAGAAAGGGCTTTTGATCCCCACATGAGTTGATGGATCCTGCTGAAAACCAAGCTTTCCTTTAGGGTATATATCTGGAAGTAGAAAGGCTAGCTCAACAATGCCACAGATGCCAGAATAACTTTGGAAGTAGACAGCTTTTCCACAAGCACTCTGACAGGCACTGTCTCTTCTTGTACTACTGTGGATTTATGGGATCCTTTCAAGTTCTTCTTTACTTCCTTTACTTCACTACACAGACCATGATTGCTCCTCTCCAAATCTATTACTCATCCTCTATAGAAAGTATGTCTTAGATTTCTATCTGTAAACAAGTGTTCTAGAATTCAGCTCCAAATATGAACCGGAGGGTAAGGAGCCACCTTAGACCATATGCATTCTTATAAGTCCTCCCAATCCTGCAACTTAGGTATCTACCAGCTCCAAACTTGGAATTTCCCTGAAACTCAGCTAGGAAAGATATCTCACTCATCTGCAGCATCTTAATCCTGCATCTGTTCCAAGCTGTGATTATTTTCACCAATCTGATTTATATAATATAACCCTTTCCACTTTCAGATTTCCAAAAGTTGGTCAAATTCTTGGTTTGCTAGAGGAATCCTCTCTTGTTTACAATATTCCTAGGAACTCATTATTTTTTAATATATTTACTGCCATTCAACATGATCTATGGATGGAAGAGAGGTACATGAGTATGTGTGCAGTTTGCCATATAGACTGAAAATCAGGATGAAAGTGTTAACTGTACAGTGACAAGAAACGTATTTCAAATGAAGAAATTAGAATACTGTAGGAGGAGTGGGAATGTGAATTAGGGGACTTCCTAAGAGAAATCACCATGCTATTCTTTATTAGTCAGTGTTTAACCACCAGTAAAAGGGATTTCACTATGTTTTTATATCCCATGACTTAGCTCTTCTTAATTCTCAGGACTTCTCATGAAATGTAATAAAATGCCCCCCCTGGAGTGAACTCATCTTTTTAGTCTATATCTAGAAATTTCAGGGAAGGCAAATGTGAAAATCATCCAGAAACCCAAGCTCCGGTCTGAAAGTCTCATGACAAAGAGGGCAATAAATTTCACTAAAGAAAAGGATGACAGACTTTTGGTCAAGATGGTGGCATAGATGGATATGGTTCTCCTCCTCCCACAACGACATCAAAATTAAAACTAAAATATAGAATGTCTATCGCTCAGAACCATCAGAAATTTAGTTGGATGGAAGTTTGAGAACTGTGGATTAAAGAAACCACATCCATTCAGACTGGCAGGATGGAGAGGGACGAAGAACAGACTGGTCAAACATCCACATGTAGTATATAAAAACTGGGGAAGGATGTCTTGGGAATGAGGAGTCCTAGCCCCACACCAGGACCCCCAGCCCAGGGTTCCAGTGCCAAGAAAATAAATCCCCACAACTTCTAGTTGCAAAAGAGACACACACAAAGAGACAGAGAGAGAGAGAGAGAGAGAGAGAGACAGAGAGAGACAGAGAGAGACAGAGAGAGAGAACTGAGTCAGTGGAAGAAACTTCTGGATCCCCAAGCAGTTTCTCTAAAGAACCCAAACACTACTAGGTACACAGACTCACCACCTATGAGCTCCAACACCAGGGTAGCAGCTTGAAAGGCATCAGTGGCATACAGGGAAGAACTTAAGTGTCTGGCATTAAGGTGACCAGAGGCCATTGTCTCTTTTCTGAGCCCTCCCCCTACTAAGCCAGCAAGCTGGTGCCATATCTGAGACTCCATCAACCTGGCTACAATTGTTTGCCACACTCTGGAGATCACCTGATACTCTGCACCACCAAACTTACTGACCTACCCAAGATGATTTTCCATATAAATGGTTTGTCTTAGCTCATGCTTCACAAATTCCTAAATTTTCTCAAACAAGCAACACCTGACCTCAATGAACCCCAAGCCCATCACTAGCAGCAGCCAGCCTAGATCCACAGTTTGGCTTTGCCTACAAATTTTGAAGCCTGGAACAAGTAGCAGCCATCTCAGAGTGCTTTATAGCTCAGGCAGGGTACCCTGAGAAATAGACAAGTGAAGGATGACCTTGGCCTGCACCACCTGGGAAACCCCAGAGCCTGAACACCCAGTGGGGATCTATAGACCACATCAAAGCAACACCACCATGCCACTGCATAGCTGATCCTCCACAGAAGGCAGAGGGTGGTGGTCAGTGGTATAGCAAGCCCTTGCAGCTGATGGGCCTGGGTGAATCCCTCCCATTGACCTGCCAGCAGCAATCAAGGCTCAACCACAAAAGGAGGTGTACTCAGCCCATGCTAAGGGCACACCTCGAGTACCCAGCTTGGGTGACAGTGGAGGCTGTGCCACTGGACCCTACAGGACACCTACTACATTTAGGCCAGGCTACCAAGACAGGGAGTCATAACAGCTCTACCTAATACATAGAAACAAAAACAGCGAGACTGCCAAAACAAATAGACAAAGAAACATGGTCCAAATGAAAGAACAGATCAAAACTCCAGAAAAAGAGCTAAGCAAAAGGGAGATAAGCAATCTGTCAGATGCAGGATTCAAAACACTGGTTATAAGATGCTCAAGGAACTTAGTGAGGACCTCAACAGCATAAAAATGATCCAGCCAGAAATGAAGGACACACTAATTGAAATAAAGAACAATGTACAGGAAAACAAGAGTAGCTGAGAATCCAATCAATGATCTGGAACATAAGGAAGGAAAAAACAACCAATCAGAACAACAAGAAGAAGAAAGAACCCAAAAAATGAGGATAATGTAAGTAGCCTCTGGGACAACATCAAGCATTCCAACATTCACATATCATAGGGGTGCCAGAAGGAGAAGAGAAAGAGCAAGAAATTGAAAATCTATTTGAAAAAAAAAAAATAATGAACAAAAATTCTTTAATTCGGTGAAGGAAATAGGCATGCAAGTCCAGGAAGTGCAGGGAGTCCCAAACAAGATGGATACAAAGAGACCCACTCCAAGACACATCATAATTAAAAAGCCAAAGGTTAAAGATAAAGTGAGAGTTGTAAAAGCAGCAAGAGGAAATAAGTTAGTTACTCACAGGGGAGCTCCCATGAGACAGTCAGATGATTTCTCAAAAGAAACTTTGCAAGCTAAAATGTATTGGCAAGAAATATTCAAAGTCATGAACAGCAGGGACCCACAGCCAAGACTGCTGTACCCAGCAGAGCTATCATTTAGAATCAAAGGGTAGATAAAGAGCTTCCCAAACAGGAAATAACTCAAGGAGTTCATACACCAAACCATTATTATATGAAATGTTAAAGTGACTTATCTAAGAAATAGAAGATTAAAACTATGAACAATAAAGTGGCAATAAATACGTATCTATCAACAAATGAACCAAAAAAAAAAAAAAAAAAAGAAAGAAAACAAACTAAACGAACAAGAAGAACAGACACAGAATCATGGATATGGAGAGGGTTTTGATGGATGCCAGATGGGAGGGGATTTTAGAGATATTCGTGAAGAGGTTAGAGGATTAAGAAGTGCAAATAGGTAGACCCCAAATAGCCATGGGGATGTATGGTACAGTATAGGAAATGGAGCAGCCAAAGAACTTATATACTTGACCAACGGACATGAACAATAGTGTGGGGATTGCCTGAGGGAGTGAGGGATGCTGGATGGATGGGGGGCAAATGGGGGAAATCAGAACAACTGTAATAGCACATTCAATAAATATAACTTAAAGGATAGTAAAATACAATAAAATAAAATGTTATTATTTTATCTCTTCCTATCACTATCCAATTCACTCCACGTTTTTCTTGGTACCCATTAGGCTACACTCTACAGGTACTATTCAACTCACACTGGTTAAGAGATAAAGACATACCATAGTTCATATAATAGTCCATTCCATAAGTTCATATAAATATAAGGCCAGATGGAAAGAGAGTTTCTTAATTAGTTGACCTAGAGACAATGACATAATCATAAATCTAGTTTATTTTAGTCTCTCCCTACTGCTGTCCATTCTTGTAGCTTCATCTAAGTCGATGTTTCTCAACTAAAATAAATCTTACTCCCAAGGAATATTTAATAATATCTGGGACATCTTTGATGATCTCAGCTGGAAGTTTTCTACTAGCACTTAGCTGTAGAGGCCAGGGATGCTGCTAAACATCCTACAATTGCACAATACAGAATTATTTGGTCAGAGTAACCCTGATATTTTATTGAATAATTTTAGTAATAAGGGCTACTTGTTTCTTTATTCATATTCGGTGGGAGAAAGAGATAGGAGACTAGTTTTTTTCTGTAACTTGTTTTTGAGAGTGATGATACTTCCTAGAAGCCTTTGAATACTTTCATGTCTTGTCAGATCAATTTGATTAGAGACTCATTCTTTAAACTAATCATTGGCAAAGGGGATGAGGTTGTCGGGCATATCTTAGAAAAATCAGGGTCCAGCTTTGGTCACAAAATTGCATGGGTGAGGTTCAGTAAACCAGATATTGAGGGGTCAGTCACAGTCATTATACTAATTAAATTTCTAATTAATCTATACTAGTAAATACTTGGATAATTACCATCTTAAGGAGTTAACTGGGAATTTGCTTACATGTTGTGCTAAGTGTTCAATCCTCTGATTATCTTTTTACATCTAAAATGCTGAATGGGAAAAACAGCCAAGAAATGACAGTTAAATTATGCTTCCTTCTATATATTTAGTAAGCACCAGAACTATCTTAGGCTTGAGTAGGTAGATACATTACTTTGAGATAAAGAAAGTTGAGATGAGAAATAAAAACACTACAGAAGGACAAGTTCCAGATGTCTGCTGAGATCATTCCTCAGATACATGACAATGTGTTATCTATCAATGGGACTGCAGAAAGCCTTCCATTAACAGTTGCCTTGCAACCAAAACACCAACAGCCCTACCATCTCATGAAAAGTATAGGATTCTGTCCATTGTTCTTTCTCCTTCTTTAAAAATCTTGGGCAGCAGCTGACTTAGTTTATTTACATGATTAAAAACAAAATCTGTATTAGTCAGAGTTCTCCAGAAACAGTAGTAGGATATAAAAAACAGATTTATTATGAGGAAGTGGCTCATACCATTATGGGAGGTTGAGAAGTCCCACCATTTGCCACGTGCAACCTGAAGACCCAGAAAAACTGGTAGTATAACTGAGTCTGAGTCCAAAGGTGTGAGAACCGGGGATCCAATAACGTATATCCCAGACTGAAGGAGTGAGAAGATGCAATGGGATGCCCTAGTTCCAGCAGTAAGGCAGGAAAACAGGGCTGAATTCTTCTTACCTCTGCCCTGTTTTATTCCAATCTTCCATGAACTAGATGATTATTTTATTTCTCTTTAAATAATTTTTCAAGGCCTTATAACTGCTTAGAACTATTTTATTATATATTGAAGCATTACAGCATGTTTGTTAAGACCATGATTTCTGGTGCTGGCCCATGCACCTGAGTTGGTTGCTTGTTGTCCTGCAAACCAAAAGGTCGCCAGGTCACTGGTTTCATCCCTGGTCAGGGCATATGCCTGGGGTGTGGGTTCAGTCCTCAACTGAGATACGTGCAAAAGGCAACCTGTTGATGTTCTCTCCCTCTGACTCCCTCCCTCCCCCTCTTTATACAATCAATTAAAAAAAATTTAAAAACACTATGAATTCTGAAATGAGCCTACAAGTTAGGATTCTGACTTTGCTACTTAGTTGTAATGATCTTGAATATGATATGTAAAACCTTTGTATTTCATTTCCTTAAGCATAAAATTTGAATGTTATAACATTCACTCCAAAGAAATGCAGTGAGAAGTGTTGAGAACAGTGCATGATACATGGTAAGTGTTAAAAATTAGTTATTACTATTATTTTCATTTTTTCCTACTGTTATTTTATAATGCAAGTCAATGAAAAGAGAATTTACCAACTTCCTCAACTCTAAAGTATTTTTGCTGGATATATTCATTTTATTTAGAATTTTGGTAATAATATATAACAGAGATGGATTGATGCTACAACATAAGTCAAAGGTGGACTATGTTGAAGATGATAAATAATTTTGCTCAATGGTATATTATTGTATGCTATGTGAGCTCCTGTTTATCTACCAACACAAAAACTTTTAATTATCTTATCCATGTAAAAACTTCGGTCTTTGAAAACAAAGCAATTTTCCAGGGAAAAGCACCTTTAAAATTGTGATTTACTTCACATAAATGTGGGAAGGAGAACATACAAACTATGATTTGATGATGCTTTTTGCATCTGGACAGCCTGACTTGGAGGGGGATATGAGGTATTAGTTAATAATCTGGAAAAAGTTGATGTACTTGAGTATGGTGTGTGGGTGGATTAGGAAAAGGGGAAGTAGACATGAGAAGATGAGACTGGAGCATACTGGGAAGATCACAGTCAGAAGTATGCTTAGGGGTGAGTGATATTGATATAAAGTGTGGTGAGGGGTTGTTTCCAAATTCACACTCATAGTTGAGAAAGGGCTGTACCAGGAAGTGCTGATGATTGTATTTGGGAAAATTGTTTAGAAATTATTCATTTTATTTAGACCGAGACGTAGGATCAGTGCTGGAAAGGACAAAAATTCTGTCTCCAAAATCATCCAAAACAGATGATGGCTGTCTATGCTAATTTTGAAGCTTCCCAAGGGACATTTCCCACAAGGTAATGGAACTCCAGACTATACATGACAGCCATCATCAACACATGTACATTTTAGTGTCATTAAAGCAAATATGAAAGCAAATATGCTGTGGCATTTAATAAATTAACATTTGCATCAAACTGGACAATCTTATTATATCTTACTTTTATTGCTTTAATTTATTTGAGTCATCAGTTTAAAGTAAAAAAAAAAAAATCACTTCTTTGTTTTAAGTTAGAGACTGTAGGGGGTTTGTGCCTCCCTCATTTGTTGTGCTGGCTTTAATGTCTTGAGTTTTTTTCTCAAAAACTCAATTTTAGTATTAAGTTCCTAGTGCAATTGCATTCTCTAGTCATGAAAATTGTTAGGGATGGAAAACCATAATTAAGTTAAGATGTTTCCTTGTCTATCATCTTGAATTATTTTCTTACAGGATTTTGTAGAGGAGGTGGAAATCGAAAAATAAAGAACAAATCTAAGGACCAATTAAAAAATAAATCAGCAAAGACAAAAGAGGCAGCACAAAGATAGGTAAAATAAATTTGGAACAAATGTTTTTTAGAAAATTAATTTTTAATATAATAATCTGTTTGGAATGTTAGCCATCCTTTTTAAAATTTTTACTTTTATTGTATTTTATTGAGTATGCTATAACAGTTGTCCTGATTTTTCCCCCTTTGCCCCCCATCCACCCAGCATCCCCCACTCCCTCAGGCAATCTCCACACTACTGTTCATGTCCATGGGTCACGTGTAGGCTGCTCCATTTCCTACACTGTACTGTACATCTCCATGGCTATTTGGGGACTACCTGTTTATACTTCTTAATCCTCTAACCTCTTCACACATACCCCTAAAACCCCCTCCCATCTGGCATCCATCAAAACCCTCTCTATATCCATGATTCTGTGTCTGTTCTTCTTGTTCATTTAGTTTGTTTTCTTTCTTTTTATTTTTTGGTTCATTTGTTGATAGATACGTATTTATTGCCACTTTATTGTTCATAGTTTTAATCTTCTATTTCTTAGATAAGTCACTTTAACATTTCATATAATAATGGTTTGGTGTATGAACTCCTTGAGTTATTTCCTGTTTGGGAAGCTCTTTATCTACCCTTTGATTCTAAATGATAGCTCTGCTGGGTACAGCAGTCTTGGCTGTGGGTCCCTGCTGTTCATGACTTTGAATATTTCTTGCCAATACATTTTAGCTTGCAAAGTTTCTTTTGAGAAATCATCTGACTGTCTCATGGGAGCTCCCCTGTGAGTAACTAACTTATTTCCTCTTGCTGCTTTTACAATTCTCACTTTATCTTTAACCTTTGGCTTTTTAATTATGATGTGTCTTGGAGTGGGTCTCTTTGTATCCATCTTGTTTGGGACTCCCTGCACTTCCTGGACTTGTATGCCTATTTCCTTCACCGAATTAAAGAATTTTTGTTCATTATTTTTTTTTCAAATAGATTTTCAATTTCTTGCTCTTTCTCTTCTCCTTCTGGCACCCCTATGATATGTGAATGTTGGAATGCTTGATGTTGTCCCAGAGGCTACTTACATTATCCTCATTTTTTGGGTTCTTTCTTCTTCTTGTTGTTCTGATTGGTTGTTTTTTCCTTCCTTATGTTCCAGATCATTGATTGGATTCTCAGCTACTCTTGTTTTCCTGTACATTGTTCTTTATTTCAATTAGTGTGTCCTTCATTTCTGGCTGGATCATTTTTATGCTGTTGAGGTCCTCACTAAGTTCCTTGAGCATCTTATAACCAGTGTTTTGAACCCTGCATCTGACAGATTGCTTATCTCCTTTTGCTTAGCTCTTTTTCTGGAGTTTTGATCTGTTCTTTCATTTGGACCATGTTTCTTTGTCTATTTGTTTTGGCAGTCTCGCTGTTTTTGTTTCTATGTATTAGGTAGAGCTGTTATGACTCCCTGTCTTGATAGCCTGGCCTAATATAGTAGGTGTCCTGTAGGGTCCAGTGGCACAGCCTCCACTGTCACCCAAGCTGGGTACTCGAGGTGTGCCCTTAGCATGGGCTGAGTACACCTCCTTTTGTGGTTGAGCCTTGATTGCTGCTGGCAGGTCAATGGGAGGGATTCACCCAGGCCCATCAGCTGCAAGGGCTTGCTATACCACTGACCACCACCCTCTGCCTTCTGTGGAGGATCAGCTATGCAGTGGCATGGTGGTGTTGCTTTGATGTGGTCTATAGATCCCCACTGGGTGTTCAGGCTCTGGGGTTTCCCAGGTGGTGCAGGCCAAGGTCATCCTTCACTTGTCTATTTCTCAGGGTACCCTGCCTGAGCTATAAAGCACTCTGAGATGGCTGCTACTTGTTCCAGGCTTCAAGATTTGTAGGCAAAGCCAAACTGTGAATCTAGGCTGGCTGCTGCTAGTGCCATGCTGGGGTCATATAGCAAAATGTATGCAGCTAGGGCTCACTGAGGTTGGTTATGGCTTGTTTGAGAAGTTTTAGGAATCTGTGAAGCATGAACCAAGACCAGCCATTCATATGGAAAACCTACTGTTAATAGCTGTAAGTTGGGCGGGATGGAGCCATACGGGATCTCCAGGGCAAGTCAAACAGTGCTCTCCAGGTTGTAGATATGGCATCTACCTGTTGGCTCTGTGGCTTTATAGGGGAGGTATCAGAAAAAGGACAATGGACTTTGCTCAGCATTTTGTCTGAGAGAAAGCTGTCTCTCTTGATGCCAGACACTTCAGTTCCTCCCCATATTCCACTGGTGCTTTTCTATTGCTACCCTGGTGCTGGAATTTAAAGATACTGAATCTGAATAAATCCATGTGTAGATTCTTTGCAAGGAACTGTTTAGTACTCTAGAATTTTATTCGACTGACTCAGTTTCTTCTAGTTTTTACATGGAACTTATCTTCCTGGCACTGGAACCCTGGGCTGGAGGTTCTAGTGTGGGGCTGGGGCTCCTTGCTCCCAAGATATCCCTCCCAAATTTTTAACCACTACACGTGGACATGGGACCAGCTCATTCCACATTTCTGTTCCTCCTACCAGTCTGGATGGATGTTGTTTTTTCATTTTGTAGTTGTCAGACTTCCATTCAACTTGATTTCTGACCATTTTAATTGATGGTTGCTCTATAATTTAGTTGTAATTTTGATATGGTTGTAGAAGGAGGCAAGCTGTATTTACCTATGCTGTCATCTTGACCAGAAGTCCCTTCCCTAAAAAGGACAAGATTTTAAAGCAAAGGCATGTGAAAGAGAAAGGGATAGGCATGTAACAGTTATTAACTTGGGGAAAAAGTAGAGAATAGGTTGTTGAAAGAGATAAGAAAAGGGGCAGGGCACAAAACAAATTTACTCTATTAGAATTTTAGACTAATACTATCACCTATTTTATTATTTGTTTCAATAGTAAACCCAATACATCTGCATAGTACATTTTTCCTTTCACTCGCCTAAATAACTTTACATGTCTAATCTCCTCAGACCATAGTTGTCTCCCCATTTTCACTGTTAGCCAATGGCATTGTTCCCTACTTCACTCAGAAAACAAAAGAATGGAAATGAAAACTACAGGCTCCCACATCCAAATCTATTCACCAACCAAAATCTTTATCCATACACTGTAGCTTGCTACCTGTACTATAGAAGAACCATTCCAATCTCTTCATTTGTGCAATAAATCTCATTCCATTTCTCCTACTAAAACTTATAGTCTCACAAATTTTCCCTCTCTGTCTTCCCTATATCATTCCAATCAGTATACAAGCGCACTGCAATCTAACAGCGTCTATCTATCTATCTATAGACTTATTATAAGGAATTGGCTCATGCACTTAATGGAGACTGAGAAGTCCCAAGATTGGCAGTTGGTGGAACTAATGATGTAAGTTTCAGCCTGAATCCAAAAGCAAGAAAAGAACAATGTCCCAGCTCAAAAACAATCAGACAGAGAAAGACATTGTCCTTTTCTTAGCTTAAAAATTTATTCAGGGCTTTAATGAGTTGGATGAAGCCTGTTTACATTGGGAGGGAAATCTTTGTCTACTAATTCAAATATTAATTTCATCCAGAAACATACTTATAGACACATCCAGAATAATATGCAAGCAAATATCCGGACACTCCATGACCCAGTCAAGATGACACATAAAATTAACCATCACACACATTAAATTAAAAAAGTAATAACCTTTCATGGCCTCACTTTCTCCTCCAGCAATAGCTCCATTTATCCGCTTTCTTTCCCAACAACTTCTCAAGGGTTACCTCATCAGAGCTCTTTGTACTCAATATCTCTAACTTTCTGCCCATTGTACTCTTTTAATGTCACTTCAAACTTCCACTCCCATTTCTCCACCAAAGCTGCCTTTATTAAAATTAGTTATGACTCTATGTTGTTACACTTGATTGTTAATTCACAGTCCTCAATTTAAATTATTAATCAAGAGAATGAAACAAAGGTGATCATCCTCTCTGCCTCAATGTATTTTCCCCATTTAACTTTCTACCTTACTGCCAGCCTCAGGTTATTTTACTGGTCCCTCCTCATCTCATTTATACCGATCCTGAGCCTTGTATCTCACTTCCTGGTTCTATTCTTTTCTCTATTCAAACACACTACTTTTGTGATTTTATCTAATCACTTATAAATTTTATATGCTACCTTCCAAATTTATAGTTCCAACTCAGATCTCTCCCTCTCTCTCTCAAATCTGAAATATGTAATATTGTCTTGATGGTCTAATATCTCAAATATAATAAGTCCAAACCTGTACTCTTGATTTCCTTCCACCCAAACTAGATCTACCCAAAGTCTATCTTTCTAAATTGAAGACAAAATTATCCTTTTAATTCTCAGACAAAAAGCTTTAAAATAATTTATGACTTTTCTCTTTCCCTTGCTTTCCATATGTATACAGATTTAGTCTGTAAGGAAGTTCAGTTAAGTCTATCATCAGATAATAAATAGAATAAAGAGAATGATGGTGATTAGAGCAAATATCAATGATATAGTGTAAGATATATGTGCATAGATTTATTTTCCAGAGGTTAAACAGAGGTTAAGCTGGTGGTTAAACATTTAGTATCATATCACTGAACTCTGGGCACATCTCTTAACTCTGAAAATTTCTTTGACGGTTTCACATCTGAAAATGAATGACTAAGAATTACCTCATAAATTCAATTTGATAATTAATGAGGTAACCTAAAAACTGCCCAACCTAGTGCCTAATAAAACATGGCAACTATCATGGCAAAGATCATAGTCACTGTTTCTAGTATTTTTGCTATTACTGGATGATCATGTCTGGTTCCTGCTGCTCAATTTCCTCCTACCATTCCCCACCTTCCTCACAGGTCTCAGAGAAGGTTATCTGAAACATATCTGTCCCAGGTATTGTTCCCCCCGGTATTTTTTTCTTTCTGTTCTAGTTTACTAACCTCAAAACAAGAGGTCAAGTCTTTATTTCTTTCTAGGCTTTAATGTTTTCCTCAGCAAATGAGAGATAGCATAGTGTCCTGCAAACAATGGCATGCATGTGCTTTTGTAAATAACTGCATGTATCCACTGAGCACTGCTTCTGATTCCAGCATTTTATTATATTAGGGAATTAAAAACTCTTCTAACATTGAAAAATAATTCTGTCTTTATTTTTCCTTGAAAATTGCTGGAAAACACCACACGGTAAAAATTTCCTCTAAGTCTACCATTAAAAAAGAACATAGCTGTAAGAGATAAGGAGTAAAAGCCTCCTTCACATCGCCCATACCCATATCCAGACCATCACATCTTATCTCCTGAAGGCAACTGCTTATGGGTTGAAGTTTATTTTTCCTACCATGTTTACATGAAAATTTTTGAAAGAAAAATTTTAAAAAGACAGGAAATTAATAATAAAACATAACTAGTGCTATTCTAAGTTCTACGCACTTTTTGTTTATAAAGATTTACACACAGAGATATATACACATAGAAATAGAATGTCAAGGTCTTCATATAAAATATGTATATGTTGTGCATATAAGTATATAATATAAAAGCTCTATTTTCCACAAAATAATGTATATATTAATCTTATCATTGTCATTAATATAACTAAGTACATATCTGCCATGTCTATCATATCATATTGTTGACATTTTGATTCTGTCCTATATAATCCCAAAAATTCTACTCTGCAAATGATATCTTTTTTTCATTTCTATGTGTTAATCCTTTTTATTCTGTTTTTGTGAATATCTTTTTTACTTCATTTTACAACTCATGGAATTCTGACTCTCAGTGAACTGGAATAAAATTCTGACCTCATGATTTAGTAGCTGTAGAAATTTAGAATCTATGAGTCTCAATTTTTTCATGTTTATGTGGAACTGTGTGAGTTGCTGCACGGAAATTTTTAATGAATTGGGAGAAGATATAGAAAACCCTAGGAAGGCCTCTGTTCTCAGTAAATGTTAAATTACCTGTTCTGTGAGCTAACGAGTAAGGATGGCAGCATAACACATATACAGGGAAGGAAAAGTAGGTTTATAGTTGTTTGTATGGCAAATCATGCAATAATTAATAAATAACCATATAAGAATAAACTCTGTTTCTCATACAACTGTAAACCTACTTTTGTCTCACCCTGTATATGCTTTTACATGGATCATGGTGCCCTTTTTCATGAGTTACAGTGGAAAAGTCCAATGGTATCTAAAAATAGCAAGGGTGATATAAATACCACACTAAATAAAATATTTTGGACTATTAGTACTTTAATAATAGCAACCGCTATGGAGTGAATCTCCTGGCTGAGGTAACTTTCCAGAAATCTGTCTTTTGCATAACAGGACTTTTTGATCCAAACATGTGTTCCTATGAACCTTGCCCAGGACTCCTTATTTATAACTACACCATGCCAGTGTAGCTTTTCTTACATATAATCTTTAAAACATATTTTCAGTCGAATAGCTACTACTATTTCCTTTTCTGAATTTCTTTCTAGGACACATGGAAAGGAGGAAGGCCACTGTTTATGTAGCCAAGCATCCTCCATGTCCAGAAATTTCCTTTGGCAGTCAGCGCAGTAAGTTTCTAAGCATGATGAGAATACCCACTACATTGTGAATTTGAATGTATTAGCAATATGCCTAGGATAAGCTAATTTTAAATAAATGTTAAATAAATGAATGAAAAAATGAAAGAATAAGAATTAGTGTTAACTTTTTTAAAAAGAAGTCCCTTGGGAAATAGCACCTTAAAAAACTGCAAAATGTTTCAATTCAAAATATAACTTATCCATCCACCTACCCATTCATTCAATACATATTTATTTAGGTTTATTATTTTCCAGGCAAGTAACTGAATATTGTACTCAGTTTGACAGGCTGGTCCACTTGGAGATTGCAATCTGTAGAGGAGATGAATATTGAATATGATTCCAAAAATACTGAGAGTGATGAAGTTAAACTATAAGTATATAATAGGAAATGAAAATATAGAAACATCATATTTATTTATAAAAGTATAGGAATCAGTGTATTGAATGATCCTTAATCTACATCTGTACTGTTTATGTTCTAGAATAACAATTGAATATATCATGATCAAGTTCCACATGTTGGATGATCTAAATTATAGTTCAAGTTCTAATGAAAATAAGTGTATTGTAAACTTATCAACTGCAAAGTTGAAGGATGATGTGTACTATCAGAGGAACCACTTCAGATTCATCTGTTTGGAACTTGGCTGTTCTCTTTCATAAAGTAAACATTTCCTTCTTGATCATTAGCTAAAAACACTACTAAACCAAAATAGCTAAATCTTTAAATGCTAACATACTATAACCCATAAAATCCTGAGTGGACACAAGTACCCCAAAAAGAAAACAAATATGCTCAAAATTGTAAAAGCAATCAAAACAACAAAATATACTATAATTCAATGTAGGAAAATATACTAAAAGAAAAATTACAGATGAATTCCACAGAAGTCTGAAGGGCCTAGATAGATAATTAAGAAAAGGATACTTTTAGACCAGGCTGAATTTCTAACCTGAACATCAGTAACTTTTGAAATAAAGCAAATAATTAGCATGCAGAATGCTCATCCTTGCTGATAGTTACCAAATCTTTTACTGCCTTGTCCTCCTAATTTTCTGGCAATGATAATAGGACTCTCAAGATCCCTCAGCTTCTGCCCACACAAATTACATGAGGAGCTCTAGATTAGATCCCTATAAGCAGCATGTATCAGCCTGGGGAAACTTTCCCACTCTGGTACAGTCTGTAGAGCCCCTCCCATCACTTCCCACCCCCATTAAATAATCCTCTCAAGGAGCTCAGGCTTTAGGGAAAACAAAATTCAGAAAGGGGAATAAACCTTTCCTTGAGGCAAGGGATTGGGAAGGCTTGGGTTTCTCCTTAAGAAAGGGAAAGGAAAACATACAGTGAACACAAAATACGTATGACTATTCCAACATACCCCCTACAATCTCCATCTCATTAGATAAATTCTTTTTGGATCCTTCTCATTAGAATGTTTAAATCCTTAAATATCTCCATCACCCTAGAAAACAAAAATAAAAACATTATATGTCCTCATTATGAATGACATCTACCTTATCAAATTCGTGTCAGACTTTCCCCCTCAGCCTCCTTAGTTATTGACCCAATTTTTGTATGGGAATAAGCTTCTATAAAAAGTTCAATGCTGATTGAATTTCTTAGCTGTCTTCAACATCTTGGGTCACCTCCTCACTTAAACATTCCCTAATCTTTGCTTGTGTGACAAACCACTTCTTGGTTATACCCCTGAGAGGACAAAGCCAGCCCCCTCTGCTATTGTGGTACCATTGCAGAACAGGCCTATGAACTTGTTAAATATGACTGTCATTTTACTCTTCTGAGCTTATGAGACCAGAGCTGGAAATTACTGGAAAGCAAGAACAGAACATGACTAACTGCCCTCCATAGCCACAGGCAAGAGGTAACAGTGAAGCAAAATGCAACCTATGAGAAACCGAGCAAAACCTCCTGTTACAACATCCCCAACAACCCAGAGACCACACAGCAGCAACCACCCCACTTTTTTATAACCTAATTATAATCCAATAAAAGCTCAAAGCTCCCACCCCTCAAAGTTGGTACATAGCTCCACAACTAGCCCTTTCCCTCTCTTGGGAAAGTAAAATAAAAATTTTGCTTTCTGCCCTTTCTTCTCTTTGTGAATTCTTTCACAGCCTGTGTCACCGACCCCCCCTAACATTCCTTACTCTGATTAACTCTCAACCTCCTCAACCCAACTGTTAGAGTTTGTCAAGGCTACACTGAAAGTCTTCTTCTCATTCTACTCTCTCACCTAAATCTATAGCTTCGATTACCAATTTATTCAATTGGTGACTATACACCCATGTCTTCCAAATTTACATATTTAACCCCAGATAATTTCATTGGTTTTCAAACCTATATATGGAACTACTACATATAGCTCCCACCTTATCCATGGGAGCTATGTTCCAAGACCAGCAATGGATGCCTGAAACAGCAGATAACACAAACCCTGTGTATACCATGTGTGTATATGTATATGTATATATACACACATATATGCACATACCTATTATAAAGTTTAATTTAAAAATTAGGCACAGTAAGAGATTGACAATAATAAAACAATTATAACAATATATATAATAAAAGTTATATGAATATAGTCTTTTTGCCTCTGTCTCAGCAAATTAGCACAAATTTATTTTTTCTTCTTCATAATTTTATTGATAGATGATTCAATCTTACTGTAGATATTAACAACCTCAGCTTGATTTTAATCTTTCCTTATTAAGTTGAAAACTCTTATTTTTTGCTTAAATCAAGCACTTTACTTTATGCCAAAGTTTCTCTTTGGCATATCCGAATTGCCAACATCACCATTCTCATGCTTTGGAGCCATTATTAAGTAAAATAAAGGTCACTGGAACACAGCACTGTGATACCACAACAGTCAGTCAATTTGATAACCAAGAAGTCTATTATGTGACTAATAAGCATGAGCATACACAGTGTGGATATGCTAGACAAAGGGACAATTAATGTCCAAGGCTGGATTGAGCCCAACAGGAGAGACTGCATCCCACCACTTAGAGTGGTGCTCAATTTACAAGGTATGAATTGCTTATTTCTGGAATTTTCCATTTAATGTTTTCAAACTGCAGTTGACTGCAGGTAACTGAAACTGTGAAGAGTAAAGCTGTGGATAAGGGGGACTGCTGTACCGCTCCACTTGGATGTCTCAGATGCACCTCAAACTCAACATGGCCAACACCTTCTTCCTGAATTTCCTCCAACAAATCCTTCTCCACAAAACAACAATCTGGTCCTCTTCCGATGTTTCCTGTCTCAATACAGTGATCACCAATATGCTACTTGTAAAAATTAGAAACGAAATAATGTTATTTCGTACTCCCATGTTCAGCCAAATCTTTAGACTTTAATTCCTAAATATGTCTTAAATGTATTCACTTTACTTTATCCTGTCTTTCACAATCTTGGTATAGGCCTCCATTCTCCCAAGGCTTGATTTCTCAATTGCCTAATGATTGGTTTCTTCATATCTATTCATTCCAGTTCAGTTATTTCTTCTTACTACCACCTAAGCAATGTTTTGAAAGATAAAATTTCATCACATTTTTCCCTTGCTTAGAAAATCTTCAAAGGCTTTATAGCCCACTGAGAATAAAGGTTTGTACCTTCATGTGGCAAGCAGTGCCTTACATGGTTTCACCCCTCCCTGCACCTCCAGTTTTGCCTTCCACCACCCACGCTTGCTCTTTATTCCTACTTCACTGCAACTTTTCCCAGTTCTTCGAAATGGCATACTCTTTCCCACCATAGTGCTTTTGCTCAAACTTTTCTCTCTGCCTAGGATCCTCTCTGTTATTTTCTCAACTTTGAGGAGTAGTTATTTAGGTCCAAATTCATTTCCTGAGAGAACTTCTGAACATCACATAAAATCTTTTGTTACATATTCTGGTAGCAAACATGCCAATTCTTCATATCACTTAATATTGTTATGTATCAATTAATAATTCATGTAATAGTCTGATTAATGTTTTTCTTTCCTAATACTCTTCTGTGATGGCAGACACCATGATTGCTTTTGTCACAATTAGGGTCTAGCACAGAGCCTGCCATATAATCGATGTTTAATAAGTTTTTATAGTATGAAAATCCTTTAAGTATAGAAATTAGTTAATCTGAAATATGGAAATAATTAAATGCCTTTTTAAATCAATTTTGTACCTTTGCTCTACCTAGATACATCTTGATCAAGTAAAATCGAATTAAAAGATGCCTATTTGTTTTTTACCCATGTTTTTGAACGTCTGGTTGGCAGCAGAACAAGACGTAGTGACATAGAACTTTGTATTTGTCCTACTTCTTTAGTTTCATAAAAAATTCTGGCTTGATTATGTACCTGTGAGTTGAACCTTGTTGGCATATGTATATCCATATATTTTTATCATAAAATGTAATGATAAAATACTTAAAGGAGCTGGGCACATCCCATCAGTGAAATTGAGATTTAGAGTGGTCTTTTTCAAAATTTAGAAATAGATAATTTTGACACCTCTTAATACTAGTAAGCCCTGAAGTGATAGGATGTTATACTTTAACTTAAATGTGACTGGAAAGAAGTAATGGGAATTTTCTGGGCAATGCTTTATTGTGCTTTTGAGGCAGCATGTGATTTTAATTTTGTTAGGTAAAGCTGTAATAGAGCTGGCTGGTTTACCAGCAACCATGTTGGACGCACACACACACAGAAAGAGAGACATTATTTTGAGTGGTTTATACTTTTCAGGACAGTTACTGCCAATATTGAGCTGTTTGCAAGCCATGAAAAACAATCAGAGGCCGCTGATCAAGAATCTATACCCATAAGGTTACATCGTTAATACCCTACCATAATCAATTCTTTGGAAATCAATGTATATATTTGATTCACTTTATAATTTTATTTTTACATGTTTATTAGGTGTTCATTGACTGTAAGACTGAGTGTCTATGAGTCATAAAATTCTCAGCTGAATGTGTCCTACGAAGTAATAAAGACATTATTATGTGCCACTTTACTGCTAATACCTTGAATCAAAGTTTGTATATGACACTCTTTTTTAAAAGCTATAAAAATGGTTACACAGAAAGAAGCACTAAAACCAGATTCTGAGTACTTTCAAATAAGAAAAATGACAAATGCACATTTGGCTTACAAACTAAAGACCTCTCTGCATTTATTCAACAAATAAATCTACCAGATACCACACTGAGAGCTAAGAATGTTCCTAACCTCATACACTTTAATCTAGGTCTCTCTCCAAGAATTTTAACTCCAATTTTGGTAAATCCCTTCCTATAGAAATATACTTTTACTCTCAATCATTGAACTTGTATTATAATTCTTATTATATCCAAATAGTATTTGAGGCTGTTATTTAATAGTTTGTTTATGCTATACACACCTGATAAATTAAATAAATGTTTTGATTTCTTACTAGTTGATTGTGTCATATTTTTAAAAATATCATCTTATATGTACATCAAATAAAATACAAAACAGATACTGTGCTTAGAAGGCAATTGGTTTTCAATTCCTTTCAGTAGCAGAGATTTCATATTTTAAATTACTCTAGGTATTTATAAAAACAGATTTTCTCATCTGTTTCTCATCATTATTTATACACCTTCTGGATCCCCACAAGTTGGCAGGAATCTGCAAGGTTATGTTGTTGGAGAGAAGTATTCATACTGCCAGAGGGGAGCATGAATGAACAGGGTGTGTTCAGGGATCTGCAGAAGTGTTTTTCTTGAACTGTATTGACTGTTCTTTGATGCCAGTTGACTCATGCAAAATCACACACCCTTCCAGCACAATGAAGGAATAAGGTGTCTATTCTCCGTCCATGTTATTTCAGTGAATTTTGAAAACCAGCTGTCCTATCCAAGAACTATTTTTCTTTCTCTGTTCATCACAAAATGGTATTTTGCATTATAGATAGAAATACTTCATGTACAACTACTACTATTGGTAGTTGATGTCAGTGGACAAAATGAGCCATGCATGCCTCATCTTAACACTCCTCCCCCTTTATAATTGTCAATGACACAAATGCCTCCTAATCTGACCTCACTATGACAGGAAGTTCCTAAAGGACAAGGAATATACTGGGTTGGCAAAAAGTTCATTTAGTTTTTTCCGTAAAATAAAAGACACATTTTTCATTGTCACCAATAACTTTATTGATCTGGATATTTTGAGTATGTTGGCTACTTCCCGCTATGGGCTTCCAGTGGGTAGAGGCCAGGGGTGCTGTGAAACCTCTTCCAATGCATAAGACAGCCCCGCAGCAAATATTCATTTGACCAAAATGTCAATACTACCAAGTAACTTCACAAACTACTTTTGACACTTTCAATCAGTCACAGCACCTTCTCCATACACTGCACAAATCATTTTTTGTGTTTCAGTTACATATTTACCTTTCTTGAAATAATGAAGCATAACATGCTGAAAATGTTGTATATTTTTTACCATCTTCAGTATTAAAGTGGCTGCACAAAAATGCACCAATTTTTATGTTTTTTTTTTTTAAATGCACGCTGATATGACAGCTGTCACAATATGATCTAACAAAATTGTTTCAAATGAAGTTAAAGACAATTAAGCTCTACTAAAGCTATCATACAAAGGAAAGTAAATGAACTTTTTGGCCAATCCAGTATATTGCTTGCATTTATATAACCAGTGTTTAGCAAATATTTGGACTTTAAAAAATGTTTGTAAGAGTAAAAACATACATACCAATTCTCCATATAATGTTCTGATCCATTAATAAATGAGCTCATAAGGTATTGTAGAAAGACACTATAATTGCATCACCAATAGCTTAGATTCTTACTGCCAACCCTGCCTACTTTGTTGACATCGTGGAGGTTCTCAATTTTGGCTGCACAGTAAAATGATCAGAGTCGTTTAAAAGATCTCACCCAAATAACATCTCAAGATTAAATAAATCAAAGTCTCTGGAAGTGAGATGAAAACATCTGTATTTAGCAAAGCTCCCCTGTTCCTTTCAATGTGCAATTAAATTTGAAAAACATTTTTTGTAGAACAACCTGAAAAGTGCAGTTCTTTCATTGATATATCTAAAAAAGAAACAGCTAAATGGATTTCAAAAACTGATAATACTAAAATAGCTGAAAATAACTAATTTAAACAGACATACTTTCTTAGTGAAGAATGATTAATATTTCAGTTCCTGAATCCTAATTTGTGGCTATTTTTTGCACTTTTCACTTTAATATTACTTAAAGTGAAAACATATGTGCTTGAAAAGTAGCACAATGTGAAAGAAAATACACATTGTACATTAAACCTGCAGGAGGCTTCCCGGGTTTTAGAAATCTTTATCCATAAATCAGACTGTATGTCTCCATTTCCTCACCTGTAAAATAACCTGGTTGGGGTGGATAATCACTGTAATTCTCTCCAGCTCCACCATTCTATAATTGGTTTGAGGAGCATCCTGAATAATTATTTTAAACAGATTCTAAAATACACAACTTTTTTTTGAAGAGTATCCTTTATAGTTATAATGAAATAGGCCTTTGGTGGCAATGAAAATTCTTTGTTTTATACTTAAGAGCTGTATTAATTAAGAAAAATAAATCCAGAGTCCTCTGGGTTTGGTGAAGGGTTTTCCTTGGCTCAAGTTTATTGAGGTTGATTCCAGATACCAAAATCCCTGCCCACAGTCCACATGAATAATTCCAACATTGTTGGCGACCGTCCTTTGTAAAGCAGAGTTCATGAAGTAAGGTTGATTCTTACCAACAAAGGGCTTTGCCAACATGAGAAAGCCGTAAGAAATCATTTTAGTTGCCACCAATCTGTGGAGAAATGTTGTGAAATATATTTATGGTTCAGAGATAGTACAATAAGCATAAATTAATTCTATTTTTGAAAATTTCACTCTGAAGTTGAACATCATCTTTAATCTTCCATCTTTCTTTCATGCCTTTACAATAGTTCATGGGGTTAAGTGTTTAGTATCAAAGGTAGTACCAATCCAGTATTCTACTTTGTTTCTCAATTTTTTTAAATATATCTCAGCAAATAAAAATGTTCTGTGAAGTGAGAACTATGGTTATAATAAATTCAGAACCAAGGCTTGTATTCTGCATTTTTGACCCCAAGCCCAGGGTGTTTTTTCTATGCCTTTTTGTAGTACTAAAGCACATTGTTAACCAAATTACTGGTTTTCTTTTTTTTTAGACTCAATGTTTAATTTGGTTTACAATGATTACTTTTTAAGTTCTTTTCAAGACAAAGGGGCTGAATAGATTTGCACACTTGTGTTTCGAAACCACTTGAGAAAATGGCATAAAAGATAGTGTATATCTTAACAATATTAAGAGTTAACAGAAAAAACAAAGTTTGGGGATCACATGTGGGAACATTTGTCTCAACTCTGCCATCAGGTGCCTGCATCTTCCTAGGCCAGTCACAGGCTCTCTGGGTCAGTTTTCTCAACAGTTAAGTAAAGGGTCATAGATTGAAAAGTTCTTGTACTTTCTTCTTCAATTCTTAATTATAATATGAATGTATTTATCTTGGTAGCATACAATAGATAGTATTCAAACTGACTAGGTAATAACTTTAATCAAATTTGTTTCCTTCCATGTAGTACAGAATTCAACTAATGTTCTTTTGCTATAGTAAATACTATATAAATAATCAAACTTTTTTTAATTTGGATAGATGTTTAGTTAAATAATTAAAATTTCTCATCATGTCTTTCAAAACTATTAGTAGGTAGCTGAAATATTTTCTCTGTGGTTTTCGTTAAATTGATAGAAATGTGTACTAGATACCTAATTTTCCTATTTACATATGCATTTCATTTTTTGGTATATAAGATATTGTCTAAATTATATTTTATTTCCTTTGATTTGATAATATTGAACTCCAAAAATTTTAAAAATCACATTCTGATATTCTAATTATGTAGGTAGTAACAAGCTTGTCTGTATCTAAAGATCCATAAAAATTATCACTGTGGTAGACAGAATTCTAAGAGGACTCCTAAAATATCCTGTCCTAATCCTGAAGACTGTGAATAAAATCAATAGCACTCTCATGATTAGGTTATATTATATGGTGCAACTGACTCTAAGAAAGAGATATTATTGAGGTGAACTTGACCTAATGACAACAGATCTTTAAAAGCCAAGAGTTTTCTGGGGCTGGTTACAGAAAAGAAAGTCAGAAATTCAAACACAAGAAGGATCTGACACACCACTGCTGGTTTGAAAAGGTTAGAGGACACTTGGCAAAGAATGTGGGTGACCTTGAGGATCTTAGCAAGGAAACCCTACAACTGCAAGGAACAGAAAGACCAAGCTTGAAAATAATATTTCTGCTGAGCCTCCAGAAAAGAACTCAACCAGCTGATGGCTTGATTTCAGCCTTTTGATATCATGAATAAAGAACCCAGGAACACCACAACATCAAATTAATGGACCTTGTTTTAAGCCATTAAGTTTGTGGTAATTTTTTAACACAAAAATTAAAAAAAAAAAACTAATACATACCACGTTGGCCTCAAATCTCTTCAGGTAAGATTACTATTTGCAGATGCATGCTGCAGTTGACTCTGGAACAACGCAGGGGTTAGTGGCGCGGACCTCTGGGCCATTGAAAATCCATGTACGACTCATGACTCTGCCGTTGGGCCTTTCTCATCTGCAGATTCAACCAACCTCAAACTGAAAACAGCATCTGGGAATGCACCAATACTGTTTACAATCACAGTTGGTTGAATCTGCAAATACAAAAACCACAGGGATGTAAAGGTCCTACTACATATGTATTTTTTAATCCATGCATAAGTGGACCCATGCAGTTCAAACCTATGTTGTTCAAGGATAAACTGTGTGCATAAAACTGTCATTCTAAAATAGATAAAATGTATTTATAAATGCAAAAGCTATGGCATTTATTCAGACTTTCCTTGGGCAAACATAAATCTAACTCACCTTCTACCAAATGATAAACTGTTCTACTTCTAAGACATCCCAGAAAGCCCTTTCCCAGTGAATGTCTTTACTAAATAACTCATCATGAGGATATTTGTTCTTAATCTCATTACCACCAGATAGTAAAAATTCATGTACTGCTCTCCCTATCTATGCATGTTATTCCTTGTATACTAATTCACACATGCTGTTTTATAAACACAAACACATAAATAAATTCCTTGAAGTTGTTAAAGATGGAAAGGGAAGGACTGCAATGGGAACCAGAATGGTAGAAAGGACCCAGGGAATCTTAGCAACCATCTTGTTGTTCTCAGGAGCAGTGGGATTTTTCTCTGAATGCATTTCTCCAAGACTGGTTGCCTCTGATTTCTCCTATGTTTGGCTTCACCTTTATATGTGCTGTATAGATGCTATATTCACACGTAGCAAGAATTTTCAAGCTCTGCCCATTTTCTTAATTGGTAAATAATTTTCATACATTTGATTCAGAGTTGTAAAAGAGGAAACCTGATTAGTTCTCTTTATCCCACCATCCATATTAAGGCCAGTAACTAGCCCAGGGATGGCTGCCACTGGATCCTTGAGGCAAGTGAAAGGTGGGGGTCACAAACTCTATAGTTGCCTGCCTGAAAGCCAGTAGAGATAGCAGTTGCCAAGAATAGACTTTGCCCAGTGACCACCAGCTCTAGTACAAGCCTCTTAATTGTCTTTCTCTTTCTGACATACAAACTAAATTGAAGGGTGAATGTTTGCCTTATCTCCTCCTACCAAGATAAGAGGAAACCATATGTATCTAATAGGTTGAAGCATAGGTACAAAAGAACAATCTCCTCAACTGAGAAATTATATTGGAACTGGTCTTCTCAGAGAATATTTTATTAAACATATTTTTCTTGAGTGTACTATAGTTGTATCAAGACTATACAGCTAAAGAAGTAAATGAAAAAGGAAACAGAAAAAGTTCATTGTGAAAACATCAGATAATTTGAATTAATTTGGGAATAAAGTTATTAAAGTGTGTCCTTCAACCTTTAAAAAAATACCTGCCAACAGATGTGAATTTTGTTGACAACGGTTATATTCAGATGGCCATTCTGCTCCTCTTCAGCCAGCAATGACAAGAGATCCAATCAGATAGTTCTGAGTTTCAAGAATATAGCAAATACTATATGAGCTCCACGGAGTGTGGTATCACTTCTTTCTAAGGCAGCTTATAACAACTTGTAAAATTCATCTTTGGATGAAATTCTCGAATGCACTCAAATAGGTGAGAAAGGAGCCACTGGAGAGATAATAATTTGAGTAAAAGTACGGCAATGTTGACAATGAACAATGCCATTTGAGACAATATCAAAAACTGGAACAAAATGTTCATAATGTGTTTTAAAAGTTGACTTATACAGTATAAAAGAAGTCTGGATAGAATGAGGTAAAGGAAACAGCATAACATTTTCATCAATATCAGACAATGCATTTAATAACAAAGACTAACACTTATTTACCTTACGTGTATGCCAGGACTTATTATTTTTATATATATAGTAACTCATATAGTGCTCACAAGCGTGCTTTGAGACAAATGTTATTGTAGTTTCCATTTTACAGATGAGGGATCTGAGGCAAAAGTGGTTAAAAGACTTGCAAGGTCATTCAGCCCACTGACAAATATGATATCAAAAATGACATATGCTACCACTATCTATTTTTATAACTCAACATACTTTTTAGCCTATATTTGTTTTTGTCTTTTCTGTATTTTGAGAAAATTGAATATGATGTATAAAGAAATCCATTGTATGCATGTGTGTTTGTGGAGATGTGAGGAGGTTATTTCTGCATTATTTTAAGAGTTAATAGGAGGTGGAATGGCAAAGTGCAGATACGGATTGCACCAAGCACAGACTTGCTGAACTTTAGAACATGCATTTTTAAAAAATGTATTTGAAAAACCAATGAGTAACAGTTGCTCTGTGGGTAAATTTTTTGTGAGCCTTTTAAAACCCTGAAATGTTTTGCATATCCAAGGCAACATTCAATATGCTATTTATTTCAAAGAACATTTGGTTTATGACTCTGAGATGTCATTCATCCCTAGTCCCCACAATTTATCACCGGGAGACCACAAACTTGAATACTCTTTTCAGAATTTTGTTTCTTTAATCTATTTTTTAAAGTTGAGATCTATAGAAATTTCTTGTTAGTTCATTCTTCTCAGGCCAACAGTTTGTTATAATATTAACCATAAAACAAAATGAAAAAGCTGATGGTTGTAAGAAAAAAAAAGTATTTCATGTGGCACATACCTATGATGCTTGACTGTACTGAAATGGGAAGAGAAACATCACACCATTTAGCCATTAGTGATTTTTCCCCTAAATTTGTGCTTAGTTGATAATATTTATTTAAAATTTCCTCTTCCATCAGTCATGTTGTTGGAGTTGGGGCGGGGGGGGGGCACAGTTTTTGACCTCTCCATTTCACCCACCTGGCAATAGAATCATATATATTAGTGATATTTTTATTCCAATGATAGGTTTACACTTTTTCTTGAAAGAGAAAAGTTTCATTAATTAACTACTTCTGTACTAAATTTAACTAAAGGCTTGAAAAATTACCCAAAAAATGTAGAGGCACTGACTTATTTAAAAGAGTAGTTTGTGATAGTGAATTAGTTTGTACTTTAAAAAAACTCTAATTTGTTTGTTTTTCTCAAGTGAAACTTCTTTGAACATAAAAACTTCTACAACTCAATTTAATGAGATGGTTTTCCGTTGTTAAGGAAACCCCTCATGTAGTCTTCTCATGTTTTCATTGTGTATAAGTTCAATTTAGAGGTCTAATTGAATCAAAGAATCCAACAACTTTAGAAGAAACAACTGAGGTTTACACGGTTTTTATTAGACAGTCCTTTAATGTTATTTTGTTTCCAATGATCTTGGCTGTATACTGTCATTTTCAAAAGGCATATTTATTTTGTTTTATCTTTTTCTGCCTTCTCAAAATTCCCATGATTTCCTAAGATGGAAATCTAGTGATTAAATGACAATACAACATCTAAAATTAAAATCGAATACTTTAATGCTTCAGAATTTCAATCTCCTGCAAAGATGGGAAGAAACTAGATTCCTGTAGTATGAAATACATAATTTTATAAATACAATGTTTAAGAATATTATCTAAATGTCCTCTCAACTGTCTGTGCATATGGAAGTAACATGATACAGAATACATACTTGTGCTTGACAAAATTTCCAATTTTTTGTACCTGATATTTCCTTCTGGAATGTTTCTTCTTATGCACTCTTCAGATAGTATTTTCTTTTTTTTTTTTTAGCCCATGAAAGGTGATCAGAGATGGCATGCCAAATATTAGTGAAAACTGTTTAAAATTGTCCAAGTCTTGTCCTTGCTGGTGTGGCTCAGTTGATTGAGTGTCACTCCACAAACCAAAATGTCAATTGCTCTGTTCCCAGTGGGGGCACATGCCCAGGCTTCAGTTCGCTTCCCTATCAGGGGGCCTTAGAGAGGCAACCAATTGATATCTCTCTCTCACAGAGACGTTTCTCTCCCTCTCTTCCCCCTCTCTAAAATAATAATAATAATAAAATTAAAAATAAAAAATGCATACATACATAAAAGTTGTCCAAGTCTCCATATTCTTTTCAGCTGACAGATGAATCCTAAAGCCTCATGTTAATATGACAGCAGAGCTTCTATCAGTGTGATTCTCTGCATGACCATGATGAGGAAAAACCCCTACCGATAAGGACTGACATGTAACATAAGCACAAAATAAACCTCTGTTGTTTCAAGAGTTCTTTGTATCTTTTGGATAGAAGTCTTTTGTCAAATATGTGATTTGCAAATATTTTCTCCCAGTCTGCAACTTGTGTTTTACTCTCTTAAAAGTTTCTTTCACAGAGCAAAAGTTCTTTGTTTTAATAAAGTATACTTTTTCTTTAGTAAATGGTGATTTTGGTATTGTATCTGAACATTTATAGCCAAACACAAGATCATATTTTCATCTATTTTTTATAGTGTTGCAGTTTACATGTATGTCTTTGGTCTATTTTGAGTTGATTTTGTGTAAGTTGTGAGATCTGTGTATAGGCTCATATTTTTTGCATAAGGGTATCAAATTACTTCAACACCATTTGTTGAAAAGCACTTGTGTCAAAAATCAGTTAACTATATCTGTGTGGGTCTGTTGTGGGGCTCTCTATTCTTACCATTAATCAATGCTTCTATTTCTCTGTCAATATCAGACTGTTTTTATTCCAGTAGCTTTATAATAAATCTTGAAATACAGTAATGGAGTACTCCAAATTTTTTCCTTTTTTTCAGAATTGTATTGGCTATTCTCAGCCCATTGTCTTTCCATATAAATTCTAGAATGCATTTTTAAAGGTTTATTTTATTATCATTCAAGAGATAGGAAAGGGGAAAGAGAGAGAGAGAGAAACACCAATTGACTTCCTCTTGCACATGCCCCAACTGAAGATTGAGGCCACAGCTTGGGCATGTGCCCCGACTGGGAATAGAACCAGCAACCCTTTTGTTAAGGGATGATGCTCCAACCGACTGAGCCATGCCAGCCAGGGCAGAATATTCGCTTTTATATCTACAAAAGAGCTTGTAGGAATTTTGATTGAGATTCGTAAATCCACAGATCAGTTTTGGAAGAACTGGCATCTTAACTATTAAATGTTTCAATCCATCGGCATGCAAATAGCTTTTCTTTTCAATTTTTTGAAATTATTTGATTTCTTTCATCAATAATTTGCAGTATTCTAGACAGATTCTGTACTTACATTGAAGATTTAAAACTAATTATTTCATTTTTTTTCTTTTTGGTGCTATTGTAAATCCTTTTTTTCTCATTTAAAATTCCAATGGTTTGTTGCTGATATATAGGAAAACAACTGCTTGTGTCTCTGTTGTTTTAAACCATTGAAATTTGGGGGGTTATTTGTTACCAACTATCTCGATGCATATAAAAATTGTACCTGAAGCATTTTGAGTCCCTAATAAAAAGCTAAAATATGTCTTACCATCTTAGGGATCCAATAGCTGGTGGTGGGGAAATATACTGGAGACCAAAAAGATGGAGGGGTTGTGCTCCACAGCATGGTGGAACATTTGCTAGGTCCTATAAAATCATGAAAGGGAGCTCATGGTGCCAGTGCACTTGTAGCTCTAGGAGAATATATTGGAGAGCAATGATGGTCATTGTTTGGGTTTATTGATAGTTTGGCAATAAATAGCAAGAAACAAATAAACTCAGGAAAGAACCAACCAGTTTCCAAAGCTGAGGGTAAAGGACATAGAATAAGTCCAGAAACTACTTTTTCATCCCAATCAATGAAAGATAAGGACTAAGAAATACTTTGTGGAACAAAAATCCATTAAAACTTTCAATTGATTAAATTAGCTATGGGCAAGGAGGAGTGCATTAAGGATGTAAAACTCCTGGGTCCTTTCAATGAAGAAAGAATCATTATTAGATTCTTACTGGCCCAAGGAGATAGCTTACTGAATTTCTGAGGAGTCAGTCCCTCTTGCAGACTTTAAGGGATCTTCCGTCACCTTACCTCATACTATAGGCAGGAAATGAATTGAGAAAGCAATGCTGCATATTCCTCTGTGGCCACTTAAAACGTAGTCAAGAAATATAGTGGGAAAAGAATGCCCTCTCAAATGGTGTAGCTAGTGACTTGAAAAACAACGAACACAGTAATTTCCCCCAAGGAATAGAATCAGGGCATAACCAAATGTTCTCTCTATAACCCCAGGGTAGGGAACTCAAAGTATCTTCCCATTGAAATTTCAGAATTGCTGTGAACCAGTTTGTAGAAAGTTCCCCATTCTTTCCCTTTCGGAATGGGAGTATTTATTGTTCTTCTTTGTCATCATTGCATAGTGTGTGTGTATCTGGTTGGGAACATGGTACATTTTAGCTCTTTTTAGCTCACTATACTTCATATCAAGGGAAGCCACATTAAGACCTGATGAATAAACCAGTGTACATCACTCAGAGATCCTAGATTTGAGTTTCATTGCATGACTAGAATGGACTTTTAGATTGTCTCTTTTGAGTGGTGATAGGTGTGTTCTACATGTGGGAAGAAAAATAAACAGAATATTTGGTAATCGATAAAGCCAATTGTGATAGATTTTATTTTACCAGAGATAATCTTTGTTTCCTCTAGGAACTTTCATTCTTAAAGTTACTCGTACCTGTAGGACTTGCTTTAGCCAATGAAATATGACTAAAAGTGATGTGTCGCTACTCAGCAGAAGCACTCGAGAAATTCAGTTCTCCATGTTCTTGATGCCTACGGCCTGAAACCTTATGATCAGGATGACAACAGAGCCTTAGTTAAGGTGGTCTCCTGAGCAACTTTAGGGGGCAAGTTGCCTTTTGCCTACCTGGATTACACATGTAACATAACAAAGGAACAGATATCTTTTTATTTAAAGTCATTACTGAAATTCAGTAGTGGATCTTAGTTTTCTAGCCTAAGGTAATGTATCCTGATTATTGCACCAGGCAGATCACATAATGACATCTGACACTTTGGCGGATTGAAACTCAACAACATTGTAGATAAACAACAATGTTCAAATTCTGCATGAAATTCTCAGGAAAGAAAAAGGATTTTAGTCAAGTGTTATATACAGCCTGTTGAAATGCAGCATTCACCATAAGCATACAAGGACAAGGTACAGCGATCTGGATCAAGGCATCCTTGTGCAGTTTGCTTTTGGAGCCCTGCCCCTTCCCTTTCTGTGGCTCTTCAGTCTTCAGGGAGCCCTAATCTCCACCCACCAGCCCCAGTCTCTAAGTACATACTTGTACACAATTTAGAGCATGATAGTTTTGGAGAACGTGTAAAAGTGGTGTAATTTGGAGTCAGTGCAAATTATCTCTATTATTTTGTTTGGAAAACTTGGAGAAAATGATATGGGATAGGAAAAATAATGAACAGGTTTATACACATCCACACTAGAAGCATATTTTCTCATGCTTTCCCTCCTCTTCCCTCTCTTACCCTCTTATTTTCCCTTGTCTTTTTCATAGTTTCTTCTTTTATTTTCTCTTTACTTTTGCCTTAAAAAAGGTAGTTTACAGGTAAAATACAATCATTTGACATGATATCAAGACAATAAATGTGTTCATGTAAGATTTTTTTCCCCTAAGAAATCCATGTTTTAAGATGTCACATCTACATGTTATACAAGAATCAGAATAAATTCTATTTTAGGACTTGAACATTGAAACACAGGAGTTCATTCGTCTGAAAGTTTGTAACAAGGAAGTTCAGATATGCCAGATGGTGAAAACAAATATGACTAAATGGTAATGTATGACCTCAAATTATATAAGTATAAAGTGTGCTTACTCATTACACTGAGAATTTCCACTAAATGTTAAAGAAAATGAATATTAGCATTTTATTCTAAAATAAAGGCAGATATTTTATGAAAAATATCCTAATTCTCTTATTTCCCAAGATATTATTAAGAATTATCCAGTAAATAATTTTCTTGTGAGTTCTGAATATGGTTTTAAATTTCTAATGTCCTTTGAGTATAAGAAATTTAATGTATAATACACTAACTTCCAGTGGCAATAAATTTTAAAAATGCCTATTTTTAGCAGTATTTTAATGTCATTTTAACATTAAATGGAGTACATGTGGATTTTGATAAAGCATGATGAAAAAGTATGAATTTATAGAGCTCCGAAGTGTCTTTAACACAAAATACACAGAACAAAGGAAGTCTCTCAGTGTAGCAGGCATTCTGATTCCCTCAGGAACATGTTCCCAGGATCAGACCACTGCCTGAGGGCTCTTTTCCATGACTGTGATGAGACTCAGCTGGGCTGCTAACAGTCCCCTGCAGGGAGCTGGCAAACAGAAAGGAGATTGCTGCAACTGCCTTCCCTGCCCCCACCTTCACTCCGCTGCGCTGGGTGAAACTGACCGTCTGGGAAGACAAAAGTGTACAAACAGAGAATTCGACATACAGTTGACAGCAGTGCCAAAACCCACTTTATTTAATGTAGGCAGTGACTTTCCACCCACAGCTTCCATCTCCTCTAAACGTTCAGTGCTGTCGGCTCATGAACAATCTTTTCCTGTGGACCACTGCCAGTTCCTTGTTTATTATATTTTACTTTCTAACTTTTGAACTGAATTATCTTTCACTGGTTGAAAATCTTTCAGAAATATCCCCCAGTAAAAGTTAACTCTTTTAATCTTTCTATTTACTTGTGGAAAACTCAAGGATATGAACCTAGCTGTCGTTAAAGTGAAATTAGAGTTTTAAAAAGGAGAATGGAATCTATACATTTTGTTGTCATGGAGGAAACTGGTTGATGTAAGGGAAGTGGTTGATATTCGATATTACATATCATTTCTTCCAATATGTCTCTCAACTTCTGATGCCGTACTTGCTTAGAAACTTTTTGGATGGTTGAATTTAATCTATTCTCATGTTCATTAGTATAAACACACAGAAGCTGCTTTTCTCCAACCTAAGTTTTTCCTTGGCATTCTTCATTGTACCTCATCTGACTTATGTAGAATGTACTGTATGTGACTTTATGTATAATTCAATATGGCTACGTTAGAATAGAATGAAGAAAGTTTAACTGAATTCATTAAAATCTTATCACACTGACATTTATTTCCACCAAGTAAACATGAAAATAAAAGGCGACAATTAGGGACTTCAAACACTGGATATAATTATCAAATCAAGAGATAATATATGAATATTCTTGAATTCTCATCTGCCTTGAAAAAGTATAATAAAAATAATTCACCAGGTCTAGTTACCTAGACCAACTGGTATTTTGTTCATAGCATATTCCAAATTTTTAAACTATATTTCATTAGGAAAGTAATTGAGGCTTAAGTCTCATAAACGATTGGTAAATTGTTGGGTTCTTTGGATATGTGTGTAAGCATCGATCCATACATAAAATATCCAAGCAATATGAAAAACAGCAAAAGTGTGTCCTACTTTTTGTGCAAAAATATTTTTATTGACTATATTTGACATATACATTGTGTAAATTTAAGGTATACAACATGTTGATTTGATACATTTATTTTGTAATATGTTGTCATAGCAATATTTAGCAACTCTATTACAGCAAATAATTTTCTTTTAGTGGTGGGTAAGGTGAAAATTTTTAACATACAATTGTATAACAGTGAAGTTCTTTGGAGTAAACAATATTTCCAAAAGAAACACTCTTTGTCACATCCTAATGACACATCCCATTTCTAGTTCCCCTGTAATTTCTTCCATTTCATTTGAGGACAGGTGCCATGTGAGGTCAAGAGGAGAGTGGTTAGAACACGTATTACACATTGGCAGTGGTTGATGTGACTTCTGGATAAAATAATGAGAAGTTAATGTATTTCCATTCAAAGTGTCAGTTAAAAACTCAGCCTTTGGTGGAGATGACGAGTGGGTGGGGAAGGCCTTCTATGGTTTTCTTTCTCTTGCTACAGTTTTTAGAATGTTTCAAGAAATATATCTACTTCTCCAAAATAAACCACATAGTTTTTAATAAGATAATTGGAAGATTTTACAGATTTGAATGATCCTACTTACTTTTATATAAAAAATCTGCAAAGAAAAAGAAATGTGGCTTTCTATAGGTAACTGAGGCATAAAAATACTAGAGGTAACACTAATGATGATAATGATGGTATTAGATTTAGTAAAGAGGAACATGTATGGAAACTCTAAACAAATTGCGTTTGCCAAGGTGGCAGATCTCCGTTCATCTGGGAGGCAACAACAAGATTTATTTTCATTAAAATTTTAGACGTTTTCTCATGTTCACTAGAGCACCTGTTGCCAAAATCTGCCAAAACTCTTGAGCAAGAGTACTAGATAGAAATCTCCTTTATTTAATAAATTAAATGATTTTTGAAGTTATATTGATTACTTGTCATTTTTGTCTTCTCTTTTGTTTAGCTTATAAATTTTGAGATAACTAGTTTAAGCTTGACAAATACTACATAGACAGTATTTAGTTTATTATGTGATGAGAAAAACTGTCTTCGTACATTCATTTATGGAACATAAAAGCCCAGGATGGTAATTTCTTGACAAGCAGAGCCATAGTCTTTTATATTGATCAAAAGCGTGGAGACTGTATAAGATTTTTATAGCTGCTGTAACAAATTACCATACACTTAGTGGCTTAAAACAACATACATGTATTATCTTACAGTTCTGGAGATTAGGAATCCAAAACAGGTCTCTCAGGCTAATATCAAGATGTCAACATAGCTGTGTAGAAGGTTCTAGACGAGAATGTTTCCTGGCCCTTCAAATGTCCAGAGGCTGCCTGTATTACTTGACTGTGGCTTCCTTCCATCATCAAAGAGAACAATGGCTGGTCGACTCTTTTTCACATCATATCACTCTGATACTAACTCTTCCACATTTAAGAATCTTTGTGATTACTTTAGGCCCTTGAAGATAATCCAGAATAATCTCCCTATTTAAAGTCATTTGATTAGACATCTAAATTCCCTCTGCTTCTTGAATCCTTTTTGTATTATAATTTAACATATTTACAGGTTCTAGAAATTAGAATATGACATCTTTAGAATAGGACATTTAGTAGATTTAGAAGTGGCTCACAAAAAGCAGATTCTGCCCTGGCTGGTATAGCTCAGTGGATTGAGCTCGGGCCTGCGAATCAGAGGATCGCAGTTCGATTCCCAGTCAGGGCACATGCCTGGGTTGCAGGCCAGCTCCCAGCAGGGGACACACAAGAGGCAACCCTACATTGATATTTCTCTCCCTCTCCCTCTCTTCTACCCTTCCCCTCTAAAGATAAATTAAAAAAAAAAAAAAAAAGCAGATTCTTTGTACATTTGTGAAACTGAGCATCTTAAAGAGGTGATTTCCAGTATAAAACTTGGTTACTAATATATTTCCATGAACTTCCCCAGCAATTAAAACTATGCTTCTTTTTCTAAGGCCACGTTTTCATTATATGTAGCATTTTTATTTTCCTTAAAGAAGTTATTTACTAGGAATATATTCAGGCATACAAATTAATTGACAGCATTGTAGAAAAAGTTATGGAATTTCTTTCTTTTAAAAATGGCATGTGGCTCAATAATAGTTTCAATAGAATAAGTGATTCTGTAATGACTGATTTCTAAGGATCATACAAAACTACACTTCTCAACTTTAAAACTTTGCCTTATATACTAAAGTCCTTTCTTTTATACATTAAAAGAGGACATTGCATACAAGTGTGTTATTTTAATATATGAAATAGCAAATTTAAGATATGAGCAATTATTCGTTTATTGTTTTGTATTCTCTCAATGTGTTGAACCTGCTTAATCCCAACAAATCGCCAAAACATAACCATTCTCCCTTTGAAGATGAGGAAACAAGGGGCTCGGATCATACTAAGGATTACCTAACCACTCATTTAGAGAAAGACATGAAGCCAGCCTTCAGACACAGGGATTCCAATGACTCATGGTCAAGGGTGCTTTGTGCCACAGCATTTGTAATTGGGGAAAATATAATAGGAAACACTCATGTTGAAATAGAAATAAGATTAGCAGAGTCCATGCTCATAAGACTGATTTTATGAACTTTTCAGTAAAAATGAGTTTACATAGGTAGGTTTTAGTTTTGTATTATAATAAGCTCAGTCATTTGATATTAATTCTATGATTTTGTTTATTATCATTGTATGTCCTGAATCTTTGTTATGAATCATTTTATTTACATGAATGTATATTTTGTTATATTCATGATTGGTATGAGCTAGGGTAAGAACAAAGTAAAAAAAAAAACACTGATTTAAAATTTAATTTCAGATAAAAAGACCTCATAATATTGTCAATATGTTTATGAAGGATAGCCTTAGTAAACATTCTGAATGTGAGGGAGTTTTTCTGAAGTCCTCATATTTAAATGTTGAAAGCATTGGTAGAAATTGGTGAACTGAATTATCCCAATGGAAATATTTATTTTTAATATCAAAAATTTTGCCTAAGAGCTCAGAATTAAATTCTGTCTCTTGCTATGTTTACTTAATTGCTCTTTTCTCTGTAACTGAATAATCTTCCTGTATGTACCTAAGGAAATAATTTCTGCCAAGGTCACTCATGATCACACGTTATCAAAGCCCAAAGAATGCTTCTATTTTTTTCTATATTATTTCTAGAGGTTATGGATAATAATTATGACCTTGTCTCAATTTCTCTAATCCTCTCCCCTCCTTTTCTTGTTCTAATTTATCTCAAGGAAAAATTGAGAGAAGTTCAGTTTGCTCATATAAAGTTTTTTCTATATACCCATAACATTTTTGTAGCACTCTTTCCATGTATCATATACAATTAATGTCCTTCAGAGTAGATATGTTTTTTAAATATTTTATTTATTTATTTTTAGGGAAAGGGAGGGAGAAAAAGAGGGAGAAAAACATCAGTGTGTGGTTGCCTCTCACGCATCCCCAACTGGGGGCCTGGCCTGCAACCCAGGCACATGCCCTGAATGGGAGTTGAACCAAAAAGCCTTTGGTTCTCAGGCCAACAGTCAACCCACTGAGCTACACCAGCCAGGCAAAGTAGATATGTTTTGATAGATCTATTATCTCTCCTGAACTCTTATATTATCAAGATGCTGTAGTCCATAAAGGGAAATTTACCTCATGTATACTCATTTATCTCATACATATGGTATATTATCATATATATGACTACCACCTTATGCCTTTGATAACATGAAAAAATATACAACCAAAACTAAACAAAAATAAGAAATAAACAGCTTAATCATTAACTAAAGCAAAACTGACCCAGTGACATTTATCACAGGCACAATGAGAATCTGTTCTGAAGATTAAGGAGAAAAACTACAAGGGGAAAAGTTGTGATTTTTTTTTTTTTTTTTTTTTTGGTCAAGGCTCTTTTACCATCCCTAGTACAATTTTCCTTTTTCACTCATCATTGCCTCTCTTCCCTTTAGGAGAAATACATATATCACAAAAATGAGATATAACACTAAGATTAAACACCAAGCATCCTTACCTCTCTTTATTTGCCCCAAAGAAAATAGGATGAATCTAGCATGGGATTAAAACAAACAGTTTTCAAAGATGTGATGATTCATTCTAAGTTACTGATTTCATGGCTTCAGAGAAATCAGTAACTTCTGTGTGCCTCCATTTCCTCATTTATAAAAATAGAATATACTGTTTCTCACAAAATTCACATGAATGAAAAGTATAATGTGGTATTGAAATTAATAATTAAGTAATGTAAAGATATATAGTGAACTCAAGATCTTCATTTGAGAAATTTCAAAATTTTTTCCTGGTATTTGAAGTTATTTTAATACATTTTTCTCTAGTTATCAAAGTCAAAAATGAAAACTTATCCTTGTAAAGTGAGAAAATTTTACTTTCCATTACCACCAGATTTCTTGTATTTTTCTTGACATAATCTCATTTGTTAGATGTAGATTATCAACTTTTATTACTTTTGGATTTAATTTTTTAAATGTCATCACAAGCGATATGTATAACTCATGGAAGAGCCTATTGTGTGATAAGATGTATGTACTTACTTAATTTTCTTTCTGTAGAAAATATAATTTCTACAGAAAGAAAAATAAGTGATTTCTGATATAATTTCATGTGCTTTTAAGTATCAATGTGGTAAAACTAAATCTCTCTTTTTACTCCATTAGTTGCTCAAAATCAAATATTTTTTAAATTGATCCATAACCGTTAGGTAGAACATTGTACATTTTTGGGGGGGTTCTAAACTGCCTTCACATTTTTGTTGTTGACAAAAATAATGTGCCCTCTTCAATCCCTAAATGTATGTTTTTTAAACAAATTTGCCTTGTTTTTCTTAAGACATTTCTTCTGTGACTCTTCAACACATGCAGCTGTTTCATATACAGACACACACACATGCGAATCTTGATTATTCTGCATGGTATCAGCCCTTTATCACTCTGCTCTTTGTACCTCCAAACACCAAATTTCCCTGGGACCCCACTGGACAATTAAACTCTGGTCTATCAATGTGCCCAGCTCTATACTTTCTATGGTCTCATGCAGGAGAATAAACAGAGGCCCATGTGACATGTGGCAAAATATTTAAAGGTTATAAATTAAATTAACAAACTATTCATAAATTATGCTTTAATCCTGTGCCTTAACAAATATGTACTCAAAAATATAATTAAAATATGTGTAAAGTTATGGTTTGTATATTACAGAATGTCAAAATAATACCAAGGAAAACTGCATTCAGTTTTTATTGTGCATGTAAGCATTCTGTTGATGACCTGACATTTTTCTTAGAAGAATACAATGAAGATGTAATAAACAAATTATCATACACACATATCATAGCAGTCCATAAAATTTGCTTTATTTATTTTTATTTTAGCATAATGTTATTGTATGACAATGTTAAAAATACAAAATAAATGTAATTGTATTAAAACTGTAAGGGTAAAAAACCCGAAATGACTAATTTATATTTATACATTTTCCAAAGTTATTTTTATAAATTATTCAAAATTATCCATCAGTCTTTAGAGGCAAAATACAATTATAATGTATAAATATGTAATAATTAATTCAAAGTTACTTAAATAAAGCCAAATTTATCATAAATCTTTGGAAGTTAAATGCTGCTATATCATTTAATGTCCATATAGCTGCCAATTCAAAGACTCAATAACAATAACACATTTTAAATGTGGTATATCTAGGCCCCAAAGAGACAAAGTAAAAATAATATGTTTAAGATTAAAAAAATGTAATATAATTGTTTAAAATTGCGAAATTTCCCTCAGCCGCCATGATCAATCCTTGTGAGAATTTGTGAGAATCTCCAAAATAATTTGTGAGAATCTCCAAAACCTCGTATTGATATAAAGAAAAGCAAAATAAAATGGGTCTCGGCACTAATGGTAAATGATACTTCAGTAGGGAAGAGTCTCTGGCAGTCATGTTATTTACTGAAAGGATGTAACACGATGAATTTATCTTTTCTAAGCACTCCTGCCATTCAAATCTCTAGGCACTCCTAAACACTGTCCACCCCCAAATTTGGCATCATACAAAATTTCCACAGCAGTAGGACCAAGTTGACTTGGGCTTCAAGAACACAGGGCAAGAAAAGCAGAGTGTTCCCTAGGGGTCTGAATGGTGTTGGTCCAGAGTATGGGTACTTAGTGTAACAGTTTGCTGTGTTCTGGTGCTAAGTGCTGGGTCTTGAGTGACAGAGGAACTCATGGGTTACTTAACGTGTAGTGAAAAATAAACTCTACCCAAAGAGAGGTCTGGTCTTTGTTGTGAGCTACTGGGAGGTGATTCCAATCCCCTGGAATGTCCTGCTTGATAAGCATGTCTTTGTTTACAAGAGGCTTTGTCCACCAGACACTCTAGTAATGTAATTTATGTAGGGGGCTTTGGACCCTGGCATATTAGTTCTCACCTCCAAGAAGAGTTGAACACTAATGATATTAGCCGAACACCTGGTGTGGGTGTGTACTGGAGGATAAAGGACAGCCATGTGTATAGTACATGATTGAACCCTAATAAAAATTCTGGACACCCAAGACTATAGTGAGCTTCCCTGATTGAAATTCTCTGTGAATCATCACATTTCAATGCCAGGAAAGTAACACATCCCAGAAGACGACAGAAGCTTTGTGTTCAGAACCCTCCCAAAGATACCCTATGTGTCTCATCTTTAGCTGTTCTAATTGGTATCTTTGTACTGTGCTAAAACTATAATTATAAGTATAATACCACCCTGAGTTCTTTGAGCCATTCCAGCAAATTAACAAATGTAGGAGGATTCTGGGAACATCTGAATTTTCGGTCCATTGGTCTTAAGTGAAGGCTGCCCGGGACTCCAAACTTGGAGTTGGTGCCTGGTCAGTATTTCCTCAGACTATGCAGTTTGCCTAAACTCCATTGCATTTGATGTATTTGCTTTGAAAAAAAAGTCAAATTTTATTTTAATTGGAATTTTAAGATAAATTCTCTTAATTATATTAGGGAAGACTCTGACTTGTCCTTAGGCTTTCATATTATAAACATATACATTGGTTTTGTGGTTTGGGGAGGTCCCTCTGCTCCAGTCAACTGTGGCTTTGTCCCCCAGATCTCTGCTGTATGTATTTTGTTTAGCCCATAAATAATATTTATTCATATTCCTTCTTGCGAAGAAATATATTGTCTGCTGTTCATCCATCACCCTTTTCTGCATTTGTACACACTCTTTCACCTTTTCTTTGTTTAACAGTTTTATTTAGGTATAATAAACATAATAGACTATACACAATTTGAAATTGATAAGATTTTACATATGTATATACCCATGAAACTGACTCCACAATCAATTACCCACAAAATTTATTTGGGTACCTTTATAATCCTTCTCCCTGCCCTTCTCCACTGCCTCCATCCCAGGAAATCATTTAATTTCTTTCTGTCACTATAGATGGATTTGATAATAGAGAATTTCATAAAAGGGAAATCATACATTATACACTCTATTTAATCTGTTTTCTTTCACTCAGCATAATTATTTTTATATGCATCAAGATTTGTGAGTAACTCAATAATGTATTGTTTTTTTAATAACCAAGTAGGATTCTATTGTATACCAAATTGTATGATTTGCTATTCATTCATTTGTTTTTGGAGATGTGGATTATTTATAGTTTTTGGTTATTATAAACAATATTCATGAACAAACATATATATATGCTTTTATTTTTATTGAGTAAATAGCTAAAAATAAAATGACTGGATCAAACACTATGTTTAACTTAAGTTTTTCAAACCAGTTTACCATTTTCATTTGGGCCACTAGTCTGTGAGAGTTCTGGTTGTTATATAACCTCATCAACAGTTCAACACCTTACCAACATATTAATTTAGACTTTCTAGTGGGTGGTATTTAATTGTTGTTCTAATTTCTATTTCTCCAGTGACTAATGATGTTGATTATCTTTTCATGGACTTATTGCCATCCATACACTTACTTTTATAATATATCTGTTCAAATCTTTTGGGTGTTTGTTGTTTTATTATTGAACTTGGAGAATTATGAATTTATTGTGGACTTAAGTTTTTTATTAGATGGGCAGTTTGTAAATTTTTCCTCTCATGTGTGTTTCTTTGTTCATTTTCTTAACAGTGTTGTTCAAAGAGGCAAAGTTCTTCATTTTGATGATGTTATATATATGAACCATTTCTTTGATATATTGTGATTTTGGCATTTACTAAGAAAACTTTACTCAATACAAGTTCAAAAAAAGATTTTCTCTCACATTTCTTCTAGTGGTTTTATGGCTTTTTGATGTTACATTTAAGTCCATAAACTATTTTGAGTTTATTTTTGTATATGAAGGTATGAACAGGTTCATTTTTTAAATAAGTGGATATCCAATTATCCAACACAATATAGAAATCTATCTTTTCTCCATGGAATTGACCTTGTACCTCTGTTGAATACCAATTGACCATGTATACATATGTCTATTTCTGTAGTTTCTATTCTGTTCCACCAATCTGTTTGTTTATCTTTACACCATTATTACATTATATTGACTATTATAATTTATTATATATCCTGAAGTCAAATAGTTTTCATTATTCAATTTAATTTTCTTTTTCAAGTTGTTTTGTATATTCTAGGCAATTTGTATTTCTATATGAGCCTTAGAATAAGCAAAAAAAGGAAAAAAAACCCTGCTAAGATGTTGCCTGAGACTACATTAAATCTACTGTTAAATTTTAGGAGGGCTGATATTTTAACATTATTGTGTGTTCATAAATAAAACATATCTTTCCATTTATCTAGATTTTATTTTGTCATTCATCAGAATTTTATACTATTCAATGTACAGGCCTTATACAGAGTTGTACAGATTTGTTCTTAAGTTATACACACACACACACATATATACATGTATGTGTATAAATATATCTTCATTGTAGAATATGTGTGTGTTTTGTTATTAATTTTAGAGGGAGAGGAAGGGAGGGGGAGAGAGGGAGAGAGAGCAAGAGATTGATTGGTAGCCTCCCATAAATGCCCTCACTAGGGATCCAATCACAAGCTTTTGGTATATGGGATGATGATCCAACCAACTGAGGACCTACCAGGGCAGTATTTTATATTTTAATGCTATTGTAAATGGTATTTATTTAAATTCAAATTTCCAATTTTATGTTGTTACCATATACAATACTATAATTGCTTTTAATATATTCATCTGTTATCCTGCAATGTGTTAAACTCACTAAGTAATTCTAGTTTCTTATTTTTCAATCAGTATGCTTTTTATTTTTCTTACCTTATTGCACTGTCTAGAACATTCCCATTTATATTAATTTATATTTTAAATATGGAGAATATTACATGCTTTCAAATGTCAGTTATACAAAAGCATATATTCAAGAAAGTGTCACTTTCTCTGCCTTAGGATTTCTGACTCATTCTCCCTCAAACTTTCCTATTACTCCTGTTTTTTCAAACTAATGTGAAACTTTGATTCATGTATCAAGTCATGACAACATTTGAACTTGGGGAAAATACAATATTGATATATTAATTGTTAACTTGACTTCTGCTGTTTTTCACTGTCTATTAGCCAAGCTCAATTAAAATAGTTTTATATGGAACCAAAAAGCTGTAAATACAGGGACTGTTGTTTGATATTACTTGATTATTGAAGTGACATACATATTTTCCAGCATATATATAAGTGTACATGTGGGTGTGTGTTTATCATGAAAATGAACACAGAAATATAAAATCTTATAAGAAACTTACTGACCTTTGGGTATGTATCTGTGCATTCAAGCACAAATAATGTGTGTTTTTCCCATTCTTTCTCATGCCTCATGCCATAATTCAGAAAGAAGGAAAGAAAAATGCTGTCACCTTTATTAACTTATATATAGGCCACTGTTTTTTCCTCTTCAACAGTGGAGAGTGCTTCAATGGAGGGTGCTATTTTGAAAAATTTATAATATATGTAGGTTACAGTATATACAATATATACATGTTCTTAATGGTATAAATGGTAAATGTAAGACAAAAACTGAACGGAAAAATTAATTTTTTCACATTCTTCATTTGAGTTTTGGAGGGAAGGGTACTTCATTATAGAAGATTATTTATTAACTGAAGGATGAATAGAGATTTCATGATAATAACTACCTGTTCACTTACACCTTTCTCCTCCCTTCTATTCCACTCCTAAGCCAGCCAGCACAAGGGCTCCTACCTCACAAAATTTTTCAATACTTTTTCCATCCCAAAATCTCAGTCCAATCAATTCCTTTTCCAAGTTATGTCACATGTTCATTTCTTTCTTCTCATATCTTCTTTCTCACCTAACATATCAAAAATTGTTCATTTTATAATTCTAGATCTCACATTACAATAAATTGACAATGTTGTGGCAAATTTATATACAATATATTATAAAATCATTTTGGTAATTGCAGATAAAGGTGAAAAACAATAAGTACCTAATATCAGTATTTCATATTTGTCTTTAAGTCATAAAATCTGATGAAATCTTAGGTTAATATTTCATAATTTAAATCCTCTTCCCCACATTTTACTCCTTTATTCTGTTAGGAAATTGTTGCCATAGTCATAGCTATCTCGTAAGTAGAACTGAAGAAAAGCATTACGCTAAAATGTGTGTTGGAGATATTCAGACAAATAAACAAAATTCAAAGCACAATAAAACAAATAAGGAATAAAATATTCCTCTGTAGAAGAGAAGTGATGGGAATGAAGGGGGGGAATGGGACAACTGTAATAACATAATCAATAAAAGAAATAGAATAAAAAATATTCCTCTGTAAAATTTTTCTCTGTAATATTTTTTATTTTGTTGTTATTGATGTTTTATTTTTTTACTGTGTATATAATTTTGCCAATATGGAATGAAAAGAAAGCTAAAATAATATATGAAGCGCCTCATCAGCATACTTTCTTAAGCATCAAGACTGAGTTTAGCTCTCTAATGATACCAGGTGGTGTACTATCTTGCAATGTTAGCTCATGGCCTGAAGAGAGTAGTAACACGTGGCAGAGTCAGTTTAGAGATGGATTCCAAATCCTTAAGAGTTCTGAAAGATAGCAATAATATTTTGGCAAGGAAAAATCAATATGCGTGATCTTGGCAGAGCTTTCTCAAGCTCAGACTGGTTCCACCCTTTTTCTTCACCTACCTTTCCAATTTTATTTCAAAATGGTCGTTGTTTCAGACTTGAGAGAATATTGTGCAAACAAAAAGCTTCCAATTAGGCTATCCATTTGTGAGGGTGCACCAAACTTTACCGACAGCAGAACTTCCGGGTCCAGGCAGAGTTATAGTTGGAAATACTTGCCTCTACATTGTTGAAAGACAGGGGCAGATAAACAAATTTGATCAAAGTAAGAAAAATAAGAAGGAAGCTAACGATTTGGTGGTTTTGAGTTGTTCGAGAAATCTGAAAGACATTAGAAATATTGGGCATCCTGGAAAGTTTTGAATGTATAGATTTAAAACAATTGAAAGATTAATAAACACAGTGATTAGTAATTTGTGAAACTTGGTTGTCTAAATTGATGCTCCCTAAAGATGTAACAATTTAACAGTGATTTTGAGGAAATATAGATAATCAAATACAACTAGTTTAGAATTACTTGATTAAAAATCTGTCATACAGAGATGACCTCTGAGAGTTCCCCCGTCTATTTCTATCCATGGAGTTACTTAGTCTCACGCTGAGCACTAGGCTGAGTGAGCCATGTCCTGACCAGTAGGATATTCTGAATGCTTTCACTAAAATACAATGAGTTTACTAACAATCTATCTATGTATATTTACAAAGATTACCTTTTATCTGCCTGTAAAAAATTAGATATTTATTTAGTGCCAGGAAAGGACTAACAATCTTCCTCAGTTTCCCTATTCCATTTGTCCTGGCTCACTGGCATATCTCGTTGGGATAAAGAATACCTGGATTACTCTAAAATTAGACATTTAAACATAACTCTTTCTCAAATGAACTACAGAATTACCTGACTGCTGTTACAGAATACAGTATGTAACATCTCTTACTGGGAAGCATTGTTGACTCTGCTGTGGAATAGGGCTGGTTCAGAGACTGATGGCCTTTGTGGGTGTGTTTGCTCCAGCTCTGAATGTTCTGAGGATATTGGGATATGATCTAGAAATAATAAAAGTAACTAATCTGCCTTTTAGATTTCTTCTATCTCTCCTCCACTTTATCTCCTAAAAGAAAAAAAAAAAATTGACTGGAGTTTACAGTCTGAATGCAACCCTGTTCCTATGCAGGAAGGGAAGACATATTATGAAAGCTCTTTGGTTTTCAGAATGTATCATTGCCCAATTTCACATTTATAAGACTGTTCTGGATGGTTAAGAAAGATAAAAATGGAACCATGTTCAGTCTTTCTCACATAGCATAGAGGAGGAAGAAGGGTAGCAAAGTCAGTATAGAACAGAACACATTTGGGATCTAGATGTGATAGGATGAACCTCTCTGTGTGAGATTGGTGGATAATATAATAGGTATTATTTTTACATCACTTCCTTGGAAAATCTATGTAGATCCCTATAGACTGGATCATATATCCTTCATGTATTTTGGTACCACCTTTATCTTAGAATTTATCACTTGGAGTTAAACATGCTTCTTGTCAGTCCTACAGACCAGACTGTGGACTGATTAAAAATATTAATGGGTCTGCTTCATCACAAGCTCTGTGTCTAGCAAAACACTTAGCACATAATAGACACTGAATAAATATATGTTTAATTCATGAATGAGGTCATGGGCCAATTCAGCTGCCATACTTGCTTGCTACGATCAATTAAAACCTACCGACCATTATTTTTTTTTTCCCCATCAGCTACTACTGTGAAGATATTTCTCTTCTCCATATTCCTATGCAGGTTTTCACAGGTGCTTTTACCCTTATCTTTTTACACAATGCTATTATGTTATTAGCCCACCATCACTATATTCTGAGATTTTTACTTTAATCCTAATGCTATCATGCAATATCTAGCTTTGTGTCACCTGCAAGTTAGATAAGAATTTCTGCTCTACTAGTCATTGAATATTAGTCAACTTGATTTCACACTTCCTGTTTTAATATTATCCTGCTAACAGGTTTTCATTTATCCAGCAAAGGATAATATGAGAGACTTTGCCAAAATTGACTAACATGAACTTTGCAGTGTCAGAAAGCTGAGCATTTTCAATCAGCCCCAGGTATGCAGAACTGTCCAATTGTAAAGTAGTGATTTTGAGATTTACGTCTTTTTGTTTTTAAACATATTCACCCTTCTCTGTATAAATAAGGATTGCATTATTGTCAGCATTTTCCTAAGTCAGAGTGCAGCATTTCATTAGAAATGCTAGAAGAATGCATGCATGCAAAATCTTGGGCCTTATACGGGACAATATGAATCAGACTCAATTGCTTCGACTAAAAAATAAAACAATGTGACAGCCAGATGAAAAATATGTCTGCCATAACTCAACAAAGCAGTCACTAATGGGCTAACCATCCCAACTCTGGATCATGAATATTAATAGTTCCAATCATTTATTATGGAGCTTATAACAAATTTTAAAAACCCTATATCTTTCAATGTGAATTTCTTTGATCTTTTGTCATAAGAAATGTTATAATTGGTGAGAAGGTAAACTTTTTTTCCTATTTCTCTAGGTTTAATTGGCTAATCTGTACACAATAGAAAAAAAATAGATGTAAGCTACCATTCATGAGAATTTGTAAGCATATGACCTTAGCTGGTGGCATTGCATTCAAAATTAAGAAATATCAATTAATCAGGCCACTCCAACTGAAAACAAAAATAAACTCAAGCATAATAAAATAAATTACAACAATAAAGAATTAATCTTGAGAATTTTTAACCCTCTATTTTAAGTATAAAAAAATTTAAGTGAAAAATACCTATATATCAGCTCCACAGAGAAAATAACATTTGCGAAAACACTTCATGTACAATTAAAAAAAAAGTTTGGTTCTCTTTACCTGTGTTTTATAACAACGTGGACCAGGAACAAGGACAATATTCTGTTACACCCAGAGAACAGATGCATGTATTTCTGCGGGAGCTAGTGGGGTGGCCAAAATGTCCATTCAGTCTTTTCCTTAAAATAAACACTTTTCATTTTCAGCAATAACTTTATTGATCTGGATATTTTGAATACATTGGTCCCACTATTGGCTTCTAGCGGGTAGAGGCCAGGGCTGCTGCTCAACATCTTTAATGCATGACACCCCACAGCAAAACAGTATTGGGCCAAAATGTCAATAGTTCCAAGGAAATTCACAAACCACTTTTGACACTTTTGATCAGTCACGGCAACTCCTCCATACACTGCACAAGTATTTTTTCTGCATTTCAGTTGCATTTTTACCTTTCTTTTAATAATAAACCATAGTATGCTGAAAATATTGTAGATCTTCCATTTTCAATATTAAAATGGCTGTACAGAAATTCATCAATTTTGATAACTTTTTTAAATGCATGCTGATATGACAGTCATCTCAACACAATCTAATAAAATTATTTAGAATGAAGTTAAAGACAACTAAGCACTATTAGAGCCATTGTATGGAAAAAAAAATAAACAAACTTTTTGGTAAGCCCCATGTTTGGAAAACAGAAATGTGTCAATAAATATAAAACATATCACAGGGATAAACAAAATTGAGAACATACTTGAAATTTTAACTGGAGGGAAAAAGTCTTACTATATAATTTTTTTAGAAAATTATTGAGTGTTCTAACTAAAATAAGCTATAATCAAATTATGTTTAATTTTATCATTTCATAAATAAATTTATGCCTGGTGGCCAAATGAGTGGTTCAATATTAAATGAATTACATTCTTTTTAGAGCAAGGAGTTGTACAATACTTTTTGGTTTATACCTTACTTTGAACACAGTAAGTATTTGAATAGCATAATGAATTAATTGAATGAAAACTATTTTAACTATCAATTAGATACCATTATTCACCTAAAGGCACTTATATGAATTGTTGAAAAGTAATTTGGAGCTAAAAAAATTGTAGAAAACGTGTATTCCCTTGAAAATAAAAATCTATAAAGTGAGAACAAATGAGCACTTTTATCAAATAATTAAAGTAAAAATTTTAAATTAAGTAACAATTAGAATTGGGTTAGCTGCTGAAATTTAACTGTTAATAATCCGTGATGACTCCCAATCCAACTGTTTTTCATGTTCTTTGATTGTTTTTCGGCGCTGACTAAGGATGTACATGAAAATAAAAGTGTTGTTTGAAGAAAAAATTTTTCTTTCAAATTGAAAATTAATCAAGCTCTCTTTTGAAAAAAAAAAGTGGTAAAAAGAGAAAATGATTAATATCAAGCCAAGCTGAGAAATGTTGGAAAATCTAGGGAATACTGTTGTAAAGAAAAGCCTATGATCCTTTTGGAAATATTTGTCTAAGTGTGTCATTTTGGGACAGCTCCCTGCCACATATGTAAGTTTTGTTGGAAACTGTGCTCGTTTCTGCACTGTCAGGATGGGATCATTTTGTACAGTTTATAATGTGGACAGGTCCCCCAAGGGAGGGACAGCCTAATTTTTCACTTTCTGGTTGCTTGGCTAATCCTTGCTTAATACTGACTACAGTAAAACTTGGATTATCCTAACAGATTCTAGAAAAACAAAAATAGGATTAAAAATATAATTTATAAAAATGGGATTCTACTCACACAGACCTGGGTCTTCCAATGGGCCTTACATTCTTAATTCAAGACAATAGATTTAAAGAACCCTTCCACTGACTTTTAAATTCTATAGAGTATCGAGGTTTTTCTTTTCTATTCTTTTCTTTTTACTAACACAACAGATAAAAGCATCTTTGATTATATCCTTGCATTTTCAAAAAACACACTTAGATCCATTCTATAGAATTGCCTTTAAATAAGAGATTACAAGAAAATTAGAATCATTATTTTATATTTATATTTCGTGTTTTATTTATGCAATGTCAAACTTGTTTAATCCTATTTATTCACCAGACATTATAATAAATTATTTTTTGGTAGTTAAAAAAAATTAAACCTACCTTCAATGAATCTACCAATGGAAACATTCAAAATAATATACTTTGAACAAATATGTAATTGAGAAAAAAACTGAGCTAAAAATACTAACCCCAATTTTTTCATTGAAGAAGAAAAGACTCATTTGAATATAAAGTTCTGATCTGTTTTAAAGCATTTAGGGCTACTATATTCAACATCATACATGGGGATTTAAAAAATGGATTTCAGAAACTTCTTGGATTTGAATCTTTGCTTTGCCAATCCACTAACCAAAATTTTTGGAAGTAATTTTACTCATTAGTAAAACAGGTATAAAATAATACATGCTCATAGGGTTGTAGTGAGTATTACATGAAGTATATGTACTGTATTTTTATGTATTTATTTTATACACTATATTAAATGCACACATAATTATTGTATTTATAAAGCTTAGACTAGAGCTGGCACATAGAAGTACTACATAAGAATTGCTATTATTATAATTATTATTGAAAAGCTTTGTTTATTGTATTAATTATGGACAATCATCTACAATATTTTTCCATGGCAATAACCTTCTTCATACATATAACCAAAACATGTAAACCTACTTCATAATTCATTCACTAAACATATTTACTGATCACCTTATGTGCCAAGAATTCCATCAGGCATTAGATATTTAATATTGTTCAGATTTTATTTTGGGATGACTGAGATTTTCTGCCTAACACTCATTGGGGCTGAATGCTCAAATGGTGTAGTCAAAACCAATTTCTGAGAATATTTTAATTGGGGGAGATTCTGCTTCTCTTTCTTACTCAACCCAATTCCTTGTCTTTATCTATGCAAACTAACATTTAAAGGCCAGTTTTTTTTTCTTATAAACTTTAAAAAAATATCTCTTGCATAGTGACCCAAAATAAACAATTCCAACGAGATATGCTTTGGGAAAATGTTAATAAACTTGTCTCTGGCAAATTATTTAAATTTGCTTGTATTTCTTTCACTTGGCAGGGACTTTATTTTGAGATTTAAAAAATATAAGGAACTAAGAAAAATGTTTTTGGACTTTACACATGGATACTTTTATTCTAAAGCAACAATTTTCTTATAAAACCATTACCAAAGTTGAGAATTCAGAGGCTTTTAATTTAATTTAATTGTATAGATTAGACTGAAAAAATAAGGAAATCACCAGAAAGCTTATCATTGGTACTGGACTAGATTCTCAACATCTCCTCAGCAAATAGGTCCTTACTGAGTGCCTGCGCATTGGGACTCACCTGCCAGGTACCGGAGGAACGATAGCTGCAACAAGCACCACCCTCTCCCCGTGGGTTTTAAAATCTTGCAGGAGATGTAGAGTGATAATTTTGAGTAATCAAGTAAATTATTATAGTAAATAAGTAACTGCCAGAAAATAAAGTAAGCTTCTTTGGAATGTGGCCCTTTAATATCACCCATGCTTAGGCACTCCTTTTACATATTTTAAAATCCTGTGAATTAAGATTTCCTCTTGTTCCAACTTCTTAAATCCCATTTCCCCTAAATTCTAAGCTGTTGAGAAGAAGAAACAAGAAGTATTTTCTTTATCTTTTTTAGGCAAAGGGGAGAAAATTTACCCCATTATAGTTCTGGGGAGAACAAGGAAGAAAGGTAACACCATGGTGGGTGCACAGGGGCACTGCAGGTGTTGATTGGCCATCAGTACTGCTATTGTTTCCTCTCCTTCACTTGCCTCCTTCAGTTCACTTGTCTCCTCTAGTTCACTTGTCAAGCTTCCATTTTATTAACAGCTAGGAAGGATTTTACTAACAAGTATGGTTGCAATCATTAAAAATTTGGTGAAATTCCAAAATCTACAAACCCTAGAAATTTTCCTGGATCCCCTACTTGGAGAAATACTGCAAGCAACTTACGACATACTAAATCAGAAAGGTTGGACTGGAAAACCATTTATGTAATTTCTCTGCTTTTGTTTTGGGGAATCTTCCAAAAGAAGTGTCTAGAGAATCCGATATAATTATGAGCAGGGTCTGCTAACGTGGCTTCAACAATGATTTTACTTTTCTTGTAACTTTGCACTCAACTCCACATCATTTTTTCCAATGGTGTGTCATGCTGTCCCAAATGACTGTCTGGCCATATTCTGCCCTGGTGTTGGCTATAGCAAAAAGTGTGGATATAAAATTTCCTTCTTCAACTTGAGATTAATTTCAGTGACCTCTCCCAAGATGTATCCCCTCTCCTTTCCTCCCACTAAATCAATATGATTTCAGAATCCATCAGTTTTTAATTCTATTTTAAATAAGAAATAGTAATTTTTATATATTAAAATAATCCAAAAGCCTTATTTTAGCTATGAATTTCCTCTTAATTAGTCATCATAACTAGTAACTAGCAAACACATTTCTTTCTTCTTTCTCCCCTTCCCCATCATAAAAGTATATTGTTGGAAAACAGGGAAGGTCAGGGGATTCTTATACTATCCTACCCAGTCTATCAGTGCCGCCTCCAACCACTAATGTTCAACTGTTGGCCTCCCACTGTCAGTCACACCCTAACTGAAATTTTAGGAGTGACTGTGTCAGCTCACACCAGGCAGCAATCAAGAGTGAAACAACAATGATGCCGAATCTAGGTCAGTGTGGCTGCCCACTTGCAGTTAACCTTGCCCCTAGCAAGCAAAAAAAAAAAAAAAAAAAAAAAGGATCCCAATTTTTACATGCAGGGGGTCTGTTAGTATATCTTGAGTTCTATATATGCGTTGACATACTTGACTAAACAGACAGAAGTTCCCACAAATGTCCAGGGAATTTAAACCAAAAAAAAAAAAAAAAAATCAAGCAATGCAAAACAAAGCTTTAAACATTTATCTTACATTATGTATGAGGTATTTATATTTGTGGAAGGGAAGGGAAATCTAGGTATTTTGATTTGATATTATTTTTTTCCCTTTTAAAAGTCCAACTGCAAGGAAATGGAATCAAGTAAGTTTGAACACAAGGGGTGACAACTTCTCTTGGAAGTATTTTGTTCTCATGATTCTCATTTACTTGCCACTTTATTTTTACCTCTTAAATAAAACAGACTAAAATTGTGATGCATTTCTATTTCAGTTATTAATACTTATTTTGAAATTAACTCTGGACTTTTCTCTTATTATCTCTTGGTAAAATACCTGTTTCTTTCCATTTTATACTTTTTTGTGTGTAATCCTTTATTTGTGATACTTGTGGTAAACACAGAGTTTGACTGCTTTCAATTTGTTTGCTACCCAGTTCTATTGTTTATTTTTTCCATTTTAGAAATAAATTCATAACATCTGGAAGTTTTAAAAATCCATCATAAATCCAAAGACTTCCTATGCTGAAGAGAGTGACCTCCCTTTTTTCAGAATGATGGAAACACTGGAAGTAATTAACTTACTGAAAATTACATGAGTTCTAAAGGATACAAAAGAAATAGATTACTTTTTCGTATTTTGCTGAATTAAGTGTTTCATATTGTAAATCACATGCCATTTGATATTTACGAATTGTCTACTATATGCAAGGCCATGTAATAGCAACTACGGAGTATAAAATGAAGAATGAACTTAAATGTTGCCCTCAACTAGCTTTCAGTCTAGTAAAGGAGATAAAAAGTTGTAAGTGAAAAGAAACTAAGAGGCACAAGAAAGGTAAAGGAGATTAGAAGGGGAGGAAAATGATCTCAAAAGGGAGGATCCAACAGATTTCTTATATTAGGTGATCATTGGGCTGAGTCTTGAAAATCACGTAGGATTTGAGCATGTAGAGGTGCATGTAGCGGTGAGCAAAGATAGTTTCAGACAGATAATCAGCATAAGCAAAGGCATGGAAACAAACAAGTGTGGTAGGTGTTGGGAAAAGAGAGCCACTCAATTTATTAAGCAGACAGTGCCTAAAACAGGATGAATTGCATATCAGAAATTGCTTAAAAGAGTCTCTTGTTGGGGTGAGGGTAGAAAATAGAGAGTATGGCTGGAAGAATAGAAATAAAGTAATAGTAGTCTATTCAATATCACTCAAAGATCAACACTTTGAATAGTTAAGATGGCATAATTTCTATGTGGAAATTTCCTACTTGGAATGGTTTGTTTTCATTAGTCAGACTTAATCACTTCATGAAATGTAACTAACATCTGTAAAATGGTGAAGGGTAGAGGCAGATTCTTGGTCTGGGTCTTGTAAATTTTAAGAAATGCCTGTATTATTAAACACCTAATTTCCCCCCACAATTTTATTTATTTACTTTTCAATAAGTTGAAATCATGAAGGGTACACAATCACATGGATTCTGTGTCTAAAGGCCTTCGCAGAAAGATTGATTCAGAATTTGGCATGAGCCATGCCTCTGTTTCCGTGGGCACAAGTTAGTTACCTTTCCCTAAATTACTCTGGTTTTATTCGGTTTGCCACCAGAAGTCCTCTGTTGTTCTTTGCTTTGTACACATAAACACATTCCTTGCTCAAATATAATTCAGTTTTATCTCAAGCATAAGCATATTCAAGCTTAAGAAGAACTGTGTGTTGCTTCTGTTTTAGAGATGCTACTTAAGCCAGTAAAAATGACTTTGGACCACAGCCCTCCAGACATGTCTGCCATTTGGGAAGTCCTGTTTCCAGCAGGTTTCCATGGGCCCCAAGATGGCAGAAAGAGAACACCTAATATTTTAAATACTCCATTTCAATCTGCTCATTTTTTCACATTTATGAGTACCTATTATGTACAAGAGACTATGCTTGCTACTGTGTATGATTTTAAAAAGGAGGTTGGTATAAAAATAGGAGTGGCATATAAGAAGGAATAATAAAACAAATAAATATAAATATAAAGCAAAGCTGCTAAAACGGAAATTGCCGCATGAAAATTAAGACTCCAGAGGGCAACACTTAGATCCTTGGGAACAAAAGGAACCTATTTGCCATAGCCTCCTTCTACCCCAAATCTAATGTTGGTATGATTCCATAGGCCAACAGGGTACATAGATATAGAGCTTCTTTAAACATGATTTAACATCTAGACAAACATAAAATCTTCAGACAATTCAGCAGAATATTTTTACATGAGCATAATGCTGATCTGAAGAGGATTTAGTCATATAGATTAATAGTCATGATAAGTAAAACATGGAAAAGCTGCATTTACTTCCATTTATTTGGGGAGAGAGGGGCTCTAAACCTCTGTGTCCTTAAGAATTACTTGTACTAAAATAATTCTGGACCCCCATTGAGTATATGAATATTAAAAATATTAATAGGAAGTAAAACCAGCCTCCATTTGAAGCATGCAAATCCAGTAAGTCTGGCTTTGGCTTATCTCATGCTCCTATCAGAAGATTGCGATTTGGGCCTTCTTTTTATCTTCAGACAGAATTGGCTACATTTGAAAAGCTATTGCAGCTGTGCTGGATACTGCTGAAAATTCCTAAGTATGACTCAGATGACAAATTATATTTGGTAGAGACTCTAGTGGGATGTGCAGAGTGGAGCTTCAGTCCTGAGAATGATTAAGTTAACCAAAGATCCAACAAGCAACCCCTAGACTCCTATAAAATGTATGCCGGCCACTGTGTCACCATTGTGGTAAAATTTATAAACTAATTACCCTGTTCTTGGATGAGTATGTTAGGTAATGAGATGAATTCCAACTTTCTATGAATTTTCAAATATGATTATAAAAATAATTATGATGGAAAAGCATTAGCATTGAAACATAAGTATATAAAGACTTCATTCAGGAGGACATAATTACAATACATCAAAAACTTTTACAATTCAAACATGTACGTTAAGACAACTTGCAGGAAATTTTACTGGCTCAAATTTTGTCAACCTTTAAAAGTATATGTGTATATTACATATAATATATATTTCTATATCTATACAAATATGCATAGAGACACATATAAACACACATAAACACATATGTAAATTCTCTTGCTTCCCCTAAGAGTGGACTTCATTGGTCAGGATAAGTTAATGAGTATTTACTCAATTTTTTTTAATTTAAGCAGTCCTGGAAATTACTTAAAAATTAATGATAAGCCAAAGATCAGATGAATAGTGTTTTTTAAAATTGGTCATTAACTATAACTTTACCTTTTTTCTTCTTTCTATCCTTCACAATCCTCTGTTAGAAAAGAATACAAGATTGTGTCAATTTGTATTCACACAATTCCTAATTGTATAAAAATATTGTGACAGCAATCAGTGACTAAGTGAACAACATGGTGAAAAAATTTTGGAAAGTGTGCTATTTAGTTCCAATCCCAATAAGTAATTTTGAGAGTCCTAGAACCTCTTTGAACTTTCTGTTTAATCTTGGGGTAATTTTTAGCTGAAAAATACCAGGAAAGGAATGCAAAGCTTCAGGCTTAACAGCAAACTATTTAAAATATAAAATATATATGTATACATAGTAAAAGAGATATTTCATGTTTCCAAAATGATTACATTGTAGCATGCTTCATTTTACTAAATGTCAAGGAAATATGAGTCTTGTTCAAGTAAAATTTCTAAGCAAAAGGGATGTGGTTATCAATATAGTTTTATAGCAACAGGGGGCAATTAACTAACTCTACTTGGGAACTAAGAGGAAATTAAAGAAAGGTCTTGAAAAAGACCTTTTTCACTCAAACATTTGCCTATCACATCCCACTATCAATGTCATTGACTCAATCTTGGGTATCTATGGTTAGATATGCCTAAGTCCTTCAACTACTACATGACATCTTACAACTATATTTCTGGCTCTAATAACACGCATATTGGTATTTGTTCAAATTCTTTTAAAGGGAACACAATTCCCCAAATGTGATTTTACCCATGTAAACTAAGTGAATTGATCCACCTCTCCAGAACTAGTGAAGAAAATTTGTATTCTATTTTACAATTGTTTTGTAAATTATCCTAATTTAGGTTGCTATTCTGCTCTGGATTTAGTTTATTCTGCTCTGGATTTAGTTTATTTTTGTGTGTATTTTATCATAAATGCATTTGAAAGGGGCTTACAGTTATTCAAAAGCATATAATAATAATGCATCTCCTTGGCTAAAGAAAGAAAACCACACATGAAGCAGTACGATGAAAGAGAGGGAGGGAGAAAAGGAGTGTGTGGGTTGGGGGGAAGAGAGAGAATTTTCCTCCGTGTGTTTTCTGTTGTGGAGGTGATTGATTTTCTATTGCTATTGTAGAGAGCACTGCTGACATTCACTGGCCTACTGAGTTCATCACAGCTGTGCTTATGCATCTCTCTCAAGCTCCGTTTTTTACTGAACTGGAAAAGATTTGAATTTTTGGTTGATAATTCACCACACCCTTGCTTTGCCTCATCTCTCCAGTTACTTTCTTTGTTAAAGGTGAGCCTGATTAGTCAGAGCTTTAGCTGGTGCAGGTGTTTAGAATTGTGTTAAAACTCGAAATGTAATCCAGAGAGCAAAGTGGAATGTTTGTGTCAGCCGGTTAATATCAGTGAAGCTAGGGATGTATAGAAAGAAATGTGTCTAGATTCACCACTGTGTCAGCTCAGACTCACACCCATCTCAACACCATGTTAGAAAACACATTGACATGAGGAAGAAGATGAGGATCTGGGACACAGAATGCAAAGGATCCTGGTGCAGGACCTCCAGACATGCTTGAGGTATTGAAGAATGTTAAATCAGAAAATATGAAGTGTGAGATTTCTTATCTCTGGATCTCCCACAGATGCCTTAAGATACAACACTATTACATGCAAAATATCATCTAACTTTGCTTAAATGAAGGATCAGTCATGAATTTTTCTTATTAATATAAATAAGTATAAAACTTTTATTTGAATAGCTGAAAACAAAAATAGAAATTGTACAGACAATGCCTGAAATAAAGCATAAAAAGCATTGTTTTTAAAGTATCTATTTTTCACAGTAGAAAATAATTCCAATAAAGAAATTCAATACATTTCAAATTTATTGGCCATCTAAAGCAATAAGGTAATAAATATACATATATGAATTTTTGTGCAAGTATCAAACACACCATAAGAAAAATAAATGATGTTTCCTAACTGGTTTGAACATAAGGAAATTTTTTAAGGATAAAGTGAAGATGATTGGAAGATAGGAAGATGTAACAGTCTTTTCCCTCAGTATCATCAGTATGATCCAGAAGAAAAGCTTATTTTCATGACCATTCTATAGTTATTTTGTCCCCCTCAAGTAATGACTCTCCAATTTAAAATCAGCAGATCCAGAATAATTGGTCCAAGCAGCTCTCTTTTTCTGTCATCAGATGATATCACCTACACTGGGACATCTTTGTGCTTTTTGTATCTGGGCCTGTAGGGAAGCCAGTATTCCACTGTCCATGCTTGTAGAATAGATGGGACTATACACAAACATGTGAATTGAGGAAAGATTAAGTAATATGAATTGGGAGAAAGAGAAAGATGAAAATAAGTTTAAAGGAAAAAAGCTTTGACCTGGGTCTTAAAGAAGTGACTTCAGTATATTGGTGTGATGCAGGGACATTTTATGTGCACATACATGCATGGATGTGGGCCTGGTTAAAGTTAACATGGAAAAAAATAAATGAAGGTGACCTTGACTGGAATGGAAAAGCCTGTGCAGAATATGGAGACAAAGGAAGGAGTTATGGACTGATGACTAGGGTGTCAAGAAGTATCTTGCTTATTAGAAATATATTGATTACTAGAAATATTTTGATATTTTGGACAGCATAACCTTCTTGCAAAAATTTATTAAAGAACTATGAATGGCATATGCCCCTTTCTCAAATATGTCCCAGAATTACTCCTTAGATCCAGAAATACATTGAAAATCTGTGTTAATATGACCCAAACTTCATACATGTGGAAGTCTAAATTTGGAAACACTTATCTTTATATAAATTCAGATGAAATTTATATAATTATACAACTTGTATAATTATACAACTTCTTCTGGTACTCTTGATATTTCATTTGATAAGCTCTTTCTTTTCCTATTTCTTAAAAAAAAAATCAAGACATGAAAAGCTAACTTTTTCTCTAGAAAATTCTGTTCTGGCTTTCACAGGCAGCATAAAAACTTGATCTCTCGCAAGAAATCACCCTTTGGCTAGCTAAAGAAATGTGTGAGAAATAGAAACTGCAATAGATAAGAATTTGACTCTTAAAATGCCATTCAAACATAGCTCAGATACTTATCTTTTGACATTTGCCTGAAATTAAACTTCCAGTCCCCAGGGTAGGTGGGTGAGTAAAAGAACAACAGGCTTTTTTTTCCCCGGTTAATCTTTTACATTTTCCTCTTTACACTGAGTTAGAGTGGAATCTGGCAAAATCTATATATATTCACAGACACACACACACACACACAAACTCCTAAGAAGATAAGGTTTGCAAATTAGCTATGTGAAAACAGAGGGCACCAAGTATTTTCCCAAAATTATGCAGGTAATGTTACAAGGGAAAATAAAAAAATACATACATTTAATCATTTTATTAAAATGCAAGGCACAGCATTTTGATATATATTCTTAAGTTACATAAACATATAGGTTTGTTACATATATGTAACAAACCTATATGTAAACAGATGCACACAAGCTCCAGATGTGCTGTTTTTCTCTGTGGGTTGTGTCTTCTATAAGGGAAAAAGACATATTAATCATTTCTCTTTCTGCTAAGGGGATGGGTGCTGCTCTCATATTTCAGAAAGGGGCTGGAAAGTGAGGGAAGCCAAACTTTTTCCTATTTAAGGCCAAAGCAAAGGAATCTCAGTGGCTGACTTTTATGACGGGCCCGGTGCTGAAGGGCAGGGAACAACTGATGGTGCTACTTTGAACTGCTTTTCTTTTCTCCTTTTTGCACAAAGAGTCTCATGTCTGATATTTAGACATGATGAGCTTTGTGCAAAAGGGGACCTGGTTACTTCTCACTCTGCTTCATCCCACTGTTATTTTGGCACAACAGCTCCCGGGAGGTGAGTAGATACTGATTGAAGAAAAAGAAAAAAAAAAAACCTTATGGGCTTTTTTCTTTACTTCTGCTTGCAAAAAAAGTTATCAGGGAGAAATTAGTCTCCTAAATGATAATTTCCTCTGTAAGCTCCCAATTATGAAGCGTAGAATGACTATGATAGTACTTTTTTATTACATTTGCTCAGAAAGTATATTGTCATTTTTGTATTTAAAAGTTCGCTGGTTGTTTAAGATAAAGATGTTTTTGTACTAATTTGTTTTCATGTTAATGGCACTGGAAACTCTTAAAATGGCCTTAAAAAGTTCCCCTCTTGGATTGTTAATGTCTTGGAATGCTTCCCTGGGCAGTCTGGAAGTTATTGGTCTCCTGCAATACGTTTATGCTTTCCTTTGTATGCTGAGCTCTTTGTAAGGACAGAATATTGAGCATTGTTTTTCCAATAAGATAATGCATTTAAAAAATAGCATGCATTAAGAATGGTCTAAAAGAAAAAACTACACATTATTGGAATTACTGAATAGATTTCTGTAAAATGGCAACAAGATAATAATATCTCAAACCTTTAAATGAGTTCAAACTGCTCAAAATCTTTCATGGTTCCTATCTTTATTCTGTTTCAAGCACTTAAATGGTTGATTAATACCTATATTCTAATTGTTTGTTGTTAAAGATCTAGTGTTTTACGTAAGTTCTACATTTTTACCTACATTTGCATTAATAAAGAGAATATTTTACATCATATCTACCACAGAGTGTTTGACTTCTGCAAACAAGGTAAAGACACTAGTACTGTTTTTCAAAAAAATTAATTTGTTGTATTTTCTAATAAGTACAATGATTTTTAATGCTCAAATTTCCCCAAAACCACATTTGTCTCATTATTTGGTTATTGAAAATATTCCTTTTAATTCATATGTTTCCCTTAGTCATAAAAATACTGGGCATATTGGAATACAAACTTAAATAGAAATAAATACTTAAATGTCATAGTTGAAGGTGCTAGAGGAAGGCATTACACATCAATTTCTACTTGCACATAATCAAAAATGCTTACATTTAAACCTATAGTTTTTGCAAACATGGTATCTGAAAATGGTTTTCTTTGTTTTTTGTATCAAATATTTTTGATGTCTTCACAGGGGAAACACCCAATGACATTTCTTCAGTTATATTCAGTCTATCGTCACAAAAGAAAAGAAACACCCATTATTTCTTGCTCCTTTCATCCTGTCACCCCCCTTATTCCTCTTCTCCCTTCCTTTCCCCTCCTTCTTATCTCTCCTCCCCTTTTGGCTCCTTTGTACTTCCTCCCTTTTTTAATTCTTTCACTCATCACCACGCCCACTTCCTAGGCAAGCCTATCTCTCCTCAACTCTCCTCCTCTTTTTTCCCTTTCTCTATTGCCCCCCTGCCTCATCATCACGTGTCCTCCCTATGCCTCCATCTCTTTCCTTCTCTCCTCTTGCTTCCTCCTCCTTTCTTTCCTGGAATCCCCAATCCTCCATCTTCTCTTACTACTCTTTTCTTCCCCATTCTGTCTCTCCCAGAAGATGCTACAACTCCCAGTGCTTGGCTAGATTACCAAGTGACTATTATCACACCCCCATCTCAATAAAGACTTTTATCTTTTTCAAGCTTTTAAGTTTTTCTGATTTCTGAAAAAAAAAAATCACAGAGTTCCCATTTATTGGAAAGTGTACAAACCTTTGGTGTTAAGTTCAAAGACTAGACAAAATATTTGTAATTGCTTAGTAGTTACAATTTTTATAAGCACTATGGACATTTTTCTTCTCAATCCAAACTTAGGGAGGAAAAAATGTTTGATATCTACATTCTGTTTATATCACATGATTTTTTTTTATTTTACCTTTTCTCTTTAGCTGCAGAAAATAACTATAACATTTTGCTGACACATTTGCTTTTAAGTTCAAAAGAAGTTTAAAGGGATTTTGTTCAGCTTATTGTTTTTGTTTGTCATGAAAAAAAGCTTAGGTATTCTAAGATAGGGCATCATATGTTTCTTATAGTTTTTACAAGAAAACTCTGCTGGTGCATTAGTTTTGGGGAGGTTACAGGAGGTAGCTGAATACACAGCATGCAAGGAACAGTCATATCTAGTTCTGGGGTATGGATTTCTTCTGTATGCCCTGAGAATCTCAGAAAGAAACAGCCCAGCCCTAATGAACACTTACTTCTAGGCTACTGACATGAATTTCCTGGAGCATAAAACATGTCCTCACAAAGAATTGTAATATTTTTACAAATTCGTGAAAGTTCTATTTAATTCATGTACTTCATCCCACCAATGGAGAAATGTGGTCTGTTTTATATTTCCTGTAGTTTATAAACATGCCAAACTTTAAGCATAAAGAGTCACCGCCTAGTGGCTGACAGGCAGAGTTGCATAACCAATGCCAACATAAATGTTACACACAGCTGGATTTCTTATTTTATAATGAGATTTAAAAATATTACATGTACGAATTTTAAATACTAAATACTACTTTCCTAAGAATATAAATGTATCACTGATAACATATTGACAAATACATATACTTACATATAACAGTAACAATAGTTGAAGACTATTGGGAAGTGAGTTTGATATTATGGCCATTTTCAAAATTTCACATATAACTGTTCCATATATAGTATATAATGACTTTTTAAAAATTTTTTTCAAGTTTTGAATGTAGTCCTTATTTGTTATAAGTATTTTAGTATCACTTATTAGATAAACGGAACAATGTTACTAAATAATATTACTTTATTAGGGCAGGGAGATAAGCTATATTTTAATTTAAAATGTTCTAACTTTTGAGTTTATATTTTGATATTCTTATAATCCCACTGTGAAAACGGACTGCGGGTCTTCAATTGTCTTAGAATTACAAACCTGTAAATGGAGTCAGAGAATGAGTTTCTTACTACATGTTACGAGAATCTTATAGAATAGAATTTTATAACCTATAGCAAGAAAAAGAGAACTTGTAACATATCAAGTAGCATTCTTAGAAAGTATTTGAACCAATGATTTCTAAAGGTAACCAAAAAAAGGTAGATTTTTTTGTTGTTAAGCACTCCACTTTGAATTGGTAAATCTATTTTTTAAACAGGAGACTTGCTTATAACTTATCCAGTAAATATTCAGTTCTGTGATATAAATTCTAAGTAAATAAAGTATTAATACAAAATATTGTGTTTTTCATCTATGATTACTTGCATTTCCTTATCACCTCCAGAGTATTCAATATCAGATGATCTAAAGATCTGTAGGCAAATACATATTATTCTGATTAATTCTGATTAAATTCTGGAATTAAACTTCTCAGTATTGCAAGAGCCAACACATCCATTGGAAAAATTCTGGGAAACACGAGTGTGATTATGTGCCTTTTAACTAGTGAAGATTCTTGAATTGATATCTTATTTACAGGCTTATTTTTAAAAATCTAGAACCACTGTCTCTTTTTTCCAGTAAAGCTGAGACTTTAGATAACTCCTCAGAATAGCCCCTGTTCCACACCTACAGAGCTGCATGCCAGACTGGAACTGTCACGCAGAGAGAAGAGTGCCATCTACTGAAACCCGATGGTTTTCATTGTGGATGACGATTCCTCTTTGGTGCAGAGTTCCAAAGGTTTTGTAGCCCAGTTCTTTCATTCTGAAACATCAAAAGATATCATCGTCTTGAAGTGATTAAAGTGGATTGCTTAAGAGTTATGGTTTAAACATGAAAGATGTTATTGCCTTTACTGGACATGAAGAACATTTGTAAAGTTTTCAGGTCTACAGTAACTTTCTGGAAACGTCTCAGTGGACTGTTTCTTGTAAAACAGTTTTCCCTGGAAAAAGTTCAGTCCCACGGTTTTCCAAATTCAAAATGTGGGGGGCAGAGGGAGAGGTATAGTGTAAAAAAAAAATCCAGAGTTTTGAAAAGGGAAACTTTGCCTGTTTCATGTCAAGATGACAACGGAAAAAATGAGATAGCTATTCTTACACAAATCATTTGTTAACTGCAGTTTGGGGAGTTACATTAACCACTAGAATGTCTGTCTGTGCTTAATGAAAACACAGCAGAAGTGGATTCCTTTCAGATTAACTAACAAATCCCTTGTACTTTCCATAACTGAGGTCAAGAACTGCCATTTAAAATGTAATCTTAATGAACAAAAGGAAAAGTTCAAACAAGAGGGCAAAATTAAAATGCTCAAGAGATGTAAAAAATCAAAGGTAAAGGATCCAGAAACTTAAAAAATTAAATTGCTTTTTTAAAACTCACATTGAGAAATAGCTGCTCCAGTAAAATAGCACTTACTTTTCAGAGACTATGTTTTCTGTAGTATTTGGTGTGGAGGATGGCAAACAGATTGGGTTTTTCAAGTTAATGAGAATGAGAAAAATTATCTTTGGAGCTGCATCTTCAGTTCATAATGTCTAACTTAGAAGGGAAGCATCTGATGAAGTTAGAAGCTTATTACTATGAATTACTTAGTATTTTCTGAAAATCAGTGTCTTAGCATGACATTCTAATAATGTTTTTGACATGGGATACAGAAGTATTATTATCAGTTCGTTGTTGTTGCTGTTGGAATCCTACTTTTCTGTATATAGTAAAATATATGCTAGGTTTTCCAGTCACATGTTAATCTTGGTGGTGGTCTGGATGTGATTAGGGTGGCCTTGGGGATATAATTCTTTTTCGTGAGGTCAGGAGAAAATAAACAACAGAATTTAACTCCAGATGTTAACTTCTTGGTTTGAGACTAGATAGGAAAGATATTCTGCAGAAAACTGGTATCCCTTTGTTAAAAAAAATCTACCCTTTTTAGACTCTGATTTAAGCTTGCAGAGTTTAGAAATGATGAAGAGACAGAGCTTTGAAGTTGGCACCGTTAAGCCTATCCTGCCCTGGAACCTGCATAAAAGGGAGGGGAACACAGTAGTTGAGAGTATCAAAGTTAGAGACAGCTTTCCTGGATTCAAAGCCTAGCTCTACCCCTTACTGTATAACGTTGGGAAAATTACCTAATGTCTCTGTGTCTCAGATTCTTCATCTATAAAATTAGGATTATGATAGCATTTGTATCTTAGGGCCTTTGGGAAGAGTAGGCAAATAGATAGGCAAGACACTCAGAACACTGGCTACAACATAGGAGATACTGTATAAGCTCTGTCTAACATGTTTTACTAACACTGGAAAATAAAATTACTGTAAGGAAGAAATTAAAACACTTAATGACTTGGTGATAATAAAGGTAAGATATAAGATTTTGGTGATCAAATATAACATTTAAAGATATTTGCAAATTATCATAAAAACGTAGTATATATTTTATTAAGAATTGTACAGTTTATCACTAATCCAATTATATTGCAATACCATTGCTGATTGTTAAATATATGATGCTTTTCATTTTAATTCTCTAATTATTTTTATTTTTTGCAGGACAAAATATTAGTCACCTAAAAGGAAATTTCTAATTGGAGATATAAAAATCATATATTTATAAAAATAAAATGAGAAAACATCTAGGAACAATGATTCATAAAGTGTGTTAAGGTTTTTTGGTGGGAACAAGAATAAGCAGAATCTACCTTGTTCACGCAAACATTTTAAAATTAAAATTATCCATCTATACAGGTCTATAAATTTTTCCTTCAAAGCCCTTTATGTTAACTAACATATTTTAAAATAGTCCAACAAAAATATAAGCAGCAGAAACATATTTAATAAAATATATGTTCTCCAAACATAGTGTCATTTAAAAGCCAAACATTTCAGTTGGAAACTATATGAGTGCCATGTATTCACTTACAGAATGTTCAACCTTCTAAAGTAACAGAAAAACATGTTATGATAACTGACATATCATATCTATCAGTAAAAAGAGAAGACAAAATATTAAACTTGTCATTCAAACTAAATTAACAATTTGTATGCTTTTAGGAAATATTATTTTACCACAAAAATGGAATTTTGACAAACGATTTGCATTTTTTTCAGTCACAACAATAAGATCAGCATAAATTAACATTTGAAGAATGAAAACAAAAAGGAAAACTTTAAGTATATCTAAAAATATTAGATTATGTTACTTGGTTTTATTTTCCTCCAAAGTTCCAAAACGGAGAGCTAGGAAATAAAAGAAGCCATGAGTGAATTATGTCATATATTAGCTTCATTTTGTTTTGTCATTTAAATCCCAGTAAGAAGATGGTTTAGACTAATGAATTGCTCATGTGACCATAAATAAATTTCAGGGCTGTACTTGGTAACAGGAACCAGAGACATCAAGTAGCATGAGAGATGGAGTTAAAAATTAATTACAAATTGGAACAGGGAAAATTAGCTGAAGCAGTTACAATAAGGAAAGTAACTGGAAAATCTATTACTTGTCCAGCAGTGTAAATGGGATTATTTGATTTTTTACTTAACAGTTTTGAAAAAGTAGTTAACTTTTTTTTAATCAAAGTAGCTCTGAATTTAGATGTCTTAGAAAAGAAGGGAATGCTATGAGACAACTATTCTTTATAGATTCAATTTTCTATTTGCCATTGCTGCATGCTGCAAGTGGCTCACTGGGTCATTGTATCCCTCTTGAAAACAAAACATTTTTTCCCCTTAACTGCTATGGTTTCCCATGTAATTACTAGGCTACAAGGCTAAAACTGAGGGCCATGAGACATCTGTGTGAGTTTAAGCTTCCGGGAGAACATATTGCCAACCATATTTTGTCATGCGTAGAACGAGAAATTAGAGGAAACTACAAAAAACTCACCATTCTTTAAAAAAAGTAAGTGAGGTAATGCAATTGAGAAAAGTCTGACTTTCAGCCACAAGTTTCTACAGGAACTAACTCTTCAGGAGAGCCAAATTTCTTTCAAATGTCTGTGAAATAAGTTATGGCAATACATAAAACTGTATTAATTCTTAATTTCAAAGCATTCCAACTTTCTTTTATTACTTAGACCAGCATCACTTTTTAAAAAAATATATACTTTAAAATAACTTAACTTTTATATTGAGACCTCTATGTTTTAAAAAAATATAATGCACACATTTTCTAATAAAATTTGGAAGCAGGAGGTTAAATAACACTTTTTGTCTATATAGCATTGGGTTTAACTCAATTCTAATAATTTTGTTTACAACTTTAATAAGTTGATCATTGTGCTCATTTATTTAGTAGTTTTCAGAGTAAATGGAAGATACTTTCCAGTGACATGATGGTAGTCCAATGGAGCATAAACATGGGAGGACGAATACAAAAGGGAAAAATTATGTCAGTTTTAAGGCATTTTAAGAACACACAAAGAGAAGATATTTAAAATATAAGCTACATGATCCAAGCGTAAACTATTATCCTCATTTGTCTTTAATGTCATTGGAATTCAATGACTAATTTTTATAACAAGTCCTGTTAAATATAGAAAAATATTCCTGATCCAGGGACAAAAAGCTGAAGAATCATTAGTATAAATGAGTAGTATTTTCACCAGCTTTACTGAAGTATCATTGACATAAAATTGTGTATATTTAAAGAGTACAATGTGATGATTTGATATACATATACATTGTGAAATGATTAGCACAATCAACTTATAAAATGCATCCATCACCAAGTGTAGTTACTTTTGTTTACGTGTATCGTGAAAACACTTAAGATCTAGTCTCTTGGCAGATTTCAAGTATAAATACAGTATTATTACCAATAGTCAACATTCCATATTCTAGTAGTATTCTCTAGGGGAAGGGAACCCTGAAATCCACATTATTAATGGGGAAAGACTGAGCTAAAACTAATCTATTAGAACATTTCATAAAGTTAATTTCGAGAAAAATTTTAAATGATTCATTTTAAGAAAAGGAAGCCAATACAAAGATCAAAGAAAGTATTTCATGCAATTTTATTAAACACGCTCCTATCTCATTAAAACTCTCAGCCCTTTTCGGAAATGCAGTGAACTTAGTTCTTAAAATGTCAGCTATGTTTAGAGAACAATGAGTTTAATACTTAGACCCTCTTATATTATTATTGTTCATAACAATATGAAGACATGTGTTTGTACCTCTCTTAAGCATATCTTTCTTAACACTATTTAAATAGGCCTACTTCATTTGCATTAGGTAAGTATTTGGAATTCAGCTTTTATGCTCACTGAGTAAAGAGGAATGATCCTTTAAAAGCTTACACAATATTTCTTCCTAATAATCCCATATATTTGTTTCAAACACGAAGGAGGAACTAGAATAACTTTTCCTAGTTAAAATTGCAATAAAACAATCATGCTTTCTTATATTAGCTGTAGACCACATTGGATAATTGTAACACAAAAAAAGAATTTTTAAACTTCTTAAATCCATCAAGGGTATTGCACAAGATCATGAAAGCTGAATCTGCATGCATAAATGGAAACAGGAGTGGAGACAATTTTAGGAGGCTGTAGAGTCCACAGGTTTTGAAAATATCCTTTTCTGTGAACTTTAACCAAACCAACTAAACCTGTAAATCCAAAGTATTTTAGCATAAACTTAAATCAGTTACTTCAGATATGGATGGGATGTAGAAAAGGGAACTTAAAAAGGTGATATGTGTGTATGTGACTGTATATAGTATTCAGATATAAAAATCTCAGGACCCAGTCAAAGGCCTCTTGGGACAAGGCAGCAAAGTGTGGTTGTTAACTACTTACCTCCTCCAGGGAGACCTCTTTCAGCAGACATTTTAAGATCTTGGCTCTGAGAAAATAAAATGAAAGTTCACTTTTTACAAAAATACAGATACTCAGCAGTAAGTACATCCTTCGTTGTTTGCAAAAATTTTTGCAGATATTAAGAAACTTCTCAATGCTTCTCAGCATTTACTCAATGCTGGCAAACTATCATAGTAATCCTCAAGAACTAAAGTTGTACTTAACCACAACCGCAACTAATGCTTTAAGAATTGAGACCAGGTTCTGTTTTGGCAACCCCTAAGCTGATTCATTGGTAATAGCTGCTGAAACCCTCTAAAATTATGGTTGAAGCAAATTTTTGACCATTTTAAGTTTCAAATACATGGTCATGATTCATATTTTTCCTACTATTTTTACTTATTTCTTACTAATATTTGCTTTTAAAAACACCCCTTTTTTGTAATTTGGGAATCTTTTTGCATCCATATGCGATATCCAATATATTACGTTATATCATGTTGACCTAAAAGCCCAAAAGACCTGACAGCAATACTCAGTATATACAATGAGCTTTGTTAATGCTTACCCAGAATGCTGGAAGAGTGTTATGTTGCCAAGAGCAGCTGAGTTTTCTTCTGAATTTCTCAACTAGATTAATAAAATCCAGAAAGTCTAAAGAGGTAGTAACAAAATTATCTTATAGTTTAATCCTCCCATCTACTGTTAAAGAATAACAATTGGGTCAAAAGACTTGTTTTTGATTGTGCAATTAATAAATAAATGTTTGTTAGTGTGATTTCCATTGTTATTAAATTCTTACTATGAATGAAATTACTTCCTGCCTTAAGAAAAATTTACTATGGTGTGTCAGTGTGATGTTAATAAACAGATTTGGTATTTCAAACAATCTCTTACTACTTAGCAAATTATGTAGGAAGAAAATATTCTTAGTAATTTAATTTGTAGATTTTTTTGCATAAGCATATTCATAAGAAGATACACATTAGTGCAATAAAAAATATATTATGTGTTTCAAATTGTCTCTACTTTGCCTGTTGGAAACACTCATGACAGCATTATGAAAATCAAACTTCAGTAAAACATAAGAAAATGTAATACCATCTTGCTTATTTTCCAGCTATTGACGGAGGATGTTCCCATCTGGGTCAGGCTTATGCGGACAGAGATGTCTGGAAGCCAGAACCATGCCAAATATGCGTCTGTGACTCAGGATCTGTTCTCTGCGATGACATAATATGCGATGACCAAGAATTAGACTGCCCCAACCCAGAGATCCCATTTGGAGAATGTTGTGCAGTTTGCCCACAGCCTCCAACAGCTGTGAGTGTAAAGAAAATGTATAGCTCTTCAACATTTATATTTAAATATATGACTGGTTCCTGTATTTTAAAGGTCTAAAAAGAAGTGAAAGTAATGTCTGTCAAAAAATCATGTTATATTACAAATAAAAGGTGTATGTTCTGTTTTAAAACTAGAGATTGGATGCAATTTAGGATGAGAAATAAATGTGCAAATTGGAACACACTTCATGGAAAAGCTGTCCCTATGTCTCTTTAATCTGTATCTTTTCCATTCATTAGCCTACTCGCCCTCCTAACGGTCATGTACTTCAAGGCCCCAAAGGAGATCCAGTAAGTAAACATTTTTCAGTGGAATGAAATTAGTTTCTTAAGTGGTTTGCTATTTTTTCCCTGATAGCTTATTTATATTTGAATTTTCATTATGTATACATTTCCTTTGGTAGCACATATTTAAATAATGATGCAAAATAAACTAATAATCCACAATTGTACATGTAAAGATTCAAGTTTCCTAAACTCTACATAATGTCTTCATCTCCATTATCAGTTTGAAAATAAAATAAAGGTCAATAACAATGGAATAAATGACAGTGAAAGTTTTCATATGATTTGGTTTAAAAGGTATATGTTCCCAAGAAAATGTATTACTTATATTGATTCCTCATATTACAAAGCAGAGAAGCTACAGTTTGATAATGATTCTGAGACACTAAGACTTTCCACTGTTTCATTAATTTTTATCTATGATATTTTTAGGGCCCTCCTGGTATTCCTGGGAGAAATGGTGATCCTGGTATTCCAGGACAACCAGGTTCCCCTGGTTCTCCTGGCCCCCCTGGAATCTGTGAATCATGCCCTACCGTTGGTCAGGTAATAAATTCCTAGACAAAAAGTTTCCCTATGTTAAACTACTCACTTATTTCCTTTTCTTTGGCCTATATTACTTCTCACTTTTGTGGGTTCCTTATATCTATTTTCTGATTTTACATATTTAACAAATTCTTATTTAGTGCTTATAAATGCTGGGCACTGTTCTAAGCATCTTATAAATATTTACTCTTCCTTATAATGCTAATGCTATTGCTACAATATCCTTGAAAAATTTCCCAACTTCTTAGCAGTTGTATAACATATGTACCATGTTTGAGAAATGAATCATCAACTTCCAAGAGAATTGACCTAGAGAAGTTAGGAATTGTTGGCACTGTGCCTATTTCCCTTTTAACCCCAACAGTAAAGCATCTTAAACTTTGAACAAAAAGCCTCTGAAGAGCTGTGAACACTCCTTATTGACTTCAAACCGACGGGATTTTTCATACTATGCATTTACTCTTGCCAAGCCTTCACATCACAACCTGTTCTTCTTGAAAAGTATGGCAATGAACTAACTCTGTATGTAAAACAAATAACCAAACAAATAAATGAAACAAAAATTCATTGTGCTAGAGTAAGGAAAAATTTAAAAACACATAAGAAATTACTACAAGGTTTAAAAAAAATTTCAAATATCAACTCAACAGGAAGCAAAGGATATTATCTAACTTATTCTTATCCTGGTATCAAACAGAACCCATTGTTAAACCTAAAATTCAAAATAGAACAATCTCTCCAAGGAAATCCAATAAACACATGAGCCTTTCTCTTATTCATCTGCTTATATTCTATGTAGATGTTTGTTTTGGGGTGAATATGTTCAGCACACTAGCCAAAAGCCAGGAAATACAAATTTTAGTTATTAACTGTCAGGAAAATAATATGACTTCATTTTTCTGCTCAAAATGAGGTCAGATTATACATGCTCTGAAACCTCTTTCAGCCTCAAATGGTCTATGATCTTATGTTTCTAATGCTATGGATATAGCTTAGAAATAATATTTTGGGTAAGAGCATGTGGAAACAAATTATTTGAGATTAATGTTGTATGTAGTAAGTTGAATGATTTGTGGAATACAAAGCAACTATTTCTGTATAATATCTAAAGCTACAGAGAAACAGGATAAGCAAGATAATTAAGTAATACATATCGCATCCTCTGCCATGCAGAAAGTTCTTCTCAGTGAATAGTAGGTGTTGTATTCACTTCTAAATGCTTTTGTTAAAAAAAAAAAAAAAAACCACCATGATTTACATATCAAAATGATTGTGTCTGTCTGGTCTTTTTGCTACAGAACTATTCTCCCCAGTTTGAATCCTACGATGTCAAGTCTGGAGTAGGAGGAGCAGGAATCGCAGGCTTTCCTGGGCCAGCTGTATGTACAAGTGTTTCTCAGCATTTTAGAGCATTATTTACTCTTCCACTTGGTTAAATCTTGAATGGTTGTTCTAGTGATTTAGTATATAACACAATTGTAGAAAATAGCTTGTTCTCTACTAAGGCTGGGGAAGAAAGTGGTAGGATTATCATGATTCTCTATCCCAATTTTTCCCTCACCACCTCTCATTTCATCCTGTTTGCCCACTCATTTCTTCCTTATACAACGACCTATACTAGTGAGGCCCACCTGCCTTCATGCTTAGATCTCACACTCATATGTTCTTAATTTTAACAACTCCTGTTTTTTTACTTCCTCTTTTTCTCTTTCTCACCTAAGTTTTTCAGAATCTTCTTTCAATGGCTTTTCATTAACTAGTGATGAATGTCCAATAACACAGTCTGTCTCATTTTAAACCTGGAATCAAATACAATTACTTCCAGAATTCATCAAATCTTTAAGTTCATCTACTATAATAATAGCTCTTCCCTTTGTACCCAAAGGGTTTATAGAAGAAAACAGCAAAAATCATTGAAATCTGGACATGGGGACGTGATACATGGTGTCCCATACACATGACCCTGTTGTAGACAGCCTCTCAGGAGGAACAACGCTAAGAAAGGTTACCATTTCACTTCCAGGAAAAGGTACATAAATGTAAATAAAACATGATGCTGTCTTCTCAGGGATTATGGAGGATTGTTGCTTAGATCATTGGACCCCATATTTGTGACTTCTAAACTGAGAAAGGGCGAATTTTAACTAATATATCCAAATGAGCAGTTAAAGAAAGAACATAAAATTCACATACAGTAAATTGCAAAAAGAATTGTACCAGTCTCTAAAGTTTTAGGGGCAGTGATTTTTTTTATGGGGATATCTTTCAAAGCCAGAAGAAGAATTATATTAACTCTGTTAGCATCTGGTCTTACTCAGCTATATTCATATTATGATTCCTATTCTTAAATTGGATACACAGTTTTTACTTTAAAAAAACTAAAAAGCTGCCCTGTCTGACATGGCTTAGTGGATTGAGTGCTGGTCTGTGAACCAAAGGGTCACCAGTTCAATTCCCAGTCAGGGCACATGCTTGGGTTGTGGGCCAGGTCTCAAGTAGGCGACGCATGAGAGGCAACCCCACACTGATGTTTCTCTCCCTCTTTTTCTCCCTCCCTTCCCCTCTCCCTAAAAGTAAATAAAATCTTTACAAAAGAAAACCTAAAAAGCCACTAATTAACATTCCATAAAAGTAGTTACAAGAGAAAATTTAATTACTGCTTGGTTTTATGAATTTATTAACAGTCTTTAAAAAATAGGTGACAACACTGAACTCATTTCCTAGTTTATGTTCTGAAAAATAATGTCAATTGATTATAATTGCAGTTCATCATGTTGATGATTCTCATATGCCCATCTAAATTTTTATGTCTACATAACTTAGTTATATAATTAAGAATTTGGGGGTTGATTTACACCATTATTTTTAGAAACTAGGTTGTGTAGTATGCAAATAACTATTTTTCCACAATGTGTTGGACTACCAGGCCAAAGACAAAAAAATGCTTCTTCACCTCTACCAGTATCCTAACACTGAAAGGATTTTCATAGCATTTTGCATGTATTTTTTCAGGTTTTAAATCCCCATTTGGGGGGTTCAGGCCAATATTTTATAATATTTATGAATAATTTTTGTTGATTGGGAATTTCATTTAGAGTGACATTTTGGTAATATCTTCACTGTAAATAAGTATAATAAAATACAATAAAATGACTATAATAAAATAGCCATGAATAGTTATTATATAATAAGGTAGATTGTTCACATTTTTAAAGGTATTAGTATCTTTCCTAAACAAAGGCTTCTCTTTGATGCTCCAATAAAGAGTATTTCAGATGCATTTCCTTTGTATTTATTCTTCAAATTTGCATTTCAGGGCCCCCCAGGCCCTCCTGGCCCCCCTGGTGCGTCTGGTCATCCTGGCTCCCCTGTAAGTATAGCCATCAGTGGTGTTTTCTTCTTCACACATATTATATAAATCAAGTTAATACAGAGCCTGCCGTGATTTAGCCATCCCAGCATGAGCAATCCCAACTGAATACAGAAGTCACAACCAGGAAACTCATTTCTGCAAAGATGTTGGAATTTCATATGCAATTCCTTTCCCCCAACAATTATTGGAAATTAAAACTTTGATTAAAATTAAATCACATGTTTCATTTGCAGGTAACACGACTAAGTTTGAAACAATTCAGTTTCAATGGAATAAAATGGATAAAATAAATTAACTTTATGCTGATCTAAAAAATTTTGGTTTTAATCATTATAAACTGGAATAAACTTTGCTTATCACACCTAAAATATTGATTTCATACTGTCTTCAAAATGTAAATGAATTATATGAAGGTTAAGTTACTTTAAAAATACTTACATATTATTTTACCCACTAGGGTTCTCCAGGATACCAAGGTCCCCCCGGTGAACCTGGACAAGCTGGTGCTGCAGTAAGTAACAATTATATCTAAATTTAATAAACCGAAAATTCTATATAGAAACCACCTTCATTTTCTAAAATATATCTATAGGTTCTACGAAGTGTAGATTAAGTTTATGCTTTCAATTTATAATAATAAATGGTATTTTAATGATAGTTAAATGGGTTTCACAGATCTTTTGTATTCTTTCAATGGTTTAAATATCTTAAAGACACTATTTACTCTAGGCAATCTCTGGCTAATTAATTATCACAATAGTCCACTTACTAGTATGGCTATAAATCCTCTGTCTCTTAAATATAGATTTAATTTTCCTATAGCCATTCAGTTCACCTTTTTATCTACTCTTCTGATATATAATTTTTTAAATGTAATTTAATAGAAATAAACATAATTTAATAAGCTTCTCCAAGAAAACATGCTGTGTAAATAAGCAAGTAAGGTGAAGTTTTTTAATATTTCAAAAGCACTAGAAAATACATAATTAAAAATTCAATGTCTCAAAAATGTAGAAGTGCACCTAAGTTTATAAATATATACATATGATAGAAAACACAGATGCATGATATTTTTAATTTTCATTAAAAATATTTAACAAACAGTAAAAACTTGATATAGTATAGGGACAATACTAACTCAATGTGTTATTTTCTTGACAGAAAATACTGAGAGTATTTTCTAAAAGGAAGTTGCTTCCAGTAATACATATAATGTGTAATAACAGATTGACCATAACAGGAAAATCTACAGATTTATTTGTTTTTTATTTCCTTATTTTCAGGGCCCTCCTGGACCTCCTGGTGCTATGGGTCCAGTTGGTCCTGCCGGAAAAGATGTAAGTGTTAAAGGATAGAATGGGAATACAGCAAAATTCAACTTAGAATATTCTAAATAGCATATACCATATGCCACAGTTTCAGAGAGAAAATCCTTACTCAAAAGTTGTTAATATCTTAATGGCATTTTAGCTCATACTAATTTTTAGATATCTATATAGTATTTGCATAACTACATATACCATTTGTTAAGTTCCAAACTAGCAGAACCAACAAAAGTGCTTCTTGACTCTGTCAAGAACATTCATCCATTGACTATGCCACTTAATGGGAGAAGATAAAACTTTCTTCTCTTTGCCTCTTGTAATGGAGAAATTAGTATCAGTACTTTATGAATTTCAAAACCTATAAACACCTTTATTTAGTATTATGCTACTTTTTCTTTCCCATTTAATTTTCTTAGTTTTGATTTTTGAAATTTATTTTTATTGTATTTTTCCCATTACCCTTTGTTCCCCTGACATGCCCCTCCCCTGATGATCACCATCACATTTAATTTTCAACTGCAAATTCTTCTCATTAGATTGAGAGATGGTCATATTAATTCAATGATGAAAGATGCCTGCATTATTCATAAGTTTACACCAAGGTGGGAAAGCCCTCCTTATTCCTTCTGTTAAGAAAGCTGATCTCACAGTTATGTTTACCCCAACTAATTTTCATGAGTTCTTGGTGAAAAAAAGTGCAAATTAATCAGTTTGTTAATTGGCCATAATGTGTTTTCACTTATACAAACACTATGTATTGCTTATTTCTCTGCATAGGGGGAATCAGGAAGACCTGGGCGAACTGGAGAGCGAGGACTGCCTGGACCTCCAGTAAGTCTTCAGCATCCACTGAATTAGTTGGAGTAATCACAATGGTCTTAGCTTGTAAATTATTACATAATTAAATTGTGCTAAACTTTAAAATAGAAGGCATTTTACTACTGGATTGTGATTCTCTTTGACGCTTCATTAAAATCTTTTTTATTCATTAATTTTAGGGTATGAAAGGTCCAGCTGGTATGCCTGGTTTCCCGGGTATGAAAGGACATAGAGTAAGTAGAGTTTCTAAATTAACTATAAGCTGTTTCATTTGGCAACATGTACTTGCCTAACCAATACTATTGGACATTGAGTATGTGCCAAAAATGGTTGATTCAAACAACAAACTAGTTATTTTATACAAAGTAAGTAAGCTGATTTTAAGTGCATAAAAGACTTAGGAAAAATAATTTAATTTTCTTATCATGATTATCAGAAAAAATATAAGAATGTATTAGTTATGTGTATCATTGACTCACTCAATACGATTTACAGGTAGAATTAAGCAGTTTTATTCTATGCAAAATATTAGGTAGATTCAACTGATTGAACCAAAATTCTATCAACTTAATATAAATAAAAATCTATGAAACTGATATTTGCTGGTCTACAGTTAAGGTAACATCTTAATTGGACTAAATTATAACTTCTAATTAGGTCAGGTTTTTTACTATAAAATCAATGTCAAATGTCTTCAATGTAATTAAAGGAGTTTTAAATTATTTAAGTTAATGTTGAAAATATTGTTATGTGGAAAACTAGTAACAAGAAACTCAATGTAAAGTTTTCAAGCATCATGTAGTATTAGTAGATTTTTAATGTTTACTATTTTCATATATTTCATAGGGCTTTGATGGACGAGATGGAGAAAAGGGTGAAACAGGTGCTCCCGGATTAAAGGTAAATTTCAACAATATCCTGTTTTCATAAGTAGTAGTAACTTTAGATGTTATAGCTAAATTTAAGATTTATATTTTGGGCTTTAACTTTTTCTGAAATTTACCTGAATTTTGCATTATAAGAACTGCATAGTAGTGACTAATCAAGGTTCTATTGAAGCTTCCATGAAAGTTAATAACTTGAACTGCCTAGATTAAAAGTGAATGAACAACTCTGAATTACTCATTAATTGGTGCACAAGTTTTTAAAATACAGAAACTGAGATTTCTGCTAAATAAAAATGCACAAAAATTTAATATTGTTAAAATGTATCTCTTTTTCTTAGATTCCATAATATTTTTCATAACATGCTATAATTAAAAAACTAAAAATTTTCTTTCTGTTACGTACAGTGGTAATACATTTTATGTTTCTAGGGTGAAAATGGTCTTCCTGGTGAAAACGGAGCTCCTGGACCCATGGTAATTATGTTCCCTACATAATTCTCAGTCTTACTCTTAGTCTCCATCAACCCCCAAAGTTGCTTTGCTCTCTCAGAAACTGTTCTTAGGCATCTCAAGTTTAGCACTTAACCATACTTTCAATTGTACTCTGTAGGGTCCAAGAGGGACTCCTGGTGAGAGGGGACGGCCAGGACTTCCTGGAGCCGCAGTGAGTGTTGTTAGCAGCATAGCTATCACAACCCAGAGTCGTAAAGTGTCTCAGCCAGTTATACAGTCTGCGACAATCTGCTGAAAAACTGCTTTTCTTCAGTATCACACTTAAAGTTACCTCCATAAAAATTTTTAGTCCTAATTATAAGGAAATAAGTGTTTTATAGTTATTATCCTTGTTGAGGACTTTTTTAAAGTATGAACTTTGCATATGTTACAGACACATTAATTCACAGTTTCTAAAATACAAAATCCAATACTTCTGTTAGATCATTGTTTTATGTATGGATTTTAACAATTTGACTCTTAAACATATGTAATCAGTAAGCAGATTTTAATATATTCAAGGAAAATTAACTCAATTGAGTAAGAATTTTAATCCAAGTATTACTTGTCACTAGTCTCTCAGAATTTAGAAGATATTTAAGACAAACTTCTCTTCTTAGGGGGCTCGAGGGAATGATGGTGCTCGAGGAAGTGATGGACAACCTGTAAGTAACTTTTTATCTAACTCTGATTTGCTTCAGGGTAATGAGCGATCACCCTGGATTGTGGAATATTGGAATAATACGGATTAGAGACCCAAAACTCAGCATTGTTCATAAATATATGATTCAAAATGACACTAAACCCATAAATAAATAATCTAGAATCAGTTTATTAGAAATACTAACCCATAAGCAAACTTCTGATACTCCTATGGTTGGCCGATTTTAACATCTGTGCAGGGCTTGCAGTGTCTGTGTTCGCTCTGCTTTGTAAACAAGAGTTCAGGGCGAAGTGACCTGCCTACAGACATAGAACTTGGGGCAGAGGTCCAGAGCAGGGCAAGATCCAAATTTTCTAACTTTAGATTTTACTCCCTTTTTATATTACCACATTCGTTCTCCACATAATATTCATTCACAAGTGATAAGTACTATTTTTACATGCACAATCGTCTTCCATATTGGGTACATTTATTATTCACTAGTAGTGTTAGCTTTTGTATACTTGATTCAGAGGTCTTGAAATGGTATTTAATGTTTTCAGGGCCCACCCGGTCCCCCTGGAACTGCCGGATTCCCTGGTTCCCCTGGTGCTAAGGTAAGCACGTATTTCTATAGAAGAATATAAAATACACTTTGGAGACAAACAAATTACTGGGTGGCCTCTTGAAGATCATTTTTTTTACCAGTCAAGTAGATATCTTCTATCTATACAAATCTTTAGAGTCCTATTCTTTTTTTAAATTAAACTTATTGGGGGTAATATTGATTAATAACATATAAATTACAGATGTTCAACTTTATAATATGACATCTGTATACTGTATTGTGTACTCACCTCACAATATAGTCTCCTTTTGTCACTTTGTGTTCGAGCCCTTTTTCTCTATTTCTCGATTCCAAGGTGTCTTATACCTGGCACTCAGCTATCCTGATATCTCTTCTGATGCCATTTCCCTTTGCCCAGTCATTTCTGGAACAGAGATAACATATTCACACACATAGTTACTATTTTCCTCTGCCTTTATTATTAATGATTCACAGATTATGTATAGATATCCCTTAGATAGAGCATATGTAGTCATTCTACTCCTGCATTTGAGAAATGGGTTTAAATAGGACTGAAAAGTAATTTGGCTAAGAACTTAGAAATGGCAAGGGAAATTGACTATTTAGGGCTTATCCTTTAGGGTGAAGTTGGACCTGCAGGATCTCCTGGTACAAATGGCTCCCCTGGACAACGAGGAGAACCTGGACCTCAGGGACATGCTGGTTCCCCAGGTCCTCCCGTGAGTAGCAGACATGGCTATTGACAGGAAGGGTGTTGCTACACTCACATCATGAAAGCATATGTTCTAATATTGCTATTAATTAAAATTGCTTTTTGGAAAAAAATCTTGCTTTGTGCTCTGCAATGACTTTAATGTGACAAATGCTGATTTGATTGGTACCAAAAATGGTAGTTTTTGACGTTTGCACTCTTCTAGAATCTACAAATTTAACATTTATAAGACACAGAACAAATTAGAAGATAGCTTTTTTGATACTTAAAAGCATATGCTCCAAATTAATCACCAATAAAAAATTTCAGAGAAGACACCAGACTGAACCTCTTCCATTTGTTTATTTATTAATTCAGAAAAATTCACACGATCTCTAATTTATTCAGATAATGATAATATTTTGCCTACATTTTATGTATTGTGCTATAATTGGAGGAATCACCTATAAAACACAACACTTACCAGTAAATTTATTTTGCAAATATATAAACAACTTCTAATACATATGCACTATTTGCATTATTATCAATATGCTTCATTTCCTCTTTAGGGCCCTCCTGGGAGTAGTGGTAGTCCTGGTGGTAAAGGCGAAATGGTAAGATGCCCCCACTCCTCACCCCTCACCCTTCACCCTCATCTCACCCTACACATGCTTTGGCTTCCTTTATTTTGCATGGCAATACATTTGTGATGCTTAAGTTAGCTATTCGGAAAAGAAAGTTCTTGTTTGGCTAAGACTTCTCTTTTTGGGTTGGTTTCAGGGTCCCGCTGGTATTCCTGGAGCTCCTGGACTATCAGGAGCTCGGGGGCCTCCAGGACCAGCTGGTACCAATGGCATCCCTGGACAGCGAGGTTCTCCAGTAAGTTACCTATTTTTCCTTTGTCACCTGAAAAGTATGGCTTTATTTTAGCAATAAAAACATAAACAGCAAGCTTTTTACTCTTGTTCAGTTGAGTTTATGTTGATTTCACTCTCATTTTTATAATTGGATGTTACTGGTGATGACTTTGTTAGTCTATTCTCCCTGTTTTTCAAACCAAGATTTTATTTAATTTAGGGTGAACCCGGTAAGAATGGTGCCAAAGGAGATCCAGGACCACGTGGTGAACGTGTAAGTATTACCCCAACAGGTTTGGCTATCTTTTAGAAAAATAAAACATAATTAAAAAGTAAACAGGTAAGAATTTTGCAGTCTAATTCAATCACTATTCCTTTGTTGGCACCCTTCCTTAGGGTGAAGCTGGTATCCCAGGTACTCCAGGAACTAAGGGTGAAGATGGCAAAGATGGTTCGCCTGGAGAACCTGGTTCAAACGGAGCTCCTGGAGCTGCAGGAGAAAGGGTATGTTTTCCATGGGCATCTAAAAGGAAAACAATATCACTATCACCCATATAGAACTTCACCTTCAGGGTAAAGCAACCATGAGTTTCCTTACAATGAGTACCAATCCCATATATTATTTTGAAGCATTTTATAACATGAAAATATCTCTATTGCCATTCAAGAATTATCAAAAGTTTTAATGCTTTGGACTGAAATATTTGCCTTTCATAATTTCCAGGGTCAACCTGGATTTCGAGGACCTGCTGGACTAAGTGGCCCTCCAGGAGAAAAGGTAGAAAATTTGAGTTTCTATTTTCTTTTTTTTTTAATGACAGCAGACATTTATTGCATTGTCCCCTCTGAGACAACCTCTTTATCTGCAAAGTAGATAGACTAATTCTACCACACAGGTCTTTTTAGAAACAAAAACAAAACAACTGTGGCAGCTAATATGCACAAAACACAGTAGGTACTTTGTAAATATTTATTCATTCAAAAGATAGTGTTTGGTATAATTCTAAACTTAATATAAGTAGCTTACAAAAGTTCTGCTTTTGCACTCAGTGGCCTTACTGGTTCTCACTTTTTCACTGTTCAATGGTGGGTAGCCTTTCCTAAACAGTCACCGTGTCCATGTGAGTGAGTTTCTATTTTCATAAATGCTAGTATTACAAATAGGCATATTCTTCTGTATAGTTTCCCATAACTAAAACCTAAATATCTCTAAGAAATATAATAAAGCTTTCAAAAAAATTAATTCCCAGTATAAAACAATGATTCCAGCCTTTGACAAGCCATCTTTCTACCTTTGTAACTAAAGTCACTTAACCTCCATAGAATCCTTTAACTTACTAGTCAGTTGGGAACTATTTATCTCAGCCTCATGCCTAAAAGTTCTTTGAACTCTTTGTATAGCATATTTACATATTGCTATGTAAATATGATTGCATACCATCAAAGATATTTAACTTTATATTCATAGCAATATGTTGTTAAGCCACTAAATATTCTTTTTTTAAATATGTGATGTTTATCAAAGTTGCCTCAAAATATTTCAAATATAACAATCCAACTCATAGTTAACAGTGATTTTATACTGAACATGTCAGCACTTTTTATTTTTAAAGGTTTAATTTATTTATTTTTAGAGAGATGGAAAGGGAGGGAGAAAAAGAGGGAGAGAAACATGGATGAGTGAGAGATACATCAACTAGCGGCCTTTGACATGCCCCCTGCTGGGGACCTGGCCTGCAATCCAGGCACATACACTGACTGGAAATTGAACTGGTGATCTTTTGATTCACAGGCCAGCACTCAGTCCACTGAGCCACACCAACCAGGGCTGGTTAGCTCTTTTTAAGAGACCAAATGAAGTTCTCTAGTTGAAACTGAAATATTGTCAATATCTAGGTCAACAAAGGCTCTTTTATGTATTTGTTGATTCCTTTCGCCATGTAGGGTCCCGCTGGGGAGCGCGGTAATCCAGGCCCTGCAGGGCCCAGAGGAGCTGCTGGAGAGCCAGGCCGAGATGGTGCACCTGGACCTCCAGGAATAAGGGTAAAGAGAAACACTGCTACTTATTAAGGGAAAAAAAGGCAAATTAAGAAGGTTCAAAGTCATCTTAATCAGACTACACCTTTTATAGGCTCACAATAAAACAAAAAAAAATTTAGGAAAATTTAAGCTAATATAGGTTTTAAAAGAACAGAAAATAGAACACTTTGACTAAGACACTTTAATGAAAGAAAAAATGTGCATATATGAGGACTTATATGTAAATGGAAATCTCAAAATTTTACAGGTGGATGTATGTTTTTAAAATTAGTTTTAAAATACTTGAATGACTCTTTCAATTTAGGGTGTGCCCGGAAGCCCAGGAGGACCGGGCAACGATGGAAAGCCAGGGCCTGCTGTATGTACACTCTTAACATCTCATTTCACAAGCCCAGTGAATAATGGCATGCATGGTTGGACCTCTCCTTGATATACATTTTATAGCCTTGATATGCATTTTATGTATTTTGATCATATTTTATCAAACCTCTATTAATGTAATTTTTTTCTCATTAGGGAAGTCCAGGAGAATCTGGTCGTGCAGGTCCTCCAGGCCCATCTGGTCCCCGGGGTCAGCCTGGTGTCATGGGTTTCCCTGGTCCTAAAGGAAACGATGTGAGCTCCTGCCTTTATTTCTTCAATAACTATTTGACAGAAGGCCTTTTACTTTCCAAATGAGAGTACAGAAACGGTCAAAATTTGACCTCAGCTTCAAAGCACAGAAGAACATATGAAAATCAAAACACTATGGGAGAAGGGAGTTAAAAATATTTTTTTGGTAGAATTCTTGGGGAGAAGTGGCAACATTCATGGAAACCTAGTTATAGAAAGTAGTTTTGGTTATGAGTGTGTATGTGTGTGTGTGTAAGAGGCAGGTCAAAACTCTGAGGGAACAATATGATGAATTACAACCTTTTGAGAATTAGTAAATACTGGCCGTGTTTTTAGGGTGCTCCTGGCAAAAATGGAGACCGTGGTGGCCCTGGAGGTCCTGGCCCTCAGGTATGAGCTTCCATCAACTTCTTTCCAACCGTAAAACACAGGCACTTATCTCCAACCCTATGACTTTTCTCTACTTCCTTAACTGCTTTTCTGTTTAGGGTCCTCCTGGAAAGAGCGGTGAAGGTGGACCTCCGGGACCCCCTGGACCTTCCGTAGGTTTACTCACATAAATTGCACATGGAGATGGGTGGGAGTAGGGCAAAAGGACAACTTTGGGAATTACATAATCTAATACTATATCATATTAATTCATCAAAACAATTATTATGCTTGCTTGTTTAGTTAACTAGCTAAATGCTGAAATTAAGTAAAGTTTATGTTGTATATGTTTCTCTTGCATCGCTTCCACAGGCCAGACTCTACCCTTCTTTCACATGTTAATTTTTAAATTAAACCATTGGCCTGCTGAAATGAAAACTGTGCAAACTAAGTATGAATGCTACCTTATAATGGAGGAACTCATTACATTTTTCTACCTAGGGGCCAAGTGGTGACAAAGGAGATGCAGGACCCCCTGGTCCACCAGGAGTACAAGTAAGAATGTGTCATTTAAATTGTCATTGAGCATCTGCTTCTACCAGACAATTAAGTACTTCCCTTTGGTAACTGTATTTGTTAATTTTTTGTGACTCTAATAGATTATAATTCATCTTAAACTTAAAATTTCTGGGTCTGTGTTCTACCTTGAAATAAAATGATAGACAATGTGAATAGACAGGCATAATTAATAACTAAAAAATAAAGTTTATGTAATTCTATATGTTTATGCATATTTTCACTGGAATTTAAATTTATATAGCTAAATCCATCTTACCGTCATCATCAATTCATTTTATAAGAAAGAATAGAAGGAAATGAACACTGGTTTGTTAGACATGATTATCACATCTCTGTCATTGGATTTTGAGAGTCACAAGTTTTTTACCTCAGAAAAGACCATTGAAACCATTTTTTAATACTTTGAAGAGACAAATGAATAAGAGTTCTTTTGGAAGCAATGTTTGAAGTAACTGCACACTATTCATATGATCCTTTGTAGGGCATACCTGGAACCAATGGTTCTCCAGGAGAAAATGGAAAACCTGGGGAACCAGTAAGTTGCATGTCATTTTTTCATAACTCATCAACCAAGAGAATAAACTGTAATTATTTATTAATTATTAAATTTTTAATGTTCTCATGCCATGGTGTCTGAATTTTAACATTTAGTTGTGAAATATTCATTAACAAAACAGAAAAATTATTCAATCATAACAATTACATTGTTTGAATTTTACCATTGAATAAAAGCAACTAAAGAAAGAGTACATGGCTTGAGATTTGACAAGTTGTACATTATGAAAACAAGACAAATGTGTAATTCTTATATTTATATAACATATATTCTGATATCAGCCTAATCATAGCATGTAAATCTCCTAGGGTCCAAAGGGTGACGCTGGTGGACCTGGAACTCCAGGAGGCAAGGTAAATATTTTAATTTATTTTCTAATGTTTCAGCAAGTTATAGAACAATTTATTAGTGATACATTTTTAGTATATTACATCAAAATGTTCTTTTTAAGAATAACAATATTGTAAATGTTTGGTGAATACACTTAGGGTAACTCGAGACATTTTGAATACATTAAATTTGCTTCATCAGGAAAATCAAGTTCTCTGACATTAATAAGCAATATAGAATCAACTATGGGCCTGAACTTCCAAAGAAAAATCTTTCCAGTGCATTGATCCTATATTTTTTAAACAAACCTGTTTTGGTAGAAGAACCTTAAAAATTTGCTTTTATGAAAAAAAATCATTGTAATAGTTTCAAAGCTAATTCATCAGGTCAGGTGTCAAAGTTTCCTTGTTTAGACTAACTTTACATTTTCAATTCCCACTCAGATGATCAAATGTCTTTTATAAAAAATTTCCAGGTTGGGAGGGCTGGGGTGGTGGGCTGGGGTGGGAGTAAAAGACAGAAAACTGTACAAGAACAACAATTAAAAGGAATCTAATCAACAAAACAAACAAAGAAGCATACTATAACCAAAGACATTGAAATTGAGAACAGGCTGAAAGTCACCAGAGGGGAGAAGGGAGGGAATTGCAGGGGAAAAGGGGAAGGATCTACAGGAACAAGTATAAAGGACACATGGACAAAAACTATGGGGGGTGGAAATGGGAGGGAGGGGGGGAGGGATGGGGTGGTGGGTTGGGGTGAGGATAAAAGACAGAAAACTGTACAAGATCAACAATTAAAATAAAATTTGGTAAAAAATAGATTGCAAAAAAAATAAAAATTAAAAAATAAAAAATAAATAAATTTAAAAAATACCATGTAAATGTTAAAAGTCAAGTAACAATTGGGGAAAATCTGTATGACTTATTTGACAATTAAAAATTAATATCAAACTCCATAAAGAGATTTTAAAAATAAAAAAGAAATTGCCCAACAGCACAGTTGCCCATTTTAAAAATTACCCATTTTTAAAAATGGGTAAAAATATAATAAAAATGATCATTCCAAAGTAAAAAAAAAATTCAAATGGTTCAAAAATATCATTTAAGAACCTGGTTGCCTGCATCAAACAATACAATTTAGGGTGTTTGGGGTTTATTTTTAGCATTGGGTTTTCTAACAAGAACGTTACATTTCCTTCTCCAGGGTGATGCTGGTGCCCCTGGTGAACGAGGAGCTCCTGGACCACCAGGGCCCCTCGGACCTAAAGGTGCAAATGGCTCTCCTGGTCCTGCAGGAGCAAAGGTAAAATGCCACATAATTCAATTCACCTAGATTTTGCCATACAAAATGCATTGCATTTTCTTCTTGTGATTTACTATTTCTCTTAATTTTAGGGCCCTCCTGGTGCCGCTGGGCCAGCTGGTCCTCCTGGTACTCCTGGTATGCAAGGGATGCCTGGAGAAAAAGGAGGCCCTGGAGATGTTGGTCCAAAGGGTGAAAAGGTACTGACTTATCTTTTGTTAATTATGTAACAAAACAGACTTTGTAGACTACAGGAAAATACCACCACTAGAAAGCAATCTACTTTCCAAATTGGTGTTATGTTATAGCAAATAAAAATTTTATGTATTCCTCGAGCAACTATTAATTAAAACATCTAATGTATTGCACATATCACAGGAAATCTTGAAGGTTGCTCTTCTTCTTGACAGATTTTCACTGAGGATACTCCTAAGCTGATGACATTGGCTTTTGTTTGATAGGGTGAACCAGGCAATGCAGGTGCTGATGGTGCTCCCGGGAAAGATGGTCCAAGGGTGAGTACTCATTTGGGGGAGAAAGATGACTTTTCTGTATGTGATATACAATAGTTTCCTACCCTCGACTTCCGTTTGTTCCCAAAACTTTTCATGGTACATTAGACCATACTTTGCTGCCTTCTGGGCATTAAAAAGACCTAATGATTTGATAGTTGAAATTTCTGATTTATAGCTCTTACTACCTGACTATTCAACCGTGACCTAAGAATGGAAAACCCCCAAAGGGGGTTTAGCTTGTAACAAAGGTTACAAGCTAAAATCATAATGAGTCACTAAAATCTAAGATAATCAATACTGCTCATGATGGAACTTTTTGATTTTAAAAAATATTGCAATTTTGTGGTAAATTCATACTGCAAAATACTACTTAGCAATGAAAAGGAAAGCACTATCAATACCTGCAGCCATTTATATAGACCTCAGGGGCATCATGCTGGAGTGGAGAAAAGTGAAATGAAAAAGATACTTACTGCATGATTCCATTTAGGTAACATTGTGAACTAACATAACATAGAGATACAGAACACCTTTATGGTTGGCAGGAGTTAGGAACAGGGGAATGATAGCTGGCTATAGCTGTAGTGAGGTGACAGGAGGGAGTCATATGATGATTGTACCTTTTGAGTATCTTTATTATTGTGGTGGTCACACAGGGCTACGTGTGATAACATTATACAAAGCTACGTACACAAATGAATGCATGCATGATGGAGAAACCTAAGTGCTATGGATTATACTAGTGTCAATTTCTTGGTTTTGATATTATACTGCAGTCATGTAAGGTACAACATTGTGGGAAGCTGGGAGAAAGGTGCACAGGATTTTCCTGTATGTTTCTTTGCAAACTTCTGTGAATATGTAACTATTTCAAAGTAAATGTTAGGAAAAAAAACAAACATTATAATCAATTTTATTCACATTAACAAACAACTTCCAGATCTCAGGTGGCAAACACAAGACCCATAGGCTGAATCTGGCCCTCCACATTCTTTGATCCCACCCAGCACCTTGTTTCTACCCAGCAGCAGGGCCGAGCTCTCACTTAACTATTAAGGAGTAGTTACATTCATACAGTCCTAAAATTACATTCGGCCCTTTGAAGGCAGCTGCAACATTGATGTAGCCCCCGGTGAAAATGAATTGGACACCCCTGTACTAGATGTAGTCATAGCTACATAATAAGCATGCTTAATAAATGTAGCAACTTAAGCCATTACATAGATGATATATTTACTGGAGTTGCCTTGAAAAAAATCATAAATACTTCACATTTGACAGACTAGATAAGTAAGCCATCATCTAATTTTTTTAAATAACCAAATCTTTTATTTATGTAAGTAAAACTTTAATACTTGAAAATGTGAATTTAAAAAGTTTATATGTGCAATGGCATTTTGAGCAGTGAAATGACACATTTTGAATTATTCAGCAGTTGATTAAGCAATGTATTTTAATTTTTAAGTTATGATAGTAAGATCTTACATCATGTCTTATTTACCTTCTGCAGTAGAAAGAAGAATGCATCACTAAATTCCTACTGAATCTTATAGTCCTTTAGAGTCATCCCACAGAATCTTATATTTACTAAGCACTGAAGTATTAGGCACACTGAAGAAAGTATCATTCAAGCCATAAAAGAAATCATGTTATGTAGTTTATTAGACGAATAATATGTCTACATGCTCTCTGTTTGATTAGTAGAAAAATAATGCTTTTTATCTTCAAAATTAAAAATATATTTCTGTTTTCTTTAGGGTCTTACTGGTGCCATTGGTGCCCCTGGCCCAAGTGGTCCGCCTGGAGATAAGGTAACACTTCACACTATTTAGAAACAAAAACAAAACATCTGTGGCTTTTTGGATGATGGAAGCATTATTTTTCTTTTCTCTTTTTAAAGGGTGAAGGTGGTGCCCCTGGACCTCCAGGTGTGGCTGGTCCTCGTGGTGGCCCTGTAAGTGTTAAAGACATTTTCAATATACTTTTCAACCCCAACAGTGGCAACTACTCACATTTAGCAATTCTGCCTCATAGCCCTGAGTCTCAATGGTTGGATACTGTCTTTAGAAGTCACGTGATATGCAACAAGAGTTAAAGTTTTCAAATCCAAAATTCATAAGAAAAATGTTAAATCATGCCTTCTTTGTTAAATAATTTTGAAAAAAATATAAAAATTGCTCAAGTAACATACATTGATAAATGAGTGTCCTAAATCTATAGAATCTTTGCTTGAGGCTTCTTGTAGATCTAAAGTTCTTCACCTTCAGGGTTTGTGACTCAGAAGAGATATATAGTAAATGTTTTTAAGTAATTTTATTTGATTTCTCAGCCCTTTTAAAATCCTTACATATTTTAGAAATTATACAATTAAATGCGTTCAATATACCAGAATTCTCAAGCAAATGATATCATAGTCAGAGGCAGAAGGAATCAATGGTTCTGGTGATCTTCACTACTAATTTTGTTCAGAAACTGAAAAGTCTTCAGATGGTAAACCACATTAGTTACTTTTGTACACTTCCTTCTTAAAGAAAAGATAAGATGATGTAAAGGATGATATGTGGTCCCCATGAAAACATGTCTTCCCTGTGCCTAACAAGGATGTTTTTCCCTTCAGGGTGATAGAGGTGAACCCGGGCCCCCAGGACCTGCCGGCTTCCCTGGTACTCCAGTAAGTATGAACATCAGGTGAAGAAGGTAAAGGGACTGAGAACTACAAACCGGTAGTCACAAAACAGTCTTAGGAATGTAAAGTACAGCAAAGAGATTATAGTCAAAAACATTGTAATAACTCTGTATGGTGGGTGACAGGTGGATACTTGAACTATCAGGGGGGACACTTTGTAAAGTATATGACAGTCTAACCACTATGCTGCATACCTGAAACTAATACAAAATGATATTAAATATAAACTGTAATTTAAAAATATATGTGTCACACAGCCCAGAATCACTATCTTGCTGAAAAATGGCAGAAGTATAAATTAAGTCTGGATGTTGTCCCACCTCAGCCACTCATTCCCTGTCTGAATATTTTAGACCATCCCTGCTTTTTTTACTTTATCTCTCTTCTTACTCTTTAAAAGATGCAGATAAAAAATGCTTGCCCTGCCTTTATGCCAGATTAATGAGGCTAACATGATACCACAGATCTAAAAGCACTCTAAAATTTTAAAAGTTCTTTCATTATAAAATGGTACCATTTAAATTTAACTCTAAACACCATCCTTCTCAAATGATATTACTGGTGCTCACTTTCAACACATCCTTGGAGATTCATTCTCCCTTATGACAAACAATAAACATATTCATGCTTTCTTGATAATATTCTTTTAATATAGTCTTTATTATACATTTCTATATTTTTCCATTACCATCGATAATATTCTTTTATCAGGGAAATCTTTTGAATGACTTTGGTTTGCCATGTCTTCTATGAGCCTTCTTTTCTGGTTTTATTTCAGCATCTCTCTCCCTAAATAATTCCATTTTCTGAATATAAGTTATGATAAGCCAGTGCATTGTATAAGAAGTCAGCTCACAGGCTGTTGTTTCTGAATGCAGGGACAGAATGGTGAGCCTGGTGCTAAAGGGGAAAGAGGCGGTCCTGGTGAAAAAGGTGAAGGAGGTGCTCCTGGACCCCCAGGACCCGCTGGAGGTTCTGGACCTGCTGTAAGTGTTCTCTCTCCCTCGAAGGCTTCTAGTAGAATGCATTTAGTTTAGCAAGGATTTAATATGTCATACTGTGGGAGCTTGACATGGTGACAAGTACAGTCTTCATAAGAATATTGTTCTGAGTTTGAAGCTTGGTTCAAACAGTCTATAAATATCATGTCAATCAACTCTTCATAGAGTTACTCCACTTTTTTGTTTTGGGAGATGATTTTGGTAGATGTTCTCACTTGTATTGTAGGGTTTTCCCCCTAGTTTTATTGAAATATATTCGATATACAATATTGTATAAGTTTAAGGTGCACAACAGAATTATTCGATATCTGTGCATCTTGCAAAGTGATTATCACAATAAGCTGAGTTACTGTTCTACAAAGGCTAAATTCTTTGCCAAAAATATGGCTTTGGTGCTTTTCTTATAAATCTTTTCACCTCCATTCCATATAGGGTCCTCCTGGTCCCCCAGGTGTCAAAGGTGAACGTGGCAGTCCTGGTGGTCCTGTAAGTACTAATCCTCTTAATTAACTATTATTGAAAAGCATTAATAATATCAATCTGTATAAAAACTGTGTTTAGAGCACTAGATCCCTAAATAGAGTATAAAAATTATAATCATTTACTTATATATGAGTCATATGTAAAGTCCAAGAGGAAAAATAAAGCACAAGTGACTCAGAGTAGAAGGCAGATCCTACCACGTTTTTTGTAGATTATATTTGTTTCTAGTGGTCATTTGTTCTACTTAATTTTTGAAATTCAAAAATATGTTTTCATTTCACAGGGTGCTGCTGGCTTCCCTGGTGGTCGTGGGCTTCCTGGTCCTCCTGGTAGTAGTGTAAGTACTTTTTAAAGGAATTTTTTTTCACCATATTCCAAAGAGAGCATTCACATATGCATAGGATAAGAAACTACCCATTGCTATATTTCATTGTATTAAATCTTGTATAGAGTTATTTAAATGCAAGTAAAACAGGCAAGAAAGATTTACTATTTTTATTATAAAATATTCAAATTTCAAACATGCTTTATAGGGTAACCCAGGCCCCCCTGGTGTCAGTGGTGCTCCAGGAAAGGATGGACCCCCAGGCCCACCTGGTAGCAATGGTGCTCCTGGCACCCCTGGGAGTTCTGGACCAAAAGGTGATGCTGGTCCACCAGGTGAGAAGGGATCACCTGGTTCCCAGGGCCCTCCGGTGAGTAGATTTGTTTCTCTCATAATTAATAACACTTTTATCTTTCATCATAAATTCAATAGAGGAAAATATACTCACATAAAGAAGAACTGAGGCTTCATTATCTGTCACAACAGGGAGCTCCAGGCCCACTTGGAATTGCAGGAATCACCGGAGCACGGGGTCTGGCAGGACCGCCAGGCATGCCAGGTCCTAGAGGAAGTCCCGGCCCACAAGGCATCAAAGTAAGTGTAGCTGTCTTTGTATCCCTGCACTCTTGTTTCTTTTGATAGCCTTGGGAGATCACTTAGCTACAGCAAGTACATAATGAACAAGTTTTTCTGTAATAAATGAAAATTCTTGATATTTTCACATTTTCGGGAAAATGAATGTTATGAAATGCTCCAGAACAAAAAAACAATACACATCATAGACCACCAGCTTTGAACATAAGCACAAATAAATCGACATGACAAAAAAATATCTCACCTTCTCAAATGCCTCTGTTGGGAAACCTGTGAGCATCCTTCAGTGTGTTGACTGTGAGTCTTGAAGGGGGGAATAATGGCAGCTTATAGACCTATGAAAGCCTTAAGTTAACAGCAGTTAATCATTTCATTGTGCACTCCTGATGTGCTTTCATTAACATTACTTTAATATCCTAGTGGTTAGTAACATTTAGCAAATGCAACAATAAAATTCTGTTTTATGAAGGCTCATATTTTGATACACTGAGCACCGCTTAAATTTAAATGTCATGATATTGCAGTGAAAATGCAATATCAAACTGAAGTGTATTTAATTCATATGGACAAATCTAGTAAAGTGTGTATTCTTTAGGCAGAGCCAAGTGTTCAGTGTAACTTAATTGTAATAGTCACCATAACTCTATAGTTTCATGATGACTCATCATCATTTTTTTCTTGTGACAGCCATGCCTGTTTCCACATCTCACGTTAGAATGCATTCTGAGTAAGATAATCAGTGGAATTACTCAGCCCTTTGGTGTTCAGAGTCTCTGGGCAAGTTAGAAAACACAAGAAGCTTGCTTGTCCAAAGCTTTTCCCCTCTGGTGGAGAAAGTTTTAGGAACAAATTAAAAAAAAATTGATTTGAACAAGGCTTTTCCTTGGTGTTAAGTTCTTTAAAAAAATGTCTCTTATTTTTTACACAGGGTGAAAGTGGGAAACCAGGACCTAGTGGACAAAGTGGAGAACGTGGTCCTCCTGGACCCCAGGGTCTTCCTGGTCTGTCTGGTACAGCTGGTGAACCTGGAAGAGATGTAAGTACTAGTTCTTAGGAACTATCTAATCAGCCACGCAGTATATGATAAGTTATTTAAGCAAGAGTCAAATCGGGCCTTAATGGTTAAGAGTGTAAATATTGCCACATGTCAAAGTTCTCCTTTTTTTAATAACAGATATTTTTTATTATAATTTAGAATAATCGTAAATGTTCATGTTCATTAATGTTTCTCAATGACTTACCATTCACGGAGAAGAATATGATCCCTAGCTAAATAAAGAAACAAGTTGGAGGTGGGGAGAGCCCCAATGTGTAGCCTTCCTTCTGTGTGAAAATATACTACATGTTATCTGTGATTAGTTTTTCCTTAAATTGTAGGTTTCTATTATAAGCTTGAATTAATTTTAGCAAAGTTTTTATTTATTATATCTCCCCTAAGGATCCCTTTTAGACATTTTAAAAAAAATCATTTCTCCCTTTCTCACCCCATGAAACTTGAGTACCACAGATATACTGCATTTAGGCATTGTCACCCTTTGAAGGGCCACACCCATTGTAGTATCTAAGATTTTTTATTCCCAAGCACCAATTTTTATCCTCTTTAGGATGACATTGTTCCCATTGAGATAGTGTGGCTTAAATGGTAATTGAATACATCTAACGAAGTTGATTTCATTTCTCTTTTTTCTTTCTTTAATCAGGGAAACCCTGGATCAGATGGTCTGCCAGGCCGTGATGGAACTCCGGGTACCAAGGTATAAAAAAACACGAGTACAATAGGCTTATGCAATTAAAACAATAGCTGCTGATTGTATTTATTTTGAATCTGTGAATTTTTCTACAGGGTGATCGTGGTGAAAATGGCTCTCCTGGTGCTCCTGGTGCTCCTGGTCATCCAGGCCCACCTGGTCCTGTCGGTCCAGCCGGAAAGAATGGTGATCGAGGAGAAAGTGTGAGTTCTAATAAGCACCATCTTTCTTTACTTGTCTACTTTCCTCAGTAAAGAGATTAGTAGATAGAAGATAGAATGCCATATCTGCCAACCCAAAGGTCTACTACCACTTGTTTTACAGTTTCTATGCTAGTCATTCTATAGGCAACTGTGATAATAAAGCTATATGAGAAGTTTCTAGCAGTTGTCAATGAAGAATTCATTAGTCAAATTCAAAATGGTATTAATCAGACCAAGTGTATATTCACCAGGTAAATGTAAGGCCAAATTAATGGGACATTCTGAGCTTGTCTGTTTAGAGCCGCCAGCAAAGACATAAACATGGAAAAGACGTTGAAGGAGAAAATAATACTAACATTCAGTAATAGTAGGCATATTATTATTCCCTCACAATGAAATTATTAACGTTTAAATCAAACAAAGCTATATCAATAAACTAACAATTCCTTGTGTGTTTGTTAATTTTTATTTTAGGGTCCTGCTGGTCCTTCTGGTGCTCCAGGTCCTGCTGGTGTCCGAGGTCCTCCTGTAAGTCGTTGTTTTGTTTTGTTTTTTTCCTTTTCCTTTTATTGATTCCTGAGAGAGAAGAAGGGAGGGAGAAAGAGAGAGAGAGAAACATTGATTGGTTGCCTCTTACAAGTGTCCTAGTTGGGAACCAAACCCCCAGCCCTGGCATGTACCCTGACTGGAAGTCGAACCCATGACCTTTCAGTTTGCAGAATGTCACCCAATGAACTGAGCCATACTGGCCAGGGCCTTTTTTTTTTTTTTTTTTAACTCATTCTACAGCGTAGAAAATATTCTATTTTCTGGCATGTTTGAGAAAAGGGAATGATGAAATACATAACTGAACAGAATTTAAACTTTCTTTCAATTATATAGAGAGTAATTCAGGACCCCAAAGTTCTTCAGGGCAGAGGATATACACATGGATTATTGGAGGTTCATGCAGTTATCATCCCAGAATGAAAACAACTGCACGAACAATGTTTTATTGTTCCATGTACATAGTATCTGTTGATGAAATTTCTAACTAACAGAATGTTAAAAAAATAAACTTCATTGGTATAAATTCCATTTTGTTTTTCCAATGTGTATGTGTGGTTATGACCTTAATTTGAAATGTGTTTTTGTAAAGGGTCCCCAAGGCCCACGTGGTGACAAAGGTGAAGCAGGTGAACGTGGTTCCATGGGCATCAAAGGACACCGAGGCTTCCCTGGTGCCCCAGGTGCCCCAGGTTCTCCAGTAAGTGCATCCATTCTGTTAGAACATCCCCTTCAGTGCATTTGAACAGATAAAATAGGCAAATTTTAGACGCCAATTGTATAAAACATTCATTTCTAAAAGTGTATGCTAAAACAGTTGAGAAATGGATTCAAAGACTTATTTGAAATAGTAGTTGGCATGAGACAATGGGAGATTAAAGGAAAAGGAAACTATATTTTATCATGATCCCCATGTTTCTTGACCTGATCTTAAATGTACAGTTTCCTAATCTTCTTAAAATCTTCACTCATATTCATCCTTCCTATTCTTTCAGGGTGCTGCTGGTCACCAAGGTGCTGTTGGTAGTCCAGGACCTGCAGGCCCCAGGGTAAGTACCACAGAATGATATTGGGAGATCCACATTTTTTCACTGTTTGCACTGGAGGAAGGTGTTCTAGCTTTGTGATATCATGATAATTTTTAGGGACCCGTTGGACCTAGTGGGCCCCCGGGCAAAGATGGAACCAGTGGACATCCAGGTCCCATTGGACCACCAGGGCCTCGAGGGAACAGAGGTGAAAGAGGATCTGAGGTAAAACATCACTTAGAAATATATGAATTTAATTTGCTATAATCCTCACATTTTTTAGAAACACTTTGCAATATTCTAAAACTGACAGTGAGATAAATGTAATGCAGTCACCCGAGTTGATTTAGAATATGAACAATGACTTTAAGACATTCTCCGCCACATTAAGACTTTCTCCAACACCCAATAACAAACAACAGGGGGAAAAAACCTTTTTTTATAGTTTGCTCAGATAGCAGTTATATCAAAATAAAGACATAAACCCATTTAATCAAACAAACTCTGCCTGTGTTGATCTCACACTGGAGTCTCACAACTATGATAAACGTAGTGATTTGCCAATACAGGGGTGGGTAAAGTAGGTTTACAGTTGTTCATATGATACAGGTAAGGACTATTACAATAGGTTTATTAACTCTGTGTGTTGCATTCTCACAACTATAATCCAACTTCTATCCACTCAGTATGTAGTACATCCTACTTCTCAAATAGCTTCCATGATTCCTTTTTTCCTACTGATATTTTCCTTCCTAATACTTTTCTATTCCACATCTTTAGGTTTCATGGAATAGAAACAATCACTCCAGCAAGTCACAGATGTGGCAATTAAAACACAAATAAGTTAAATGATCAGCCCAAAGATACAAAGTTAATGGCAAATCTGGAACCAGAATTCTTATGCTAACATGACATCCTCTGTGTCATAATACTGATCTCATTTATACAGAAGGAGGCAAGATGGAGCAAAATACATGCTCTAACACCACTGATTCTTACATAGTTTAACAATGAATTTCATGAGAACGAATTGTAGTCATTACGAATTTGTTATCATTTGATCACAAAACAGCTCAAATAATCCTCTATTAAAATAATGATGTCACAAGGTATTAGTTGTCTTTAATATATTTTCTTGGTCTAGCAACATATTCTTTCAGTGGAGACCAAACAAGTACACCTCAGTGATGTATGTTCTTCCCCTTCCTAGGGCTCCCCAGGACACCCAGGACAGCCAGGCCCTCCTGGACCACCTGGGGCCCCTGGTCCCTGCTGTGGTGGTGGGGCTGCTGCCATCGCTGGCATTGGAGGTGAAAAAGCTGGCTCATATTATGGAGATGACCCACTGGATCTCAAAATCAACACCGAAGAGATTATGACTTCACTCAAATCAGTCAGTGGACAAGTCGAAAGCCTCATCAGCCCTGATGGGTCTCGTAAAAACCCTGCTCGGAACTGCCGAGACCTGAAATTCTGCCATCCTGAACTCAGGAGCGGTATGTTGGTGAATAGTTCAGACTTGTGGCAACAGGACTACAGAGAAAGATGCTTATATCAGTATTTAAGAAAAAGGAAAATATTACTGTGAATAGAAAATATTTTGTAGCAGAAATAGTACCTAAAGAATGTTAGTTGTATGAAACCACCTGACACATGAGAAGAAAACATGAACTTTGCAGGTGTTCTTAAAATGTAACATGAATAACTTGAAAATATTCTAAATGTTCCTACATTTAAAGACAGTTTTGTAGAAACTTTAATGCAACTCATGGTTTGCTATGTTTCTGTGTATCATTGCAAATTAATTTGAGTGAGAAAGCAATGTTTATCACTGTGTTCTCAGGAACAACTGTATGTAATTTGATGCAAACAAACTTTGCAATTTATTTATTGAACTATTCATTTATTACAATTAAAATTGTGTAATAAATCAAATTATTAAATTTTTCAAATTAAAAATTTCAGAATATTATGTGGGATTAAATCTAACATTGTAAGAGTGTAGGGTTTTGCAAGTATGGGTTAATTCTTTCTGAAAGGCAAAATTATTTCAAGCTCTTAAATATGTTGACATGAAACATTGCCTTGGAGTCATTTCTGAAAATTACCTAAAAAAGAAGACAATCATCAATTACGGGGACTTTAAATTTAGACTTATTGACATAAACCTCCATTAGACAAAGAGCTTACATTAAGAAAAACCACATTAAATAGATAGTCATCTTTTAAAAGAGAGATTTTAGTAAATACAATACATAATTAAAAGTTTTTGGCTTAATATATCTTCATTGTTCAATATCAAGATGCTATTTTGTACCTCAGTGCTTTCTAATTGTTGTATCTGTTTTACCTCAATAATTTCAATCTAAAAGTTTCTCTGTTACACTATACTATAACACACAAATGCACTAGTGGTCAACATTATGAATGTCTTACCAGGCAAACAAAATTATTCTGGTCCAGATTTCATTACAGGATTTTATAATCTATTTCCATTGTTCTTTTTTGTGATTATTCAGGAGAATATTGGGTTGATCCTAACCAAGGTTGCAAGTTGGATGCTATTAAAGTATTCTGTAATATGGAAACTGGGGAAACATGCATAAATGCCAGTCCTTTGAGTGTTCCACGTAAGAACTGGTGGACAGATTCTGGTGCTGAGAAGAAGCATGTTTGGTTTGGTGAAACAATGGATGGTGGTTTTCAGGTAAGAAAGACTATACCAATTTTTTTTTAACTGAATCATCCTTATCTCATGACTTTCTTGGTTTTAGGTATCTGTTCATCACACAGCAAAGTTAGGTAATCAATGAAAGAGCACAAATGAATTTGTATATGCAGATGACTACTTTTAACTTTCATAACTTGTCTCTTAAGAGCTAAGCTAGATTGAATTATTCATGCAACCACCTTTCTTTCAAGTCTCAAAGACCTTTTTACTCTAACATTTTATGTTATGTGTGCAATAAAAACATGCTCATGCAATGACAGATGGTTAATTAACTTACCTTGGTGATCACATTGTGAGGTATATAAATGTAGAATCACTATGTTATACAACTGAAATTAATGTAAATGGTATGTCAACCATAATAAAAACTTCACATATAAAATATTCCTACATAAAATATATGAACCTACATTACAATGACCAAACTATACTGCATGAATCCCTTACATAGAGTTGCAACTAAAATGATTGATCAGTTTTATTTGTTTCCTATTACAGTTTAGCTATGGCAATCCTGAACTTCCTGAAGATATCCTCGATGTCCAGCTGGCATTCCTCCGACTTCTCTCCAGTCGGGCCTCCCAGAACATCACATATCACTGCAAGAATAGCATTGCGTACATGGATCATGCCAGTGGGAATGTGAAGAAAGCCCTGAGGCTGATGGGGTCGAATGAAGGTGAATTCAAGGCTGAAGGAAATAGCAAATTTACGTACACAGTTCTGGAGGACGGTTGCACTGTAAGTAACAACATTTTTATACGCATGGATCACAATGAGCTCAGCATGTCTAGTTTAATCACACTATTTAGAAAAGAAGAAATAAAAATAATGTGGGTGAACAAATGAAGGCATATGGTGTGAGTTACATAAAATCTACTGGCTCATTGAAGGAAATGTTAAGTATCACAAAAATGAATAAATTTTGTCAACCACAAAGTAAAAAGCAGTTAAAATGAAAACAGTTGAAATTTAAATCCATAATATAAGTGTTATCAGATAATCTGCATGGTTACTGTACATTCTACATAATAGCCATCTTATGGACACAATCTAAAATCTCTGCTTTCTTTTTAATTTTAAAGGTGAACTTTAAATGCATTCTGTGTTGTTATCATTTATGAGCAGAGAGAGAATTCACTTCTAATATTAGCAAATTCTGTAGTGAAAGATCTTCCACTTCTTGGTAAATGAGCTATGTACTCTTAGCAATGACCAGAACTAAGGCCTCTGAGAATGCATTGGCCTATGGCAATCTCCCTGCTGAGATTACCCTGAAGACCTACAAGGCTTTTCACAAACAATCTGGATTATCCACAGGGAGGATATAGCTTTGAAGTGGAGCAGAACTCACGTGTATGCAAGACAGCATGGCAAAGTTGGTAACTTCCTTCAAGCAAATTAAAAATAAAAAACTTGGTCCATCACAGCAATGTCTAAGCACAGTCATGTATCACATAATGGCATTTGGGTCAACGATGTACCACATATATAGCAGTGTTCCATAAGATTACTATGGAGCCAAAAACTTTTATCACCTAGTGACATGGTAGCCATCATAAGGTCAAAGCATAACACATTACTCACATGTTTGTGGTGATGCTGGTATAAACAAACCTACGGCACTGCCTGTTCTAGAGAAGTATAATACATACAATAATGTAGAGTCAGTACTTACTACTTGACAATGATAATAAATGACTGTGTTATTGGTTTATATATTTACCTTACTTTTTATTGTTATTTTGGAGTGCACTCTTTCTACTTACAAAAAAATTTGCTGTTAAAGCAGTATGCTGTTTATGCTGGCAGCAACTTCATACATGTCCTGTTTACTGCATCTGTTGGTTGTATGGTTTTCCCTTGTGCTTGATTTAACTTCATGTTGTTTTGTACAGTAGCATGTTGTACAGGCTTGTAGCCTAGGAGCAATAGACTATACCATGTAGCCTCGGTGTGTAGTAGGCTATCCCTTTTCGGTTGGTGTAAGTGCATATTATGATGTTCACACAATGAAATCACCTAAGGATGCACTTCTTAGAAGGTATCCCTTTGTTAAGTAGCACATGAATGTAATTGTAATGTCATGCTCACTTACATATTTTTGCTCTTTTTTACAGAAACACACTGGGGAATGGGGCAAAACAGTCTTTGAATATCGCACACGCAAGGCTGTGAGACTACCTATTGTAGATATTGCGCCATATGATGTTGGTGGTCCTGATCAAGAATTCGGTGTGGACATTGGCCCTGTTTGCTTTTTATAAACCAAACTATCTAAAATCCCAGCAAAAAATTTCACACTCCATATGTGTTCCTCTTGTTCTAATCTTGTCAACCAGTACAAGTGACCAGCTAAATTCCAGTTATTTATTTCCAAAATTTTTGGAAAAAGTGTAATTTGACAAAAAGGATACTTTTTTTTTATTTTTGCTGTTACACCAAATACAGTTCAAATGCTTTTTGTTCTATTTTTTTAAAAATTTCAATTTCAAAATGTCTCAATGGTGCTATAATAAATAAACTTCAACACTCTTACGATTACACTGAGTTACATTCTTTGAATCCCAGCCCATTTGCAGAGTGATGACTATGCTTACCATTAAAAGACAACCTTTCTTTCTGAAACAATCAAACATGAGATTTGAAAAGACCTCCCTGTTTCAACTACCTCAACCTGGTCAGAAACACAGATGAATACGCTAAGTTTCAGAAGATGAAAAAATTGTATAAATTGGTAAAGCTTATGAATTTCGTCAATTTATTTCCTAAAATATTTGTTTTAAAAAAGTAGAGTGTAGTGAAAGAATTTAAAGAAATAGTTTCAAATCACAATTATTTTAATCTTGGATATCAACTACTTTTAAAGGTGCTTTTCTCTTTTCTTGTCATTGCTAAAATTGTCAAGATTACCAATATTTGGGAAGACTTTAAGACACATGTTGTGGTGCTAATGTACTTTCACTTTTAAAACTCTAGGTCAGAATTGTTGCCTTTCATTCAAAACACCAAATGCACACCGTCTGTACATGTCTCCTCTCAAAAAGAGTTACTGGCATGTCACTTCAGAGGACTCTGTCCTTCATCGTGTAAAAGTCAACAACAACAACAAAAAACAAATTATGGGGCTGATTTGTCACAATAACACAGGGAATGTATTGAAATTTAACTTTGTAAGCTTGTATGTGGTTGTTGATCTTTTTTTTTCCTTACAGACACCCATAATAAAATGTCATGATGAAACATTTCTGGCTTTTGTCACTTTTCAAATGTATGCTTATACTCAGGATCTTTAGTGATGTTCTGCAAAAAAGAATATTAAACTCTAACACTCTAGCTTATAAGGCAATGGCCTTCAGAAACACAGTATAAGTTAATATAACCTGTGTTCAGAACAGAGATAATGCCCAGTGGGGAATATTACAGATATTTAGATTATATTTAGTAGAACCCCTGAGGCATATTGAAAATGGAAGCCATTCTATTTGAGTCAATCCCTGGAAATAGTAACATAGTAAATCAGACTGTCTCCAATGTGGATGTAATCAGGGAGGAAGATGCTGGTAATTTATAAGGATATAAGTAGAGTTGGCAAAACAGACATTAAGAATAATTGCAAGTTTAGGCTTTTTCTATCACCTTTGCATACCACCTCTTTGCCCTCTCTAGCCAGCCCTTTCGCTACCATTAAGTTCCTTTTTTTAGTTACTGTAAAGAAAAATAGTATTATCCTGCACATTTGACTTTGTAGTTTGAAATTTGCTCACTGTATATGGGTTATAAAAATTACACCTTCAAAAATAAAAATTTCATCAGTCAAATGTCAAAACTCTTAGTCCACTTATCCTCCATGTTAGAGGCAACAATTGTTAACAGTTTCTTCTGCATCCTCCTACACATATATTATATGTTATATAAATTTTTGAGAGAGACATGCAGACAGAGACAGAGAGACAGAAAGCCAATTTGCATGACTAGTTATAAAACTAAATTACTTGAAGTTCTAATTTTAGACATTTTCAAAGCCAGATGTATTTGGTCAAGGCTTTTTCACAGTGCGTCACACTGACATGGGCTCTCCTGCCTCCATCTCCCACTCGTACAGACCTTTTTAATCACATTGGGCCCAAGTGAATAATTTAGGATAATCTCCCCATCTCAAGGTTCATTGATTAGCCACCTTAAGGCTATCTACAACCTCAACTCTTCCTTGCCTTGCCATGTAACCTAACATATTCATAGGTTCCAGTGCTTAAGATGTGAACATAATTACAGGCTGTTATTCTGTGTATCTACTCAAAGAAGGAAGGAGAATAGGAAATTAATGTGGGTGGTGGTCAACTGTAGTCAGCCCAGCAAAAGATATATATTTCTAAAGAAGCTTGGCCAGTCATGCCCAGAATGGCATCTAGTGTCCAGATTTATGATGGTGTCACCAGGCTGTTTCTGGGGTATGATTTTGAAGATGGCTCTGAACATCAGCATTCTTTTCATTTCTGTTCATTATATGAACCTGAGTATTTTAGTTTTCTCCAAATTTCCTGAACTTCAGGTAACATCCACAAATTACATTTCTATTCAAATTACCCAAAGTCACTTTAGATTGTTTTCAACTAAGAACCCTGACTAGGCCAACAATTGTTAATAACAGTGATTGTAGTGAGCAGAAACTCAGAAAAATAGAAAGACTATTGGATTAAATATTTGTGCTGGTTGGGGTAAAGGCAGGAAACCCCAATTTATATCCAGAGATGAGAATTTGGCAGCCCATGGCAATAGGATTCATCATGTGTGGTCACCTAGATTGTTTGCACATTAAAATCAAAGCTTAAGACCATGAATGACTACTGCTACCCAACAGGATATTTAAATTTCATGAGAAATTGTAGAGCTGCGTGTGGGTTTAGCTGCCTTTCCTGGTTATGCACATAAAGAAAAGGACACATTTAAGTCCCTGACTTTTTGGCTCAAGGAGCAGAAGGAAAGCAATGACTTTTCTCTGGCTAAGCTAAATAAAAACATAAATATACTTAACATTTTTCAAACTCATCTCTCTATACAAGTTTGAGATAACAGAAAATCAAGCATAAATTTAATTCTGCAGATTACTAAACCTCAACATAAATCTAAATAAATTTTTCAATTATTTTCTTGATTGCTATGTAATTGAAAAATAACTCTACCCCAGAAATTTGAGTGGGGTTTATAGAAAAATTCTCTTCAAATATTCCTATTTCACATTAAATTTCTCTAGCTATTTAAAATATGACCCCTGATTTCCTGCCTGGCAATATCTCTGCCTTTCTTTTTCTTTTTTTTTTTTTTTTTAAGATTTATTTATTTATTTATCTATCTTTAGAGGGGAAGGGTAAGAGAGAGGGAGAGGGAGAGAAATATCAATGTACGGTTGCCTCTCATGCGTCCCCTGCTGGGAACTGGCCTGCAACCCAGGCATATGCCCTGAGTGGGAATCGAACCGCGATCCTCTGGTTCGCAAGCCCGCGCTCAATCCACTGAGCTACACCAGCCAGGGCTCTGCCTTTCTTGAAATGCAAAATGACTCCAAGAAAAAAACAATTCTCCTCATACTTCACTTCCATCATTGTTTACTGTTCCCAGATTTATAACTAGAATCAGATCTCTGAATGCTTCATGGGAGTAACAACTTAAAGGTTAATCTCAGGCTAACACATAAAAAGATGAAAGGATTTAATTGATTTACATTTTCTAAAACCTGGGAAATATTTGTGAAAATGGGTACTGAGGTGCTAGACAAATGAGAATTATGCAATTCAGATTACACAAATTTATCAACTTGTGCATGTATCAGAGAATTCTAGAATACACTTTTTATGGTTGGTTGACTGAACCAAGCCTCAGAGGTGGCCCAAACTAAATGAATTTAAGTCATCAAAAACTTCCCGATGGGTAGAGAATGTAATTTAAAAGCTTAAGAAGATAGACATGTTGGAGTGGTTTATCATATATTCATCTTCTAATTATTATATATTCTCAAGGCTGGACCACTGAGGCCTCAGAAATATACCGTGAAATATGAGCCAGCCTTTTTGAAAACCTCCTTTTGGTGTGTCTTCACTCTGGAGATGGCAGTGGGCCCAGCTGAAATAAGCTTCTTGGTTACAGTAGGGATTCCAGGATTCCAGTGAGCAAAGGCCAAAGGGCATCTCTAAACCACCAGAAACAAAGTGAGAATAACTGTAAGAGACACAAAACAAAACAAAACAAAACAAAACAAAACAAAAACAGAAAACAAACATAAAACCCCCTACGAAAAAACAGCAAAGTAAAAACACCTAATTTGGAAATACTTTTGGTGGTGGTGACTAATTGATAATTCACCTAATAAAATGGGCCATGTTAGATGGGCTACCTGTGACAGTTGTACTTAGTGTGTGTGTATACACACACACACACACACAGCTACATAAAAGTACAACTTAGTGCACACACACGGACATACACACTAAGCAATCTCACAAGCACTGACAATTTCACTCTAGATCCAGGACTTTGAATGAAGAAGTTCAGGACTTTGAAGAAAATCCCCTGTAATAACAACACAACTAATGAGCAGTTAACATGTGCCAAGCATTGTCCTAGTCACTTTAAACATATTGAAGTATTACTCACTGCAATCCTATAAGGTACTATTATCTTCATTTAGCCAAGAAAAAAATAGTTAAAAGAGGTTAGGTAAATTGCCCAAGGACTCCTAGCTAATAAGAATAAGGGCTAAGATTTTAGCCCAAACAATCCAACTTTAGAGCTAATAGGCTATACTATATCAGTGAATAGCCAAAATATTATACTGTTTCTTCAAAAGAAGACCAAATTACCAATGTTGGTACACTAGGGAGACAGAAGGTGCATTTCTTGGGGAGAATTATTGAAGAATAATTATAAATTATCACAATTCCTAGAGATTAAGAATATTACTCTAAACTTGAGTTGGGATTTTGATTATTCACTTCTAGGATAATCATAGCTAATTCATGTCCCATAATTCATGTAAGTATGCATTTATTTAGTAAGCCATTTAGTCAAAAGGAACTGATTGAGCATCTAATGTATAGTGAGAACCAAGAAAATATCTTATTTTTAATGGATTGCCTCCCATTGGTAGGCCATTTCTTCTCTATGTCTGTCATTGTTTTCTGTCCAGTCATTAGAGTGCCATTAGTCACTCTGATGTCTCTCCTTGACATTCTCATCTACCTCCTCAACTTTAGTCATCACTCTAACTGAAGATAACTCATAAAATTATATCTGCCTTTCATGAAACTAAAAACATATATTCTATGACTTAATTCAGACTGCTACTAAAGTTTTCAAATACAGTCATTTATACCATAATGATTACCATGTACATGATGGTGGATCCATAAGATTCTAATGCAGCTGAAAAATTCCTATTGCCTACTGATATCTTTGCTGAGTTGGCAGTTAGATTCAAATCTTGAGTTCAGAGGGGATGTCCAAGTCAGAGGAATATATTTAGGAGTTTTAGTACATGTATGGCTTTAACATCCATGGAAGTAGATGGGATCATCAAGTAATTGAGTATTGAAGGAAAGGAGAAAATGAATAAGGACTGAACTCTCAGGGTATTTCATAATGCAATATTCATACATTGGTAAAATAAGGAGGAAGGAGCTAAGGCAGTGGAGAAAGAACAAAAGAAAACAAAGAAAGTACAATGACCTAGATGCCAAGTAAAAAAAAATGTTTGCTGTTTAAATTTTAGAATTATAGCATATTAGGAGGATAAATAAGCCTACAGTTGATATATTCCAAGGGCACTAATTATACATTTTAAAAATGGAGGTCAAGTAATGTTCTATGAGTCTTCTTTTGTCTTGCCAAATAGTGATGTAAAGCAATTCTCCAATTCATAGTCATATCATAACATCATTATCTCTCTTGATTGAGAACTAAATATAATACTTTTTACCTTCAGATTGACATTTGAACAAAAATTATTTCACTTTTTTGTTTGAAATAGCATTTATTTTATAAATCTAAATTATATTTGGAAAATTCAGATAAGAAGGATAATTGATTATTCATGTTCCACATCAATAGACATTTTCTTAAAGTCCTTCATGTATATTCTAACATAATTTGGACAACACTACATGTACAGTTTTGTATGCTGCTTGCTGCATTTAACATAGTACTACTTTACCTATAATGAGTATTTTTTTTATTTTGGTAATAATAAGGAAAATCTAGAGGAAACTTTTTTTAAAGTAATGGCTTCAAAGTTAGAAATCCCAAGAAAGCTAACTTACTTTTACCTAGTTTATGATAAAATTTTACTAGTCTTAGTTCTATCATAAAGGAATGCACTTATTTTTAAAAGCACATCACAAATTGTGAAAAATATTTTCCTTTCAGACATAATTCTCCATTGAGTCATGACTCACAAAATGAACTTGGTGCAGTATTGGTGAAAACATTGAAAACATTCTATATGATAGAGCATACATGAAATCTCTTCCCAAATCTTCATGTTCCCTAGTTGGCCAGACCTGAGGCTTTCAGAAATCTTATAAAGAATTACCTGATGGAAGGAAACAACTTGGGGCGGTGAACACACAGTACAATGTACAGATGATGCATTGTGGATTTGTGCACCTGAATCCTGTATAATTTTATTAATCAGTGTTATCCCAATAAATCCAATAAGAAGGAAAAAAAGAAAGAAAAAGAATCACTCATTAGATCAATGCCATTGAGAAAAAATATATCACCCACTGCCAATATTTTTCTAAACCAATTTTTCTATGATGAAATTTTTGCTGTTTTTGCTCCTTGTGTCTTTAAACATTGTTCAAAACACACATTTCTCTTTAAAATTCCTAAGTGTGTTCACTAAAATGAATGGAATTACGTGGCATCTTTTAACCATATCTGACACGATTCTTGTTAACAAAAGTCCAGCTACCCTGTGTGGTTGATAAAATTTATAAATGAGAATTATTATATTTCATGCTACTTTATTAATGCTATGAAAGCAATGATATGCTTACTTCAGTCTTGCCAAAGAAACACTTCACAATTAAAAATGCGGGGATAAAAACAACAAGATTTAAGCTCTGTTTTAGATTAGGTTCTCTGGAAACAGAGTCTAAGATAGAGACATGTACAGAAGACTTATTGGAGAGGCATCTCAGGAGATACATAAAGGCAGGGCCAGACAGAAGAGAAGCTCATCCACATACAAATGACACAGGTTTCAGGCAATTCGGCAAGAAACTATGGAACTGAAATGGCCCTTCAGAGTTTTTATAACTCACAGTGGGTCAGAACTGAAATAATACCTCTCAGGTGTTATAGTTAATGTGGGCCAGAACCTGGAAGAAATGGGGGTTACCTTCAGTAAGGCAGTATTGGTATCTGAGGGCAACTCTCAATGTGGGGCATAACTCTGAATCCACAATAACAGATATTCTCAGGGACTGATAGGTCAATGATTTGCTTGGAAGAGAAAAATATTGGTGGAGCAACATGTTATCTTCTGCAAGCTCCTACTCCATGCTCAGCACTATGCTAAACACTACAAGGAAATTTAACACATGATTGACGCTCTTTAGGAATGTGTTGTCTACAATAGGTAAATTGAACCCATATGAAATGGCATAAAAGCATTCAGGATGGGGAACAATTAAGTGTTAAACTGTGCTTGGCCAACCAAAAGAGATATAGATAGTAGATCAGAAAAAGTATTGGCCAGTGATGATTTCAATGTCAGGACAGTCTCCTATAAGAAGATAAGACTTGATTTTGATAATGAAGAAATGTTAAGATTTAGGTAAATGATGGAGAAGAGGAAAGCCATTTCAGACTAAGAAACAAAAGCAAGATGAAAGATAGAAGCAGAAATGATTATTCCATGCCCGTGAAGAGCAGAGAGTTTAGGCTACCTGAACTCATTCATTTCAACTCAGCAACATTATTGAGCATAATTAACTGCAAGGCTCAGAATCAAGTACTCAAGAAGGTTCAAGGAGAGTGCAACACCATAAAATGTAGAAAATAACACATCACAAGACTCAATATAATAAGTCGTATTACAGAGATATGAGATACAAAACAGGCACAAGGAAGGAACAATCATATCCACTTAGAGGCCCTCAAGAAAGACTAAACAAGGAAGGTAGCATTTGAGACAGACTTTAAGTAATAGAACGTTTTCAGGGAGATAATAAAGTCCATGGACAATACTGTAAGGAGAGAGTTATGTGTTATCTTTAGCAATTTAAACTACTCCAGTTTCAGATGGAGCATGAGTTTTGTATGATAGTGTAAGAGATAAGGCTGTAGGTATTGTCTGGTACAGAGAGCTTGGAATAGAAAAATAACAGGGTCTTTCCTTTCGTTGTTGTTGTTTTAAAATCTGCTTCTCAATGTAGAGCCATATAAAGGCTTTACATCCTGGAATACTGCTGTTTAGGGGAGCTCAAGGTCAAGGGAAGTGAGGGAAGACAGGATCAGATTTACAGGCAACAAAGATACCAATAGCAGAAAGAAAGAAGGGTGAATATGCATTTTAGGAAAGAAAGAAATAAGACTGAAGAACCCTGGCAAGGAATCAAAGCACATTTTTTTAAGACTAAAGAAAGAGTCACAGAGTATAGACATAGTTGCTGGGAAAAATTAGGTTAAGAGTGGAAAATGAGGACAGCAAAAGGAGGATATCAAAAGTCCTGCAAGAGATGATTCTGTTTAATAAGAAAGGACTAAGTGGAAAGTTACACAAGTTCAGTCTTACAGCTTTATACGTGGCAGTTCAACACGGCAGTGATTTATTTGGAAGGGTGGTTGAACATGAAAATGTGTGACTGATTGGAGAATACTAGGTCAGGGGTGGGTAAAGTAGATTTGGAAATTATTCTTATACAGATGGTCGATGAAATCATCTGGCTCCAGATGAAATCATTAGGGAGCAAAACTTCCAAAGGAAAGAGAAAAAGGACAGCATGATTTATACGTGGAGGGAGGGAGGCTGGGAAGGAAGCACCACCGCGAGTCTGATTTAGCATCCTGTAGCTTTTAGTGGTTTGAGAAAAAGGGGGATTTAATTTTTAAGGCTAAAGTTGTGATTAATTCAAGGGCTATGAGCACAGAGAGGAAATGGAACAGAAGGAAGGTGCTATTAATAAAAAATGACTTAGGTCTGATTTTCAAATATTGTGTTGAATTTAAGCCACCTGTAGACTGCCTTCAGTGGAATCAGCAAAGGCACAGATTTGAAGGAATGAAGACAATCACTGCCTGTGGAGCCCACAGAGCACAGCATTGTGCACGGAAACGTTTCAGATGACGTGGAGGAGCTGGGACTGAAGCTTCCTTTTTAAATCTTTAGGGCTTACATTTTGACTGCAGATGTCTTCAATTTCTGTTGCATTTTTTTCATTAAAGTGACTAACAATTGTGATCATTCCGTATCTCCAGCTGACTTTCATTATAAGATCTATTTCATAACATTTTCAACTGCTGGGAAAATTGTTCATATTAACACTGCAGTTTCATCTTCCTGTGTTTATTACCATTTGAATCCACATATTTTTTTTATTTCACATATGTGCAGACCAACTTTTTATAGTATTGATGGCACTTAACCATAATTACTTATATGTATAAGCTGTGTGTATGAGCTCCCTAAATCAGGGTGAATCGTACTGTTTAATAAAAATAAATGCAATTCTTGAAGTTTTATTTTGTTTTGTTTTACTTACAAGATAGTCACATGGCAAAACATGACTGTGAGTAAAATTCATTTGAGGAGTTTGTTGATGGCATCAAAATAAAATTCAACAGAGAATTATAAGTATATATTATATAGGATTATGCTAAAGTGGTATGATTTTATCTTTAGGGTTCTCTATTACAACAGTCTCACTGGTGTCTTCACCCAGATTGATTTTCAACCAGAATTTTTAACGTTTATTATATTCTCTTCTATTGGTCTTCTTGCATTGAATCATGAAAGTGTAAAAATGAGAATATGAACTGCATTATAGTATCCAAGGTAGCTTCAAGCCCTCTTTCTGAAAGTTTATGGTTACCTTTAACAACCAAAATTCAGGATTCCATAGATAAGAAGTAATATTCCTAGTAATCGGAATAGAACTTTCCTCTTTTTCTCTTAAACATCAGGGTTCCCCAGTTCTAGCTCAGTGCGCCCCTTTTATGTCCATCTTAAGTGATCCCATTCTCACCCAAAGCCCATTTCCTTGATGAAATGTCTCACACACCTTTGTGATGGCCCATGCTGACATATCCCATAAGTCTCAGGTGACAAACACAAGGCCCGCAGGACAAATCGGGGCTTCCCCTTCTTTTATCAGCTGGACATCTTGTTTCTACCCAACGGCAGTGCCAAGCTCCTTACCCCTAGTTAAGGAGCAGTTACATTTATAAAGACCTAAAATTACATTCAGCCCTTTGAAGGCAACCTCGAGGCTGATGTGGCCCTTGTAAAAATGAGTTTGACACCCTTGCCATATGTCTTGAGACTGTCTGCTTCTTCATTCCCCACCTTAGTAAACACCATCATCTTCCATCCAGCTACCCAAGCCAGAAACTTAAAAATAATATTAAATTTCTTGCTACTTCATTCCCTCACTCTTTTATCAGATTTTTTATTTCTATTTGTAAGATATCTCTTCAATCCATCTCTTTCTTCATCTTCAGTGGCCTTAACTTATTCCCTTACATCTCTTTTTCCAACATAGTTCTAACTCATCTTTGTTTTCTGTCTCACTCACCTTAAAAATTCTCTGAGTGTTAACCCAAGTCTCTACGGTCAATATTCAACAAAGGAGGCAGAAGCATTAAATGGAGTAAAAATAGCCTCTTCAATGAATGGTGCTAGGAGATATGGAATAATACATGCAAAAAAAATGAAACTAGACCACCAACTTACACTATACACAATAAACTAAAAATGGATAAAAGATGTAAACATAAGCTGTAACACCATAAAAGTCCTAGAGGAGAACATAGGCAGTAAAATTTCAGATATCCCACACAGCAATGTTTTCACAAATACGTCCTCCAGCAGGAGTGTCCTGTGGGCTGCATGCAGCTCAGGATGGCTGTGAATGTGGCCCAACACAAAATTGTAAGTTTATATAAAACATTATGGGATTTTTTGGTAATTACTTGTCACAGTGTATTTAATGTGTGGCCCAAGACAACTTTTCTTCTTCCAGTGTGGCCCAGAGACACCAAAAGTTTGGACACCCCTGCTAGGGCAAGGGAAATAAAAGAAAGAATAAACAAATAGACAAATAGGACTACATCAAATTAAAAAGCTTCTGCATGGCTAAACAAAAAATCAGCAAAATGAAATGGGAACCAACCATACAGGAAAATGTATTTGCCATCAATATCTTGGACAAGGGTTTGATCTCCAAAATATACAAAGAACTAATACAATTCAACATCAGAAAGACAAACAATCCAATTGAAAAATGGACAAATGACTCAAAGAGACACTTCTCCAAAAAGGACATACAGAAGGCCCACAGTCATATGAAAAAAAAAATGCTCAACATCAGTAGCCAACAGAGAGATGCAAATTAAAACCACAATGAGATATTACTTCACATCAGTCAAATGACCATCATTAATAAATCAACAAACAAGTGCTGGTAAAGATGCGGAGAAAAGAGAACCCTAGTGCACTGCTGGTGGGAATGCAGACTGGTGCAGCCACTGTGGAAAACAGTATGGAATTTCCTCAAAAAAACTGAAAATGGAACTGCCTTTTGATCCAGCAATTCCACTGCTGGGAATATATCCTAAGAATCCTGAAATAGCAATTCAAAAGAACCTACGCACCCCTGTGTTCATAGCAGTGTTGTTACAACAGCCAAGTGCTGGAAACAGCCTAAGTGCCCATCAATAAATGAGTGGATCAAAAAACTGTGGTATATGTACACAATAGAACACTACACAGCAGGAAAAAAAAAAAAGGGACTCTAACATTCCTCAATAGTGTGGATGGAACTGGAGAGTATTATGCTAAGTGAAATAAGCCAAATGGCAAAAGACAAATACCATAAGATCTCACCTGTAAGTGGAACCTAATGAACAAAACAAACAAATGAGCAAAATAGAAGCAGAGGCATGGAAACAGGGAACATACTGACAGAGCCAGAGGGGAGGTGGGGGAGTAGGGATTAAGAATGAAAGAAGGGGACTTCCAGCCAAGATAGAGGCATAGGTGGATACGCTGTGCCTCCTCTCACAACCAAAATTAAGGACAACGAGTATTTAGAAACAAGAAAACAACCAGAACTGATAGAAAATTGAACTGCACGGAAGTCCAACAACCATTCATTCAAATCAGTAAGAGGGGCGGAGTGGCAGCAGGAAAAAGTGGAGGTGCGGACCCAGGAATGCAAGCAGCAGCGGCTGGCAGTTCCCAGGTGCACAGGCAGCGGCTGGTGGACCCCGGGCCCACAGATGGCGGCTCACGGACCCCGGGCATGGGGTGGCAACCATGCAGACCCAGTGAAGCCGCACAGCGTGGCTGGCTGACCAGATGGTCCCACATTTGCGCGCGCAGACAATCCAGGTGAAGGGGAAGCAGCGGAAGGGACTGAATCCAGGAGAGAGCAAAGCAGGCGCCATTCTTCCCTCTTGGACCCTGCCCGCACGTACAGCATCACAACTCAGCGACTGGGCTGCTCGGACTGGGGAGCACCTAAGGCTCCACCCCTTACTATGTAACAGCCACGACCAGACCAAAACCAAAACAAAACAAAAAACCCCACCCAAAATGGCTCAAACTGGAGAACAAATGAAAGCCCCAGAGCCAATTCCTCTAAGCCATGAAGAGATAGCCAACCTATCAGATGCATAGTTCAAAGCCCTGGTGATCAGGATGCTCACAGAATTGGTTGATTTTGCTCACAAATTAGATGAAAAAATGCAGGCTACAATATGTGAAATGAAGGAAGACGCATGGGGAACCAATAGAGATGGAAGGAAAACTGGGACTCAAATCAATGGAGTAGACCAGAAGGAAGAAACTAACAACCAAACAGAAAACAAGGAAGAAACAAGAATTCAAAAAAATGAGGAGAGGCTTAGGAACCTCCAGGACATCATTAAACATCCCAACATCCGAATTGTAGGGGTACCAGAAGGGGAAGAAGAAGAGCAACAAGTGAAAAACTTTTTTGAACAAATAATAAAGGAGAACTTCCCCAATCTGGCAAAGGAAATAGACTTCCAGGAAGTCCAGGAAGCTCAGAGAGTCCCAAAGAAGTTGGACCCAAGGAGGAACACACCAAAGCACATCATAATTACAGTACCCAAGATTAAAATGAAGGAGAGAATTCTAGAAGCAGCAAGGAATAAGGGGACAGTCACCTACAAAGGAGTTCCCATCAGACTGTCAGCTGATTTCTCAAAAGAGACCTTGCAGGCAAGAAGGGGCTAGAAAGAAGGATTCCAAGTCATGAAAGGCAGGGACCTACATCCAAAATTGCTCTTTCCAGCAAAGCTGTCATTTAGAATGGAAGGGAAGATAAAGTGCTTCTCAGATAAGGTCAAGTTAAAGGAGTTCATCATCACCAAGCCCTTATTATATGAAATGTTAAAGGAACTTATCTAAGATAAAGAAGATAAAAAATATGACAGTAAAAAGGCAGCAAACTCACAACTATTAACAACCATACCTAAAACAAAAGCAAACTAAGCAAACAAGTAGAACAGGAACAGAACTACAGAAATGGAGATCAGATGAAGGGTTAGCAACAGGGGCGTGGGAGGAGGAGAGAGGGGGAAAAGGTACAGAGAATAAGTAGCATAGACGGTGGATAGAAAATAGACAGGGGGAGGGCAAGAATAGTATGGGAAATGTAGAAGCTAAAGAACTTATGACACATGGACATGAACTAAAGGGGGGGAATGTGGGTGGGAGGGGGTGTGCAGGGTGGAAGGGAATGATGGGGGAGAAATGGGATAACTGTAATAGCATAATCAATAAAATATATTTTAAAAAAAGAATGAAAGAAGGGAAAGGCCTAGTTAAAGAACAAGTACAAATGACCCATGGACATGAACAACAGGGTAGGGATTGATTGTGGAAGTGAGGGGTGGCAGGCGGGGCAGGGGAGAACAATGTGGGAAAATTGGGACAACTATAATAGGAAAACAATTAAAAGAAAGAAAGAAATTCTCCAAGAGTTGCTGCCAAGGTTTTCTGTCTAATATGAAAATCCAACACATCTTACTTCCTTAAACAGTATTTTGAAGTAAAAGTCCAATCGATATTTTGGATGGTTCAGATTTTGTTCAGAGAGATTGTCTTGAATACAAGATATTCAACATTTTTGGCCCATTTGCAAAATGCCTAGAATACTTCCCAATTCTTATGATAACCACAGGCACCTACTCACACATTTCCAAGATACTTCTGGAGGGTATGGTTACACTCCCAGCTGAGAAGCAAAAAATAGTGTCAGGAAAAAAAAAACCTCCTTCAGAATAACTTTCAATCCTTTTAGTTTGACATAAAGGTTCCTTCATCTTATCTCTTCCTACTTTATTTTTAAGACTTATTCCTTTTTGGAAAGACAGGAAGGAAGGGAGAAAGAGAGGGAAACACTTATCAGTTTTCCACAACCCAGGCCTGTGCCCTGACAGGGAATAGAACTGGCGACCTTTCGGTTTGCAGGTTCACACTGAATCTGCTGTGCCACACTAGCCAGTACATCTTTAACTTGACTCCCAAAAACCCCTAGCATGCAAGCTACTGCCATGGCCAGCCAAGTTGGGATTGTCCAAACAAGCCCTATCTTTTTAAGAACTCCAAGCCTTGACCAATGTTTTTTTTATGTTTGCTGTGCCTCCATTGCTCAAGACACTGTCTTTATTCCTTAAGACTCATCACGAAAAACCTTTTCCAGGTAATCTTCCTTGCTTTCCCTCCTCTCCAAATCCCAGCATAGTTTAGATGACTGAATCTTTTGGTTCCACTGTGCATAATTCTTTAACATCATTTATCACCATGTATTTATTCAATTCAGTTGGTGTGTTTTACCTACTAAATATTAAAAACAGCATCTAAACCATGGAGTGACTTCTTGTAGCATTGACTATTCCCAATCATTTTTTATTCCCTCCCAATAAAATATGTCAATATCCTTACATAAAATATACACAGAACATACACCCACAACAGATTCTTAAGCTGTAATTTAAATCAATCTGCCACCATTGTGATGTGAGTTTTAAGTTTCACTCTATTTAATATTTATAATTTTTACAAATTATACAGATTGTCATCCAGTAAAACTGATGATCCTGGAAGATACCCCAGTGTATTCTGCTATTTCTCCTACCCCCACTGCACATTGGGCCTCACTACCTTCTCACATTTACAGAAATGCTGAGTAAACCAATTGGAGAAAGTGACTTTAACTATGCTTTTCATATCCAGTGGGAAATCGAACAAAAATTATATGTGAGTGCTTTCCTGCATTTCTTTTACACCTAATACAGTCAGATATTTTAATAGTTGTCAAATTCTGATATGATTTCTTATTATTTCAGTTGCAGTCTATGTCTAACAATATTAAATATCTTCCACATGTTAATTGATAATTATATCATGACTTTTGTGAGCTACCTATATAGAAGTTTACACATTTTCTTTGCTTTCTTTTTTACTGGTTCCTAAGGCCTTTTTGCAGGTAAAGTATATTTAACTTTTTCTGTCATATTTACCACAAGTTTTCCCAGTTTGAGCATGCTTGTAAGGATGCTTGTTAAGAGTTTTATAATATATACTTAAAATATATTTTAGAAGCTAATATTCCAACATTTAACATTATTCTTATATATTTGTTTTTATTCCCATTCCAAGATTACAAAACTATTCAAAATATTTTATGATAATATATTTATGGTTTCTTTAAATTGAAATATTCAGTCCACTTGGGAAATGTCTTGTTTTAAGGATTAAGATAGGAAACACACTTTAAAATGATAAACATCTGTAAGTTTCTGCAATACCATTACTAAATAAATGAGAATTAATTTAATTACATGTTAAATTCTAATATAGATAAGATACATTGATTCATTTCTAAATACTCTTCTTTCACCATGGTAGGTAGATTTTTAATTCATCCTTTTTGTTTTGTATTTGAAGGAGATTCCTTTATCACTTTCCTTGCATATTTTTTATTCTAATGAGCTGTGAGTCGTTTTGTCGTGTTCCATGTGTTTAAGGTCCTATAGGAAGGAATATGTATTAATGTAGAAAGAAGAATTGAATTTTTCAAATATTGAGCTTCTTGTGTGACAACAGGCATATTCTTTCCATTTTTCTTATTTTACTTATCTCGGTGCCATGGATTTTTTCAATGAGGTTCTAAAAATTTCATGTTAGGTGAATCCTTAGTGTTGTATGTTGCTATTATCATTGTCAATAGAATCATTTCATCTATGATACTACTGATCCATAATACTAATAGAAATGTAATAATACAATATAATGGATGTTTCATATTGGTACATAAATCAAGCATAAATAATCTCTAAACATACTTTTCTAGTTACACAATATGTAACTTATTATCATTCACTCATTAAATGTCTTTTGAACAAACACAAATACCAACTAGTGTGTTGGATCCTTGTAAACAGCCCTGCCCTTATAACAAATATGATTAATAGAGAAGACTGACACCAAACAAAAAAATCATACAACTATGTAAAGCATCATAGGTAAAGAAAAGTACAGGATGCTGAGAAAATTCACAACTGAGGATGTTAACCTGGGCAGTAGTGAAGGATGCGGAGTCTAGGAAAGATTTTATGAGGATGTAGCATTGAGCAGGGTACCAAAAGATGAGTACAAGTAAATTGCGCAAAAAGAAAACATATGTCGGTGGCCTTTGAAAGGATGCTTTTAGGAAATCTACTGTGTGTGGAGCAGAGTGTAAGGCACATAGTTGCAAAATAAAGCATGATAAGTAGACAGGGGTCAGGTCCTGCCAGGGCTTAACAGAGGAAGATGTGAGGGGAGAGAAATATTGATTTGTCATTCCACTCATTTATGCATTCATTGATTGATTCTTGTACATGCCCTGACTGGGGATTGAACCTGTAACACTGGCCTATCAGGACAACACTCTAACCAAGTAAGCTGCCCTGCCAAGGCTATTTATGCATTTCTTGAGCCCCAAGGAGACATTCAGGTTGTATATATGCATTTCGAACTCTTGTCATATATGTTGTAATCAAAACCATTGGCATGGAGAAGGACCAGTGATGGAAAATATTCAGTGTGAAGACAAAGAGAAAAGGACTGATTCTTGCGGAATGCTGACACTTAGATATCCTATGAAATGATGCACTGATTGATAAAGGAGGCTCAGAAGAAAACCTGCTCTGGAGTAAACCAGCCATGTTGATTTAAAAAATCAACTTACTGGTATGCTCCATGCTCCACAGGCTTTTGGTTTTCATTGGAGCATTGTTGCCTTGGTTTGCTGCTGTTGGACCACAGACCCAAAAGTAGCTTTTAACAGATTGTTCTTAGTGTCCTGAAATCTTCATAATATCAAAGAAAAACTGATGTGTGATGTTCTGTACTCATAGTGGCATAGGACTCAGCACAATAGTTCCAATCATTTAATTTCCCCATGTTTTTTGCACTTCCTTCTGCTATATAACACCATTCTCTTGAGAAGGTATGTTTTCTATAATTTCTTTGAATCTTTTTTCAATTTGGAATAAAATATACTGAACCTGACCATAATTTCCCAAATTTTGTGTTACAAGTTTGGGAATTTTTCAGCATTGTTTATGCTTTCTTTACTCTTTTTATCCTTTTTCTTCCTTCCTGTGGATTTTTGGGAATTTGCATTTGTATTTTTTAAAAGACTTTATTTATTTATTTTTAAAGAGAAGGGAAGGGAGGGAGAGAAACATCGATGTGTGGTTGCCTCTTATACACCCCCTACTGGGGACCTGGTCTGTAACCCAGGCATGTGCTCTGATTGGGAATTGAACTGGTGACCCTTTGGTTCACGGGCCTGCACTCAATCCACTGAGCTACACCAGCCAGATCTCAGTTGTATTTTTTTTTATTTTTATTTTAATTGTTGATCTTGTACAGAAATCAATGTCACCATCTTCCCAGATGTAGATTAATTTGCTTTTGATCAAGTAGAGCTTGAGGTGTCTGTTTGACATGAAGGTAAAGAAGTCTACTAGCCTAATGGGACCTGCCAATCTAGAACTCAGGGCCTCTGGAACTGTCTGGGGCAGCCTTTCATGTGTCACACTGCTGAGCTCCAAATAAGAACTAGAATTTCTATAGTTGGAGATTGTAAGTGTTTTTGACTTAAGAGATTCACTGTACATTTTTGGCTCATCTATCTCACTTTGACAACCTGTATAGGCTGAACCTGAAAGAAGTTTTAACACAAAGAAAACTAACAAACATCTTTAGGTATATAAATATAAAATTCGAGATGTAGAGGTCAAACCAAAACCAATTTGGAAAAAAACAATGTTGTTAAATAAATATTGAAATAAAATTCTGAAAACATTAGGCTAAATTCATATGTGGTACACTTTGAGACGCATGTTTTATTATCACAGTTTATTCAACCATAAAAAATCAGTTTCTTTTCCCTTTTTATCAATAACACTACCCTGAGATTTTTAAGGTCATAGACAGTGATAATTAGTGTCATGTTTTCCTCATGAGTGATGTTGCAAATTGATTTTCAAATATAAGCCAGTCTATACATGGTGGAAGATATTTGCTGTTTTACCTTTTAAACAAATGGTGAACAACGGATACCACAATACCTTAATTTTCACTACTGGAAATGAATTGGATCTAATATGTTCAAAGGAATTCCACAAAACAAAAACCATTGACATGACAAAAGCGTGCATTTAATTCGATGCTTTGCAGAGATACATGACTAAAGTTGTGTGCATGGCTTGTCCTTTGGGATGGTCCCAGCTGTTTATTTTTAAAAGAAAAAATAAAAATGGAGCCAACAAAATGCAATTAAGGGAAAAAAACCTTGAGACACAAGGGGACCTACATGTTCTGATCTAAGAAACATGCATGTGTTACAAAACACGCTAGATACAGTATGACAGATGAACAGTGGGAAAGGCACCGGAGCAATGCTCCCTGGTTCAGAACCGGGCAAGTCTGACAGTTATGCTTTCACAAGTGGTGTTGATGAAACCATCTTTATTTTTGAAGAATTTTATAGAAGGAACTTTAGCACCATCATTAAAGGAAAAATAATAATACATTTGGCCCTGCCTATCTCCAGTCTTGGAATCATAACAGAAGCATAGCACCTTTTAGTATCGAAAATATAAACAAGAATAGTTGAGTCCATCCCAGCTTCTAGAGATGAGGTAGCTCATGCTAAGAAATGTTGGGTCATGTTTCCTATGAGAGTTCAGTGGCCAAATGTTCTATTTCCAATCATCACATTCAATTAGAGTCAGCTCCACAACTCTGAGTTTCTAAATTTTTTTCTTCATTATAGGCTTCAAGATGATGAAATTGTACCTATGGAAGACTCTCAACTTTGGGTCCTGGACATACATGTTTATAAAGTTGTATGTGTAATTTTTGCATTCAATGTCTTCTTAAACAAGAAAGTGCAAATGTATTCAATGTTATACTCATGTAACTTCTATCTATGTTAATAGACTTAGTCAAGAGGGAAAGATACCTTTAAATTTGAATGAAGAAAAAAGTCTAAACTTACCACCCTTTATAAAATCTAAGATCACTTTGTTTTCAAGAAATTCCATTGAATATATATTACTTAAAAATTCCATTTAAAACAGTGAGAAACTATTTGTTTCAAGATTATCTTTAAAAAGTCTCTGTGACAGTTATACAACACTAAGACATGCATGAGGGTTTCAGTCACAAGGATGAACATTTTGATTTCATGTTTAATTGATAATCTGGGTATGAGAGGTCACAAAGGGCACTACTTTCTATTTTCAAATTGCAGACAAGTGAAACAAACACATGTTGTTGTTTTATATACCCCACTCCTTAAGCTACCTGCCAGGAAGAAGAATTTTCTCATAAATACTAAGCAACTTTGTCATTACATTGAAATAAATTGAAGAAAACAAAGTCTTATTTATTCAATCAGTTTACTTTTTTAAAAGGTGGTCATTGTCACTGTCATCTTAAACCTAAACTGTTGTATTGAAAAATATTTTAAATCAATTGAAACTTGAGGACTGTAAGTAAAATAAATATTCTGAAGGATAAGGAGGCCAGGCACGTAAGACCATATATACAATGCTGATGCAGAATCAGCCATTACTTCAAGAGTCTCAGGATCAGCTTTAAACAGTCAAAGTTCTTGTGAATGGTGGTGGTCGTTGATGGTGAGGGTGTTGCTCATTGTCGATGTATCTCGGCTTGCTTTACACAAAACAAACTGGCCCAATTTCAACGCCAAATTCTTGGTCTGTGCCGCCAACATCCACAGGGGCAAGATCTATGATGGGCAAGCGTGCCACATTCTGTGTTCTATATTCAAAGATGGTCTTGCCCACATCTCCATTTCGTTTCTAGAATTAAATTGTGTAACAGGTTAATAGCATATAAAAATTATTCAAGACATTAGACATTACCTTTCAAGCCAGTTTTGACCATGGGAAGGCAATGATTTTTAGAGCACCACTTAAAAGAACACTATTAATGGGGTGAGGTCCCAGCAAGGCTGGCAGGCATTTCTTGCATGCTGTAAATTGAGAAAATGCCCTTTGTTCTTTCGCAACTTCCCGAATGGGCACTGATAAATACATTGTGAAAGCCTTTTTGCTTTTCACAAATGAAACTATAATTGATCATTAAACATTTTCCTTTTTTTACATCTAGATATGCAAGTGAGGAGACATACAAATCAGTAAAAAAATTGAAGTATCTCAGATTGATTATACATTTTAGAATCAAGAAATTTTAAGCATGAAACTGAGATTAAATAAATAAACTTGTGCTTGTGGGAGAGCCAAAGTGAGTTTGCAGAAGAGCTGGATTAGATCCCAAAGATCCAGACTTTCTTTATTGTCTTTTATAAACACCTCTACCGTGGCTCATATAGTAACACACGTTCAAGTTTACCCTAAAGAACAACTTGACAAATAACCACAGACAAAATGTTATTCTATATACAGGGTAAAATTGTCCCTATTTCTAGTGTCATAACAGTATTTCTAACAAAAATAATTTTTTTCTTTAAAAAGATCAATACAGATCGAAAGTACTTACAGAGCAAGTATCTTCAAGAACTATATATCTGAATCTAATGTTTCCTTCTGCTTTGATGTCTAAGTCATTTGACCCTTTGAGAACCACAGCTTTCTTGAGGTTCTTAGCTTGATCATCCATGTAACCAACACTGTTTTTACAGATGTAAGTAATATTCTGGGAGGCTTCTTTGGATAAAAGGCGCAAGAAGGTCATTTGAGTGATGGCTGCATTAGGTGACTGGTGGTCTCCATATGCGAACTAGAGAAACAAAACGACTTTTTGTTATATGCAGCACTTCAGGGTGTCACAGAGCTGTGTGGGTGTCGATTTCAGGTACATCAATTTTGAAGAGAATTACTTTTATTCTTTCATAGATCAGTATATTATTCTACTTATAAAAATATCTTAAAATTGTTATAAATATTTATAAGAACTTCTGTCCTTACTACCCCAAATGACAGGTGAAGAAACCAAAAATTATACTTATTAGAGAAAGTTTATGTATTTTTAAATCTGCTTCTCCATTTCTTTAAAAAATCTTATTTTTAGAAGTTATATACTTGAGCATTGGCTTGGATATGTAATCATGTATCAAAAATAACTCATTGTTTTTATTGCTAATTACAATAAGAATTATGACAACTATTTATATAAAAATCTTTCTTTAATTTAACATTTATTATATTTTTCCATTACCACTTAGTTCCCTAATAACAATCTCCCCGCAGCAATCACCACACTGTTATACATTTATAGGAAATATGAATTACAAGTTTTTCATCAACTACCACAAATAATCACAATTTTCTGTAGGCTCTTTCCTAGTCATATTCTACTTTGCACTTTATTTTCAGTGTTTCTTTTTGAATTTTTGATATAATTATATATTATAATTAATATATTATATATTATATAATTATCACATATAATATTATACATTATATATTATATAATACTGTTATATTATTATATTGTATATATAACATATTATATATCATTATTTACATTATATTATGTTATAGTATGCAATATATTTTATATAATACATGTTATTATATATTATATAATATGTCATTATATATTATATTAACCAAATTACATTTCAGTTGGGTATATTTAAATTAAAGGGTTTTCTGCTCATTAAATAATGATAGATTCTGGATGTATCCTATTCACACTTGTAATGTGCTCACATTATGTTTATTATAAATATGAGTTCTGAGAAGAGATCAGGAGTGGAGGTGAGAAGAAAATTTCAGAGTTAGATTGCCATAAAGAGATCCAGGATGAAAGACTCATATTGAGAAAGGAAGTGGTCAGATTGGTTGAGAATCTGAACACTGGTTCAGATTTTTATGAACATTGGTTCATAAAAGAAATATAGAAGAGACTGGACTCAGATTGAATACTAAGTGAATTCATTTAATTATACAAATGCATTGTTTAAATAATACTACAAAGTTTATAAAGTGATTTAATTATATAAATAACTATTATAGAGGTTATCTAATTTTTATTTATAACTTACCATGTAGTAGATACTATAGTAAGGACATTATATTCACACAAGACCATGAGGTAAACATTATCACCCACACTTTAAAATTTTTTTCAATTTTTAATTTATTTTTGGAGAGAGGGGAAGGGAAGGAGAAAGAGATGGAGAGAAACATCGATGTGAAAGAGAAACATCAATTGGTTGCTTCTTGTACATGCCGCACCGGGACGCAAACCCACAACCCAGTCATGTGCCCTGACAAGGAATTGAACTGGCAACTTTCACTTAGCGGGCCAATGCCCAACCAACTGAGCCACACTAGTCAGCACTATCACCTGCACTTTAAATGTAAAAACTGAGGCTCTGAAAGGTAAAACGACTTCTTACTGTCCCAAAGTCAGTAACAGATCTAGGCAGCAGTCACCTAGGTCTCCTGATGCTAAATACAATCCTTGTCTTTCAGCTGTGGCAAGATCCCTTCAAATATACCCCACGGTCAGTGTGACATGCACTAAAGGAACTAATAATAAAAATAATACTTTTCTGCCTTCCAGCAATAGAAAAATTATTACTCAAAATTTATTTCATTCTTGTTAAAATTTGTTCATGCAATGTTACCACAATTACAGCTAATGAGAATATATATATGACTTTAAAATTAACATGATAAAATAAACCTGGTCAAAATGTAATAGCATAGTCCTAAATAAATACTAAGGTATAATAAATAATAAAAAGCAAAACATATAATTTTAAGTAAGCATATTAAATTACCTGAGATCCTCTATTCATATCAAGACCATACCAAATAGGCTTATGGTCAGGAGATTTGCTGGCCCACCAGGTTTTACGTGGTATACTGGATGGGTTTGCTGAAATACAAGTTTCTCCGGTTTCCATGTTGCAGTAAACTTTGATTGCATCTTCAGCAGATCCCTGGTTAGGATCAATCCAGTATTCACCTATTTTCCAAAATAAAAATATTTCCTAAATAAAGTGAATTTCAAACATGCTGATGAGTCCTAAAAGGATTAACAGAGAATTTGAAAATGTGACTCATTGCTTAAGGATTCTTTTAAGAGGAAGTATCGCAGTTAAGGAAATATTCTGCAGTGAAGAAAAAAGTAACTGTCATGAGTTTGGTTTCTTTCTATAAGCGCAGTTCTTAGGCACTTCACCAAATCAAGGCTTAAAAGATGCACGTAAAGGAAATACTATCATCTCTGTTTTATAGATAAGAAAACTATACCAAAAAGAGATAAACCACAGTGATTAAGTGACTTTGTCAAAATGGATGTGTTCCCATTAAATTTATAGAGCCAATATTTTAAAGCAAATTATAATTGAAATGTAATAAAATATTGTCAAAACTATGAATAAAGTAAGTATATGAGTTGAGCTACAATTAGTATGTTATAAACTATCTCACTGACCCTGCCTAAAGTTGATTTCATAAATAAAAGATACTTGAAATAGGCTATATACCAAGTTAGTGCTTGGTGCTGGACATATAATCAAATAAATACACAAAAAATATATATTTGTGCACATGTCTGTGTATATATATTTGTGCACACATGTATATTTTATATATATATATGTGTGTGTGTATATATATAATACATATCAAAAACTTCATTTTAAGTAAAATGAAGGAACATTGGTGGGATGTAAAGTATAGAGGTGAGACTCAAATTGCCTGGTCTTCAAAGTTAATTTTAACTACCCCTGTCAACGTTGTTTTAAAGGTAACTGAAGCTCTTAAGAATTTCATAGCTTATTCCTATGGCCTAGAATTCCTTTTCTTCAGGCCTTATTAGATTAATAAAAATGATAAAATAATGCAAACTTTAAGCATGGTTTATACAACTAGTACAGAAAGACTACTTAATTCCAAAATACTTTAGAACATCACTATAACATAAACCTGCCATAGGTATTCCTAAAGTGATATTCACAGAACATTAAACTACATGAAAGAATTTTATATTCAAATAAGTTTGGGAAATAAAATAAACTTTATTTTACTCTTGATGACCCAATGATATATGTTAGCATATTAAATCTCTGAGATTCATGTAGGTAAATAAACATTAACCTTGCTTAAGCAGGTATTTTCTACATTCTATCACCACAAAATTACCAATATTTTGAGACTTCAGATGGAAATAGAACTACCATGATGAAATTAAATCATTAATAGATATGTCCTCTGTCATAGCACTTATCTCACCCCATAATTTTTCATGTCATTGACAGTCACCACCATTAAACCACAAACTCCGTGATATCTTTACCAGTTTATCTCCTATGTCTATTTTTGCAATGCAGTCAATAAAATATTTTTGGAATGCAATTGAGAATAACACGATCTCAGACAGAAACAATGAACGTTGCTCAAAAGGGCAGCTTTCCACTCACCACTTGGCTTCGCAGAATGGCAAAGCTTTAAGTCATCACAAGTCCGGGCTGGATGCTTTTTAGAGCCATCAGGGCTGCGCATGGTTTCAATCTGACTACTGAGTGACTTCAGGGTGGCGTGGACTCCAGGGTCAGTTTTGTTTTTGTCATCAGGAGCCGCCTCGTCTTCAGTGAACTCTGGAAGTGGGTCTGACATGCTCTCGTCATAGTGCCCCATGATATCCCCAAGAGCAGCTGTCAGGTGACCAGGGGGACCCGGAGGGCCAGGTGGTCCAGGCTCACCAGGAGGACCCTAATTTAAAAAAAAAAATGGAAATACATTAACATGTTGTTTTGGTTTCGTTTTTCTATTGGACAAAGGCACTGATGGGACTGGGTACAGAGGGAATTACAATGCAACACCCCCACTCTATGGTACAGAGAGATCTACGACTCCTGACTTTTTTAACAAGAGGATTCTGGCTTTCCAATCTGTAACATTCCAAGGATGATAAATGATATGTAAATGTTTTTCAGGTAACATATCTGCAAATCAGCTCTGAGATATATAAAGATAAAAGCAAAAAGTATTTGCTCTGATGTTTACTTTGTAGATGCAATATATTTTATGTTAAAAATATATAGATATGTATATTCATTTCCAAATGACTTTGGGCAAGGCACAACTAAAATGTTTTAAAAGGATTTATGGACAGAAGCTGAAAGGGGAAATACAGAAAAGTTGTGGGTCCTAGTTTTATGAGACTGCACATCAATAGCACAGAAGTTCCCACAAGAAACACTCTTAAGATAATGCCCCCTATTTCCAAATATAAGAGGGAAGGCACAGGAAGTCTTTTTTTCTATGGGGAGCACAGCCCTGGCAGTGAGAAGGCAGGCATTATAACACTGGCTCTGCCACTTGTATGGCTCTGGGCGAGTCGCTCCAACCTCGAGTGCCAACATTTCCTCACCCCAAGAGACTGTTAAATTTGTGTGTGTGTGTGTGTGTGTGCGCGTGCGTGAGAGAGAGTGTAAAGGTCATATCATGATTCCATGCATTCCTTTAATCTCAAGAGAAGAACTTTTTTTCTACCAAGGACCACTGAACCACAAAATAAAGTCAATCAAGAGCCACATAAGTCAGAGGCATTCCAGTTCTGTAGCTGTTTTCCATTCACAGATAAATAAATAGGAAATATCTCTCTTTACCATAGGAAATATAAGGTTTTCAATTCATATGATAAATAATAAGTATTTATTTTAATGGCATTGCCAGTAAGGGTCAGAGACAGAATAAATAACAAAAGGTAATTAAGACCAAAAAGGAAGAAACCCCAGAAAGGGAAGCATCAATTCATACGCACACATGCACACATGAACACACATATATGGCAGCCACGTAAGGATGTAAAGACCCAAGGAGTCAGAGTCTAATACAGATTTAGCTTTGCATAATCCTCAAGTGGATACTATTAGATATTTTAATGAAAAGTTTTAATTGAAATCCTTTTTGAATGTCATTTTCAATAACCTTTAATTTCATACTCTTTATAGCATTTTCATGAATGACTATATTCATGGAATCTCATAATTAGTATAATGTCATTTAAAGCAAAGCAACATTTTCATAAGTTCCATTATAAATACAATCACGACTTGTTATTTGCTCTCACTGGTACCACATGAAATCAAGGCCTAGGTAGCATGGACTCTGATTTTATATACTCTGAGTAACCTGTATTAATATTTGAAATAGTTACTTATACAAACAAGCTCTTGTGTGACTTTTAGGTTTGTTTTCAGAGTTCCTTCAACATCTCGCCCATCACTCTGCATAGATAATCCCTGGCTAGAAACCAAGCTACGAAAACCAATAGTTATTCACATGCAAACCCCTGTGGTTTTACCTCAGGTCCTGCTTCTCCGACACTGCCCCGCACACCAGGAGGCCCAATAGGTCCAAGTGGCCCAGGGTTCCCTTCTTTACCCGAAGGACCCACGGGGCCTGGAGGACCCTGCAAGAAACAAAAACTAGTTTCGATTCGATAAGAAAACCTTCACCATGCCTTTCTCTAAACAAAGAACTATTTTCATTATGGAGCTATTACAATGATTTCTCAGATTCAGGTTCCTAATAACTAATAAGTGGAGTTCTTGCCCACTGTAACATTTACTATTTCATTACTCGCCCATTCATAATGGACTAGTCATCTACTTTCATTACTAAAAGGGCCTGTATCATCGAGTCTCATGTACTGTAAACTTAGTTAGAACTTCCATTAACTAGGAGTAAGAAAATGACAGAAGTTTAAGTGTTTGATATAAGTATAAATTAAATTTATGTGCTTATATAAATCTCATCATATCTTAACAATTTAAATACTACTGTTCTAAAATTTATGTACGGTTTGTTTATATTGTATTTACACATAGCAAAAATTCTAATAATTTTCCTAAATAATTATGTCTGTCAATTATCTTATGACATTAATAACCTATTAGAAGCAGCATTAATACTCATGTAGAATTTCTGAAAGCTTCAAATGTTGGTTTCACTTCATGATTTGCTTCTGAATTAACCTTAAGCAAAATACTTCTGAGGAAGTATCATAATCACTTAAAAAAGGAATTACTTAAAAAAATTACTTAGAAATATATATCCACCTTCAGAACATCCAGCTTCTGTCTCCACTTCATGGTAAGTCCTATTGCATCATCTCAAAGAGTGAGAGTTTAATGGAATTTCAATGAACACAGAGTAAGAAAATGAACCAGTGGATGGATACATTCACCATAAGAAAGAGACTTTAATATGGGGTCATGAATTAATATGTCGTATTGCATGATATTTCTACTTAAAGGTAATTCTTGAATAGTTTGTCTTATATGTTTGCTGCCTGCTTCAGAGAATCTGGGCCATTCCAACTTTGATCCACGAAAGGAGTACTCAGATTGTAGCAGTATATCACCAAAGCATTATTATTTACATCTGCAACTTGTGTTACTTACTCTTGGGCCAAATGGTCCAGGGATTCCAGCACTGCCTTGTTCACCATTTGGACCCTAAACAGGAAAATTTTTAAATGTTACCAAAATATTTACATCCTATATTTTCTGGTCTCAGATTATTTTAATACAAAGTCGCTGACATTAGCTGCATAAACTACTTCCATAAAGTCATCAAACTCTACAATATCTCCAAGAGTTGATCAATACTAAATATAACTGCAGGAATAATGGTATATATATCCTTCTATTTTATTTCTTTCCTACAAAATTACAGCCAATATATGGGTAATTGTATTGGGCAGGTGGGTAATTAGTCACTCATCAAGACATTCTTTGAAAGGAAAATAAGATACAAAAAGTCCATCCACTCTGTAGACAAATGTTCAAGTCAAGAAATTGGTGTATTTTCACATGGAGGGCAAATAATAATTCAATAAATCACTTACAGGAGGCCCAGGGAGACCTTGAAGACCAGTGAATCCTCTGTGACCCTTCTGGCCTCGGTCACCCCGGTCTCCATGATCTCCTTTGTCACCACGAGGTCCTTGGGGTCCCTAGAAATAGGGTCATGGCCTGGTAAGACTAGAATTTACTACAGTTTTACCTTTTACAGTTGTATTTACTACAATTTTGTATACCGTATTTTACACAAACTATAATATTTACTTATCTAAATAGTAGTAGACCTAGGATGTTTTGTCTATTTTTCTCTAGGTATGAAGGTGATCATTAAAACATAACATACATACTGATGCTTATCTAAAGATTTAGTTTTTAAATGTTTACCCTCTACTTACACTAAAATGAAGTACTTTTAAGTTTGGTCTCACCTATCTGAAATAGTTTCAAAGACTTTATTTCACATACTTGGCTAATATTGTTATATACAAATATTATCAACATAAATAGATTCTTTTAAATCAAAACATGAGTTTTTATTTACTTATGTTACCTCTAAAAATAAAACACCTATTAAATGTGCATATGCAGATAAACTGGACATGACAGCTGGGACTAATTTTAAAAACTGGCATAGTGGAAAGTTGCTAAGACAATAGATCTTAAAAGTTCTTATCACGAGAAAATAAAATTTGCAACTATGTGGGATGATAGATGTTAATTAAACTTATTGTGGTAATCATTTCACAGTATATAGATATATCAAATCATATTTTAATAAGACTGGGGGGAATAAGAAATTAGCAAAAACTTGTTTGAGCAAATGAAAGAGGAATATCATCAAGCTACTCTCCTTTATAGAAAATACAAACACACAAATCTATGTTATCATCATATCTTCAATATCTGTACCCAAATCCATCCATCCTGATCCAGAAAAACTAAAGAAAAGGCAATAATTAAGAATCTTATTCTAGGATAGATGCTACATTCAGAGAACTGGTTAAAATTATCTGATCAATCTAAATTGGTCTAAGACTCCTCCCTCCTTTCCTTCCTTCCTTCCTTCCTTCTCTTCTTTCTTTTTTTCCTTAAGTTTTAGGGAATAAAAGCAGCTTCAAAGGTTCAGTGGCTCACAGTAAACTGACAAGGTACTAGGGTCAACTACAGGGACAGCTTCAGGTGTCTAGAATTTTCCTAAAAGGGAACTGAAACTCTATCAATCTGACTTTGGAGAATGAACAATATCACCAAATATATGGGTTCTCAGGTTAATGTTTCCCTTACTAGTTTTTTGTTCTTATTTTGTTTATTTTTTTTTAAATTTTAACTTGGATATCCTGATTGTCAAACAGTATGAAAATCTTTTTTTATAATAAAGCAAGACTAGATCTAAGTAAATTTTCATATTTTATATAACAATGCAAATTTAAATAATAAAATCAGCCTGAATATTTTGTATAATGTTAGAGCAGTTCATTTATTTTGAGGATGCCCAGAAATTTCAAAATTGAAAATAAACTAAACCAGAAAGCACCTATAGCTTTTTATTAATTAAAATTCATTTAATCATGTAAAATAAAACTACATTGTTTTTGTAACTGATTAAAAAACATTTTAGTTGTAGCCCTAGCTGGTGTAGCTCAGGGGATTGAGTGCGGGCTGTGAACTAAAAGGTTGCAGGTTTGATTCCCAGGCAGGGCACATGTGTGGGCTGCAGGCTGGGTCCCTGGTGGGCTCCACATGAAAGGCAACCACACATTGATGTTTCTCTCCTTCTTTCTCCCTCTCTTCCCCTCTAAAAATAAATAAATAACATATTTTTTAAAAAAAAAAATTCACTTGACATGCTTCAAAACTATGAAATCTTCTCCAGTCAAATTAAAGCTGAGAATAATGGTTTAATAATAGGGCATGATTTTAAGGCTATAATTGATATTCATAAATATAGATATTGATTTATATAATAGGTGTGAAAGGAACATAAGAGACTGCCTATATAGATATGGTTAATTCATAGTAAGATATCTATAATAATTATGAAGCTGGAAGTAACTACAAATAGCAAAAAGAATTGAACATGGACAATGCAGTCTAGTTGAAAATAAAACAATATTTGAATAGTGCTTTTAAAATTTACAAAGAGCTTTTAAACCTGTTATCCTATGTGATTTCTAGAAAATCTTGGAAAGGGGACTATTATTATTTTGGAAGAAAACTGTGACTCTAAAAGTTTTCATTGATTATTTGAAAGAATTCATGGTTAAATTCAGAGGAGCTATGTTAAAATTGTAAAAACAAATATGAACTATTGGGTATTACTTAAAATTAATATTTAGACAAGAGATTGAGAAATTTAATAATTTTAATTTATAAGTTTTAAATTTTATTTTTTCTTTGGTTGTGTATTTTATGTAAGAAGACATATTTTTTTTTAATTTTTATTTTCGTTGTTGATCTTGTACAGTTTTCTGTCTTTTATTCTCACCCGAACCCGCCACCCCAACCCTCCCCACCTCCCTCCCATTTGTAAGAAGACATATTTTTAAAGAAAAACAGAGAACTTACAGGTAAGCCACGTTTCCCAGCTCGACCAGGTGGTCCTATAGGACCCCGTGAACCCTAGAAGAAATTTTTACAAATATTGATATGTAAAAAAATGCATACACTATGTAGGTATAGAATTCAAAATCTATATATTTGTAGTAGGGTATTTATTTATGTTTATGTTTATCTATGTATACTCTTATGGCTAATGAATTAAAACCAGACTAATATCCCTAGGTATAAGAATGTGCTCACTATAGCTCCAATGGTACTTCTGCAATCAACTTTATTAACTGACTTCACTGAATGATTACTTTAGTTGATTATGGTGAACTATCACTTGCTTAAATTTAACATGATTTCCTATAAATTACAACATTGTAGGTGATGAAAGTCAACGCATTAGAATTTTTGAATACCTATTAGAAATCAAGCATTTTCCTCTAAGACGAGCACAAAATTAACTCATAATTAATTGCTTATCATTCTTTGGTTAGAGTCCTTAATCAAGAACACACATATGTTTGTATGCATGGGTATCTAGAATATTGTTTGTAACTATCAGTGTGGAATTGACTGTCCTTACCGGATCTCCTCTTTGCCCTGCATCTCCGGGAGCACCAACGGGGCCAGGCGTTCCGGGGGCACCCTGAGAGCCTGGCAGACCAGCAGGCCCAGGGTCCCCACGATCACCCTGACAAGAATAACCATGATATTATTCTTTTGATATTTATTCTAAAACAATGGTATTCTATATGCCCATACTATTCATGATTAAAGAGTACTTTTTAAAATTTTATTGTTATTTATTATTTTACTTATAGTTAATTTAAATAGTTTATTTACTTATTAATAAATCAAACTGAAAAGAATAATATTATTTATTTCTCCCCAATTTCAGACCTCATTGCTCCCCCTCACTCTTGCCCTATTACTCCCATGGTCAAGATTGCTGGAATACAGGAGTGATCACCTCTAGAATTTAGCATATGTTTTAGAGCAGAGGTCCTTCACATGGGGGTATCTGTACTCTTGGAATAAACAAAGACTTGCCACAGAGTATGAAATAAAACAGAATATTTTAAGGAAACCACTTTCCATATTTTCAACTCCATATTTTCCAGATTGGAGCATCCTTCCCCACTCCTCTTAAATAATTTCCTTCTCCCACCATATGAAACAAAAGCAGAAATCATACAATACGCAATCTTACTGCGGTGGAATGCCCCAAGGAGTAAACACCTCTGGTACTAAGCTAAGGAACTTGTCCAGAACGCACAGTTTACTTGAGAATAAAGCAAAGAAGCTTTGGGGAAAAAAAAAAAAAAAAAAAAAAAAAAAAAAAGAGGCTGCTCCTTATCCAAGTGACCCAGTTACGACAGGCCTCCAAATATTACTTTGTCTCCTTAAGAAATTAAAAGTAAAGGGGAAGGGTCATCAAAGAAGATGCATAAAGGACCCATGAAAAAACAATGGTGGGGGATTGAATGTGGGAGGTTGGGGTGGGTAGGGAGGGAGAGAATAATGGCGAGAAATGGGGACAACTGTAACTGAACAACAATTTAAAAAATCAAAAGTGAGATGATTGTTACATGAACATGGATTAACACAATTAATGGAGTCAGACCATTTTTTTCTTACAGAAATTGTCTTATTTGACTGATTAATTTGGCAACCAGGATAAACTTGAGCACTTAGACTGGGGAAAAGACACGTAATACATTGAAAAAGTTAAATTGGCAACTCTAATAATTTGAAAGAAACATACAGAAAGCAAATATACATTTAGAAAATACCAAGAGCCCTTGCTGCTGTGGCTCAGTAGATTGAGTGCTGTCCTGCAAACCAAAGGGTCACTGGTTCAACTCCCAGTCAGGGCACATGCCTGGGTGGCTGGCCAGGTCCCCAGTATGGGGTGCTCAAGAGCAACCACATGTTGATATTTCTCACTGGCTCTTTCTCCCTCCCTTCCCCTCTCTAAAAATAAACAAATAAAATCTTTAAAAATAATAATAATAAAGGAAAATACCAAGAAAGACCTCCTTTGCAAGTATTTAAACTAATGATTAAACTAAAATATGGTGGAAACTTAAAATGCACATAGGAGTTCACAGATATTCAAAATTATACCAGGGCATAATTCAGCAAAATCTTTGAAGACTAATGCACTAAACAATATATACTGACCAAGAGAAAAACCCAGATGCCAAGAAAATTTATATTCCCTGGCTTTATAGTAGATGGTGGGTACCCCAAAATTCCTCAGAACTCCTGCTCCCTCTGAATGCCTACTAATTTCTTTAAATATGTGATTTAAAACACAAATATATTAATCATATTTAGAGTATTTGAAAACTGAGGTTCAGAAAATGTGTTCAAGGTCACATAGCTAGTTACTTAAGTAATCAAGATTCCAATCCAGGTCTGTCTGGCTTCATAGTCTGTTCTGCCCTTACAGTGGAAAGAGCCCTTACATTATACTAGATATTGGAACAGGGGCTATTTTTGTCTTATGTGCATTGAGATGCAGTCCAAGACAACTGTGTGACTGCCCGTAGAGCCCGGAGCTTCTGATAAAGTTGGAGATGTTTCCAGTTCAGTACATGTGCAGTTAATAAACCCATCAGGAAATATACAATTCTTAGAAAGCCACATGGTTTATTTCTTCACGGGGCATTCACTTTAGCAGGTGAAGAAAGAAATTTAGATGTCACACAGGTCCTGTACTTTTGTGAATGAATTTGAAATTTAGACCACCTCATAGGTATCCTCACTCAAAGTCTTTATGTTGCACAAAACATGGAAGCAATTTGCTTTCCTGCTCTTAATAAAAGATGCCATCTGACTTTGCTGTGTTTTAAAATTTCATTTCATTTATAAGAGCTACCAAAATTATAACATTACAAAAAAGGTTGATTCTATCAGGAAAGTCAGGGTTGTTTTGGATCTATGACGAGGAAGGATAGTTTTTTACTCTTTAGTATTATAAAGATTTGAAGTTTACATTACTCCACATTTTTTTAATCAGTGAAATTGTCCTTACACGTTCTCCAACAGCACCGTCCCGTCCTGGAGTACCATCATTACCAGCCGGACCCTATAAACAATCATATTTGAAAAATGAATTGAGCAGTTAAAAAATTCTCATTCCAGCTGCCAGAAAAATTACAGCATGTTTATACCTCCATTCTGTAAATTGTAACTATAATTTGTGGAAATCCAAGTGAAAGGAAAGCTTCTGCTATTGTTTCTACCACTTCGAATTGCTTGTAAAATTTATGTTCTTTTTTTTAACTTAATAATGAGATTTTATTTTCACAGTCTGATTATTTTTTTCTTGTACAGTTTTCTGTCTTTTATTCTCACCCGAACCCACCACCCCAGCCCTCCCCTCCTCCCTCCCATTTCCACCCCCCCCCATAGTTTTTGTCCATGTGTCCTTTATACTTGTTCCTGTAATTCCTTAATCTAAATTCTTGTGGGTTTTTTTGTTTGTTTGTTTGTTTTGCCCTGGCTGGTGTTGCTCAGTGGATTGAGTGCCAGACTGCAAACCAAAGGGTTGCTGTTTAGATTCCCAGTCAGGGCACATGCCTGGGTCGCAGGCCAGGTCCCTAGTAGGGGTCACACAAGAGGCAACCACACATTATTGTGTCTCTCCTTCTCTTTCTTCTTCCCTTCCTCTCTCTCTAAAAATAGATAAATAAAAAAATATTTTAATAAATTCTTCACTTCAATTTTTATTTCCAAAAAGAAAAAAATTCTCAAACCTTCGAAATATACAATAATTATATCCTTGATATTTTGTTTTGCTTTTATTACCAGTGAATGTTTTTTCTTACTTTTACTTTTTAAGCTTATTCATAAAGTTTAGAAATAAAATAACTGTTTAGATATCAAATTACTTTTTAAAATACAGTCTTCTCTTATTTTATTTTTATTTTTTTCAAAATTATGTTTTTTACCATTTGATGAAAAAGTCCTCTGAAAAATTGCTCTGAAAGTCGTTGATTGTTTCTTCCACACACACAAAACAATAGGTGATATTAAGTATCTGGTAATTTACTCATTACAGCAATAAATAGAGAAGATTCCAGCCTATAATTTCTTAAATTTCCTTTCAAAAACTGATTTCATCTCAAAAGAGCCTAAGAGAACACAACATCAATAATGTTACTTCATAGTGCTATTTAGGTAAAATTATCTCTACTTTGCCCTTTTCACAAGTTGTAATAGTTCTATCAATCCTATCATGTTAAAACTTGTCAATTGTGACAAATACGCCATTAACAGAATGAAATAATAACAGGGAAAAAGATAAATGAACATGTTCTTTCACATGCAAAACAATTTGGTAAAAACAAACCAACTAAAATACCGCATTCTAAACTAGATGAGCCCTGGCTCGTATGGCTCAGTGGACTGAGCACTGGCCTATGAACCAAAGGGGTGCTGGTTCAATTCCCAGTCACGGCACATGCCTGTGTTGCAGGCCAGGTCCCCAGTGCGGGGTGCATAAGAGGCAACCACATGTTGATGTTTCGCTCCTTCACTCTCTCCCTCCCTTCCTCAATCTAAAATAAATAAATATAATCCTTAAAAATAAATACTAAACAAACAAACTAGATAATAGTGTAAAAAGTACCTATCTTATTACCATTTTTTATGTCATCATTTTGTCAACTCTCTAGGGAAATGTAGTACATCAAATCATAATGAAAAAAACTTCCTCACCCTGGTTGGTGTAGCTCAGTGGATTGAGTGCAGGCCTACAAACCAAAGGGTTGTAGGTTTGATTCCCAGTCAGGGCACATGCCTGGGTTGCAGCCAGGTCCCCAGTGGGGGTGCATGAGAGGCAACCACATATTGATGTTCCTCTCCCTCTCTTGCTCCTTCCCTTCCCCTCTCTCTAAAAATAAATAAATATCTTTAAAAACAACAACAACAAAAAACTTCCTCTAGGTAAAATGTACTATCAAGTTCTGGACTTCTAAATCAATATCTAAATTAAAAAATAAAAAGTCTCCATAGTACCTAGATAACAAGAGTTACTTTCAGCAGTACTCACTTCAGGCCCTGGTTCCCCTACAGGGCCATTTGAGCCTGGGGGTCCCACAGGTCCAGGTGGTCCTTTATCTCCTGTTGCACCAGTTGCTCCTACTTTTCCTGGTGTGCCCTGAAATAAAGTACAGAAAGGTTAACCACTTCTAACCAAATTTAGGAATGCCAGTTCCCATAAAGACTATGTTTTTCAAATGGCATCTCAGTCCCTCCTTCTATAGTAATAATTATCCATTACCTCACAACATCCACATCACTATAGTGCTTTCTTAGAGGCATGCCTAGTTTTCATGGCTCTCATCCTGAGGTATCATCGGAACTAAAAAGTTCTCCTTTGCACCAGCTCAGGTGTGCATTTTTGGTTCTAACTTTGTGCACTGTTATCAATTCTTGTGGCCCTTCTGGAGTATGCATCACTACTAAGACATGTCCATTCTTATTTACTCTGCTTTGCTCACTTTATTTCTATATCCTGGCACTTTTGTCTCACTGTTGGGACAATGTGCCTCCAGGTCCCTGGCTCGTGTCTGAAAAATGACATTCCTTAACTCCTTGTTTGCTGGTTTCAGATCTCTACCCACACATCCCCCAGTCCCAAGGTCCCAGCAGTACATCTCTCTGTCAACACTCCCTATAAGAACATCATTTATTATTTTTCTAAAGTATATAAACTTCAAGTGGTATAATTTAGCTTCTTCAAAGTTAGTAGTAAGTCAAACTTTTATCCAGACTCAAGGGAATGTGAGATTCTTAGACCCATCCAGGGAACAGGAGATTACTTTCAGAGTTTCTATTTATCATAGAAACTTTCACCCCACTTTCACCTCCGATATTACTTTAGATCAAGTCCTTCTTCTCTTTGATGGTTTATGAGAACTCACTCTCTGAACTGTGAAATGTGGATGTTTTTGTTAGAGTTGTTTATTTAAACAGAGGCTACCTACTCACCAGGAGACTATCCCCTCTTCCAGGTCCTTAGATATTTTTAATATTTACAGAAAGATTTAAAGTTGCCTAAAATCCATATCCTTATTTGTTTACTTCTCTAGCCCTAAGGTTAAATAAATACAGCTTTCAAAGGCCTTATAATGTACGAGAGTAAAGCATTTGACATGTAAAGTCAAAAGGTTTTGAAGATACTCAGAATTTGTATCTAAAACACTTTATGTCTATTTAGCTAAAATATATAAATGATATTGCACATGATCAGATGACATATTGACGAATGCAGCTACTTACTGCCGGTCCTGGCAGGCCAGGCATGCCCCGCTCTCCACGCTGCCCTGGCATGCCCACAATTCCTCTCTGCCCAGTAGTTCCAGCTGGACCAGGGGGACCATCTGGACCCTAATTTTGAAGATAAACTATAATTAGAAATTCTTCAGGGTGAAACTATATGCAAGAACTTTACAATAGATCACACTTTTACAGGTTTTCTGGATATAAGAAAATGTTCTGTTTCATAAGACAGACATAAGTAATAGTAATTTACAATCCACACAGAACTTTTAAGATTATTTAATAGTAAAAATAGCTTAGCCATTGAAAAAGAATTTGAAAATTAATATGAATATTGATGGAATAAAAGAGGTAACTCTTCAGGCACATATCACTCTTCTTTCTAAAAAAATTTTTAAAAATAAAGAAAATGATATGATTTTATCTAAACACATTCATGTTTAAAGACATTTAGATATTAAGATAGTGTGCTTTGTAAAAACTTTCTTCATATAGTGCAGATATATAAGAAAGAGCGCTTTCGTGTTTAGATTTTGAATACCATATTCATTACTTTATATTTTTATATTTACACATACACTTTTTTCTCAAGCAGAGAATTGCAAATTAAAAACCTATAGGGTGTAAAGATTTATGAAAGTGCTCAGGATAATGTACAAACAGTTTCTTTGTTAAAGTAATTATTATGGATTTCTATCAGCAAACAGCTCGATTAGAGGTGGTCTAGAACAAAGGTGCTGCACTTACAGATTGCCCGTCTTCTCCTGGGTCCCCTTTGTCTCCTGGGCCACCAGGGGGGCCAGCTGGTCCTCGATCTCCCACTCGCCCATGAGAGCCAGGGTCCCCACGAAGACCTGGAGGCCCCTCCTTCCCAGGCTCCCCTAAAGGCCCCGCAGGCCCTGGAGCTCCCTAGTATAACACAGAAAGAGATCCAGGAGGGCAAAGTGGAAGCCTTGTTGGAGGAAATGATGCAATGGTCTGTGCCTCAGAGGCAGCTTCTATTTTTCCTGCTAGATAATCAGTCATTCGGTGGCTTTCAACAAAATTAAGAAAAACACAGCTGTAGATTCATTCCCCAGAAGAAAATCTAGATTATGTGGAGAAAATTACCTTTGAATCAATGTTAAAACTGTGCTGAAATTAACTTGAATTTTCAAATTTCTTAAGGCTCTGATCCAACAATAAATATATAGCATTTTATTCTTTCTGATCTTATCTTATAAAGAAAGACTATCATTTATTAAACAAAGTTTCAGAGATACTCCTAACCAAAGGAAATGATTATTAGCACATAGTATTGTTAGTATTCAGTAGCCATGTGGAATAAGAGTCCAATACTGGGGCTAAAAATGACTTGCAAATTAAGCTCTTCCAAAAAACACAGGATGAAATTTCTTTGACAGTATACTAGTATGAATTATCAAGATAAGAGTTGTTAATATGAAAGAAAAAGTCATTAATGAACTAAATTAAAGAGTAAATAAACAGAATTAAATATATGTGTATCTATATAATATGTACATACATGTATGTTTGTATTTTCATGTGTGTATGTAATTGCTCCTCTATCAATAATTTGAATTGCTATATTAACTTACAACAGGGCCTGGTGGTCCAACTCTGCCGGCAGAACCAGGAAATCCTGTAGCACCCTAGAAATAAAATATATACAGCCATTTTAAGATAACAATGAATTACATATGCCTACTGGGATCTATTCCTTTACAGGATACATAGGCCTTTAGATTCCCTTTCTTGTTGTGATCAATTATATTTATATATATATGAGAATATATATGTATATGAGTATATATATATGAGTATATATATGTGTGTGTGTATATATATATATATATATATATATATATATATTCTTTTATCCTAATGTTTTCAAGAGTAGATCTACATTAACTAGTAGGAAGGATGCTATTTTTGTCTTTCCACTCTCCATTTATCTTGAACATATATAAGTATGTGTCAGGCAAGTGCTAAACCCACATTAATATTTTACATAAAAGAATTATATAAACTGCTTTATCTTTATTCATTACCTCTTCCATAAGGCATGTATTATTTATGTTAAATATGAGGCACAGCTGGGTCTCTAAGACCATGAAACTAATTTTAACCCAGATCTCCATCTAAGTTAAATGTCCTTTCCACTACAGAGTAGTTATATACATAAAAATGGGTAGTTACAGCTTCAGATTAACTTTAAAATATCCATGTGGCACTAGATATCTGACTACTTGTAATTTCCTAAGCTTCAAACCAACTTACAGGTGGACCCTGAGTTCCTCGGCCACCTTTTAGTCCAGGAACACCATTAGGACCCTAAATGGAAAGAAACAGAAGATCAGTGTAGTGAAGCAAAATGGGCTAAATACAAGGTTTAAGCACTGGGCACTGGACCCAGGTTGTGCCTTTTATTTATTTTCTTTTTCAGCTTACATGAGGGCCTGGGGATCCTGCTAGACCTTGTGGTCCAGGAGAGCCGGCATCCCCCTTCTGTCCTGGCTCTCCGGGTTCACCTTTCACTCCGGGCTGCCCATCAGGACCCTGTATCAATTGTATAAATAAGCACTTGATCATAACACTACAGACAAATTATTTCACAGAAATTATTATTAACACATAATTTAATCATCTATTGTAAAATGATGCTTTGTAATCAGTACTGCAACATAGAAAAAAATGACCTGATGAGATCTTTAAAGACGGTCTGAAAAGTAAGCTATCCCATATTTTTATTACAACAAATAAGTATAGAATTTGAAGTTGTATAAACTCATCCATTTTTGTGCTAGTCCTTGAAAATGAGAATATTGCCTAGGACACTGTGAGCTTTCCAGAATCTTTAATAGACATTCAAAACCCAAGGTCTAACAAGAGGAGTGTTCATTGTAAATGAGACCTATCTGACAATTGTACCTGGGGGCCAGCAAAACCAACAGCACCAGTTGGGCCATTTTCACCACGAGAACCCTAGGAGAAGACAAAGTTTACTATAGCTTCACACTTTATTAGAAAGATGAAGTGGAGGGGGTAGGACCAAGGGTGGGAGGTGGGGATGGTGGGGGTGGGAGGGGAAGTGGTGGGGGGAGAAATGGAGACAACTATACTTGAATGACAATAAAAAAAGATGGAAAAAATTTAAATAAAAATAAATTCACCCTTTCTTATAAACAGTAATGATATTAAAAATACAATTATATAAATTGGGAGTGTCTTGAAATTACATGTGAAAGAATAGACATATTGGTCAAGGAAGATTCTTAAGTGGAATAGAGATATAAGGATCATTGGACAAAATTCCAAGGTCTGAAGTTTCAAAGAAATCTCTTAATTAGTTAATGAGCTTCTTACCTAGACTTATTAGATTACATAAAAATAATACACTAATAATTTTTAAATGCAATAAGAAAAAAGTTGAAAACCAGAAAGTTATAAATAACCTAATCTAATTGGCATGGTTTTATATAAATATTAAGACAAAACAATGACTTGTTTACTGCTTAATGTCATACTAAGACCATCAAGATATTGTCACTTACAGGATTGCCACGGGAGCCTGGAGGACCAACTAAACCTCGAGGACCAGGTTCACCCTAGAAAGCAGATTTTAGATGGTTACTGTCCAAAACAGTGGCAAAACATAACAGCATTGTAAGATGTGCTAGTCCATAAAAATGTATTGAAAATGAGAATATTGCCTAGGAAACTGTGTACAGGGCAGATAGTGGGGAGAACTCTGAGATGATCTAGCCCAACTACCGTATTTTGTGAAAGAGAAAACATGAGAAAGCCTACATCCAGACCTCGTGATTCTGAATCCACAAAATAACTTATGGCATTACCTTTTCTCCAGTGGGACCTGCAGGACCTGGGGGTCCCAAGGGACCTGGAAGACCCTGTCAATTAACACAACACAGGATATTGAGAGAAAGCATGCACATTATCTCTCCATCTCTAAACAAACAAACAAAGAATGGGCAATTTTCTTATAGTGTGGATACTCTTGCAAAACATTACCTCAAATAAATAATATAATCTGTATATTCTCAAGATTTTTCTATCTAGTCTAAAACAATTTCCACTTAATTTTCTCCACAGAATGTTTTAATTCCTCTCATCCAATTCAACTTACCCAAATATAACAGTCTTTAAATGTTAGCTCTAAATTAACTCTTTCTAGTGTCTCCCTATTTTCTAGCCTATTTAATTTTGCTAATACTTATTTGAAATTTGAGTATAGATTGAAAAGAGACTTTTTCTTTTGTACGGAATACTATATTCTTAAATTATGACACACTAGCTAAATATCGCTCTTTTTATTTCAAAAAAGTGAAGTTGTGCTAAAGCGTCCAGTTTTCTACATTCTCCTGAGATGAAAAGAAGGGTCACTCTGCAGCTAAACTGAGGAGATGGGCTATTTGCTCAGAGCACAGGGGAGCCGCCGCATGGGGGTACAAACTGCATCTTCGCTATGTGTGGTCACAATACTAAACCCCTACAGTATATTGCAGCTCTTTCTAAACAAGTTTTCTCTCTGATATTTGTGCATTTCCTCTTCCTACGCAGCCCAAATATTCTTTTATATTTCTGTATGTACAACAGAAGAATCTTAACAAAAATGACTCTCAATTTTATATTTTTGACAAGAACATGAGAAAACTATAATATTAAGTTCTCTGAATCTTTAATGGAACAATATACTTCCAATAATTTACCTACTATACTTCCTTAAGGGATTTCATGAAATACATGGGTTAAATTTATAGACTTTTTCATACAGAGAAAAGGTGTTATTCATTTTTTCCTTTATTACGAGATTACAGCAAATGTTCTGCTCTTTCCCTAAAAAAACAAACAAACAAACAAACAAAAAACCCACATTGCCTTCACTAAAAATAAGGCAGTTATTGGTAATGTCTTGATCCTATTACATTGCATTTTTGAAGTAGTTCATAAGAACAATACATACACATTTCAGATTTCCACTTGTAATAAAATGTCAATGCATCACTCCTTCAGACTGCACTGTGCTCCTAACAATGCACTGCATACCATCATGGCATAAAATACAAACAATATGGCAGGTTTCTTTGAAATAGTAAATCAAATATTAGATCTAATTAAAAGGCAAGAGATTTTTTGTGTTCATAATTGGTTAAACTAAGTGAGTAGCTTTTCAGAAAAAGAAAAAAGGGATAATAATCACTAAGGCTAAATCTTTTCTATACATTTTCTAATCAAAAACTAATATAATCAATATATTATTGGTGACTCTTTGTACAGAATCAATATATTAATACTGGCTTAGTGTGATGCCTTATATATATATATAAAAAATATATAAAATTGCTATTGCCAGGGTACAACAGGACAATTGACAGCAAACCATGTCATACCGAAAGACGCTATTGATCAAATACCAAGAACTATTCCAGGAAATGGTAAACATCTGAGCAACTGCCTACCTGCTCTTACATGAGAGAATCATTCATGTCTAAAGATATATTTCCAATCTGACCTGTCTGATTTTCTTAGAATTGCAAGTGCACCCTATTTTTGAGGACCCAATGCTTGTTAAATGTCAATTTCTGATATGACATGAAATGATGCTTGGGATCAACCATCCTTCTTTACTTTTTGCTTATTCGGCCTCTTTACTGATGGAAGCATTAATCATGATTCATCATGCAGTCATTTTCTCACCTCTAACATCCAGTATATTGAGATTTATCACAACTTTGACTACTCTACAAAATTCTACTTGCCTGAACCAGAACTAGGTCTAGAACAGCTCATTAAGTCATCATTTTAATAGAAATGAACATTGCATATGAAATAAAAAGATAATAGAGAAATATAAAAGAGAACCCCACCACTTAACGCAGTGATCACTTACAGGCCTCTCAACAATGTCTTTACTTTTAGGCTGCCCTAATTCAAGGTAAGCAAAACGAGTAGCCATGGTTGATCAACATCAAATCTCAGATTTTATGATTCCCCAAGTCCTGACCACCATGGTAACAATTCAAACTTTATTTTGGAAAGTTCAGGCAAATTCATATGATAATGATAATGCTGATTCTTAACCCATGGGAAAAAGAATGATTTCACTTACTCTTGCTCCATCATTTCCAGCTGTGCCTTCAGCACCTTTCTCTCCTATGCCACCCTGGGAAAACACAAACACCATTTATTCATTTTGTTGTCTTTTCCCCACACTTCCATGGAAGCTTCAGGAGTCAAGATTTATCTCCTATGTTCGTGGTTGTATCCCCTTGAGCCTAAAACAATGCCTGGCACTGTATATTCTCTCAATAAATATGTATTAAGAAAATGAATGACTTTTGACTCAGGATGGAAGAAGTAAAAGTCTGCCTAGGAAATCATTATCAATCTAAATGAATGAGTTAAAAAAAAAAAACAAACAGACTTACTCTGTCACCCTTGGGGCCAGGAGTTCCTGCAATTCCTCTTTCTCCTGGCATACCTTGAAGACCTGGTGGGCCTGTATCTCCAGGGGTCCCTGTTGGTCCTGGACTTCCCTACAATGAACCAACAATAAGTAAGATCACCTAAATATTCAAGTTGAACCACATGGAATTACCACTTTGTGGTAATTCTATAATTCTATAATTATAAAGTTATAATTATAAAATTATAAAATCTCAAAGATTTCATATGATTTAATCTAGTGCTTATATTTTGCATTTGAAAAAATGCTTCTGAGCTCATTAAAAAATACCAGACCTGCAATTTTGATTGTTCATTTATGTTTTCTACTTTTTGTTTGGAAAAATTAAGTACTGATTCAAATAAAAATGACAGAGCTTCCTTTTGGGGGTAACATCATGTGATTCTACTAAAGAAAGAAGACATTACATTTTAGAGAGTATTTCATTCTCTCTGTAATAAACCCATGACATTAAACCCGTGACATTTCGGGTTCACTCAGTGTATTAAATGGAAGCAGATCTTACACAATCACCCTGGGACCTTAAAGATGATGAAGATCTAATGTTGCATAGTCATAAGAAGTTCTATTTCAAATGTTTGCACTAAAATTGAATAGTCTTCTACCAATGTTAAAGTGGCACCCAAAAATAAATGGTGCTGATTTTTGCCTTATGATGTACTGTATTTTGGATTTCAAAAACAACATATTTTCATATATTTTGTAAGCAGAATTGTGGAACTAGAAAGAAGATAATAGAACATTTGATTAGAAATACCTCCTAATAAATTATGCAATTTTCTGTTTCTTGTTTCTGTTTATTAATGGAAGTCATTAATCAAATTTAGATAAATAAATATTAGAAATAGGTCTGTATATGAGAATGTATCACTATGCATACGAAGCCATAAATCTCATCACAAAAGCGAGACTCCTTTTTAGCTGACTCTTTAGTGACAAGAAAAAGCCTGGTAGGCACTTAGGTGCTCATTAAATATTTGTTGAAGAAGAAAATTATATAATTAAATAACTTGGAAAAACAAGAGAAATAAATCCTAGTACTCTCATGTGCCTATTGAGCAGTAATTTTAGAATGTTTTACATACTCAGCTCACTACAGCACTTACTTTTGGACCATCAGGGCCATGTCCTCCAGCCATTCCTTTCTCACCAGGAAGTCCGGTTATTCCTGGTTCTCCTCTTTCCCCCGGATTTCCTCGTTCTCCCTAGCACAACATTGGGATGTCCAACAATCTCAGTGCTTAATCTCAAAATGGGTTAAAAATGTTCCTGAAAATCTGAAAAACATAACTTCTGCTGGGGAACCATTTAGAAATGAACAACTATTGAGGCTCAATTTTCTAACTTAGTGATAAGAAATAAACTTGAAGTAAAGATATACTAGTTTTACAGCACAAAATATTTCTCATAAGATTGATTTTCATCAAGTAGAAGAATTTTAATGCTAATTCGGCCCCGTTTAAGATAAAAGGTGTTTTTTTAAACTGAAGCCAATGGAAGCAAAGTTAATCATAAAAGAGAAAATACTTACTCTAGGTCCCAATGGGCCAACTGCCCCAGGATCTCCAGGAACTCCCTGTAAAATAAATTTTTAAAAATTGGAAAAAAAGCTTTGAGCTAAATTTTATATATTTATTAGAAATATTCCTAGATCATAGACCTAATTTCTTTCAATGCACTACTTGATGTCTGACTAGGCCCAAACTATTAAAAGCAAAAAAATGTGTACACTTTTATAAATAAGAAGATATCACATATATTAGATGAAAATATTTTTCCAATAAACATTTATAACTGAATATTGATTTTTGGCCATGAGAACATACAAAATGTTCTCTCATAAAGATAATACATTAGTTTTTTTAGAGATAAAAATATATACTAAAAGCCTTTGCTTCCTAATTAAATGTAAAAAATCTTTTAATAGAGGAAAGTGAAATTAAAAGCAATGAAGTGCTGATCTTTTGAACAGAACCAATTCAACACAACTTAGCAAATATTTCTTTAACATATAATATGAACAACACACTCTACTAGCAATTGTGGATTAAAAGTAGTACAGTGTGTCTATATTAAAAGTTTGTTCTTAACTAAAGAAAAGTTTATCATTTAAAATTTCTTCCTTTGATAAAGATATACAATAATCACTGTATCAAGTAGGCCTCTGGTTTTATCCCTTGAAATTATTCTCTTCATTGATGTGTGATCTTCCTGAAACTCAAATCTAATAGTATTATCCCTACTTAAAAACCCTACATTAGCTTCCCATTACTCTAATAATAAAAACAAATAGGACTCAAATTAAGACTCTCCATAATTCACCTGATTCACCTCTACAGCCTCATTTCCACCCTTGAATTGTACTCCACATTCCTGACTTATAGAATTTTTTCACTGCCTTAATTCGATCAGCAAGTCTTTACACTTGCGGTTCCACTTCCTAGTGCACTTCTTTACCTTTCCTCCTCCCCCCTTACCATCATTCATTCTCCAGATCCCATAAAAGATATTAACTTTGTCCAGGAAACTTTTCCTAAACCCCCAAATATGAATTAGTTGCTCTTCTGTGTTTCTGTACACAGTGCCTCTCCTACCATAGCATTTAGAACTATTGTAACTGTCTTCCTACAGTCTCTGTCTCCTGCTATAATATAATGTCAGGGTAAGTTCCATGTCTATCTTGTTCAATTGGTTAAGGCCAAGGCTAAGTAGAGCTGAGTGCACAGCTCTCCGCAGACATTTATTGAATGGTTTAATGAATGAGTCACTCAGAGAAAAATAAATTAAATAATCTATGTGCATATAAAATGATAAAAATAAAATAGTATCTGTTCATAACAGTTTATAAAGCTTCCAGTAAAATTCTATAGCATGATTAAAGATATATTTAGGGATTAAGCCTTTGGAAGCATTTGAACTGGGTTCAAATCATATGAGCTGTGTAACCTAACATCTATGTGCCTCTTTTTTTCCTCATCTGTAAAATGGGCATAATAGGAGTACCTAGTACACAAGACTGTTTTCAGGATTGAAAGAGATAACATGTAAAGTAAATCAAAACAGAGCCTCACACATAAGTGATATTATGAACTAGTCATTTTTAATATTGCTGTTATTTTTATTTGAAAGTTTACCTGATCACCTGGCTTTCCGCCTTCCCCAGGAGGCCCCGGAGGACCAGGAAGCCCCTAAAACAAAGGGAAGAAAATAAAACTGTGACTCTGTAAAAGTTTAGTAGGCCACCAGTGTTAACAGTTTTCATTTTACAATTCATAAAGCCTTCATGACTGTATTTTTAAGCAAAAGATATTGTTCAAACACAAGTCAAGCAAAACAGACTGAGAAATCTACATCTTCTAACAACACAGAAGCTAGGTTACAGGTTGAGATCTTCATTCATATGTACTTAGCAAAAACAAAACAAAGAACATAACAGGTGGCTTTTCATATTCATACACTTTAATGGCTCTAAAAACAATATATTAGGCTACTATATTACTAACGGAAGTTAGTCTTAACCATTTTGTCCCCTAAATTATGATTAGCCATGCTATTAAATAGTCTACATATCCATGTATTTAGATAAATCATAAAAGTTTATTTAAGAAAATTCTTTAGACACTGTGCTAATAAAATTAGATAAGCCTTCAAATAATTAAACAAACTTTGTTGAGATATGAAGAACATTTTGTAATTTTTAATTGGTTAATAGCTTTGGGTTTTAATCAGTTTTTCAGGTAAAATCTATTCTTTCTCTTTGAACAAAAATGTTTGATTTTATTCAAATGTCGACCTTATTTACTCAAAGAGGGATAACTTGGAAAACTGTAAAATTTCACATCATTTTGTCATCTTTTTATATTTCACAAAAGCAGTGAAGTCAGTGGGAGGAGACATGAGCACCTGCATCTGTGCATACCTGAAAGCCCGTGGGGCCCGGGGGGCCCTGCTCTCCTCTCTCCCCAGCTAGACCCTGAGCCACGAAAGAAAGAAAATCATGAAAATCAGGAGCCAGATCTTTACACTTGCCATCTGTTTATGTGACCACTGAAAGTATTTCTATTTCTTTGTATTTCTTCTAATCACATGTTTTCTACTTTATCCCGATAATAAACTAGTATTAAAAGTCATCCAATGGACTTGTTTGAAGTCCCTTCTAGTGAGAAAACATCTAACGGCAGCAGAGACTGATGACAACTGTTTATTTTTTGATCCAAACATAAAATGTCTGGAGCCAACCATAAAACATGGGGAAATTGGATAAATTACAGATGGAGAAACTCATTACTTTCGTACATCTAACCTAAAACAATAATATTTTCACTGCAGTTTATTTGTCATAAAATTAATAATCAAACCTTCAAAACTAGAATAACTAAAGAAAGCAAAGCTAACATTTTAATACAATTGGCATTTTAAACAAATAAAATGCCAAAATATTCTGATAAACATTTAATTTGAAAATCCTAGGCTAGGATAAAAAATACCTCAAAGAATATTATTTCTTCTTATCCCTTCAAAAAAAAAAACTAGTTTAAATTAATGTCTATAAGACACATTATTAGACTAACATAGATAATACAGAGTATTTTTATGTTTTAAATAAAATATAGTATTAAATGTTCATCAGACACTATTTTCCTTAGTTGACATATTTTCCAACAGTAATATATAAAGATGATTATATAGCTTTTTGTGAATATTTTAAATATTTCTATGAATGGTTTAAAATGAAGAGACTAGTCATTCTATTTATAAAAGGCAGAATAGGTCAGCACGAGAATCAAAAGAAAAGATGTAACTGCAATTCTTCAGTTTGCACTTCTTATTGACTTCCCCCAAAATTCATCATAAGTCTTAGACAAACATCAATGAAAACTTCAATATGAATATATTTTTGCTAAAAGATCACATACCGGGGGACCCACGGGACCAGAAGGGCCAACTTCACCATCTTTTCCAGGAGCTCCCTAGTATCATCACACAGAGATAATTGGTGAGATGGGGACCATGAGAATTTGGATAATTTCATTTTTTTCTTTAGCAGAAAATGTATATAGTTACCCTCTGTCCAGGAACACCAGCATTTCCTGCCTCTCCAGGTTTTCCAGGATCACCCTAAAAAAATAGAACAAATTTAAATTTCAATCAGTTTGTTAAAAACATGGCTGTTCTAGGTGAGAAGGATGATGAGATAACAAACATATCACACATTGTACTCACACTGCTACCTTTGGGGCCCGGAAGACCCATGCTCCCAGGCTGCCCTCTGATTCCGATGGAGCCTGGAGGACCTGGCCGGCCATCCTCCCCTGGAGCACCCTACAAAGTTGACAGGAGTGATGTCAGTTGTATGTAAGTTCTCTCTAAATATCACATTATCCAAATTGTTACTTGCCTTTGCTTACTATGAAACTTCTATATAAGTTATCGGGCATATTTTATCTTAGTGAATTATTATAGAACAGTTGAATACCTGAAAAAAACTGCTCAAGTATTTTGACTATTTAGAACAGAGATTTTATTCTTTTTCTCTACATAAGCCTCATCTTCATGTCTCTGCATACTTTCATATAAATAGAAGAAACTTTGTTCCTTTCCTTCATTTACTTTGGTTTGTGGTAATAAAAACTCAGGACTTGTATTTCACTTTTGTGGTATAAGAGAAGGGCCCAGAATATACAAGCTGTCAAAATTCATACCTCCTTACCTCTTAAATGTATCAAATTGGAAGGAACATCAAGAAATAAGAATGTTTCTTATGAGACACATTCCATCAATATTAAAAATACGTCATTCCAATTTTTTCATTGATGTCAGGGAAGCAATTTTAATCCCAAACATTTATTTTAATACAATGTGATCAATTTTTGGTCAATTTGAAATTATGCAGATCCTAACTATTTGTTTCCAGGGCACGGGGCCTTTTAAACATGTAAACATGATCAGCATCCACATGATCAAAAATAGTAACCTCGAATAAGTCACACATCTATTAAGAAAGATTAATGACTGTGGACGCTGATTTAAATCACTTACCAATGGTCCAAGTTTTCCTTCAGGACCTTGAACACCAGGATTTCCTGTCAGACCCTGAAAATTAAAGTAATTGTCAGTTTGTGGCTGAACTACAATTGAAGATTCTTTTTTTTTTTTAATCTTTTTTTTTAATTTTTTTTATTTATTTATCTTTAGAGGGGAAGGGTAGGAGAAAGGGAGAGGGAGAGAAATATCAATGTAGGGTTGTCTCTCGTGTGTCCCCTGCTGGGAACTGGCCTACAACCCAGGCATGTGCCCTGACTGGGAATCGAACCGCTATCCTCTGGTTCGCAGGCCCGCGCTCAATCCACTGAGCTACACCAGCCAGGGCTGAAGATTCTAAAGAGTAAAAATAGCATTGCATGTACGGGGTCCAGTTCCGCTTTACAATGCCCATTCTCAGTAGGCTCGGGTTCCTTTAGAGAAACTCACAGGACCATCATGGGCCTCACCCAGCTGATTTCAGGACACAGAGCAGACAACACAGCAGGCCAAGAGGGCAGCATTAGGTGGGATTCTTCTTCGGGAGGAGTCCTAAGAGCACAATCTCTAGGGGCATCCTCCAAGCCACCCGAAGTGGACAGGCCAGATGTGAGGGAATGAGTCTACATGACAGGTGCAGGAGCTGCCCTGGCTTAGAAATCTCATGTAACCACTATTTGTAACAGCACCTCCAACATAGTATACTGGTCCCAGCAAGGAAAATGTGCAGGTATAAGTCACCCAAAATCAGAAAAGCCAAAGCTATGCTCCCACCAGATTTGTATAATTCATTCATAGCCCTGCCAGGCCAAATGCAGTCTAACATCGGGAATCATTTTTTTACCATAAGCAATCTTGACTGGTCACTCAGAATTCTGCCTTTCTCAAATATCTAAGAGAAGAATATCTAAGTAAAGATGAACCCAATGCTAGTTTTTCATATAGAAGGAGAAAGGGCTATAGTAAACTTTTATTCATAGATCTAAATCTGGGTTCAAGATAAAGAATTTATGTTGAGCCAAGAGTATCTTTTCACTCAGCTCTTTGTATAATTCCTTTCTCTTTAAGAAGGCTTGTTGACCTTTGAATACAAGGGCAATTCCAAAGTTGAAATAAAATTTCAAATAATATTTTATTAAAATGAAATTTATCAGAAATTCTCCCAGTCAGAAAAGTCAGACAAGTTGTTTATTGTCAAATAAAAAATTATAAAAATTGACAAACAGTATTTTTTTCATGTAAAGTGGTAAAATTATCAATATATACCCCTTTGAAAAAGGAAGGCCAGAAGTTACTGAGTTTTCCATACGTAATAAAAATAACAAACCAATATTTAAAAAATAATGAATCAGGTTAAAACCATAAAAACAAAGAAATGTCCTATGGTGTGAAAATGAGCTAAATAAAATAAATAAATTTAAAAATATAAGAAGAAAGGCACTCTCAATGAATTCTCAGGCTTTGCTCTTACCCGAGCACCTGGAAGCCCTGGTTCCCCTGGACGTCCTGGGTCCCCCTGGCCTCCTTTAGGTCCTGAAGAGCCTACAGGACCCCTCTCTCCTTGTGCGCCCTGCTCCAAAGCAAAGCAGAACACATCAGAAAAAAGAGTACAGGGAAACAAAAGTAAGCATATATAAAATTCTTGTTTCACAAATCAAAGTATTAATATAACACACAAGTAGTTTATCAAAGTAGTTACTAAGACTTCTCTGTAAACAATGTCACTTCACATTTTATTGTAATTTGGATTCCTTGAAGAATAGTGGTTTTTTTAATCATTATCTAATGAAAGTTGTGTTTAGAGACTCACTCCAGTTATTTAGATAAGGTTAAAAAAATGCAGAATTTGGAAAGAGTCTAAATTTCAAGATAAGGGAAAAATTACACATCAGCTAAAGGGAAGGTCTGTGACCTTTTCTCCTCAGGAATTTCCCTGGCGAGTCCGAAAACAAACTCCCATGCACCCCCAACCATCGTCACCCTCCACCCTGCAGATCTCTACAATGCAGAAATTGCACAAGAGGGATTTGGCATTAGGCCTGACCTCTGTGTCCAACTCTTTTCTGGATCTGGACCCATGTGGGCCAATGCTAAATCACCACGCAGGACGATGGCATCCTTTGGAGCACTGTGAGTGTCAACGTTGATGAAATAACCTCACCTTTGGTCCAGGTAAACCATCAGAGCCCGGAAAACCACGATTGCCAGGAGCACCCTGCGAATTACCAAAATTTGATTCTTAATAGTTTTTCATGTTTCTTTAACTTATAATGAGTGGATAGTTTTTATTTTTCGTACTATAGGGTTTTAGAAGCTGTGATCAAGCCAACATGGCAAGAGATACGCATAGAAAAAACTTGACTATACAGAAAGAAATCTCAAATTTTAAAGAATATATAAGCTCTGAGCCAAAATGTTATTCAAATCAAGAAATAGTCTAATGATTCACTGTAAAATCACACATAAACTAATATATAAATATAAGAGGCAAAAAATGGCACCATCTGCCACAATCAAAATGTCAGATATAAAGTATAGTCTTGTATGCGAAGCCCTTTGCATTCTCTGGAGTTACATACAAATTTAAGATGATATTGTGGTTGCCCCTTTCAGGCCTGTTCTTGTTATATTCTTGTCACAGCAACCTCTCATGAACTTTGAAATCACTACCACCTAATCTAATGTCACGTCACAGTCACATACTTGAAGTTACTCTCTGCCACATCACCTTCTTATTTTCTAAGTGCATTTGAGGGCTGGGACCATAGCTTTCTTGTTCACTGATTTATCCCAAGCACCGATATAATAATCTAGCACAGCACAGTTGTTCACTCATTATTAGTTGAATTCATTAGCTGAGTGAATGAATGAACAATGAAGAGTTGACTCCTTTAATTCACAGATTACCATATTGAACTGTGCGCTGCAGCCACAAGCATTTCTCTCAAATTGTTCTTGCTTTCTTTACCATCCCAAAACTTATTCCCCCAGAACTATAAGAATTTATTTTATTATTCAAATTTTACCCTTTCTCCCATTGGGCCAGGAGGACCAACTGTTCCTGGATCACCTCGGGGACCTCTTTTGCCTTCTTCACCAGGTGGGCCTATTGGACCTTGAATACCATGTGGCCCCTATTGAAAACAGAAGAATGGTTGCCAGAAAAGCCATTAGACAAATGAGTTACAGCTAAAGATTCATTTAATAAAGTCAGTCATAAATTTTAACCTATATTAGTTAGGTCATTTCCATACACAGGGATTATAATAACTATAATTCTCATAGTTATTATTTTAAACACAAGTGTTTTAAGCTGTCCGCTTCTAGACAATATATATGTTCTTCTTGTCATTTAAAAGAATGAAGACTTACCGGTTCCCCTTTGGGGCCAGCTTCTCCTTTGAAACCTGGCACTCCTGGGTCACCCTGAAATAAAACTATCTTTAGTTGTAAGGACCAGGATATTTAGCCAGTCCAGCCTACTTTAATTAACTTTAATAAATGGGCTTTGAAAATTTTCTGGAGCTGAATCAGTATTGAATAAGTAGCATATATAATCATTTTTAAATTTTGAAAATCTTACAGAATATGTGTGAACTTTTGTAAAATTCAATATAATTTGGTAGCAGTTTATTTATTTTACATTGGTCTTCAAGGAATTTTTTAAATATTGATTTTTATCATGCATACTAAAATAATTATATTTTTTAATTATCATTCTAATTTAGTTATTATTTCAAATCAGAGCTAAACAAAGACAACTTCTGTAGAGAACCTACTTAGGGTTTATTTTAGGAAATAGACTCATTTACCCAGATCAAAATAATTTTATAATTTTGTTCTATCTATTGAGAGTTTGACAACTTCAAATAAGGCACTTCATCTTTGACTCCAAAGGGTTTTAGGGTTTTGTTTTGTTCAGGGTTTTATGTATGTGTGTCTTCAAATACCAATTACAATTTGTGTTGTAGGAACCAGATTGTTAAATTGTGAACATGATGAAACAAAATGTGAAATATCAGCAACACTCATGTTTTAATAAATCTGTCACCAGCACTTAAAAAGGACTTATCAGCACAACCAAATTACTTGGAACAGAATCCAAAATATTTGTTTTAAGTAGTACTAAAAAAGTTTTAATTTTTATATATCAAGCTAAAACATATGTAAACACAAGTTTGCAATCTGTTTATTTCTTATGGGTTCATCATAATATTTTTCCTAGAAATAATTTCTACAAAATACGGAAACTTATTAAATATGAACAATATGTTGAAATCTCTCATCAAGTAACATATGATTTCACTTATATATGGAATCTAATGAACAAAATCAACCAACAAACAAAACAGAAACAGACTCATAGATACAGAGAACAGACTGATAGCTGTCAGAGGGGTGGGGGGTTGCAGGTTGGGTGAAAAAGGTAAAGCAATTAAGAAGAAATAAATAAATAAAAACCTCATAAACACAGACAACAGCGTGGCGATTACCAGAGGTGATCTTCATGGTGAAAGAGAGTGGGGGGAGGGGTTGAAGAGGGGATAGAGGGGATAAATGATGATACGAGACTTGATTTGGAGTGAGAAATACACAACACAATATACAGTTGATGTATTACAGAATTGTACACCTGATACCTATATTAACCAATGTCACCCAATAAATTCAATAAAAATAAATAAAAATTTCAAAAGGAATAACTCTCAAGAAATAAATTGTTGAATCTATTTTTAGCCAAGACATCATTATAAATTCCCATTAAACCTCAGCATTTCCCCACACTGTCTTGCAAATGCTTTTATAATGTTTATTATTCAACTACCCATAAAATCCTATGAGGTGGACCATGCAGTTATGGCCTTATTATTTTAAATAAAAGAGCACTGAAATTCAGCATAATGAAATAATGTTCCATTATGAACTTAAACATCAAAACTGTACGCTAACATTTGCTTCACTTTACAAAGAATCCTATCTTCATTTACCTCCTTCAGATAAGTCACATTATCTACATCTCATTAAATATGATTTCTCTTGGTGGTCTCACTTTGATTACACTAATGGATAAGAGTTGTTTTAACATTACCGGTTGGCCTCGAATTCCTGGAGGTCCAGTGCTACCCTGAGGTCCTTGAGATCCAGGGGGCCCTGCCAAGCCCGGAGGACCAGAGGTACCCACAGAGCCCTATCAGAATGCAAGAATGACATGATGAGCAGAGACCTAGTTACACATCTATGGCCAATGTCCAAAGCACTGTGTTTATTTAAACTTGATGTAGCATGAATGCAGTCACTTACCGTTGGGCCTTTGGCACCAGGAGTACCATCAGTTCCCACAGCACCCTAAAAGGTACATGAAAGTTTATACAACATTAAGCCATATGTAGGGTTGCATCCTCAGATGCCTACCCATCTTCCAAAAGGAAGCAGAAAAAAATTACAAAAAAAACTGACTACCGTTATATCATAAAAAGTCACTTTTATGATGTTTTCCATAAAATAGTCAAAATATGAAAAGTTTTTGAGGGGAATGTGGTTTCTCAGGAGTTCTAAACACTCATTCAGAAATCAAACAGGATATATTAAAAAATAGCCTTTGTTCTGACTTATAAAACATGTTCAGCTTTCTGTGATATGTCTTAAACATACTAGGAACTTACAGGAAGACCTTGAGAACCAACTGGACCTGGTGGCCCAGTTTCACCTCTTTGTCCCTGAGGACCTTCAGGGCCTCGTGCCCCAGTGGGACCTGCTTCTCCCTAAAAGGGTACAAAGGGAAATGTTAATTTAAGAAAAATATAAACATGGTATGATTCAAAGTGGATTACTTATTTGGAATTTTACATTTACACCCAAACATTTATGGGGGTCAAGATCACATGTTGGTTTCCAGGGGATATGTGCCTGACCCATGAATGGACTCATCCTTCTACCCCTTCAGGTATAATGATGCTTGCCCTGTTATTAAGAGCAGAGCAAAGCAGTCAAGGCAACTGATGGCTCCCCTTATTTTGGCCCCAGAGAGTGGTCCAGATATACTAAAATACAGGATGTGTAGTTAAGTTTTAATTCAAATAAACAACTAATTTTAGTATAAGTTTGTCCCATGAAATATTTGGGATATATTTATACTTAAATTCATTCTTCATTTAACTGAAATTAAAATTTAACTGGGTTTCTATATTTTATCCAACATATTATGTACCTATGTATGTCTAATCCTAGAGGGACCTGGACCTGAAATTTTAAAACTAAAATTCTAAGCCTCAGGGAACTCATTAGTATCAACAAAGCATATAAAATCTCTATTCAATTCCTAGTACCCTTCAATAAAATGCAAAGAACTGGATGTGGAAGTTTATTCCTCAGCCAAAGAGCCAGAGAACAGGGAAGAACCTTACAGATATAGCAGAACCCTGACCTAAAACAAAAACCCAGGAATTTTATTCTGGGGACCTCGTTGGACAGGGAAATGGTTTCTGAGAGAAACTTTTGCTAGGTATTTGACTTTGTTAAGCAGTTTTCAGTAGCCAACAGACAGTACTAGGAAAACCCAGGAAGAGAGGGAAGTACCCAGTGAACTGTTATATAAACTGTGATTGCTAGTAAAGTCTTAACTAGATGTTAGAGTAGGAGTAGAAATCACTTTCTGCTAAGTTACAGTCCTGAATGTTGTGAGTCTTCTTTCCTTAATTCTTTAGCCAGAGCACAATTTGAGGGCGGACAGTCCTATAAGAAGAGGGAGGGTATTTTGCCTATTTTGACCAGGTACACAGGGAAGTGGGGCCCTCCTTGGGCAGAGTCGGTGGCAAAAGGATTAAGACTTCAGGGAGCAGAACAGATGCAGAGGGGAACAGAGGGAAGGTCCTGCATGCCTGTGTTCAGAGTGTGCTCTCAGTGAAAGAGGGGACTGGTTAGTGAAAAGACTCAAGGCATCATTTTAAAGCAGCCACATCCCCGTGGCACAAAGTTTAAAGACGGTATTCAAGAAAGTTTGAGGAATAATTTGACTTGATGACTCTCACACTTCAAAGATTATTTGAAGTGCCAGTAGAGACTTTTGTTTGTTGGTTGGTTTCCAAGCTGAAGTCCAATTTGAGTAGCACTAACTAACAAGAAGCAATGACCTACTTTAAGGGCATCCTCTGCACCGAGCCCTATGCTAAGGGTTTGCATAGATTATCTCACTTGCCCTTCAACAAAATTCCATGAGAACACAAGATTTAGGGAAGTGAGGTGATTTCCATGGCCATAGTCATTTTTGTACAGTAGAAAATTGTGAGTAAATTCCTTAATATGAATAAAATTATTGCCAGTGGGAAACTGGGTGTGAGGGGTAATCAAATATGTCGTATTGTTTAAAGTTTGAAAGTAGTGTTCTGAATTTATTCACTAATTTAGCTAATTAGTCTTAATAATCTCCTACTGTAATCCTTGAATTTATTATCCAAAGTATTGAGGGAAAGAACCAATTGTGATCCCCTACAGATGTAAATCATCCCAGCAGAATACTTTAATTCATTCCCATGTGGCATGCCAAAGAGCCTCTCAGACTATTCCTTTAAATGGTCAGGAGTGAAAGGCAGGAAGTAGGGGTGGGCAGGAGTGCGGGAAGGAGGTGAGATAGGAGTGAAAGCCAGCATTGTGTGAGAGAACAGCTATGTGACAACTTCTGATTGATCTTAGCCTCCCATTGTTTAGAACATTCTGCTATTTATTACTGCCAGGCACCTTATCCAAGAACAGAGTTCCAATTCAGATAAGGTCTTATTCCTTGCAGCTGTTATAACTGTCGGGTGTTAGAGTCCTAAAGCAACAGATTCTTTGATGTTATTTTGTATGACTATAAGTAATTCCCTTTTAATTACATATTATACAGTCATCTAATTTTTACATTTTCTTTTCTTTTCTTTCCTGCCATAATGGACAAAGAGAACACTACAGACTCTTTCCTTAGTTGAGAGTAATCGCCATACTCTTCAGTAAATGAAATGATATTCTTCACTTTGGGATTCATGTATCCAAGAGCTAAATATATTAACATTTTACCTTCATCCCAGGGTTTCCTGGAAAACCAGAAGAGCCAGGTATCCCAAGAGGACCCTATTAAAAGAAACCAGAAAAGTGATCAGACATGTATTTTAATCAATATCTAAATAAGTCATCTTTTATTCTTTGACAAAATTCTGTTTTTAACACATAAATAAGAATAACCCACTTAGTGATTTAAAATCACAAAAATAATAATGTAATTTTAATATAAGCACCTTCCAACATTGATATGAAATATTGCTAAAAAACATGTCCTTTGGTATTAAACATAATAGGATTTCTAGTCCGAACATAGAAGATTAAGTCAGTAACAACCACAAATTGTTTAAAATAATTGGCTCTTAAGAAGTGTACTTTCTTTGTGTTAACCAATTAATGTAGATGTTTTAAAGATTTTATTTATTTATTTTTAGAGAGAGGGGAAAGGAGGGAGAAAGAGAGTGAAAGAAACATCAATGTGTGGTTGCCTCTCATGCACCCCCTACTAGGGAGCTGGCCCACAACCCAGGCATGTGCTGTGATAGGGAATTTATCTGGTGACCTTTTGGTTTGCAGGTCGGTGATCAATCCACCGAGCCTCACCAGCCAGGGCAAATACAGTTTTGTAAGTTATGTTTTATACCAAAATCTGGGACTATAATATAAAAATGATGCCTAAGAATCGTCTAAATATTTTGGAGTGATTTTTTTTCAGGCTAATAAGAAATACATATTTGACAAAATAAACAAGCCAGCAAAATAGAATCAGAGACATGGAAAGAAAGAACAAACTGACAGTGACCAGAGGGGAAGAGGGAGGGAGATAATGGGGAAAGAAGAGGAAAGGTCAAGTTGAGGAACGTGTATAAAGGGCCCATTGACAAAGACAATGGTGAGGAGGATTGAAAGTGGAAGCTGGGGGATGGATAGAGCAGGGGAGAATAATGGGGGAGATGGGGACAACTATAATTGAACAATAAAAAACTTAAAAAATAAAAATATTAATACTGTAAATACAAAAAAAAAAAAAGAAATGGATATTTGTCACTATCCCACATTTGAAAAGGCCTGCATAGAGTTTAAACCAATGATTTAAATGCTGGATTTAAAAGATAGGAGTGTAAGAGGAATTCCATTCCAGGTTACCCTGGTTGTTGTTTTAAGAACCATCAGCTTTTAATTCCATCAGTTTTGTGTTTAAAAATCTCTTTTTAACTATATTTATTTTGTATCCTTTTATTAATAAAAAAGGGAGAAAATATCCTGAGGGCAAATAATTTCAAATCTGATTTACCCTCCCAGTATTTCCCCGAGCTCATCATGTTTTTTCATCTTTCTAGCCTATGAACCATGCTCTATTCTTGCTAGTTTTACACACTCTTTTGAAAGTTGCTTCTCTTTAAGTACTCTTCTTTGACATCTTTCTCTAGCCACTGGTGTAGGTATTTTCTTGTCTCTGTCACCAAAACCGCAAGCTGTATCCTGTGTTGGCAATAGTAGTCAGCAATAGTAGTAAGTTACAAGGTTAATTGCTGTGTCTCTCTTTTTTGATAGAGAAGTCAATTTTCAAAGACAAGTATTGTGTATTCATCATCTTTTTATTCCAAGTGGCCATAGTAGATGCTCTATAAATGTTAATGAATGAAAAAATAGAAGAATGAATGAATATGAAAATAGCACAACTCACCATTGGTCCAGGTTTTCCAGGCATACCATGTGCACCTCGCTGTCCCTAATTAGAAGAAAAAGAGACAAGATTCTATTCTATTTGCTCATAATTCATTTGCTTTACAAAAATGTCCATGTTACAAATTAAAGAATAAATATCAAGATTAACTAACAATAACCTTCTCAGTTAATAGAAATAAAAATACACATTTACACAACACTAGTAAGGTAGAAATACATACATCTATCCTTATAGCAATAAGGAAGGAAAATCAAGATTGAAAGAAATGAAACAGATTAAAATCATTCTTTTTTACTTGAATGTATCACTTTCTATCAAATTAGCTCAAAGACAATTCAATTTTAAATACCTCGTTCTTCTTAATAGCCATGTAAACTCAGAAAAGGAATACACTCTTTGGGGAAGCAATAAAATAAAGCACACCAGCACACACAAGGAGACGAGGTAGCAGTGAATGGTGTGGGTGTCGCCAAGCTCCCCCTTCAGCACTGAAGGAATCATTCCACCACTGCTGGAAGTGAGAAGCTGGTGGCTCACAGTTGCCCCCCCCCAAAAAAAAAGTTAGCTCTCCCAAAGTTATGCCCATTCCATGGCCAATGCAGTGGTACAAGGACTGACCACACTTAAGGACTGAAGAGCCATCCCAGCTCCCAGAGTTCCCATGGAACTGAGGACTCGTGGAGGCTGAGGTCTCTGTTGCAGTTGGAACACCGTTTAATTTCTACCTCTGACAAACCCTAGTTCTTTTATTCATTTCTTCACAAGTATAGTTTCTGAATGCACTTCCCAATAAATTTCTTGCACACAAGTCTGCTCTGATGCTATTTTCTGGGAAACTCGATCTAAGGCTTCAATACCTTTGGTGCATGAAGCAGTATAAGAAGGCAGACTCTAAAATGGAATTGTTAAACTGGATTCCTTACTGTCCAACTGTGAGAGATTCAGTATGGCTCACCGCTGGCATGCTGTGGTGATGCAGTAGTAAACATTGACTCCAATAGTGAAATGAGATAGGCCACCAGTGCAAGGGAATGGCTGTGGGTGCAGTGACTCAGGCATTTGAGACATTTTAGGGGAAAGGGCAGCTAAAAAGTTGGTGGAATTGCATGGGTCTTGAGTGAATCCAGCAAATGAAAGGCTGATGGTGATTATTCATCGATACAAGGCTCTTTGGCAACATTTAAAAGTATCGTGATCTTCCACAACCAGAGGGAAGACAAAGCTGTAGATTCAACCCAGGACTTAATGATAAAGGTTTAAAAGCTGTTAAGAAGGTTGAATTCTAAAACATGTAAAGTTTCCTATGCCATGATCAGAGTCCTTGATCGGAAGGAATAGGACCTTGGTTTTTGACATTGGAATATCTTAAGAACTTCAAAATCTCAGACATCCTGAAGCCCATGGGCCTGTAGAATAGCCCATTCCCACTATTAACAGACTATACTTCTTCCTTGCTTAAAGATGATACAGAAGCCTCTAGTTTACCAGGCAACACATGCCACTACCACCACTGCCTGCCCCTCCCACTCCAGCCACCAGACCAATAGCTAGCATAAAGTCACCAAATAATGAGGTTGAGGTAGTGCTGTTTCTCATTAAAGAGAGAAGAAACTGTACACCAAAAAGACCTACATTCTATACACAATGTAGAGGCAGGATCCAAGAGAGAATTAATGGGACTAGGTCCTAAAGGTACTGGATCAAGAGGGACAAAATATAAAGTTAGAGAATTTTAATGATATGGGAACACTCTTCCGTGAGACACATTTAACTCCTTGATAAAGACCCTGGGAGGTGGTGTTAACAGGGGAGATGGTTCTTAGAAACTTGAAAAGAGCAAGGGCCCACACTAAGTGAGTCAGAAATGCCATAACTGCCTGGCCAATGGTAGAAGAAAGCACAAAGAAGTAAACATACTAGATTGGACATGCTAAGTAAAGCTGGATAAGGCAAGAGCTGATTAGATTCCACAATATTCTCCACATGTCCAGAAGACACTCTGCTTACCAAAGTGATAAGGAACAGTCTAGTGAGAGGGTCTCACTTCTCTCAAACCAGGACCCTTGCCTTTGGTACCATTGAGAAGCTCACAGGTGGTTATCTTTTGTGGGATAACAGCAGGGAGTGCCATAAACCTGAGATTTTTAATACTAATGGGGATGACAGTCAAAATAATAGAGGCCAGCTGGCACTCCTTAATTGTCAAAAACAAAGTGGGTGTCATGTAATAAGCTGCAAGTCTTAAATATCACCAAGTCTAGCCTGACCTTCAGAGAATTGTGAAGAGAATCAATAGAATATTCCCCCCACCTAGGTTTGAGATACATGGACAGACAGCAAGGGTATTTCTCAATCTATACATTTAAATCAAAGGCAGGTGGTCAGGAGATTCATATCTTTAAAAGGTGACATTGATAGTACTTACCTTTTAGGATTGTGATAAACATAAAGATATTTGAAAGAATGCTTAGTACCTAATAAGTGCTTGATAAATGTTACCTATTTTTATAATGTTGCTACTATTCTAAAGTTTATATTTTTCCTTGGATTATATTCTACATGTTTTCATTATTTTCTTAATTTCTGTAGTAAAATAAACAGACAACAGATGTACTGTGGTTATGTAAGATGTTAACATTAAGAGAAGCTAGGTAAAGAGTACATGAGAATTCTAACCCCTCTTTGCAACTTTTCTGTAAACCTAAATTTATTTCAACAGAAAAAGAAAAAAAATTAAAATTAGGCAACCAGTACTCATTTAAAAAGCTTATTCAATACAGCATCTAGGAGAGTTAGAACACACATACTTACAGGAGCACCCTGAGGTCCAAGTCTCCCCCTCTCTCCCGGCATTCCCCGTGGGCCCTGTAGATAAGAGAGAAAAAATTACCTCTTGAAGCATATTATTTAAACTCTCTGACAGCTTGATTATGCTACTCAAAACAATTGAGACAATTAATATAGTTGGCCATCAAGTAATAGTATTTCTTGGGGCAAATTGGAGTTTGAACACTCTCTACCTGTGGAGATATATAACCTACCACCTCTTACCTAAGTGGATTTCACTTAATCCAGCTTTACTGGGCTGAATCCAAAAGAATCCTGATTTGGTCATTGAGTATATGGGGAAAAAATTAGGGCACTCATAGTTAAGAAAAGTAATAAAATGCAGGAAGACTTTCTATTTGAAGGATGCAGTTGTTACAGGGAGCTTGCCTGTCAGCTGGTAAACAAGACTATTTCCCCAGCAACATGCTTTCCACGTCTTTTTATTTCATTTAAACAGTCTCTTAATATAATTAAAAAAGCAAAGGCATAACAAATAATTAAATTGATACATACCATAGGACCCATAGCACCCATTGGACCAGTAGGGCCAGCTTCACCCTAAAGCAAAAATGAGATCACATCACAATATGAGAAACCCACAATTGACATGCACATCATTTTGTTCTACATGTGTATCATTCTAAATGTGTATTTTCAAAACGAGCACTTGAAAAGCATACCTTCAATGAAGGACCTCAAAAGTAAACTGTGTTACTTTTTCTAAAATGCAATTAAAATTTTGTTTCTATAGAAATGTCTGAAATAAAATTGGTGATAGATTGATGGAACTATCATACCTAGTCACACTAATTAGTATCAGTAAAGTAATTATTTGTCTATGTCTGATAATAATTTAGGTTAAGTAAAATTTTACAAACCTAAAATTGACTGTAATATTTTTTTAGATTCTATTATAGGAAGCTTAGAAATAACAATTTTAAGGCTGAATGTTTTTGCACATGCTAAACTCATGATACTTCCCACTAAGTATCATGAGTATCACTAAGCCCTCCGCGCCTCCTTAATCTTTTCTCTCTCTCTAGAAGCATAAAAATTTGGGAGAAGCAATGGCCAAATGGCCCCAAAAGTAAAAGGACACTAAATAATGGGGTAATGAACCATGCAATCCTCTCTGATATGTCTAAAGAAGAAAACAGAGTGACCGTGTTTGAGGAGGTGGATTCATAGTGCCATGTGTCACACAAAGACAATGTCCACCCTACACTGACAGAAACTCAGAGCCATGGTGGCCATTCCTGGTGGCAAAGTTAGGTCATATCATGTATCCTGGTAAATCTATTGCAACTCATCTATGAAAAATTATATTTATCTACTTAACTGTTCATTTTTTATACTCCTCTTTCTTCCAGATTTATTTAAGGGGGCTCTGAAAAAACCTGTGGCACTTGAAGCACAACCCAAATGCTACCGTGAGGTTATACTGAGGTACTACACACTCACCTTGGAACCAGGTGATCCAACTTCACCTTTAGGGCCTTCGAGACCTTTATGTCCCTGAAAAGAAAAATATAAATTTGTATTTTACTGCTTTTTAAATTTTCAGATGCATAAAAGAACCAAAAATGAGCTTACAGAAAGTGATTTATGAAAACAGATCTCAAACTTAAGGTTGTCATTCAAAATGTTTCCAAATTCTCAACATTTCTGAAAGTCTATTCAAAGAAAATTAGAGTTTCCCCCTTTAAATAATATTTTCAATATGCAATGTTCTCAACTCCCAAACTTTCTGACTTCCAAAAAAATTTAATATATAGCTATAAATAAAGAACTTATAAGAAAATAAAAAGTTGTAGAGTTTATATACTTATATATATGTGTTATACAGAGGGGTGATTTTCAAAATATTTAATAACTATTATAGTAAGTACAGTAGCAAGCATTCTAGTCAGAAACTTATCCACTCAAAACAGAGACCAACTAGTATATACTGAGTAAATATTAACCATGCTTTCAGATAGATAATCTCTATACAGGGTTTAGAGCAAAAGTAGGTTTATAGTTGTTCATATATAAAATAATACAATAATTAATAAGCTCTGTGTTTTGTGTACTCACAACTGTAAACCTACTTTTGCCCAACTCTGTATATGCACCTAACATATAATATTATATTGGCAAAATTTGATTTAGTTTTTTACATACAATAACTCTAGTAGTGCTTAGCTGTTTTTAACTTCATTCAAAACAACTTAATAAAATTTAACAAAATTGTTTTGAATTGAAGCAATTTAACAAAATTGTTTCGAATGAAGATTGTATTGTGACAGCTTTCATACCAGCAGCCATTCAAAAACCTTATAAAAAGTGGTGAATTTTTGTGCAGTCATTTTAATATTGAAAAGGAAAGAAGATACATTTTCAGCATGTTATGCTTTATTATTTTAAGAAATGTAAAAACACAACTGAAAAGCATAAAAAGATTTGTGCAGTGTATGGAGAAGGTGCTGTGACTGATCAAACATGTCAAAAGTGGTTTGCAAAGTTTCTTGGTACTATTGACATTTTGACCAAATAATTCTTTGCTGTGGGGCTGTCTTATGCATTGGAAGAGGTTTAGAAGCACCCCAGGCCTCTACCCACTAGAAGCCAATAGCAGGAAATAGCTGGCATACTAAAAATACACAAATCAATAAAGTTATTGGTGAAAATGAAAAATGTCTTTTATTTTACAGAAAAAACTAAACAGACGTTTTTGGCTAGCCCAATAGCTACAAATTAATGATCTTGAGTCATATAAGGATAGAAGCATTCTACGCCTTCCAAATCTAGGTTGACTGGGCTCTCCTACCATCTAGTCCACACTCTAGTGTTATGTCATTTATTCCACTATGTAGTAATTGACTGTTTTCTTAACTGAATCCCTTGCTAGCCTGAAGCTGAAAGCTAGGGATGTTTCTTGTTGATCACTGTGTCCTCTTGTTGTGCAGTATTCAGTATATAATAAGAACTCAAAATATATTTTATAGAATCAAATAAAATTCAAAAGAAATGTAAAACATCATTGTCATTTTGGTAACCTCAGGTGACTGCTGCATCCACCGCCGCTAGGACAACTGTAATTATAAAGATTCTGAAAGTAATGCTCTCTAGATGCTGTTCAGGAAATCACAGCATCCGAAAGGATTACAAAGGATTGAACTTACTCGTTGACCCTTCAGGCCCGGAAGACCAGGAGCTCCAGGAAATCCTCTAGCTCCCTGTGGGGGGTGGGGAGAACATGTAAGGCACTTCAGAATCGTTAATGAGAATAGGAAATTCCTTAAAATACATTCCCCGCCAAAAAAAAAAAAAAAAAAAAAATACCTGGCACATAGTGTTGTTATTTTTTAAGCAATAAAACAAAGAAGAAAAAAAGAATAGAACGTGTTTACCTACCAAGATACATCTAGGTGAGGAAAACTGAGCAAGGTCAACAGTGTTGAAACGGAAACATGACTTACACAGACATAGGGACTAATGCGAGGTACTGATTCGACAACATTTTCAAAATTTCAAATAATGTCATTGTGTTATTAATAAAGCAAACAAAAAACAAGAAAATAAGCCTGAATCAACATAACTAGTGTCTAACTCAACTAGGTCAATGTACAGGAAGAAATCAGGAGAAAAATTAAGGAAAAATAAGATTTCCTTCCTTTATATATGCTTTATTTATTTTCCCTGAACTTATAAATATTGGCAGTAGAATATGATTAGAAAGATTATATTAAAATGAATAAACAGAAAATATTTGAAGGCAAAAGATAGAAGCTGGTATATTTATAATTGTTTAAAAAACTGAGGAAATAAAATATCCAACAGAAAGGAAAGTCAACAAATACAGACAAATACAGAAAAAATGGGCCGGTTCCTTGACTCAGTAATTTTTAAATTTCTGCAAATAGTATGCATCCTTTACCTAAAGTACAGAATTTTAAAAAATAGAAATCAAACAAAAAATCAAAGGTAAATGGTAAGACTATTATGAAACGATGCTTGAAAGTTTTTCCTCATAACCTCTTAAAATAGTTAAGGACCCAATGACTTTTGCACTTATTTTCATTGCCTGTAATAAATTTGGTTTTGAAATGAATGCCATTACCACTGCCACCAGTAGATTGAGCACTCAACAGCATAGATTGATGTTCTCCACTATTATCAATTATTAGTATTAATCAGCATATCCCTGGCACTAAGCCTTATTCCTGACTAGTGGGCATCCAATAAATAATCACTGAATGAACATCTGAATTAAGAAATGGTTTAATATTTCTTTTAACACTCGAAGCACTTTCCTAAACCTTTCTTAAGGAAATTCACTGTGCCAGCACAATCTTACACAGAAAATAAAATCCATCTGTTTGCATTATAGCCTTCACTAACTGTTAATTAAATTAATGAATAAATAACTCAATACATAAACTTTATGTGATAAAGGCAAAATAATTATTTCTCTGTGACTGGTTGCAGGATGTTTCTGCAGTGTCTGTTGGGGGAGGGGGTGTTATCACAGTCAAACCATTGCCCTCTGAACAAATAAAGTTCCATTAATTCTTCTGTTTGCACAGCCCTATTTAAAAATTCTTTCTTTTCAAGATCTCCCTTTAAGCTTTTCCACTGGAATGTACCCCTTTACTCAGATTTTCCTGCCTTCCATCCTGATTAGGAAACTCGGTACACATCCATCTAAGCCTATAGGGGAATTACTGAGCTATGTTATTTCAAACAATTCATTAACTTAGGAGTTTCTGTGGTCTGCAAGGGAATTCTCATGTGATTACATAGCTCCATAACAAGAAAATGAACCAGATGTACTAGCGCTCATAAACTTCTCTCATTCTGCTGACCGGAGATTGTCATCACACCCCAATCACACCCCCTCACACTGCACTTGCAGAGCGCATCTGTGACATGCTGGCGAGGCACGTTTCCTCCCCGTGGAGGCTCCCACACTGCGGTGTGCAAGAGTGCAGCGGGACGGGGGGGCTCAAGCCTGGATTGGTTGACATGAACATCTGTGCTAATGACTAAACCACATGCCCCTGTCTGCATGACTTTCCAGGACGATGGGGGAGGAAAGGAAGCAGAGAAAGGAGCTGGGAGCTGGTTTTATATTTGAAACTCAATAATCCTTAGAGCCCTGTAAATTCCCTTAAAAGGTCAGCATTCATTGTTTAAAAAAAAAATCCCAGTATTGGACTTCATCAATTTTCAGAAAGAAAATGGCAGGGACTTCAGTGTTGTTGGATGCATTCGGTGGTAGAAACACTTGGAAAGTATAGAAAATATAATAAGTAGAAGGCCAAATCAATTTAGGGGATGTTGAACAAGGAAAAACTTTAAGAGCAGAAATGTTAGAGGATTTCTTTCTTATTATTCTCTAATTTTCCCCATTGCCTGTGTAGCACATCCTAGGGGAGGGCCTATCAAAACAATGTGAGTGAAGACAGAAAGGTGGGTCAGAGGGTGGCCAAGTGGGCCAGATCCTAAATTCTGCTGGGCTGGGTTGCCAGGGCCCTGTCCCTGTAGTGATCCAAGGGAGAAGAAAACAGCTGTGTTAGGAGTGCTGGCAATCAATGTATCTTGTCATAAGTTTTAGGGCCCAGAACATCAATCAAGAATTTCAGCCAACATTAGGGTTTGAGGAGCAGCCAAAGAGACATCTTGTCCACAATTTATGGTCCCTAACAGATAATAAGTCTGTTCTCTTTCAAGCTGTTGTTTTCAACATGTGAATACAAAACAAAAATATTAAAAAGATGAAAAAATGATAAACAGAATTGAGATGTAACATATAAGTAGGTCAGACTAGTAATTAATTATCTGAAAACCTGATGTGTAGTTTGGAGATATCCACATTAGAGCATCATATAATTCTCTAGTTCTACAAGGGTACTTCATATACTACAATGCAAAGCAGGAAATTAGAATTACCATTCTGGCAAAATGTCCTGTTCCACCATGACAAAAGAGAATATATCTTGATAATAGTGTCTACTGCACACTATCATATTGATAAATATAAACTTACTGGAGATCCTGAGAATCCCACTTCACCAGGATTTCCATTTCTACCAGGTTCACCCTTTATGGGGGGGAAAAGCAAAGAGGGATTAAAACGTTCTCTTCTAAGACTAAATGACAAATCCATTGAAGATCAGAAGTCTTCTCTGATCCATGTTCAAAGCTGTGAACAGTATAAAAACACTAAGCTCTATTTTTTAATTAATTAATTTATTTATTTATTTTAATTTTATTTTTAATCAGTATTTTTTAATTGTTGATATTGTACAGTTTTCTGTCTTTTACCCCGCACCCAGCCCCCCTCTCCAGCCCTCCCCACATTCCTCCCATTTCCACCCCCCATAGTTTTTTATAGCAACCTATTCTAGCAAGTCAGTTTGTGAAGCTTTCATTAATATATCAAGAAGAAATGAGTATAAATACTACTGGTCTGACTTAGTTCACCAAAATTTATACACATGTATATATGAATAAAATTCTATATCAACATATGGCACTGAATTAAACAATGGTTTTTAAAATACTACTTGCCATTTCTTTTCTTGTTATAAAAAATATTAAGAACTGCCCAAAATGTTTTCCTTATGCCCTAATTCAACGTAATCTGCTAAATAAATCGCATGACAGATAAAGAGAAAATATTTACTTAGTTTAATATCACATAGAAATTGATGGCCTACCCAAAACTTTATCCTCAACTTTGGTACAACTAACAAAAGATTCCAAAATCAAATCTGTTGTTGCACTCTGTTCTTTGATCACATGTTTTTAAGGTTAAAATCTGAAATTGAGTCTTAACTGTAATTAAAAATTCAACTGAAGAAATAACTTTTTCATCATTGGGGAGCAATATTGACGCTAGCCCACTAACACATTTTAAAAATCCATTTAATGACAACCGCATAACGTTGTTGCCATCAGAGTAATAAATTTTTCCTTCAGATCACTTCAGAGGTTCCATCAGGAAAGGTTGAAGCTATTGTGGCAACAATTCTAATATCTCACGGAGAAATCATAATGGAAAACTTGGGGAATGTAGGGAAAGAGACAGTACCTAATACCGTATTACCATCAAAATTAAGAGCACCTTAGATTTTGTAAAATCCCCTTCTGAGCTCTCTAGTTTTGATTGACATTAATGGAAGCTAAAAGTGGGGGAAATGAAAGGGAATTAATGAATAACACTCATGTTAACACTGTAGCTCCTTCTTAGGCTCTTTAAAAATTTCAAAGGGAAATGAAGGAAGGCAGCGTACATCTTCACCAGGTTTTCCAGGAGGGCCCTCTGGTCCACGTGCACCAACTGGACCCTAGAAACAAAACGAAAGGAAAAAAAGAATATTTACCTATATTTATCTACTCCAACCAATAATTCAATCCAAAATATTGTTGAGACAAATTTAAAAAAAAAAAAACAGAAAATAGCTTCATTAATATTCTGAATTTATGTTGTATCACTCATATTACTTGCTCAACAGAACAAGTTTGTATCTACAAATGCAAATATCTCAGCACTGTCAGCTGATCCTTTTCAAAGTCTTGGAATTTAAATACTCTGCTACAAGAAACATAGCTTAAACACAATCCATAATACAGAGCCCCTGAACTGGACTGCAATTTCTTGCTACATAAGTAAAGAGCTGGTAAAATAAATGACTCAGAACACCATTATAATGGTGGACCCATATTTAACTGTGTCTATATGCTTACTTGACATTTACCATTGGTCCAGGTTCACCAGGTTCACCAGGAGGTCCTGCAGGGCCAACACCACCCTAAAATTGAGAACAGATTATATACACAGACCACAGAAAAAACAGAACACCAAATCCAGAACACTAATTCAGAACACTGAAGGATAGCACTATTGTTCAAAGTGCTGGCTCTATCACTCTAGTTGTATGACTTTGTGTGAGTTATATACTCACTCTGTCCATACTTCAGTTTTCTAATCTATGAAATGAGAATAATATGGTACCTACTTCATTAGGCTTTTATATCTATTTAGATAACTAATGCATATTAAGAACCTAGAATAATGCTAGCAAAGAGTGTTCAATCAATGGTAGTTATCATCATAACATTCTTCTTCTTTTTTCTCCGTTGTCTTCTTCCTTTTTCTCATCTTAAATAACAACTTTATTTTCTATTTACCAATAGTAGTAATATAAACTGACTTAAAGTAAAACTCCACACATATGATAATGACAATATGGTATCTTTGACTGAGATAAGAATTCTTTTTTATCTTTCCTTTAAAAAGTTATTTCCTACTACCTGTCAAATCACTACAAAATTAACATAGCTCTACACCACCACTTTACTGGTATTTTACAGGCTACAGAAAAAAAGTTTAGTAGTATGATCTTTTTAAAGATTCCATGGTGATCACCCTGAATGTTATTTCTAATAATACCACATAGTAATTGCCTTCTATAATCTGAGTTGATAGCCTCAGAGTTGGCACATAACCAATTATGAGAATTTTCATCCTGACATGTTATTTCAGAAGCAAAGGCACATAAAAATTATTTGTGTTGAAGGTCAGTAACCTAAAGAAACCAGACAATAGAACTTCAGCCCCACAAGAAACTTTGAAAATCATACTGCATACATTTCTAAGTGAAAATTAATTGACTATAACCCATTCAAAATAAGGATTACAGTATGCAATTTAAAGACCAGCTCAAAGCAGTCATGTCATAGAGGCTTATTCCTTTCTTTCTTTATTTTTTGCTACAGTTGTAATTTAATTATAAAAATACTTACTTGCTGCCCTTGTAAACCTGGAGGTCCCCTTGGGCCAATAGGACCCTTAAAAGCAAATGAGAAGAAAAGTTGTATACCATTAATCACAACTAGGTCAAACATTTAAAAAATGTTTAATCTGGAAAAGCTTTAGGATCTGGAAAAGTGAACTTTTGACAGTGGAAGATGATGACATTCGCCATCTGTGCTCATCTGGAATGCAGCTGAATTCAAGAAAATTAAAGCTAGGATAACATTTGGGGTGATTTTACATATACTCTTGGTGTCACAAAGTGAAATAAAGAATATGCCTGTGCACACCCAGTGCCTTTGGGACGAGAATGCTTGCAGAACATCTGACAAAGGAAAACTCTTGGCAGTCCTAAAGGACTTATCAAGCTGACTATTCAATTCTTCGGCTTCACAGCAGATAACTCTTATAATTTAATTGAGCAAGTTGAATTAAAGACTTATGAAAACATCAGAAATAATGACTAGATTGTTTGAAATGTAAGTTTAAAATTTTTCAGGGGACTGAGATTTCTGGACTATTTCTTTCTTTCATAACATATACTTAAAGCACCCTCAAAGGCTTTCCTCATTTAAACATGAAATGACTACACTGAAGCATAACCAAGGGAAGAATAGGAAAATGCAATTAAAAAATGGTCAATACACCTATACAATTTTTAATGTCCTACTTTAAAAAGTAATTTCAATTAAATCAAAATCAAGTTGTTCTTAAAGTATAAACTTAACTTTTTGTTTTGAATTGATTAGATTTTTAGCTAGTAAGAAAATTAAAATTTCATTACAAAAACAAATACATGTAAGTTAAACTTCAAATAGATTAAAACTCATATACTTCAGGAAATTATCCCAAGATAATCATTGATGAGAACATATTGCTAATGACTTAAATAATACATACAAACAATCCTGGCCTTAAGATTGTATAAAATACTATTAATCTGGAATGCTTTTGAATTATATCATGAGTAGAAAAGCATGGGAGAGTTGATTTTAAAAGTATTAATTTATTCAGTGAGATTTCACTGCTCCTAATATTCAGGTTAAAGTACCTGCCTAGAGAAAAATGGGAAACTTTCTGGCTGTTGAAGAAATTCAAAAGAGAATGGGAATGGTCAGTAGGTTCTGCAAGGAAACTTTGAAGTTGTTGCTATAGGTAGCCAGAGAATATTAAAGAAACTAGGAAATGATAAAAATAAAACTGACAAACTTGTTTCAAATTTTTGCCAAATCACTATTTCCAACAACACCATAAAATAATTGTTTTATTTATTAAAAAGCACCCCTTTTGAGGTGGTACTGGTGGTTATATGTTTTAAAATTCCTTATTTTCTTTAAATAATAAATGAAATATATAGACAGTCCTTTATGAATGTTGACAAATACTTTGCACAGTTATGAATGGAACACCTCTGGGCATTTAAGTGATACTTAGGAGGGTCTGATAAATAGACTGAATGAATAAATGGATGGAGATGTTTAAGACATATTACTCTCAACAAACTGAGACCTCTCTTTTTAACATGGTTTTTTCAAAGGTACTTTAATTATCAGTAAAATTTGTGCTTACCACTGAGCCAGGCATCAGTCCCATCTGACTCCCGAGGCCAGACTTTTCATCCAACCCAGCCATCTGAGCTGAAAATGGCTGGAAAAAGCAATGTGTTGACATTATTTCCACAATAAAAGATGTATATCAAAATACTTATTAAATTGAGACATGTATGTAAATTCTCTGGGATTCATATAGAATGGCCCTTTTAAGAATCATTTTAAACTTTTGCTTTAAAGCAAGAAAAAGACTCAAGTTGTTGTTCACTGCGTATGTTTTTAACTGAACAATCTTCCACAGAGTATCTTATAACTATGTTGTTTCAGAACAATTATTGCAATGGGCCAAATGTCTGATACTTGATAAAAGCGTGACTCATTCTGTTAAGTATTTAGCCACTCTCATCAATTTCAGTTGTAAATCTCTTTATCTGATTTCTTCCCAAGGTTAGAGCATGCCAAACATCTGAACAGAGCTGAGAGATTGCTTTTGAAACATCTGTCCTAAAGACTCCAGATTCCATTTCAGAATATATTACTTACTGTAGCTGGTATTCGTCTTTCTTGTTCATGGCCAGTGAGCATTGAACTGTATTTTTGTAAGTTAATAAAAATTTTATAACCCTTTTTATGGAATCCCTGAATGCTCTAAGAATTGGCAACAGTTTTACCTATTGTCTTTCATATCTAAAAACTCTGGTAACCCAACAGACCAAAATTGTCCATATACGTTCCTGGAGTTCTAATCTCCGGATTTTAGCAGGAAAAGAATGTGCGTATTGTTTGAAAAATAAATTGGCAATTCTTCCTACCATCAGCTGAAAAACAAATGTATGAATTGTTGTAAAACAAAAATCATATTTCAGGGCTCCGTATGTTCCTTTGTTATGCTATGCAATGTACTTATAAATCCCTATGTCTGCCACTAAGAATTCAAAGAGGCAGGTATAGAAAGTTTTATTTTACTTCTAGTAGAAAACTAAAATTTGGGGAATAATCAGAGAGATTTTTAGTGCCAACTCGATGGCCCCTTTCCACACATAATCACAGATGTGTCACCCTCCCATGGTGTGGAGGGCATGACACACAGTTCAACACTTTCTGAGCCTTTTTCATTTCCCAGTGAAATGAAAAAATGTCATAGATTTTTCATTTCCCAGTCCTTTAGAATCAATAGAAAGAATAAAGTTCACAAAGTCTGGAACTGACCTTGAGAACTACCTTTGAAGTAGTACTTTAAAAAAAAATGTTACTTTGAATTTTCCAAAAATTCCCTGTGGATTTATTAGTTTATCATTATTTGTGGCAGCATTGCCTTCACGAAGCTGCTCTTACAGTTAAGGGTCAACAATTGAACCAACACAATTTAAAATAATAGCAATAAATCAAAACCTTAACATATTATCTAAATATGGCATTGAACAATGCACAGCCCTTACCCTGCTCATGCCATCAGGTCCTGGGTGAGAAGGGTGTCCGGGTGGCCCTGGAGGACCTGGTTGACCAGGAACACCTGGTTCCCCATCAATTCCCTGAGGACCACGAGGACCCTGCAAAAACAAGCCAGTGGAAATGACAACCTATTGCCAAATGTGCACTTAATAGAATGCTAACTGCACAGACTTCTTGGTGGAGATGGTGTGTTCATTATTTTACTATGAATGGCTGTACTGTTTGATTCCAACTATGACATTCTGGAAAAGGCAAAGCCATGGAGACAGTGAAAAGACCAGAGGTTTCCAGAGGTTAGGGTGGGGGTGGGGGGTGAATAAGTAGAACACAGAAGATTTTTATGGCGGCGAAAATACTCTGTATAGTATAAGGGTGGATATATGTCATTGTAGCTTTGTGTTCAAACTCGTAAAGTGTACAATACTAAGAGGGAACCCAAATATAAACTCTGGACTCTGGCAGGGGATGTTGATAATGGGGAAGGCTACAAACGTTTGAGGGCAGGGTGTGTATCAAATCCTGTACCTTCCTCTCAATTTGGATATGAACTAAAACTTCTCTAAAAAATAAAGTCTTAAAAATAATAAAAACAATAACAATCCAGGCACCTACAGTAATTTAGCACTGGTCACAGAGTCTACTATTGGGACATGGTACATTCTGAGTAGGAATTTTCCTCTTGATATAAAAAATCCCTAGTAATCAGCCTTCCTAGAATATTTATAAAATTATAGTCAGTTTATTAGTTACCTAGAATAAGTTTTTTTTTATTTGGCTGAGTTTTGTTGTTCAAGAGTATTAATCAACAGTTTCTAAATTCTCTTGCCTGTCATGGATGACAGTTAACTTTGTGTGTGCCTGCTTAAACTACCCCCAACCCCAACTACAACAAAAAAATGAAGGAGCCTTGATTGTAGTTTATGAGGGATTTTTGCCTTTTTAATATTTTAATGTCTCTCATAGTTCCTGGCATAGAGTAGACAATATACTTATTATATGTTCACATTTCAATCCGCTTTACTCTAGCACTTGAAGTCAAGCACACTTTATTTCCCTTACCACCCCAAAGTCAGACAGACCAATAGAAACAGAGGGAAAGGCACGGTGACCCAGCCAAGTCGACGTCTCAGAGAAGGGAGCAATGATTTCTAGCCACCACACTCCACCCTCCTAATCCACATTCTGAAGACAGCTTGGGGAACAGCCATGCCCTCAGTTCCGGAAATGCTCCGTCCCCTAACCTCACCATTTTCACAAGTCCTGTTAAGTATTTTCTGGCTTTATAACCCTAAAGAGACTTAGCCAACTTTAAAAAGAAAGGAAGGGCTACAGAACTCAAGTCAATATAATTTTTATAATTATAGAAGCATGGATTGAGAAAAATATGGTAAATGAATTGAGTTCAATAGTAAAAGAAGCCTCTCATACCCAAACATGAGAATACCAAGTGGCCTAAAATAAGTGACTAAAATACAAACTCATGTAGCAGAAGGAGCAAATAGAAGAGAAGCTAAGGTGGGAGAGAGGGCAGTTTGCACGTCATGGCTTTGGGGAAGGTGGCATAATAGCTATTCAATTTAATGTATCTTAACATATTCAAACATTCATATAGACATGTTCATTTCATGGAAGATTAGGGTACATAAGCAAATGTATCTTTTCAAATAGAAGTAGATAATTTAGTCTGAAAAAGTGACATTGTGAAAAATATTTTTCAGAAGAATATTCTCATCCTTTAAAAATCAAACCTTTCCTGACTCCTAAGCCACTCACAATTCATTGAACTCTTTTCATTGTATGTATAGTAACGGAGGCCTACTTTAATTGCTACCTAGAATTTCTGAAGTGTGTGAGCGTGAGCAACAGGAGCCACAAATATATGTTGTCGGTGATTGCACAAGTAGTAGTCCAACCTACTCATAGAGCCTCGTGTGAAAAAGGACAAAGGACACGTGGACAAGGACAATAGTGTGGTGATAGCTGGGGGAGGGGAGTATAAGGGGATTAAATGGTAATGGGAAATAATGAAATAAAGATTAAATTAAAAAGAAAGCTGATGTGCTTTGAAAACATGAAATTACTAACTGATTACCAGTTATTAATACACAAAAAAATGAGCCGACACATTATTTCTGCTCTCAAAGAGAGTTCTAAAGACAAAACCAAAACTACGCTAATGTCAATGGGAGTAGAGACAGGTTTGGATAATATTAATACTCAAAATATTGTGTCTTTTCTCCAGCCCTCTGTAACTGATAATCATGTTTCAGAGTCTGCTCTGAAGACAGCACACTACTTCATTGACTTCTTCTGTATTCTGGGTCTCCATGAGATCTTCTTTAAATAGCCTACATGATATGCTACTATAGAGATTGAGAATAAAATTCACAAAAATTTTCGAAAAGAAAACATAGTAAGCAAGATTATAAGTGAAAATAAGAAAAAATATTATATGTACGTAAAAATTTTACTGATAAGTGTTGAAAATAAAAATTGTAATTTGGGAATCCATTAAAATATATGTATTTTCATATTTCCAAGTAAGCTGAATCCCATAAATTTATATTAAGGTTAACGTTTTCCCATCCCCCAGGATACTCCAGTACCTCAGGAAGCAATCTACAATTAAAAAGTACTTGCAGACTGCCACTAGGTGGCGACCTTTAAACGTGCACAAGTAGAAAGGAGTGATGATGACTTTATTCTCTGCTGGTTAGTAATTGGACAAACACAAATTGTATGTCAGAACTGGTATATTTCCCATTTTACAGATAGAAAATGAACCTACAGATGTTAAGTGTCACGTGCAATTAGAACTCAGCACGCCATTGACTGCCCATATCTGACAGGTTGCTAGTTTGCCATGACTGTGAAGTTACCAGCACAATACACTTAAACTAAGAACGTGTGGTGAGAGACATTAATGATGATCATTGGCTAATAATGAAGGCTTCTTGAGAGTATCTCTATATCAGTAGCTCAATCCTGCGCAACGTCGCCTTCCAAGGGACACTGGACATCAAGAGCTAATTTTAGTTGTTACAATTGTATGAGGCAACAGAGCAGGTGTTGCCACTGGCATCCAGTGGGTAGACATTAGGAATGCTGCCAAACATACCACAATGCATAAGGAAACATCTGGCCCCAAATAGCAATATAATTGAAGTTTAGAAACTGCTCTACATTGTGAGCCTTCTGTAGTGTTTGATAGTAATGGAAATAGGGGGAGAAAGTGGTGTTTATAATTGCAGTACCACCCTATAATGTGCCAAGCATAGTTTTAGTCAAGCAGCTCCTGCAAATCTTGAGACCTGTGGCAAAACATTCTACCTATGGGTATTTTGTGACACCATGCCACTATCTTGAAATCAGCTATGGTGAGACTATTTATACCAGGGAAAGCCAAAGGCAGATTTCTTTTTTTTAAATGAATCAGTTGTTAAACACCATCACACCAATGCTTGCTAGAATTAAGAAAGAGAAATAGATTTCCTACTTGGATATCTGCCAGATTGTCTTGCTCAATTCCAAATAAATAACTACTCCTTACTCTTTTACATGCACGCACATGCACACAGACTATTCACATTGATTGTTTCAGACCTAATGAAGATACAAAAAGGAGCAATCACACACTAAGTTGAGAAAGTTGAGAAGGAGAGGGGAGGAGAGGAGAGAGGAGGGAAGAGAAGAGGAGGGGAGGTGGGGGAACGAAGTTAAGACCGGTGAGGAGCAGATTCACTGAATCCTAACAAGGAATTCTGGAGTCCAACCACATTTTCATAACAATTTTCACCCAGAGGTAGCACTCGCTGTTATTGACTATTCTCAGCACAAAAACATGGATGCACAATGTTTTCTGCATGACTACCTCCCCTCTTATCCTCCCTCTACCTGTCTTTGTTATTCTAGACCCTGGACAGACATCTGAGGGCTACCAACAGTGTGTAAGCTGCCAGCATTGGTGAGACAGCTCAGTAGAGCAGCAATGAAGGATGGGGCACGAGATAACTGAACCACAGCTTTGCTGCCACGTACATGGCTATGGCCCACTTCTTTCGGGCACTGTTATTTAGCTGCATGCCCACCAATACCACTGATAACTCCAACTCCAGTTTGGAAGAGTATCAGCATAATGCTATACTTGATGAAATGTGTGGAAGCATAAAATAGCATCAAAGATAAAACCAGAGTGGCAAGAGTTCCCAGTGATATGACCCAAAATACGTTTTCCCTCACTTATATATTCAAGGTTGTCTGTTGCTTCTTGTTCATCAATTTCTCACATGTAGGTATGGGTAAATAAATATTTGAAAAGCTAAAAGTCCACAGAGGTAAATTTTAGTAGATATCATTTGACAGAAAATGAAACCACAAATTTTTCTGATTTGAAACATGAGATAATTATAGCAATATAAAAATTAATTCAGTCATTTAATATATGAAAGTCACTAGTTTTTGTGGGTGAGATAAAGAATCACTATCCTAGGATAGCAACTGGTGATAAGAGGAAACATTTGGTATTCTCATGTTTTATCTCAAGGGTATAGAATTGATTATTTAAATTTAAAGGTGCTCCCTTTGTTCTGCTAATAGATTTCTTGATTTCTAAAAGTATTCCTTTGATATCTCTGTAGCAGTGGCTCCATGAAAAATGCAGCATACTACTTGCAAAATAAATGGATTATTTAACCACTTAAGAGAAATTTTTGTCCCCTAATAATTTATCCTTTATCCAATTTAATTATTCCTGTAGCAACCACAGATGACAGAACTTGGGTGTTTTATCTCAACAGGACATTCTTGGCATTGTTTACTCGTGAGTTGCACCTTCTGAAAACAGCATGAGGTATTCATTATGTTTCCTTAGATTCTACATCATTTTAAGTTGAACTCATAAAGGACAAATAAATGTCACTTGTGCTATCTAAAAATATGAGATAGCTATTAGCACATGATAATCTCTTCGTGACCTGACTTCTATGTCACATTTAATGGAGGTGAGAGAAGAACAGAGCTGCCAGCACTTCGCTTGGTCAAGAGAACGTGGTGCAGAGAGGGCCTTACTCAGTGCACAGTACCATCCACACAAAGGGAACCCACCAACTTACCGGTTTTCCTTTTGGCCCTCTCTCTCCTCTTGGTCCTTGTGATCCTGGAGGTCCCTAAAGCAGAACATAGTGGTTATGCCTGCAAAACATGTATACTTCAGATGTTTTTGTTTTAAAGGTTTGCTTGGTATAAGAAAATTGGAAAACAGAAATATCACCATTCTTTTTGAATTCAGTTCAATTGAAGGCCATAGAAAATAAAGCCGTGTGCATACCAAATGTGCATAGAAAGGCTGTTTGTTTTAGCAGTGAAGCTTACAGGTCTGTAAAGAATTAAGTGTTACATTATAGCACTGTGGAGCCCTATGAGCTGAATGTAATAGTTTGAACAATAATGGGAAATTTGTAAAGATCATTTTTGCTGTCTTGTCCCAGACAAGTTCTTGCCACTAAATTATGGGCACAAAAACTTGTATTTCAGATTTTGAGAGCTACATAGATGTGCAAACTCCAAATTTCAATTATCTGAGGGAATGTACACAATACCCCCAACTATTCATCAGAGTCCAAGTTGCCAATGAAAACGAGAGGGGAAAAAAAGCCTCTTATTCTACTACTGCTTTATGTACTATACATTCAATAATCTTATTTTCTACTTGATTTAGAATGTTGCATCATCTCCATGGTATATTTAAAACCCACTTAGAATTTTCCAAATAGTAATTGCAGTTATTTATCCCTTAAAATAGCAAGTGATTATTATATTTCAAAAGTGGCATCATTGTGCTGATATCTTAAATTAGCTTTTTTTTTACAACTGCAGTTGCCTAGAGAATTTTATTTCTCTTCAAAAGTCTAAATTGAGTTATGAAAATTAGATTGTGCATTTACTCAATCCAACATACAATATTGTTTAAAAGCTAAAGTTTCAGAATGACTGAAGCAGGTTTGTTAAAGCATATTGTATTGTACTTATGTTGATTGAATGTATTTTAAATTCTACAGGTATCAAGTGTGTATGTGTATGTTATCCATCTGTTTACCTATGAATGCTACTAATTCAAACCTGAAATCAGTAGTCTTTTATGCTAAGCCAGAAATATGCTATTCTGATGTGTAATGTCAAATTTTACTGCTATATGATTTAATTTCATTAACAGGTAAAATTAAGTTTGTTTCATTAAACAGGTAAAAGTGATCTACTCTTAATCACTGCTAAACAACAGACAGTATGCCCTACTTCCAATGACTAAGGCTAACCTGAAATTAGCAGTGTAACAAAAGATTGTCTTGCCCTTCAAATAACCAAAGAAACACTAACACTTGAGGAATAAAAGGGCACTTCAACTTCAGAATAAAATGAACCCCTATGTGACATTCATTGCTGCAAAAGAATGCTTAAACTTTAAGATATTTCAAGAAAAAATGCTTCAAGAAAACATTCTATTGTCTTTTCATGGATACGATATTCATAAAGGTCTCAGTATCTCAAAGTACTGAAGAGAGCCACGAACGTTGGAGGGAACTACTTACTGCTGGTCCTGGGCGGCCCCGTATGCCTGTTACCTAAACGATAAACACAGTAATTTGTAAAGGTGAATTTCTACCTAGAGAGTGTTAGAAAAGGCAACAAAAAATAAGAATAACAACAAAAGCCCCAGTGAATTTTTTAAAAATAAATGTCAATTGTTGACTCTTTCCTCCCTGACTTACGCGAGTTAAAACGCCATCTAACTTAAACTCTAATTTAGGGAGGCAGGACTGGCAGAGTAGTTCACAGCGCAGCTGGAGCCGAGAAGTCAGGGTGCAGGGCCTGCCTGCGCATCCCTTTTCAGTTGTGTGGCCTTGGACAACTTACTTACTGTCTCTGTGCTTAGGTTTCTCTTCTGTTAAATGGTCGTAACGATTATGAAATTACCTTATTCAAGAAGCGTTGTGTTGTGTTGTGTTGTGTTGTTGTGAAGACAAACAAATAAAATATTTAAAAAGTACTTAAACCAGCACCTGAGACATAGTAAGTACACAGAAGTGTTATTAAATGAAAGAAAAAATATGAATGATTTTGTTTTTAGGCAATCTGTTAAAACCAGCTTAAAGGCAAAGCCAAAATTCAAACCCTGTCAAATAAATCAACATGCACACATTTTTGCTTTGACAGAGGGATGATAACTCCTTGAAAATCTATGAGAGTGGTTGTTGAAGAATTTTAATCCTATTCAATAATATACTTGGTTATCATTTACAAATCTAAATAACCCTTAAGAACTCATACAATATGGAATCTCAGTCAGGATAATGGTATGACATATTTCCAGAAATGTGGAATATTAAATCATGCCTTTCTGTCTGGATTACATGTCTATTTATACTATTAAAATATATATTTTAACCATTAATCTATACTCACATACAATATATTTAATTTTGTAAAACCCTGATTTTCACCTTTGGTCATGGGACTGTAAAAGTCAAGACTATTGTATTAAATAAATATTAAATTTTGTATTAAAATTAATATGTTTTGGTTAATATTCAAAATTGCATCAAAGAAACAAAATATGAATTAACATTAACTTTTGTTAAATAAAGAATAAGTCTATCTTGGTTTTCTTGTTTTATACTGAAAACTTGCTTATAAAATAACTAATTTCCCTTCTTTGAGAGTATATATATATAAGCAATAATATTCAACTTTACTATAGCTAACTTTATTAAAGGGACATAAAACAATACAGACATATGTATACTTACAACAGGCACCAATCCTGGTTCTCCTTTTTCTCCCTATGAAGTTAAAAAAACTTCAATTAGCAAAATATAATGATGTAATGGTTTGTTAGGCATAAACATCATGCTAGAATATTCTATATAAACAATGGGAATTTCTTTATAAGACACAAAAAAATTCAGAAGCAAAAGTCAATCAATTTTGACAATTAGATATTATTAAATATTATTAGATAATTAGATATTATTCATGAAAAACATACTACTGGATAATTACATATTATTCATGAAAAACATACTACTTATCTGAAAGATAGAAAAAGAAAACAAATCCATTTCAGTTTTTATAGCAACCAAAACCAAAGAGCTGACTAGACAAAGAAATGCCTGTGATAAAAAGATGTAGAGTCAAAGTACCACAGGAAAAGATACCTAAATACTAAAAATATAAAAGAATTCTAGAAATGTGGACACACGTGAACTTTCACACTCTTATTACATGCCACCTAGTGTTAAGTAATGTAGCATGCCAGTCCTGAAACACTTATCACCCTTTTTTAAAACTCATGGAAGAATCTAAGAATTAACAAGAGGGAAGTGTGCTCACATTAATGGGGAAAAAAAGAGAAAATAAGAAAAGATGTGATAATATCAGACAGTTTTAATATCTGAGGAAAATCCAGAAAAAATATTTAGAAAGATATTAATTGAATAGGAAAATAAAAAATAACGTAAGAAACTCTCATAAGTTAAAGTAAACAAAATCAGGCAGATTTATTTGCTTTAATAATAGAGGTAGCAAATACAAAAGGTGTTGATAAAATTTCTTTTGATTCTTTGAATTTTAGAACCTCAAAAATTATATTTTCATAGCATGATGTCAAGTACCTAGGTTAAATAATATTGGATGAGTTTTACCTTGATGTATCTTTATTTTATCACATATTTACTTGTATTTTTTATTTTAGGATATGTTTTCCAACAAACTGTGGTCTCCCCAAAGTCATAATCATGTCTACATCCTCCATTTGGCACACTTATATTCTGAAGAAATTCTTCATGAATATATTAATATTAATTAATATCTTATGAATCAGTGCTTTCTACTGAGCAATTGCAGAAAATAAACACATTAAGGATTATATCCAAAAATGTAGAAAAGACAAGGATAATGAGTTCTACTTTATTTAATTTCTTCTTTCACTTATATTATCTTTTTATCTGATTATAAAAATAATATGAGTTCATAGCAGGAAATTTTTTAAATACAGGAAACATAAATATTATACTAAATAACATACTCAACACTCAGGAGATCAACACTATTAATATTCTGGTATTCTTAGTTTTCCTTCATGTACCTGAACTTGGTTTACCTATTCAAAGCCTTAGTATTTTACTCTTAGATTTTTGTTTTCATTTGTATAATTAAAAATAACATTACAATAAGTATCCTTGTTTATAAATGTTTGTGTAACATCTCTAATTAATACCTTATGATATATCTCTCTAGAACTTAAAGTTGTGAATTAAAGATCATACATATTTTTAAGATTTTTTTATTTAAATCACCAAGTTGAACTCCCAAAAGACACAGTCTATTATATTCCCACAATAGTATCTCACATCTGAAAACATTTTGTGATGTGAAATTTTCAAAGTTATTTTATGATCTTGATAGTCTCAATGATGGACTCAGTGCCAGAACAATACACTGATCGTTCTTGTTGATGCTAATGCTAAAGTAGCTAACACGCTGGAAGTCAGGAGTAAACTGAGAATTCAGAAGTAGGAAATGGCTCTACAGAAGCAAGGGAAATCTCTCCTGTGAGTAAGTTCAAGGCAGAACACAAGAGACTGAAAGTCAACCTACGAAAGGAGTAGGGGCAGAAGGGAGCAACACATATAGGAAGCAAAGCAGAACAGACTTATATCTGCATTTCCACATCTGCTAACTTCTCAACTGGGTCTTTCCATTGTTAACATGGTGTGAAGGTAATAAAAATTAACCTTTTAAGATCTATAAGTGTTTTCCTTGACATATTGAAAGAATTTGAATTGTTTAGAAAGGACAATATAAAGGATATAGAAAGGATATATAAATCTGTGCCCAATTTTAAGAAGGACTTTATAAGAATGATGCTGGGGGGGGAGGTTCTTTCTAGAACAAGTCTAGAAAAACAAGTAGAAAAGGAAGAAAAATTATTTTAGCTGAAATGAGAAAAATAGAATAGTTGGTTAAGAATGGTTGTGCAATCTTCATCCTAAGAGACCAGCAAGAAAAATGCACACTTTGCACTTTATATGTACCATGCACCTGCTGATGTCTTTCTTAGCTACATTGTGGGGTTTTTTTGGGTATCTTATTATGAGCTCTCTATATCTCACCAATATTTGATATGGGTTTAAGTATTCCATTATCAGATTATGATAATAAACTTTTCTAATGATTCTATGATAGTTGTTACTTTTGGAAAAAGCCACAAAAGTATCTGTTGCTTTTGTTAATATGGGCTTTGAATAAGTTAATTTATGTGACATGATTTATCTAAAGTTTAACTAAATTTGAATTTCATACCCATTTAAGTACTCAGATTCAGATGAGAATCACAGCTTAATTTTCCATCTTGTCAGTTACTTGTCAGTTAAGGCTATGTGGACATGCCTTATCACTGTTGTAAGATGCCATTACCATGGAGACAGTCACAGTGTTTTCCCTACTTTCCCATCATCTGTAACATTTGCCTCTTACAGAGTTATAGCAAAGGAGCTATGTGGTGGTTAATATGAATAAATTATAAATAAAACTCAATATTGAAATAAACCAAGCACAAATGCATTTTATAGCATTACTCTGCTCTCATGTTTTTGATGACATCTGATAATAAATGGCAGTCATAAAGATAAGAACATAACTAAAATGAGCTAAATTGGCACCTGCTTTGAGTGTGTCCTTCCCCCACCTGTTTCACTCCACCTTCGGAAAAAACAGTGATCTAAATGGCAGAGCCTAACACAGTCCCTCAGCAAGCTGGGAGATTACTAAACAAATTAAACTGATTAATTCAGAGCAGTTTTCACAGTCAGTTCTTCTTTTTCCATTTTGTTAAAGATTTATTTATTTATTTATTTTTAGAGAGAGAGGAAGGAAAGGAGAAAGAGAGGAAGAAAAATATCAAGGTGTGGTTGCCTCTTGCATGCCCACTACTGGGGACCTGGCCCACAACCCAGGCATGTGCCCTGACTGGGAATTGAACAGGCAACCTTTTGGTTTGCAGCCTACACTCAATCCACTGAGCTACACCAGCCAGGGCTAGGGCTATTCTTTTTTTTATTTCATATATATATATATATATATATATATAGTTGTTGTTGTTGTTGTTGTTGTTTGAGGCCTGTACTCAAACATTTAACTTTCCATTTTTCTAGCTTTCAGATATAAATCAAATGTAAACTGGTATTTGTGGTCCTTCTCCTTTGACATACACTCAAAAAGAAATAGCTTCACTGATATTTATTTCAATAAAGACAAATCTATGGCACTGCCCTCTGAACCAAAAAATGTAGAAGCAAGCGGTCTGGCAATCCCCTAGGCATCAACTTTATTTGCCATGCAGTTATAGAGTTGCTTTATCTGAATATCCGATTATCACTTTACTGAAGTTCTCTTGTATGTGAATGTAAAGACAATTAAAATTCACAGCTAATCTGTCTAAAAATTGCCTTGAAATTTGGGATGACTGTTCATTTCCACTCTGAGCCCATCCTGAATCCTGAGCCCATCCCATCTGGGTAATAATGGAGCAGATTCCATAGTTTTCAAGTTAACCAGAAAACTGAAAACACAACCAAGGGAAGTGAGCTCTCTCTACCTAGTGGAACTGCCTATTTCCAGATATCAAGTGCTGAAACTGCCAGTGGGCTCAGGTCCTGGTGGTATTACACACTTTTCCTCCTGAGTGTTAGTAAGATTTGTCTCTGCAATTAAGTTTTAGACACTTTGAAGATGAGGACAGGGAGAGAAGGGGAGGGTATGTGTGTTTGGTAAAATGCTCGAATAATTCTTTTAGTTAAATCTTTACTTCTCAACTAATGGAAGAGGGACCACAACCCCCACTCAAATAGAACTACCTACCTTCCTTCCTTCCTTCCTTCCTTCCTTCCTTCCTTTCTCCCTCCCTTTCTTCCTTCTTCTCTCCCTCTCTCCGCTCCCCTCCTTCCCTTGTTCCTTCTGTCCTTCAATTAAATATTTATTGTATTTCTAACATGTTTAAGGTATATATACTAAGTACTGTGATAAACAGTCATTCAAAGATTTATGTGACATAGTCTCAATTCTTAAGGGATTCATAATCTTTTAGAAGAAACATCTATAAACAAAAATTAATAAAGTGAATAAAATAGAGGCATCTGTAATCTATAAGCAAAGTAGCCGAGCTGAGCTCATATGTTTATACTTGTATGGTACTTTATATTTTATGAAAGGTTTTCAAACACTTCAAAACACTTCTGTGTGAATAGTATTAGAATAAAAAATGCATTTACAAAAATGAAACTGTGCAAAAAAAACTTACCTTTCTTCCTCTACCTATAAAAAGAAAAAAGTAAATGTTATTTTATGCAGAAACAGTTTTTAAGTATCTCCTGAATATTTATTTTAATAATAGGTATTTTTGTAGAGTCCAAATTTAACTTAAACAGAATTTCCCTAACACTAGCAAGCAGAACTCAAAAGTTGTTTTGGTTCAATACATACATAAGAGGTAAAATAATACATCCCTTTCAAAAATTTTGACATTATTTGAATATTCTTCATTTTATTATACAGTACTTAAATTTCCCTGAATTATAAAATTAACAATTAAAATTATAATGAAATATTTTTGGTTTATATTATGTTTTCATTTTTTATATTTTTTAAGTAAGCTATTCATTCATACATGATTAACAAACCCAAATATATTAAAGGTATATAATTATGTAGTAAAAAATCTCCTTCCTTCTTCTCCCCTTTCTCTTATTTCTCATAATTTACTCCCAACAGATGGCCACTAGTCTTGACTGTCCTATTTTAATCTTCCTAAACAAGAATATAATAGATATCACATGGGTTACAGTCATCATTTGAATTAGTAATGTCCTAAAGTTGTCTTCAGATAGATCTTGAACATTTTGTGTTAAATTTATCCTTAGCTATTTTATCCTATCAGTTGCTATTATAAAAGGAGTATTTTTCATTCCCATTGTTTATACTACGATGTAATTGCATAAGGTAAGCCTATTAATTTGTTTATTTTACACTGCACTGTCTTACTAAAATCTTTGGTTTTGGAGTGTGTTTTTTCACTCCATTCCCTTAAGTTTTATAAATACACAATTTTATTTTCTGAAAATTGATAGCTTTACCTCCTCTTTTCTAACTTCTAAACCTCTAATTTTTTTTTCTTATCTAATTGGTTCAGGTACATTCAATATGGTTAAATTGCTGTTGTGATAAAGAACATCCATGTTTTATCTCTAAGTTTAGAAAGGATGTTTTTATTATTAAACATTCTTTTTTCTCTGATTTCCCAGAAGAGTCTTTCTTTTTTTTTAAGTTTAATAACTTTATTAAGATAAGTTTCAAAGTTAATTATTTTGGGTGAACTTTTTCAAACACTTGGTTTCCCTCTTCAATATTAAAATTAAAGTTTAAGGTTACTTCAGAAAATTTTTCTCGTATCATATTATTACATATATTTGTTCTGCTCCCTTGCAATGTATTTTTTCTTTGGAGATTCTTCTTCAGAGATACCCCTTACCTGTTTTGTATATGCATTGTTATCTGTCAAATCCTGTATTTTTTTTCTTTCCTCATCACCGTTTTCTATGTCTGTTACTATGTATGTTACTGTTCTACTTCTCTCCTCATCGTTACATTTTTTTTTTTTTTTTTTGGTATTTCTAATTTATGGCCTTTTTTCTCAGAAGCAATTGCTTTATGAAGCTTTATTTAGTTTATGGTGAAATTGTCGGTCTGAATTTTTACCTGTTCTGTGATACTTATCGATGTGTTCTTGATAACGTAATATTAGTTAAACTCACCTACCTTTCTTTACTATACCTTTATATCAGCACTGTTGCCAGCTCTTTAATATTATTATTTGCCATCTGGGGATGAACTGAGCTTTCCCACACCAGCTGCGTGCAGGAGGCTGTGTACTTCCCTTTGTTTTCAATATTTGCCATCATTGTACTAATGTACTATCCACTTATCCCCACAGGTTTAATCCTACCCCACTCCTTGGGGCTTCTTTGAGGATTTTATCTGCTTCGGGTAGCCTTTCTATATCCTGTTTTTAATTCTTTCCATTGCGTACCCCTCATTACGTTGCTAAAAATGGAGTTTAGGTGTTTATTCAAGGCACGTTGTTACCTTTGAATGATATACAAGAGGAGAATTGATAAATTACTGTGTAATATTTCCACAAACATACTGCTGAATACTTAACTACACTTGTGGTTATTTGCAGTGGTATTTGAAATGAAAAATAAAGCCTTGACACTGTCTTGACAAAGATGCACACAAGACGCCATTCGTGACCACTTAACAAATAAGCTATGACTTTTACCTTTCATCTTACCTGGTTCGTAAAAGCATAAAAATATAAACTTGTTTCTCTCACATGTAAGTACTTCATATACATGGTCTACGTTAAACACAATAGTCTATCTTAAACACAAGCACTTTTCTCTAAAAAAAAAAAAAAAAGTTTTAAAAACCAGTAGTTCACATCATTGTTTTCTGCAGGATATACCTTCATTCTCTTGTCTTTCTTAGTTAGCATGAAAAGCATTCTGCATTTATGAGCTAATGTAATATTGGATTCTGTGGCACTGTATTACATCAGAAATAATTATTCCATTCCCAAGGACAAAGTTGGCTGCAAGGAAGATAAATGTTTTTTCTAGATCTTCTCTTAGAACATTAATCAACTTCACAGAAAAACCAACAAATATCTCAGAGGTATCCAGCATGGACTGGTAACAAATGACCATCTTAAGTGGTATGAGGAATTCTCAAATCAGACAAAACCACTCAAAATTTTGTCAAAAATTCCCCTGGTTTTTAAAAAGAAAGGAAATCACTGTCTCTCTCCCACTAATGTTAGATAAAGTGTGTGAGCAAAATCATTAAACCATAAGACCATTGAATTGTGGCTTAATTATTCTCTTGAGCTGCTGAAATCTGAGAGCAAAATCCACTGCAACTGTAAGGATGAGTCAACTGGATCAGTACTGAGTTGGCCCTAAGCATTCTTACCGAAGTTGTTTTTGCCACTCCCACTTGTATGTGGACAGACAGGACAGCATTCCCCAGCGGGAGTTACAGGGTCGGCACATTCAAGCACTTCCTGGCACTGTATCTTGTCACAAAGAATGGCTCCATTGTCACAGACACAGATCTGGCAAGGGGCAGGTTTCCAAATGTCCCTGTTTAAGTACATCTGACCATTCTGAGTGCAGGCTATTTCTTCACCATATCCTTCTAGAATAAAAACAATTAAAAAAAGAATATTAGTAATCTGAAATTTCAGAATCTGGGAAAAATTAAGAAAATGAGTCATCCTGTGGCTTCTAAAAAATTCTAGGCTAAGTAGTAACTTCCCAGGATGCAAAACACAGATAAACTTACTTCATTTAGTATTTATATCTAAAGCAATACATAATTCAAAATAGAATGATTATGATAGTTATATCCTAGCATGATAGGGGAAGAAAAACAGTCATCTAAAGTTGGTATGCTTATCAGAGAAACCTTCCCAAAAGGCTTCATTATTGACAATATAACAAAACAAAACATGGGAAGGTCAGTAAGGAAGAATAAAAACAAACTGTTACCAGTAGACAGTCCACCCAGAGCACCAGGGGAGTCTCCCCCATAGGCCAAAATGGCAGCAGGGGGAGGTTCTTACATTGAGCACGTGAAAAGCTAGCAAAATAACTGGATAAAGAAAAAGCCCCCACTCCATTCTCAGATTGAGATAGGGACTGGGAAAGGCAGGCATATGCACCAGAGAAGTCAAAATGGTGCCAGCGGAGGTGTTAGACCAAAGAGGCCTGCCAGTCTAGCCTGGGAAAAGAAGGGATTCATTGGGAGGTGGACCCACCTAAAGCATGCAAAATTTGGGAAGTTGATTGGTCACTTTGAGAAAGCACTTCGTCAGTCCCACACTCAAGCTAATATAATCCCAGTGAAACAAAGAAATGCTGTGGCTCATGTCTCTCAGCTTGCTCATGACCTACATTCACACCATGAACTGGTTTGTTCTCTCCATTAGCCACATGGCCACGTGGCCTATGGCCTCCAGGAGGGAGCCTCTCCCTCTCTCTTGCCCACCTGGTGATGCACTTACTGGTGCATTCATACACTCTCACCCTGGAGCTTGTGACTATGTGGCCCCAGCAGCCACATGGCCCGTGGCTGTGCAGGGACCACCTGCAGGCTCCAGGGGGGAACCCGAAATGAATAGCAGGCAAGAACAAGCTAAGCTAGCTGTGTGGGGACTAAGATGTTTCTACCTGTGGGCTCCAAAGAACTGTACTTTAAATTGGAGCAGGAACACTGCACACTTGTTGGGAACTGCCCTGCCTGGTTTCAGAAGCTATAATCCCCCATGGCTAAGGCTGAGTAAAGGACCTTGGGACCATAAGTCACTTAGGAGACAAAGCTTATCTTCCTTGTAGGGGTACCACCTCTGCCCCCTTTCTCTTTACCCTGCTTGGCCCTGGGCGGATGACTGGTTAGCCAATGACAGATTAGATTCCTCAAAAGAGGGACATCCTACAATAGGCATGGTCACAAAGGGGCCCTCAGGGAAGGACTTGGGGACTAAAGAAAAAGGGGGTGATGGATCCTCACCCCTCGGCTTTGACATAGCCTGAGTCCTCATTTTGTCTGCAAGAAATCTAATCTCTTGGCTGCCTTACTTCCCCTGCCTGACTCAAGCCTGAAAGTCTGAAACAATGCCTTAAGTCTGAAACAATGCTGGAGGTGTGTGCGGCCCTGTGCTGAAAGGGGCCAGTTCCCTTGAGCAAGCAGGCCTAAGAAAGAATGTATAAAATCCTATGAAAGCTACTTTGCTAATACCCTCAATTTAAATGATAAGGGTCCAAGCAAGAAGTGAGTTTGTTCTCCCAAGTTTTATGGCTCTTTAACTATCTGACCCTAACTCAGAATAAGCACTCAGAGTTCTTTGAATGTTATCTCTTGTTTAATCACTTCTGCCTGACAATGATTGATGAGCTTTACATATACACCCTGTACTCCTGTGCAAATTGAACCCAATAAAAGCTTATCAAGGTAAGGATCAAGAAGCTCTCCTCTTGAGAGGGTGGCTGAGATGCTCCAAGGCTTTTTCTCCTCTTGAGAGAGAAGCCATGTGTTCCCTTTTCCTCCACAGGACTCCATAGTTCATGTGAATTTGTCTCATCTCATCCATAATGCCTCAGACCCCAGGAGCCGGGATCCACGTCAGACACTTGCTTTTGTCTTGGTCCGACTGAGAAGATGGGCTTTGAAGCATAAGCCTGCCATTCTCCCAGATTGCGCAGCACCTGAATAAAACCTCTTTCCTTTTGTACCAACTGCCTCACAAGTTTGGCTTTTGTGGTGACAGGCAGCCAAACTGATTTTTTGTTCTCTCTACAAAACCATGTGAAAGGGGGAGAAAAATAATGGTTCTAAATAGAGCACATAATTTTACAGTTTGGTGAACCCTTTGTGGCTTTCAACTCAGTAGAAACTTTAAGATTAGTATATCCCTCAACAACAGAAGACATTATGTATTCTTATACCATGAAGAAAATCTTTTTTAAAACATTTATGGGTTTATTGAAATAAGTTTTAAACATAAGGTTAAAAAAGAATAACATAACATTCTATTATGGAATACATTTATATTAGACATCCTGAAGTAAAGGTGCTTGCTAAACTTTAACAAAATACAGAGCTTATACAAGCAAGGCAGTAATTATCTTTGCATCAAAAATAATTAAGGAAAGCCATGACCAAAACAATATTTTCTAATGAGCTATTATAAAATATCTGCCAAATATTTTATATATTTAGGCAAAAATTTAATTCACATTTGGAAAATATATAAATACGTAGTAATAGCAATTCTATTGTACATTTACTACAAAATAAATACATATACCATTAACTTTGTGATTTTTAAAAAACAAACTGTAGTATTTTCAAACATGATGTGGATCACATCCTTTCTTAATTCCTTCAGGTGCTTCCCAACTACTTAAATTCAAAACTCCTTTCTAAAGCCCCAAGGCCCTTCCTGCTAGACCTTGTACAATTTGATCCCTTTGCCTGGGGTCCCTTGCACTACCTCTCCTTCCCTGATATTAGGCTCCCATAACTTACTATTATGGTTTGCTTACTTGTGACCTGCCCCCCCAATTCTTCCCTGACAACCTTATAAAAGTAGACTGCTTTTACCCAATTGATATCCTTTGCAGAACTCTTCAAAGAACTCATTTATGCATCTATCCATTCATTCATTTTTATTGTATGCAAGGTAATTAGACAGTTACTAAAATGTGAAACAGGCAAAAATAACTGCCCTCATAAAATTTATCATGATTCACATTAATTTACTTATTTTTATTTGTTTATTTCTTTATCTCCTTTATTAGACAGTAAACTCCATGAAGGTAAGGATTAGTGTCACTTGTTCATTTTGGTATTTCTAAAGCTTGACACAATACTTGGCAGAGAGCCAACATTCAACAAATAGGTGTTTGATGAGTGGATATAAATAAATGAATGAAAGTAAATTATAGCTTGTTAACTTAATTGCACCAGCATTAACTTTGGACTTTACAAAAATAAAACCGAAAATTTAAAAATGCATTTGAACTTAGTTTACGAGAGATTATCATTTGTCAATAAACAGACTCAAATGATGATACAAAAGTACAAATAAAAAATGATTTCAGTTTAGAATAAAGGCATTAACCCGGACATTCATCTTCCTTGCTGTAGAATATTTTTGTTGGACAACATTCTTCTCACTGTTCTGTGGAATGAACACTTTTGTTTCACCTTTAGTCTTTCATCACAGATACTTGTCAAATGCAAAATTGCCTTCAAAACATGACACCATATCCTGGTTCTTTGCTATTCATAAGAAGAGCATGAAGTTTTAATCTGTTTCATTTTAATCAAAATATTTTTATTATATAGTACATAGCTAGTCAATAAAACAACATTGATTTTGTATACTGTGCACAGCTCTGTATAGTGCTATTAAAGGTATTTTAACCAAGGAAAATATAAATCTATTTTAATATGCTTTTTGACGTGACTATTTTGAAAATAAATAGAAATTTGTACATCAAATAAGCAGTGTTAATTTTATTTTTTAAAGATTTTATTTATTTATTTTTAGAGAGAGGAAGGGAGGGAGAAAGAGAGGGAGAGAAACATCAATGTGTGGTTGCTTCTCACTCACTTCCAACTGGGAACCTGGCCTGCTACCTAGGCACATGCCTAGACTGAGAGTTGAACTGGTGATTCTTTGGTTTGCAGGCCAGCGCTCAATCCACTGAGCCACACCAGCCAGGGTGTCAGTGTTAATTTTTGATCAAAAACCACTTTAAAGCTATATAGTTCCATAATGAACAATTCAAAAAAATACAACCTATAGAGAAATGGACTTATATCTGTAGTCCATTAAACAATTCCATTAAGTAAATAAACTACTAGTAACTTTGTTTATTAATCACAAGCACTAAATACCAACGGCTAAAAATGAGATACACTACAAATTCAACAAGATTGCTTCTCCCTTCCCACACCCTGGGGACAAAAGTGTTCACATGTTCTTACCAAGGAGTAAGTACTAAGTATGTGCCTGGTATGGCATGTGAAAAATATTGAAGGTATATGTGTTCTGTTCTCAAAAGTACATATTATTATTGCAATGCAGATTTCAATTGCATAAATGAAACAATTAGATATGTGGAAATAGAGAATATGAACAACAAACAAACAATAAACAAGATGACATGCAATAATGTTGTTGATTATCATTAAAACGTGTGACACACTCTTTTGGGGTAAATTAATCCTGTCGCCTGCAGCTCCTTCAGGGTTGGAATAAATAGACTTGTGCTAACTCTTAGAAGGTCGGTTTCTTCCTGAAAGTTTAAGACATCATGACCTCAATCCAAAGGGCAAAGAAGTGGGTCACTGTATTCCTTTCTTTAAATGACAATGTTAAAAATTAATTTTATACTCTGAGTCATCACTGGTCCTTTTCCCCTGGGAATTTATAATTAAATGTAAGATGATGTGGAAAGTTAGTTGGAATGCTTTTAAATGGCAAGGAGATGAAAAACCACATTCGCTGTTAAACCTTGCCTTCTCTCCCCCTCACAAGAACACATGCACATCACAGAGGGCTCGAAAACTCCATGAACTCTCAGTGTTCGTGTCTGAATGAAAGACACGTACAAAGAAACACTGGGTAGAAAATACAGGGTGTCCTGCCGTTCTCAGCCTTGAACATGGTAATTGTGCACCTTATGATTAGGTTGACCCTTCTGTTTTCCACACAGATGTTTATTTAAATGAAAAGAAAAGTAAAATAGAAAGCAAAATGCAGTCAATTTGCAGCGAAGTTGTCATAATTATTTTATGAATACAATTTTATAAAAAGTAACGGAATAGGAATTTGCATAGGACATGCTGAGAGAGTATATACTGTCCTTCTGATTCCTCTACACAAATCATAAATCTAACCCAAGATGACATTAATCTTTCTCTAAAGTCTAGAAGTTTAAAAAAATTATTGGTCAAAGTACTTGGGGGAACAAATATTTTTTTATGAAATCTGAAAAAGAATTTTACAACCACAATATTGTGACATTTGTAATTTTGCTATTTATGCTTCCTTTACTTTCCTAAAATTGAGGAGGGCTGGCACATAGCTGATAGCATTGCCATTATTTTGCAATCTCCCACAGTGTTGTAACTTCTTCAAATTGTATCTTCCAAACTACGGGATTCTTTCACTCTTACCAAATGGTCTAACAAATTGAAATAAGCCATTGTGAAGTCATTACCCCAAGCATGTTGTCACTGGTATCTTAGACAGAAGAGATATGTTTTATCCGATCAAATTTTATTTAACGGTAACTCATTGTCCTGTGTTTCTTATATACCCTCATAGATTTGTCTTCTCATAAAGCTTATGAGCTTATGTACTTTTAAATTTAGTTATAAGAATTCAGTTCTTAATGAATTCATCACTAGATGGCAGACCAAATCTATCATCTTGTTATGATATACAATTAGAGTTCCTGTCATCAGAACTGCTGCTTGACAATGATGGGCCACACCCTGGGTCTACAGTTTTTATATAATCGTACTCATGCAAAAGAAGCCTTCACCGAAATGACCATATTGAAACCTTTGACTCAGGAGAAATGTGATTCTATTTGTGTATTAAATTACTGGGTTTACCTAAAGAATCTGAAAAATATATAAGTCCCCAAGCCTATGCTGGACATTCCCTAGACATTAACAAAATTCTTCCTTGCAGAAATAAAGTGTTTATGTGTCACAAAATGTTTAAATCTTCTATTCATACATTTTTCTCCACTGGCCAGTAAGCTCTTTGGGAACCAGACATAGTCTCATCTCAGTTACCTTCATGCCCAATGTCCTATAATCGGTCTTTTATAAATGTATTTGCTGCAGGGATGAATATGTGAGTACCTGAAGAAAGGAAGAAGTTAGTTCACTGATGTACTTAATTTAAAAATAGTACATGAAGCTTTCTTTCCTCCTTTCTTGAACTTCCCAAGAGAAGATGTGCCCTTCAGACCCCTGTTTTGAATGAAAGGAAAATGGGTCACATAGTGGTTCTTGCCAAGTATGTCCCTGATGTCTAGACCTCTGTGTGGCCAGAAAGGAAAAATGATGTGTCAACCACAGCAGCTCATATTGTGGAACAATTTTCAGAATGTTATAGCAGCCCTTCGGCCTTCCTGCCCCAGCTGGCCTTGGTCCCTCCTGGGGTTGTGAAGGTCTGCACTAATACTAAAAGTCTTGGAAGGGCTAGAAGCATGGCACTGTCAGCTGGTGTCCTCACAAAGTGGGCAGAGAATCTTAATGGGACAAAGGAGACAGCAGCAGAGCAGCCTCATTTGTCCCTCTGGACCAAACCACAGACGCTGCCTTGACCAATGCGCAGCATAGCCTCAGATGCTAGATTCAGTTCCAGAGAATCTTCCAAGCAAATCCCTCCCTTCCCTCTGTTTATCATCATATGGGAGAGACAAAGAGGTTGAGTATTTACTTCTTTCTTTAGACCCTTCTAAGTAAATGCCAACAATTCCACATTCATCATTTCTCTTTCCTTACCTTATCCCAAACTTTGAAGTTAGACACACATGAAACCAACAAGAATAGCTGAGTGGGATCAGTTACATATTATAACAAAATTTTTCCACCTCAGCCTCAAGCTCTGTGAGAGTGTGGGTGGGTAGGTGAGTAGGGAGCAAGCCTGTCAAATTTTTCATCTTTTGTTCTTCAATCCACCTTACAGACTTTCACTTCCCAATGAGCCCACCAAATCCCCTTTTTAAGGTGGTTATTCAGATTACTCGTTTGATGTTTTCTTTCTCTCTTGTAGGACAATCATAGTTTGTATTCTAAATGTAATAACGATTAATTTTGAAAACATATCAAAATCTGAAAAAGTAAAAAAGAAGAAAACATACATAGTATTTCAGTGGAGCATACAAATAAAACAAGATTAGATATTGTCTACAAAAGTGGTTAGTTTCTTCAGTATGCCCATCACACAGATCTCAATCCATATTCAAAGCCTTTTCAGCTAACTAGTAAAACTGCTATTTTAACTTCCCTTAAAATGGAAAAAATTAAAAAGAAAATCTCTCATGTTAGCTACCAAAGTTTCTTTCCATGCATCACGGGGAAATCTAAATGACTGTGGCCAAAACATGAAACTAAAACTACACACGATGCACAGGCAATGCTCATCTGCAGCTTTGCCTGGAAAACCAACTTTCAGTCTGCTAATGCACTTGACATAGATTTTTTTTTCTCTCCAAAAACATGGCTCAAACTATTGGATAGCTGTAAAAACACCACAAAGAGAATTTGGCCTGCCTTATATTGAATACAGTAGAAATTTCAGTAGTAATTTCTATAGCAACCCGAGTCTCACTTTCTAACATTATCCTTAGTGAATAAATAAGTGGAATCTGTGCTACGCCAAATGTGTCTGCTTACCTAAATGCACCAATAGTGATGTCTGTGTTTTGAATGAAGTCCATTTACTTAATCTCTCCCCAGAATTATGCTGCTTGAAATAAAGAAGACAACCAAAAATGTACTCAGCTATTCCACTTTTAAATGGGTGGCAAGATATTTTTAGAATCAAAATTCAATTCTGTGTATTATGATTTCTTTGTAGCTATATTTTACTTTCTTTTTTTTAACCCTTCCTAATACAAAAGAATATTTAGGCCTCTAGAGAAAATAGAGACATTGTGGTCAGTTCATGCTTCTAATTCATCCTCTACAGACTTATTCTTTACTCACTGCCCTTGTCCTGACCAAGCTGTAGTCTAGAGAAAGATTAAGTAACAAACTGAGCAATATATAGTACCCATTAGTCTACTCTGACCACCTCACAAAAAATTAAAAATTACCACACACACCGATGGCACTCTCGATCAACCATCCCTGATCTGTTTTTTCCTTTTAAATGTAGTATTTGTCACTTTCAAATCTACTACATTATTGTATTTATTGTTTATCTCCCCATGATAGAATCATAAGGACAAATACAATTTATTATTCTGGTCGTTGATATATCTTGATGTCTTAAAATACTGTTAGTATCATAGTAGATGCTCAATAAACATTTGTTGAATTAATTTGTTCGGAATTAGTTGTTTGTGTTAGTAGTTTTAGAGGGTGGAATCATTTAATAATACTCTACATAAAAGGAACCAACTGTAAGAGTATCCAGAAAAAGCTCTAGGCCATACTGAATCAAAAGTTATTTGCTTTGATCCTGAGGTTATTACGTAATTTTTAGAAAAGGCCCATTTTTCTTGCTACTATTCAAATGTGGGCCATATATACAGGGATTTAAAATACCTGGTCTTGTGTTCCCACAATGTATTAATGTTATTTATTCCAGATACTGTATCCTTGAAAAAAACATATATTTTATTCATTTTTAACTAAAATGAGTTATTTTTATAAGAGAACATTCAGTATGGGATATTCAGATGGGTATAAAATTAAATATTTAATACAAAACATGTTTAGAATCAATTCAATTCTGTATCTTATGATTTCTTTTTTAGCTATATTTTGCTTTCTTTTTCTATCTTCCCTGATACAGAATAATATTTAGGCCTCTAGAGAAAATACAATTGTGGTCAGTTTGATTCTTCTAATTCATTCTTTACTGGCTTATTCTTCATTCACTGCCCTTGTCCTAACCAAATTGAAGTTTCTTTTACAATGAACCATTCCACAGTTCTCAGTGTGTTTGTTTGTTGTGTTTTTTTTTTAATCACATTTCCTTTACTACCAAAGATTCTAAAATATTTGGATGGTCTAAAGGCTACCTGTAGGGGTGGCACTATTTCCTCTGGAACTCACTTCTGGAGGGAGGTGGGCACTAGCACTTTTATCCTGAAGGCAGAATTTCTAAGTTTATCCACCTGGGTATGTTCAGAGACTTGAATCCATAATACCCAATTAGGTCCTGATCTACCTAGGTTTTATTTATATCTATTTTGTAGCTATTATAAAAGTGGTTTCACTGAGGAACAGAAACAAAAATAGATTTTACCCTTCTTTCTGGCATTCCCTGCCAAATCACTATCAGAGCAGGTGACAGACTCCTTAAAATAAGACAAAAGTCATTATTTCAGAATTAAAATTTTTCTCTTCAGCTTCATGTTCAGCATATTTCTATAATAAACATTAATAACTGAGAGAAGCCATTGTATTTGTGGCAGTTTTAAGATCAAGCTTTAGTACGTACTGAATCTCAACACCAGAAAAATGCCACAGCAATATTCACAAAGAGAATAAAGCTGTTACATTTACTGGGAAGTTGTAGTAATAACCTTCTAGAAGCACTGCAAAGTTATTGGTTGGGAAATTTTTGTGCTTGTAGGGGGAACAAAGAAAAGAAAAGAAAAGAAAAGAAAAGAAAGGAAAGGAAAAGAAAGGAAAGAAAAGGAAGGGAAGGGAAGGGAAAGGAGGGGAGGGGAGGGGAGGGGAGGGGAGGGGAGGGGAGGGGAGGGGAGGGGAGGGGAGGGGAGGGGAGGGGAGGGGAGGGGAAGGGAAGGGAAGGGAAGGGAAGGGAAGGGAAGGGAAGGGAAGGGAAGGGAAGGGAAGGGAAGGGAAGGGAAGGGAAGGGAAGGGAAGGGAAGGGAAGGGAAGGGAAGGGAAGGGAAGGGAAAGGAAAGGAAAGGAAAGGAAAGGAAAGGAAAGGAAAGGAAAGGAAAGGAAAGGAAAGGAAAGGAAAGGAAAGGAAAGGAAAGGAAAGGAAAGGAAAGGAAAGGAAAGGAAAGAAAAGATAGAAGCAGGAAGAGGAGAGGGAGGAGGAGGACAGGAAGGAGAGCCAGAAGGGAAAGGGGAAGAGGCAGAGAAGACCAACAACAAAGGTGATCATTTCTTCCTCCAATACACTTGTACTACATCAAGAAGGAAGATCTGCAAGTTTATTTAGCAAGATACAGAACTAAATTAGGGATATTTCATTATCCTATAGTTTGATAATAAAAATACAAAAAATAGAAATTTAAGGTTTTGACCTGTAAATTCTTGTGCATCTTAGAAGTAATTTTCCTTAATAAGTAAACAAATGGAAACCAAATTAAAATACTCTTAAGTTGCAGACCGTTCAGCCTGGTCTCAGGAGTTGTAACCCTCACCCCATGGTGGGCTGTGTAAGAGCCTAGGGACCCGCTTCATCTGGTTCTGTTCTGTCAAGAGGATGTGAGCTACTAAGGAGACAAAGCTTATCTCCCTGGCAGGAGCGCCGCTTCTGCCTCATCCATCTCTTGCCCCAGTGCTTGGTTGGCAGTCAATGATGGGTAGGGTAAGACTCCTCATGGGAGGGGCAACCTAAGCCAGACATGACCACTTGGGAGGCCTTCATGGAAGGACTCGGGGGGCTGCAGCAAAGAGGGGGTGATGGACCCTCACCCCCCCCCCCGGCTATTCTGACATAGCCTGAGTCCCTATTTCCGTCTGGGAGATGTATTCTGCTTCCTGAGCCTAATCGGCTTAAAGCCTGAAACTATGATGGCTAGCGGTGCAGCCCTTTGCCGGCCAGAATGGTTCCCCGGGTGATCAGGCATAAGAAAGAATTCATAAAGTCCTGTGAAACCTGCTTTGCTAAGAGTGCTCTCATTTAAATGATAAGGGTCCGAGGAGGAAATGAGTATGTCTCCCAAAGTTTGGCAACCCCCTTTCCTAACAGACACTGACTCAGATTAAGCCCTCAGATTTCTTTGAAATGTTAAACCTGTATTCCTGTGTATTTGAACCCAATAAAAGCCTAGTGAGGAAGGGGCTCTGGGTCATTCTCCTCTTGAGAGTTTGACCACCTTTCCTCCCCAAGCAGATCATGTCTTGGTAGTTTTATTTTCATCCCTGATGGAGGGATGGGGCTCTGCAGGCAGAGCACCCCCGCCCCCACATCTGGCGCCCTGAACAGGGACCCAGTGCACTCTTATGTAGAGGAAATGTGAACATGGAAAGTTTTATTGAAATTCCAAAAGCTTTAAATTATTAATAATCATCCAAGGGCAGTATAAGGGGACTAAATGGTAATGGAAAAATACAATAAAGATTAAATAAAAATTATTCCTTTGAGTTTTGTTTTAATTCTGAATTTTATCATTACTGTTTAATTCATGTTTTAATTTCTTAAACCATAATGACTACAAAAAATATCTATAAAGAAAAAGAAAACTTGATATTTTCTGTGGGAAGGTTTAAAATTTTCAAAGTTTTTCAATTCTTTGTTAAATCCCAAATAGATATGGAACACTTATGTGTACTAAACATAATGGTTTGCAGGTGTTGAAGTCAAGAGAAGACCGTTGAACATTTGCTAACCTGTGGAGTGTAAAATTTAGATTGGACAAAAAAAATTAATATGTTGTTTGCTTTAGTAAAGAAAAAGTGTGCCTTAGTTTCTCTATTTAATACATAGATTAAGATAAAATATGACACATAACTTTTAGGCAAAATGAAATATTCTAGAATATCACAAATAAATTTGCCTTAAATTGCTGCTGAAAGTTAATCCAAATGAATTAGTCAATCTGGCAAAGGGAATGGAGGGTTTATTTAATCCATTTAGTCAATATTTATTTGTACAGCAAGTTTTATTGAATGCTTGTCTAGTGCAAGAGCATACTTTGGATCATGAAATGAGACATTTGGAGTCCAGCTTCCTTGCCAAAAACAATCAAAATATACAGAAGTTGCAATAGGCAATGAAACTTTCTTGTAGGAGAAAAACTAAGTGTGCACATATAGGCAGTTCATTCTGGAAAATCTGCATACACAGTGAAATTTTATAAACTCAATTCTTTTTTTCTCATTAACTATATGAGTCCTGGGCCCTTTTGAATTATTGGTCTTCATCCTGGAAATCTTCCTCTATGCTTAAGAGGTCTTTGCCTAATATTATTTATTTTAACTACAACTAATTTTCAGAAACATCAACTTGAAGATTTTCTAGAATCCCAAACAAAAACAGCCTTTAATTGTTGCAGGTAAAAAGTTATGTTAGTAAAAGCAAACTTCTAATAAGCTAAAGTGAACAAAATAAAGAATTTCAAAGGCATTAAAATCAGGTGTAGACTGATCACCTATTTGACTGACCTTCAGTGACCTGTTTGGTAAAAAAGTATATTTCAAATTCTAGGACAGTCTGACTCATACAAGTCAGAGGGTAGACACCCACAAATGCACATCCTCCAAGTCCCCACAGTACAGCAGCCTTACTTACAGCTAAGGGCACAGTTTCGAGATCCATGTGTGATTTTTAAGCTCCTTCAGATATTTTAGTCTTCCAGTATCTTTGGTATCAAGATTAATTTCAAAGTATAAAGTAATTGAAGCAAACATCAAAATAACATAATGTATGCTTTTTGATAATACAGTTTATTTATTTAACAACTATTTATTATTTGTTACTTTGTCAAGCATTGGAAATATAAAGATAAGGTAATGAATGCCATCCCACCTAAGAAGCCCACAGACTAGTGAGAGAACCAGCCCAGCAATAGACTAGTAGAACACACTTTTTTAAATATAAAACTAGAAGCAAACCAAGTTGTTGTGGGAATACTTAAAAAAGGCATTCTACTTAGGCTAGAGAAGTTTACGTAAGAGAATTCAAAAGAGTTCTGTGATTCCAGTTCCATAATTTCCTTATTTATTTTTAATACTTTTTAAACTTTTTTAGGTGAAAAAATTAAGATCCAAAGTGGTTTCTTCCAAAAAATTACTTCCAAGCTGTATAATATTGTCACTCCTGGGCCATTGCTAATAACTGGCAATGGGCTCCTCCTCTCTGCCAACTGGCCAGGATGATCTGAAGGAGCATGGGCACTTCCTCTCACTCTTTACTTCCTACTTTCCTTCCTTAGCCATTTCTTCTCTTGTCTGAGAGTAAAACAACAGCCCTCTTGTTTCCAAACCTGCTGGTGCCACCATAGTAGGTGCCCTAGAGGGGAGCAGGTGTGCCAACCAGCAGTGCAGAAGCCAAGACACTTGCACACAGGAGCGTGGGAGGAATCAGTTGCCACCGAGACTAAACCTGGCAACACTGTGATGAATTATAAATGCGTTTTTCCAGATCTAGTTCTACAGACATTTGGAAATTCAGCAAAGACAAATTTAAATACCATTTTTCAAATTTAGATACAGAATTCAGAATTATACTGCCTTAACATTTTAGAAAGTCAAAAATAGTTGTATCGTATAATGTCTAGTTTGAAAAACAATGTTCGTCCATGGATGCTAGTTTATAATTTAGAAAACAGTGTGAATTAAAATATCAAATACCTGTGCTAGAAGTTCACTTATTTTATACTTAGAAAATCCAATCATATACATTTGCAGGTTACTTAAGTATTTATCAAGAGTCTACTCTACGTTTCACTACATCTCATGCCAGAGAGATACAAAAATGAAAGACATGGAAGCTACTCTGGAAAAATTTCTAATTGAGAAAATAAAAAGGAAGCTTATAAAATTATTTGCTTTTAAAAATATTTACTAACAGTTATATAAATATAAAGTATCTTCTATCCAGTTATTTCTCCAATGACCAAAATTAGTTAAGGTAACCAATTCTTTATGTAAGATACTAGGTTTGAGGAATTATGTATAAGAAATCAGAAAAGATGGGATCACCATGAGTTGAACATATCTGAACGGGGATAAGTAGAAGTGGGTTATAAAGAAGACATTGACAGGTGTACTTGAACAACAATTTTTAAAAAGTAAAAAAAAAAAAAATAATGTAGGTATTGAAAAATGCAGGATATTTGAGTCAATGGAGGTGTGGAAAACCACTTGGGGAGGAAACAGGAACCACCTAGAAGAGTCATGGAAAGAAAGGCAGACATGCCATATCAGGAATGAAGAAAGGGGGCATGAATCCATGAAACACCAGATAGAAAATACAAAGGGTCCGATTAACTATGGCTAGGATAAGTATTACAAATATTTTTTTAAAAACTTCAGAGATTTAGGAATGAATAGAGGAAGTAACATCTATTAGATATGGTTATGGATTGAATCCTGTCTCCCCAAAAGATACATTGATGTTATTTGGATATAAGTCCTCTGAAGGTAAAATTACTTAAGACGAGAGACTCAAAGACACACAGACACATGTGATGGAGGTCGAGAAGGAAGTGCTGTAGCTGCAAACCAAGGAAGGGTTCTCCCTCTACAGGGTTCAGAGGAAGCATGGCCCTGCCAACACCTGTATTTTGGATTTCTATCTCCAGAGTTGTAAGACAGTACATTTCTGTTGTTTTAAGGCACCAAGTTTGTCATGCTTTGTCATGCAGCAGCCCTTAATAACTAGTACAGATCTCTCCAGAATACAAGAATGAGTCTAGACTGTCAATGACATAGAAATTTAAAAGATATATAAATTTGATTGGAAGATTCTAAATCCTATTTAAGGCACATTGGGATGAATATTAAGAAGAATAACCCAGTATAAATATTAATGGCTACAATTTACGTGTTGTAAGAGCTGTATAAATGCTTTATGAAAATTTTATACTTAATCCTTACAACCAACCTGGTAGAGGCTTGGAGTCAATCAAAATCACAAAGTTAGTGAGTGGCAGAGCCAATATTTGACAATCACACACCGTACTACTGCATTCTAAGTTAGACAATTGGACTGCTACTTTAGAGAGAGAATAAAGGGAAGACAAGCTTGTGTATATAAAATTTAAAATTCGCACTCTAAATGCAAAATTTTGAATTAGTGAGAGTAGTGAACTAACAGCCCATAGGAAGAATGAAAAGCAAGAGTCTGGATTTTTTGAAAGAAAGAAAAAGAGAGTAAAGCATGGCATACCTCAGAAACAGGAAAAAAGAGAGATTACAATGGTTTTTGTTTTGGTTGTTTTTTTTTTTTTTAACTAAATTTGTTATTAAAGGGAAGCAAGTAAAACATACTAAGAATGTGAACTTCATTCTTTCTTTCTATTCATCTCCCAGATCTAAATGGTCAGTATTTCATTTCCGGACGGTATGCCTGTGTAGACACCAAATGTTACCATCTTAATATCCTGTGAAATTTCCCCTAGCTTTCCTGGGGCTTCACAGGATATTGATGGGGAAAATCTATCTCAAGGACACAAACAAGGCTTCAGGCATTTTGATGAGTAAGGATAGTAAATGACTGCATACCAACTGCTATTCAGTTCTTTTTTTGATTGGTTTATGGGGCACAGGAAATGAATTTTCCCCCAGAAAATTCTGCTTACGATCTACAAATATGACTCCCCTAATAGCAAACAATATACTGTATTCTATCTACTTTATTTACACTAAAGAGGTGATGCTGAAACAGCCATTAGGAAGAGTCAATAAAATTCAACATTGAAAAATACGATTTAAAGCAAACCATCAACCACCTGCTTTTTAAATTGCATGTTATTCAAGTCATTTCCTTTTATTTTTCTGAGGTCTGAACTAATCTTTACAAAAGGTCTTAACTGTTTATTATTTAATCTTCTGTTCAGAGTTTTCAAAATAAAACATCCTCCAAGAACTAAGCTACAACTTCAATTTTTCCTGTCCAGTAATCATTAGTTCAGTCATAATCAATTTGACTGTCAAAAATCATTAGAAATAAAAGCAAATCATAGAATAAATGTTATTGCTTATTTTCTTTTATAATAATAAAAGAGAAATCTAATAAAAAATTTGAACCTGGCCCACTTACATACTTATTTAATAAAGGACGATTCGGTGAATCTGCACTTTCTTATGATGTTAACAGACTAGTAGAGATTAGGAGTTATTTAATGGAAATATATTGACTAAATATCAAGTACAAAGGCTGATGAGATTTATCAAGAGCTCAGCCAAACTTTTCATGACTGAACCATATTAGCAAATAAGATGACAATGCAGACTGGATAAAAAAGAAACATAAACTACCTATGTCTCCACCAACAGAAATTTCTCTGGAGTTGCAGAGGTTCAGCCATAGGGAATGAGGCCATATGCAGCAACTGAATTGCTGAACAGAAGAGTAGATTTAAAGGCATTATTTCCTGCCCATCTACATTTACCAATGATTTCTCTGGGAGTTAGGAATTCTAGACAATAACAAAATTGTTCTCCATATGCACACCAAATTGCATGTATATTCAACATTATTCTACTTCAACTCATAAAATTAAGGTAAGGTTTTTAACCCTTTGTGGGCCCCCAGACTTTGGATTCCCTTAACTGTCCATAGAGGGAGTGAAGAGTTTACCCATAACTTATAAGAATATGAAATATGTAATGATAATCCCCTCCAAGCCATGACTTTATGCTAATTTACGTCAGCCCATGTATGATGAATTACAAATTCCACTAGAGTGTCAAAAACAAAAATTGATGCTTAAGTAAGAACTTGATTCTATTTAAAATCAAACAAACAAGCATAATATAAACAATGACACTGAATTTGAGAACAGTCTGACAGTGACCAGAAGGGGAAGGGAGGGAATTTTAGGGGAAAAGGGGAATGGTTTAGAGCAACATGTATAAAGGACACACGGACAAAATCAATGGGGGGTGGAAATGGGAGGAAGGTGGGGAGGGCTGAGGTGGTGGGCTGGGGGCGGGGTAAAAGACAGAAAACTGTACAATATCAACAATTAAAAAATACTGATTAAAAAATTATTTAGAATTAATTTACCTTTACAATCATTCAGGTTATTGAGCTTAAGAGTTAAATAATTTAAAATATTAGCAAAGGAAAAAGCCAATGTGTCCATAAAGTACCAAAATGGATATTATCTAACAGTTGATTTATGTTGATTTTTACAATGGTAATGTTTTATGTGATGGAAAGAGACTATTTCAAACTTCCCTCAGCTATGATTACTAACACCAAATAAATATTTACTATTTTTAATAATATTGCCTTATTTAAGTGTTTTATTATTTAAAAAAGTATTTTTCTTCCTTAATATTTAAAAGACATGTATATAATTTTATTTCTTTTTATGTTGTTAAACAAAGGTGAATTTCAAGAAAAGCGATATGGTACTTAGAACACATTAAGTGGAACATTCTGCAGAATTTCTTAAGAGGAAAAGGAAATCAGCTCTTTGGCAATTATACTAAAATGTCAAAAAGTCCTAAAACTCAGGAAGAATAAGTTATGTTTCTTAGTAAAACATGCAAATAAAATACAGATGTTCCTCGACTTATGATGAGCTATGTCCCACCGTAAGTTGAATATACCTAACCTACCAAACATCATAGCTTAGTGAGCCTCACTTAAACATGCTCAGAACACAATATCAAAAAACCAGTGGATAGACAGTATGCTGTAGAGTATTCCTTATTTACCTTCATGATCGTGTGCCCGACTTGGAGCTGGGGCTCAATGCTGCTGCCCAACATCATGAGAGAGTGTCATATTGAATACTGTTAGCCCAGGTAAAGATCAATGTGTTTCACTTTCATACCACGTTAAAGTCAAAAAATCACAAGTCAAACCATGTAATTTAGGGACTGTCTGTAATGTGAATGAAATCTAATTTCCCACAAAGAAGTAACATTTTAATAAAAAATGCATTCCTAACTAGGCTTAACTTCAGCAATAACAAAAATGACCACATTTAATAAAACAAAATGTATACAACCCAGTATGATAGGTAGGGGTCTTGAAAAGGTCTTGGCAGAGTGGAGGAACAATTTGAGGTCTCCAAAGAAACACTCACAGAAATACTCCAAGAAATTCTAAGGCCATGAGAAGAGAGATTATGATCTTTATCCATTCAACAAGTATTGAACACCTACTCCATGCCATTTCTCCACTAGATAGTAGAACAAAACAGAAGACACCATTCTAAGCAGCTATAGCCCAATGAGGAAGACAGTCATATAATCAAGCAACTGAACTACATAATAAGTACCTTGGTGAAAAAAAGTACAGGATGCTAAGGGAGGAAACACAAGCATTCTTAAAGGTATCTTATAGGAGGAACACATTAGTCTTTCCTGTGGCAGAGGTATGTCTGCCAACTCAAGTGAAGAGAATGAGTAGCAGGGAATAAGAGGGCAAAGTTGCAGCTCTGAATAACAGACTTTAGATGTATTTTGACTCTTAATCTAGTCACTGAGAACCCCTAAAAGGCAAAGTGATGCAGAGGAGATGGAAGGAAAGGAGTTGAGTAACCCTAACCTTTATTTTTATTTTGATTTTTGAACTCTGGCACTAAAAATTACTTGCTATGAAAACATTGGCAAATAACTTTTTGATCCTCAAAATTTTTTACCTAAAAATTAAGAGTAATATACCCCCCACACAAACAAGGTTGTTTTAAGAATCAAATAGATATGAAAGTGCTTTGAAAAATCAACATGTGCTATTCAAACACAATTGTTTTTTAGCACAAAGGTTCCCAGGCTTTTCTTGTCTGTCTCAACCCCATTTACATATGTATCAAAAGCAACTCCATGTTCAAGAACTCTCTTTCCCTTACAGGGACCTATCACAGTCTAGAGTAGGGCCAGGGAGGAGAGAAAAATCATGGATTGCATTATATTGGCAGAAATCCATTTGTACAGAACAAGGAATAGTGGAAGAATCCCGTTTCTCCCACGAAACACCTTGAGGTCAACTGTTTAACAACCATGCTTCTGGTCTGCCCACATAAGTAACATCACAAAATAGTGCACTCTCAGATTTCAGGGACAGCACTGATGAGACATAAGGCAGAAGGGAAAGGTAATTTCTACAGGGCAAGAGGCATTTTTCCGAGTTTGTATATAATACTGGACAAAGCAATTAGTTGGGTCTGTAATGTCACAATACCTGACCTACCACCCCACACCAGTACACCAGTGCTTAATATAATCACAGCCAGAAAGACTTTGAGGCTAATTATAAAGCACTTTGACAAGAAGATTAAGTTGTGGCAGAATATGACCATGTTTTATGATATTTCAGTTCTTTTTTCATTCAAAGATTTCACCCAAAATCAGTCCCATAAAAATTTTATGTTTTGTGCCTTTAAATGCTGTATATCACATATTGAAGGGTCTCTTTTTCAATTTTTTTTTTTAATTCCAGCCTTGATTTTGTTTTACATTGGTGCTTCTCAAATCTGGCTTTGAGTATGAATCACTCAAATAATTTTTTAAAATATCAATTCCTAGACACTACCTTTTGTGCTTCTGATATGTTCTGCAACTGGAAATCTGTATTTTCAAAAAGACCTCTCTAGTATTATGATGCCAGATTGGGAATAATCACTGTAATCATCACAATAAGCACTTCCATGGATGCACTACTTCTTTAGTAAATGGAAGGAACGACAAGAGAACTATTGTTCCTTAGTATGGGCATGCCCATTTGTTGCCTTTCCTTCCTATGTCCAGTTGTTAGAGAAGAATATATTTTTTGTTCCTTCTTTATACCACCAAAGATAAAAAACTAAATGGTATTCCCCACCACAGGGAAATTTACCACTAACAACTATCACAAACCTAAACTCTCACTCAATAATCATCTTTCTAAAAGTGCAAACACTCTTAAAATCACTTAAATCAGTATGACCCTTCTGTATTTTAGTAATAAATCTCCCTGAAAAAGTATCCAATTTACATCAGTACAGTGAGAAGCTGGTGTGAATGTAAGAAGTCGCAAAGTTCCCCTAGAATCTGGTGCACCTTTATGACACACTAGTGAGTTGTGTCACTGAGTAGAATTCATACACCAAAAGGAAAGAAGGAAGGAAGGAAGGAAGGAAGGAAGGAAGGAAGGAAGGAAGGAAGGAAGGAAGGAAGGGAGGGAGAGAGAGAGAGAAAGAGAGAAAGAAAGAAAGAAGAGGCTCAAGAAAAACATTTCACAGGGAGAAATTAACAAGAAGAAAAAACCACCACCATACAGAAAACAGATGGTGAGGGTTACTGAAGCTGGAAGGCTGTCAGCTGTGCCCTCAGCCTGTTTTCTGTGCTTTCATAAACTGGCAGGAAAGAGCTCTTACTTTTTATCAACAGGGGCCCAGCCCATAAATAATTTGTTAAAAAAATCCGAAAAATCCATATTTTGAACATGAAATAGCCTTCCACTTGCATACTAGTAGAAGGCTACAGAATGACATTTTAATCCCTTTTAAGATGAATCTGAATTAAATATGCAAGAATAAATAAAGAGAAAATAGTGTGAACAAACTAATAGTTTATATGTCAAATATCAATTTTGTTTTCATCTTTAAAAACCCTCCTTCTCTCTTTCACATGCAAAAACTACTAGGGGATGTTAACATTCATAAATCACCTATTAATGTCACAATGGACAAATTATAGAATACGGCCTCGGTAACTATTTTCAAATTAGGAAGCACAGAGTGCCTTAACTGTGTATTATGTGCACTCATTCAAATTTATTTATGCTGAGCTTTAGGGGAAGAGTTTGGATTATAATTTAGCTGCTCGTTAAATAAACGTATTATATAGCTACATTATAGACAGTAAGATGCTAGGAGATTTATGGTAAAGTTCATGCCCCCACGTGGCAGGAGTGCTTTAGTTGTTTTAAATTGTACTCTTAGTGATTCTGTCACTGGTAGTTATGAATTTTATAAACATAACTGACTTTGAAGCAAAGAAAAATGAAAGAAACAAGCAGTTAACTAAAGTAAGACGTCTGTATTGTGATAGTCTGGAGATCTTTTGGCCACAGAATTAAAATATTTTCCCTCCCTTCTATTCCCTCAATTCAATTTGACAAAAATGTATTTTCTGTCTTCTCTGTGCCAGACACTTCCCTGGACACTGGTGACAGATTGATGGATAACACATTCCTAAATACTTTCACTTCTGAGTAAACACAGTCTCACCTGGTTTTGCATAAGAATTTTCCTTTCTCTAGTAACTCATGGAAAGATGGCAACATTTTGTACATAGAATCTATGTGTGTACTTTTGGACAATTTACTCCAAGTCCTATTAATCACAGAGATACTATAAGAAGGGATTCAGTAAAAAATAAAAGTTCAGTTAGAGAAATAACAGAGAAAAACTATTACATTTTCCTTAAAATTTATTTTAAAAATCATTTACTCATTCAACAGCTATTTATTGAGCACATAATATGCTCAATTTATATCACACCTATAAAAGTTGATCGTATTCATCCCTAATTTACACTTTACTACCTCCTAGACTACACTCTCCATTGAGGTAGGATGTTGCTTGTCACATTCATAACTGTATTTTGATACCTAGCAGGGAGACAGAGTGGGTGTTCACTGCAGCTGCATGAACTAAAAGGAAGGGAGGAAAACAAATTAGAGGATTGCTACCATATTTATATAGCCACTTAGGCTCTGAAAGGATTTCACACCTTTATCTTACCTCTTGTTAAGAATAAGTGTTCATTTCATTGTACAGATGAAGAAATATTCAGAAGATAAACCAGTTTGCAATCCTATATTTTGTACAAGTAACTGAACTTCAAGTCCAGTTTTTAAATCCCAAGTCACATCAAAAAGCTCAATATATTTTGTTTTCATTTACTTAATACACATATGTGCTGAGAAACTACTATATATTAGGCACAATACCAGTGTTAGGAAGGTAAGTGTGAACAGAATATTCCTATTCCTCAATAGGAGCTTGCATACTAGTGGAAGGCAACAGAAAATAACCAAATAAGTACATAATCAGATAGTATATTGAGCAGTGACAAGCATTATGAAGAAAACTACGGCAAGGTAAAGACAAAGACAGTGCTGGGAGAGAAGTGAATTAAGTGGAGAGGAGAGAATGAGGTTAATTTGAATAATGAGGGATAATCTCACAGGTAAAGTAGAATATGAGCAGAGATCTGAAGGAAATAGTATAGTATTTTATTTTAAAACAGCCATTTTTATTAGAGAAACATCAACTTCAAGTACCATCATCATTAACAGCAAGTTCTTTCTTGGATTATAGGAAACGACTTTGACAGTTAAGTACATTGTAAAGTTCATACAATGGGACATGTTGCCAGAGTGACTTAGCAAACAAAATACAAAAGCATCAAAAGTATTCCTTTCTGCTCTGAAACAATTAATGCTATTTCAAAACTTTCATGAAAATATGACAACCATTCATTGAAAAATTAAACTTATGCTTAAAGAATTCTCAGCTGAAAAAGTTTATTTAATGAATTAGATTATCTTATGACACCAAGATAGATAATCTAAGGACAATTTATTGGACAAAATAGCACTGGACTTTAAGAGCTAAAGGTTGGCTGTGAGCTGCTGTTGGATACCAAGGGCAGCTGTAAGCACTCTGTGAATTCATATGGAAAGGCATATGTCACAAGCAGCAGGATTTCTTTTTTTAATGTTTATTATAATTTTATTTTTTATTTTTTTATTGTTGTTCAAGTACGGTTGTCTCCATTTTCCTCCCACCACTCCCCTCACCCCAGCCATCCCCACCTCCTACCCTCAATCCTATCTCCCTTTGGTTTTGTCCATGTGTCCTTTATAGATGTTCCTGAAAAACCTTTCCCTTTTCCCCCCCATTATCGTCTCCCACCTACCCTCTGGTTATTGTCAGTTTGTTCTTAATTTCAATATCTCTGGTTATATTTTACTTTCTTGTTTGTTTTGTTGATTAGGTTCCACTTACAGATGAGATCATATGGTATCTGTCTTTCATCGCCTAGCTTATTTCACTTAGCATAATGTGTTTACATGATGGAATACTACGCAGCAGAAAGAAAGAAGGAGCTCCTACCCTTTGCAACACTGTAGATGGAACTGGAGAGCATTATGCTAAGTGAAATAAGCAGGTGGATTCTTTTGAGCAGAAACAACAACCAAATAGCCTTAGAGGTCACTAGTAAGACACTCAGCCTGTCTAGACCTGGAGAAAGGAAAATATGATGATTCTTCAAGCAATTTAGCTTCAGGAGAACACACTGATGATACTCTGTTTTGCCCCAAATGATGAAAATCTTGCAAACTTAATGAAATGTGAATTTAAGAACTGAATTGACAGAAATAAATATTCAACTATGATTCAATTAGTAATACAGTCCCTCCAAGAGAATTTTATTACATATATAAAACTTTCAGATAAATTCACCTCTTGTACTTGGTAAACAAATTAAAAGAGAAAGGGAAACATTCTATATGTTAATCAATAATTACATATCTCTCATAATTATATTTGAATATTTTAAAATGGTGATTTTTTTAAAAATCCTCACATGAAGATATGTTTATTGATTTTAGAGAAAGGAAAGGAGAGAGAAAGAGAGAGACATCAATGTGAGAGAGAAACATCAGTCGGTTGCTTCCCATACACGACTTGACCAGGGATTGAACCCACAAACGAGGAATGTGCCCTGACTAGGAATCGAACTTGCAACATTTTGGTGTATGGGATGACACTCCAACTGAGTCACCCGGCCAGGGATATATGTGAATATTTTAAACAAAATAATTTTATGTAATATAATTGGTAAGATATGAATATTGAATTTTGGGTTAATTCAGAAGATAATAGATTTTGATTATAAGGTATCTGTTAATTCATCCACTGAGGTTCATAACTTGATTGTCTGCATTAAAATGTCTGTTATTTTAAAAATTATGTCATTGAGAGGAATGGACATGTGACTAAACACGCTCATGGCGAGGTTCTCTGACCTCAAAAGGCCAGAATAGCCACGTTTTACATCTATTTTTATGATATGTAATCATGCCCTACTTTTTAGAGACATAAGTAGAAGTTTCCTACCACATCAACATTCCAGAATAACAGTATCATTTTGGTATAGACAACTCCAGAAAATCAGAGAAAAAAAGAGAACTTATTTTAGGAAAGGTTATAAACCTGACTACATGTTAAAAAATGTTTTTCAAACCTTTTGTTAATCACATAAAATGAATTTTGTATGCTTAAGCCATATATGGAAATAACTTTATTAGCCCTGGCTTAAAATATTAAGTAAAAACTATCTTAACTTTCTAATAATTTGACTGTATTTTAATTAAACCAAATACCACGAATCATTTTAGAAAAGCATGATAAAATTTTAAAAAACAATGAATGAGATTCAAATAACCAAATCAAGATATATAGAAATAAACAATACATGATTTTAACTATCCATCTAGTTTACTGTCAGAATCAATAAAACAATATTCAGTATTCACTGCCTGTGAATGTCTGTCTAGAAACTTTGGAAACAACAATGAAGGAGATACTTAAGGAGATACTTAAGGAGATACTCTGATATTTACTCAGAGATAAGGGGTTGAAGATGGGATATTCCTAGCGAGCATTTTAGAATTTAGTTTCCCTCATACTGCGTATCCTATCCAGGGAATAAGTGGAAGAAATTCCAGAAAGCGTCAGTTGCTTTCAATCACAGAAATCCTGAACATTAACTAACAGTGTTGTCTTTAACTTGGTTGATGGTGATGTGCTAGCATTGAAGTCTTTTCCTCTGTCGAGCAGCAAGGGAGGAAGGAAGATTGAATTTCCTGAGATTGTAGAGTAAACTGGGAGAATCACAGAGGGGAGAAAGATTGCATGCAGCAAACCAGGTAGGTGGTCATTACTCTGGTCCTAGTTTGAATTGAGGAGGGTTCAGTCTAAGGACAGAGGAGGAAAAAATAGAAGCTAGAGAGGCCAGTGAAGCCAATGTTGGTGACGGAGTCAAAGAAGGTCAGAAGTTACGCTTTCACGAGGCAAAGACTTTTTGGAGCGGTTTGTCCTGCCTTGAAGAGTGAAAAGACAATTTCTTTTGATCTTCTTTCAGGTGTCTATTTCTCAACAAGGGACTGGGGAAATAAACAGGAAATCACTGCCCCACCCGCCATGGACCTTAAAGTCTAGTGAGGATACAGGCACAAAGACTGATTCGCCATTCCCAAAAGCTCTTATTTCACTAAAAACAAAACAAAACAAACAAACAACAACAACAAAAAAAAAAACCAGCCACACGCAGAAAATCATATGTTGATCAGTGTTTCTTGGTATGAAGACATCCCTAGCTCGAACATCTTCTTCCCGCCACCCTGTTATTAGTACCTCTAGTGCTCTCAGTTCCAAACTCAGTTGCTTAGTAACCTATCATCCTCTCACCCGCCAGAAAACCTATACAGAGTTGATAGTAATCATAAGCTGAGCCTGAAAATTATTTCTCTTAAGGTTGCTGACAATAAAACATAACAATCTCTTGGTAATTTCTAGACTATATTGGAGTAAATCATTTTCCACAGTTTTGCATAAGCCAAATTCAACTGATGAACTACACAATGAAAAAAAGCAGATAAAACCTTTTTGGAATATGGGAATTAGCAAACACATTTAGAAGTAAAGAGCAAAATCCAAGAAAATTAGGCAAGCCATATCATAAATGCTAATGCAAAAATTTCCATTTATATCATAAATAGCTAAAAGAGGGAAGTGAGGTGAATAATCTGTTTTAAAATTTACAAAATGAAATAGTCCTAGTCCCAATTAATCCACTATTAATGAAAATACTAGCTCCTATATGCCTTATTAATCACATAAAATTAGTATAATCTGAGAAGTATAAGAGGCATTAGTTTCAAAGCTTTGAAAAGTCATCTTGTCCTTAAGAACAATATCCGTATTTCCAGCTCTACATCCTAGCATTACCTGGAATACATATTACGTATGTATAAATACTTTGCCAATTAAATCATAAATTTCTCTTGTTGTTTCTCTATTTCTATTTTCCATTTCCGCTTACAATTTTGGCTGAAGTAAAATAACAAAGTACCAGCTTAATTTAAAAATATATAACTTCTATTTCAAACCAAATAGCAGAAAGAGAACCTACTACAGATGGTCATGGATTTCTAGACTCTTACACAACATCTTTAGCAACATTTTTATTCCCTAACCTGTATAATAACATGTTATATATAATTTATGATGGAGCTATTTTATGACAAAATATTGCCACACAAGCAATTGGGTGGTGTTATTAGTAACATAAGTGTTTTCCATGCTCCATGAAAATGCAGGCTACCTACTGGGCAAGAGAAACACTACCTAAGCTTGCAAATGAGGCACTGCAATGATTTCTTAACAAATCTTATACCTTTTGTGTCATAAATATTGATTGCAAACAGTGAACTGGAAAACAAAAAGTAATACAAATCAGCCCCTTGTATCCATGAGTTCTGAATCCGTGGATTCGACCAACCACAAATCAAAAATATCCTGGAAGAAATGTTACATTGTTGCTTGTGTGCACTCTGTAGCTAGGCATAAGAGGGTTGGGTGTATACTGAACACCCAGAGACTTTTTTTCTTATTATCACCTAAGCAATGCAGTTTAACAACTATTTACATACAACAGCATTTACATTGTATTAGTTACAAGTAATCTAAAGGTCGTTTAAAGTATATAGGAGGATGTGGATAGGTTATATGCAAATACTGCACCATTTTATATAAAGGGCCTAAGTATCCACAGATTTTGCTATTGGAAGTGTTCCTGGATCCAATTCCCCACAGATACTGAGAGACAACTGACCTCCACTTGGCAGTTTATCACTAATAATAATCTTCAGGCTAATGTGTTTTGATTCTTTCAGCTTCAAACAGTTGCAAACACTATGGTCATTACTATACATTTGGGAAATCCTAGATTAATGACAAGAAACCCGTGATCCATCATTTGGATATTGGTCCTTTTTGATTTTATAAGAGTGGTTAAAATAAAAAGGATTTTGTTTAAATTGATAGCAGTTAATATTAATGATAGCAGTGGAAGTAACAACAGAAGCTACTTATATTTTATTGAATACTTCGTATGTGCTAACCTGTACAAGCTGTTTTACGTTATTGATCTCATTTAATCCTCAACACAGTATCGTCCCTTGGGGTACATGACAGTAGGTCACTGACTAAACAACTTCCCCTGGAGCAAAGATTCCGACACATTAGAAATTACCCCATGGATTTCAAACCAGGTCCTGGATTTCAAACCAGACTCTGCTATTGCAGATGTAAGCTTCTTCATTGGAAATAACCACCATTAGAGATTTAAGTCTTTATTAATCGTACACTTTTCATCAATCATATTCATTCCCTGGAGGGGCCATTGGGTGTTAGAGTAAAATGATTGGTATTTTGTGGGGTATAATCCTCACTCAAGCTCTGATTTCTCAACATTGAAAATCCAGAATCTTCATGGTTAACTCAAGATGTATTTATCAGATTTATTTTTGTAAATGCTAATTTGTGTGGCACATGATCATAGAAATTAACTTATGTATAAAAAAACAACATACTGTTTAGTAGACCAGAAATTTCCATTGAGTTCATCAGTGTCTTCTAACAGTAAAATTACTATGATATACATATGTGAAGATGTCTGGTAAAAACATTCTTATATATATAAATACATATAATACCAAATATATATAAATTTATATTAAATATATATAAAAATCATATATATGTATATGGGGTGGGCAAAAATAGGTTTACAGTTATAATGCAAATAAATAATACAATAATTAATAAATAATAATACAAGAATAAACTCTGTTTCATGTACTTACAAATGTAAATTTAGTTTCATGTATATTGTAGATTTTTTTCATATTAATGGTTCTACACATTCTTATTACACAGCTATACACTTTTAATTTTATATATACATACATAGAATATTACACATGCATAAGTATGGTCAAATCTGTGTTTATATATTTATTTTTACAGAGAGCTGGACATGCAAAAAATGTTATAATGCTGACAATTATGCAATGATATTTGAATGGGGAGAGAGGTAGTCAAACTGCTAAATGTGACATTTTTATACCTTTAAATTTTATTTTACACTACATTTTTATACTAAAACTTTCATCTAAGCTCACTTTTGTTTATGTAATTAGAATCCTTTTTCCTTCTTGCCATAAGTCCATTGTCTTGACAAATTAATTTGGTTGAGTCAGTAAAACATGGCAAACTGCAAGCTTGCTTTACTTCCAGATACTTTTAACCTGAACTTTATTTTCTTTTTGTAATATTTTTTTATTTTAATTGTTGTTCTTGTGCAGTTTTCTGTCTTTTACTCCCACCCCAGCCCACTACCCCAGTCCTCCCCACCTCCCTCCCATTTCCACCCCCTATAGTTTTTGCCCATGTGTCCTTTATACTTGTTGCTCTAAACCCTTCCCCTTTTCCCCTGAAATTCCCTCCCCTCTCCCCTCTGGTGACTTTCAGCCTGTTCTCAATTTCAGTGTCTTTGGTTATATTATGCTTGTTTGTTTGTTTTATTGATTAGGTTCCTATTAAAGGTGAGATCATATGGTATTTGTCTTTCACTGCCTGTATTATTTCGCTTAGCATGATGCTCTCCAGTTCCATATTTTCATTTTAATTGCTGATGATGCAAACTTTTTGTTTTTACATAATGTTCAAAATTTTGAAAACAGAAGAGAAATGTCAAATAAGATGCTAAATCCATAATCTATCTCTTTAGCACACTAGAAATCTATATTCTATAATTAATAATTATTTTCTTCATTCATATCCCTTTTGAATAAAACTAACTAGACTGATCTCTTCAGGCAAAAAGATACAAATATAGTGTAGTAAAAATGTAAAACAGTAAAAATGTAGTCTATAGTTCTTGAGTAAATTGTTATCTATGGTCTTGTACACCATAAGGTAAATAAGGTAGCTCAAGATTTATAAAATTGTCATAGAAAAGAAAAGAGAGATATCCTCTAACAATTCAAAACTAGGCCATATAATAATGGTAAGTACATCAAGGCCACACCAAAATCCCAGCTCTGCATTAGATCATACTACTTTATGAAATCATTTTGTAGAAATGATAGGAAGATTTAAATTCTGGTCTCTATTGAAAAGCCAAAGATTGGGAAACGGGTCCACATTTAATGAGCAAGGTTCATATTGCACTAGAATTTGAAGTAGTAGTATTTTGATACAGTCTCATTTGCATATTAAGCAAATACGGATATTTCACACCTGCACAGAGACATACACTTTCTCTCATTGTGCTTAAAACCACATGTTGTAGTCTGGCTAGTGTGGCTCAGTGGATTGAATGCTGACTTGTGAACTGAAGGGTCACCAGATCAATTCCAGGTCAGGGCAATGCCTGGGTTGTGGGCCAGCTCCCTGACTGGGGACATGCAGGTGGCAGACGATTGGTGTTTCTCCCCCTCTCCTTCTGTCTCTCCTTCCCCCTCTCTTTAAAAATAAACAAACAAAATCTTTAAAAAACATGTATGTTGTAGACTTTTTATTTTCTCAACATGTTAGGTTCAAGAAACATTTTCCTCTCTTCCTCATTACGGGAAAAACAACAGTACACACGAGGCAGAACTGACTTGGCTCCTCAGGGGCCAGAGGACAGTGAGCCAGGAGTGGGCATGGGCCCAGGGGCTTGTGGTGGACTGGAGCTTGGGTGCTCCTCGCCAAGATTTGAACCACCATTCAGTGCAAGTTCACTGACACCTAATAATGTGGATCCAGTGTTTCTTGGACATAATAAATTTTAAAGAGAATCTAGAAATCAATATTTGTATCTGATGTCTCTCAATTGTTTAATGTTAGTTATGTAATTCAAACAGTTTTTAAAAGCGCTATGTAGGCCAAACAAAACATAGGTGTAGGCTTACTCAGCCTATGAACTCCAGTCAGGGATCTCTGGTTTACAGTATATTTTTAAGACATTGTTTCTAGCTTTTGCCTAGCTCTACCCTCATGGTATTCTATGATATGTCCTAATTTGCCTGTTTCATGTGATACCCCACACATGGAAATTTGAAAATAAACACCACAAAATCCAATGCTATCCTACTTTTAAGATAGCCTTTTTTCTAAAATATTAATAAAAATATAATCCATTAAAATATTTACATTTGTGTTTATACATACACCTGTTTACATATGCACATATATTTCCTTGCTCTTGTAACTGAATGGTTATATAAAGAATGGCCTGCCCCCACTAACAGTGAACACACTTAAATCACAGATGGTGGTTTCTAATACCATACTCCAATAAAAGAAGGCTCTTTGAAGAAATGACTGATTCTACCACTGGGCAGGAAATATACAAGATAGAGCTGGAGCATTTTATAATGCTAGAAAGTAAGAAAGTATTTAAAAATCCCCACAATGTTAGAAGTATATCAAAGGGACAGTAGGGCCAACTGAAAGAACTGCTAATAACAAAGCTGGAACAGTTTGACCAATAAAATGAGCAAAGTAGCACGAAATTTTTAACCAAAATTTTAAAGAAATGTATGTATGAGTTCGTACTGAAAAAATGCAGGTAAATAGGTAGGTAGGTAGATAGGCCAATTAACAGATGAATCAATTAATTAATGGAATAAACATAATCTCTGTGCATACTTCCAATTAATTTGTGCAGATACTACCCCCTCAAGGAGATGGAATGTTTAACTCCCACTCTTCAAGGTGGGGGCTACACATAGTGACTTTCTGCCAGAGCACCGTACAGAAAAACAAAAAGAGCAAATTTACATTGGAGACACCAGACAAACACCACGGCAGCCAGGGAATAAATTTTAACATCAGTAATGATAACTCATGTTAGTGGTTGAGAATGGCATTTTTCACTCTGAAGTCATCCTCTCCAAAATCCACAACCCAGTATAAACCTTAAAAGAAAAATATCAGACACATCCCAATTACAGGATATTCTATAAAATACCTGCCCATTACTCCTTACAACCATCAAAGTCATGAAACAAGCAAAGTCTGAAGAACTCTCACAGTCAGAGGAGCCTAAGAAGACATGATAACTAGATGTCATATGGGATCCTGGATGGGATCTTGGAATAGAGATCATGAGGTCAAACACAAGTAAGTCTGAATAAAGTATGGACTTTAAGTTAATAATAATTGTCAGTACTGGTTCATTAGTCGTTAATGTAAGATGGAGAAGGAGGAAACTTGGATCTGCAGTGCATATTCATAATTCTCTGTATATCTAAAACTTCTAATATAAAAATGTATTTTAAAAAATGACTAGAAGGTAAAGCATGTCAAAGTACAATTGTTCAGCATTTTATAAAAAGCAAGAATAAAAATTAGCATCAAAGTTAAAAAATAGTTCATGCAAACCAATATACAGAACTCACGCATACATACTCCATGCAATATGGATAGAGCAAAGGACAAAACAAAATTTCCCAGCACATTAAAACACAAAGTATATGCCCAAGGCCTCAAGAGGCACAGAGCTCTCAAATTCCCACTCCAGAGTGCTTTCCTAGGGGCCAAACTGCCTTCTTTCCTTTATTCTGTCTTAAACAGATTAGAGAACTGTTCTGAACATCAACACATTTTAAGCCTGGGGGCACATTTGGCACTTTATTATGAAACAAGAATGTTTATAGAACAGAAAGCTAAACATAGAGATAGCATTGTGCTTCAACAAAACTAAAGATAAGGATACAGAAAATGTATGTACGTGTGTGTGTGTGTGTACCTATATACAGAAAGGAAGAGAGAGAATGGGGAAGTTTATCTTTGCTCCAAATGCATAATGCCATATAGTCAGAGCTTTCAGTCTCCATATTCTATTCTTTTCCTTTTAGGGTATTATCCCTACCCCTTCTCCTTGTTTTTTTTAAAGTCTCATTTCTCATCATAGATATTTAATTTATACTAGGAAAAACAGTTTCTGGCATCAGAAGACTCAGCTCTAGTAATTACTAACAGAAACACCTTGAGTAAGTTATTTTTATACGGCTAAATTCTTCCAATTTAAAAAATAGGCTTGGTAATTCTCATCTTAAATCAAATGAAATAATTTATATGAAAAAAGCACTGTAAACTATTGAGTACAAATATTCCTTGTTAGTTTATGTAGCTTCAAATATTATATTTTAATATGTTGTAAAAAATCATACCTTGCCCATTTGATATTTACAAATATTTTTATAATAAATCATCATTCTCTTATTGCAAAGAACTATAAAATAGCCACATGTATTCCTTTTGATAAAGACATACTGAAAAGGAGGTATTCTGGGAATTGAAGCAAGATTGACAGGTCAGAGATACCTGAGCTAAGAAGTCCAGATGATTGAGTGCAGAAGCCAAGCTGAAATATAGTGTGCAACAGACCACTGAAGACATTGTTTAATTAACATGCCTGAGGTTAATAATTTGAATCATTTAATAAGTGTTACTTTATATAAGGCATTTTCAGATGATATTTACTAAGTACTCATGGCTCTCTGAGGTATGATTATTTTCCAAGTTCCCCATTTTGCAGATAAAGGAACTGAGGCTCACAGAGACAGTTGATTTCCCCAAAGTAGTGAAGAGTCAGTTTTCAAAGCTTCAATTATTTATGTGACTGTAGAAGGTAAGGTGTATTCTTTCTATCACTTTAGCTAACAACATCATTGATATAAATGGAGTACCCATCTGTCTAAGATGATTTATTTGAGGCTCTGGTTAAGATCTTCACACCCAATAAAATTTATATAGTCACATGGGTTATACAGCTAAAGAAACATTTCAAATTGATACATTCTCATCTCTCAACTTTTCCCTGAATTCTTGAAATTTACCAGGGCTGCAAAGCAACAGTGAAATGCACTGCTAAATTTCTGACAGTGTCCAAAGTGGGAGGGGAGGGAATTTCGGGGGAAAGGGGAACGGTTTAGAGCAACAAGTATAAAGGACTCATGGACAAAAACTATGGGGGGTGGAAATGGGAGGAAGGTGGGGAGGGCTGGGGTGGTGGGCTGGGGCGGGGTAAAAGACAGAAAACTGTACAATATCAACAATTAAAAAATACTGATTTAAAAAAAACAATGCTATTAATAAAAAATAAATAAATAAATAAATAAATAAATAAATTTTGTCTGGATTGTTAAGGTGAATTTCGACCTGTAAATAAAGTTAGCTGGTCAGTTAATTGCATCAAAGAGATTATAGAGTGTATTGGTGAAGTTATCTCTATTAAACTTGAAAAAGTCCAGTTGTGCAATATATTTCATTTGCTTAATTTCATAATAAAGTTTATGACAAAGATTGAAGAGCAAAAGTTAAGCTTCATGATACTAAGAAAAAAATGTGAAATGTTTTATGGATGGTTATTTTATAGATACTATCAAACCTTTTTTATGAAATATCTATGTTTAATGCTGAGATAATATAAATTTGATGTAATTAAAAACTAAATTTTCTACTAATCTATGTGGATATCGAAAACATCACACACTTCATAAGCTACACTGAAATAGATATAGAGTATTCTAAGATTTACATTAAAACTATATATTGATATTATGATTGAAAACAATTTTAAAACAAAAATTTCTTTAAAATAGTAAAATCTTTCCATGTTGAAACAAGTTTACTTTAAAACTAAATTGTCTAAATATTTATAATTCCCTTAAATTCCTTTTTTCTTATTTTTGAGGCAAATGTTTAAATTTACGATGTGAGCAGGCTATAGATTAGGGTTTCCCATGTGGTAGTTTGGTAGTTCACTAATTCACTATAATTATAAATTTTCTTTTTTTATGTATATATTTTTAATCAGTATTTTTTAATTGTTGATCTTATACAGTTTTCTGTCTTTTACTCCCACCCCAGCCCACTGCCCCAGCCCTCCCCACCTCCCTCCCATTTCCACCCCCCATAGTTTTTGCCCATGTGTCCTTTATACTTGTTGCTCTTAATTATAAATTTGTTATATTTGTGTATGTCATGTACCATTATGCATGTACATTTTCCATTAAAAATATATTTTAATTTGACTTTTTTACTTTTTAAGTTTTAAGTTCTTAAACAAATCTCAGAATTGATAAACTATAGTTTTTCTAATATATGTGTACAAATAACTTGCAAAATATCAAATGTTTTGTACAACCTGAAATTGTATTATGTACCACTAGAGAAAATGCCTTATGCTTAGAAAAACATTCCCATACATCATGGAACTTTAGACTGTAATTTTTAAAGCTGGCTTCTGCTACAAAAATCCAAAGTAGATTATAAATTAAGGAAAACAAATGACCCTATAATAAAAAAAGAATACTTTAAACCTATACTGAGGAGATCATATTTTTGAATGCCACCTTAATACTATATACTTGCTTTTTTAAATAATAAACACGCACTTTACATAAACTTAATAATTGGGAGCACATATTAGGAAGTAAATAAAGTATAATGATAATAATAATAATAGCCCTGGCTGGTGTGCTCAGTGGATTGAGCACTGGCCTGTGAATCAAACAATTGCTGGTTCGATTCCCAGTTAGGGCGCAAGCCTGGGTTGTGGGCCAGGTGCCCAGTAGGGAGCATGTGAGAGACAACCATAAATTGATGTATCTCTCCCTCTCTTTCTCCTTCCCTTCTGCTCTCTCCAAAAATAAATAAATAAAGTCCTTAAAATAATAATAACATTCATAAATATCCATTAAGGAATTATAATTTAAATCATTTTTAGCCATTCCATCTCCTCAATCTGCAGAGCACACATCCTCAGAATTTATACCCACATAGAATCAATCAGAAATATCTGTCCACATTTCAGCTTAATCATTACCATTTCTTTCTGCTTTCAATACCACAGACATCCTGCTAATTTCTTTCTACCATTGCTACCCTGCACTCTACCTTCAATGTAGCTACTAAAATTGTCTTTTTAAACTACCTTCAACCACATCACCTTTCTCAAGCCTCAGCAATTGCCTTCAGCAGCACTCTGCCCCAATAACAAATTCATCCACACCTTCAGATACGCATTTTTTTACTCTAACCATTGCTCACATCTTCTAAACCTTATCTACTGCTTCCTCTCCTCCATCCATTCTCTGACCTATTCATTTTCTTAAAAATTATTTTTGTATGCTGATCAGAAATCTAGACCATTAAACAAATCTTTTCATACCAGCCACAACTACTCACGTCTCTCTTCCAAAGTGTAACACATAAAGTTACCTAGGTTCTTAGCATTTAGCTTTACACACACATAATACGCCATGCAGAGTAGTTACTTCCTAAACTACCAAGCTTCCTTTGCTTGCATTTATCATATGTACCACTATTTAGAGAGCTGCTGTGTAATGTCTGCCACTTGTACATTTCGCAAAGGCTCCAACTGAGGTGACCAGTGAAAGCTGACATTTGTTCCCAGATCTCCTTGTATGTGATGAGCCCTACCTTGAATGATGCACCTGCTGGAGGAAGGGAGGCTTATTTGTTTACACAGGGGTACTACCTACTTGCCTAGCATCACCCAGCAGTGATGCCTTCACTAATTAACACAAAAGCTATGTGAAGGCTAGACCCGGTTCTGTAACTGAGGTTAGTATTTCACATTGTAGAAATTTCTCCTACTTAATCCCATCCTAATATAGTCTCCTACATTCTGTATCAGAATGAGGCTTCCTTCAATGGCATCAATATACTATTCATGCTACTCTAGTTCCTGAATATCCATTGTGTATATATTACAAAATAAAACAAAGAAAAATCTTTTATCAAACAACTTACAGTCTGATTGGGGAAACAAAAAACACACATTAAACATTTAAACCAACATATACCTTGATTTGGTGTAAAGACAAGTGCTCCGGGCAATGAAACAGGGATGCATGAAGGTTAATTAGGAAAGACTTCACAATGGAAGCCAGTCTTAAATCGGCCTTGGAGAAGGAAGTAAAATGTGATTAGACTATAGGAAAGAATGAAGACAGCACCATGGAAAACATCCCACAAGTGGAATGTCATAGGTATTATGTGTTCAGTCTTTAAAAATATATATAGCTGGAGAATTGAATTCTCGGAGAATTTGACATGGTAATGAAGATTAATATGCTAGGGATCACCAGGATAGAATTTTAGGTCAATCTGTTTCCCAGAACTTTTGGGGGGAAAAACCCTAGTGCTTGTATTTATCATCTGCAAACCAGATGGTTATGGAAAGGGGTGCGGGTTCTCAAAGACATTCTTCCCCTGCAGAAACATGTTGCTATGATGCAAGACTCTTGAGCTTCTAAACACAATGAGCTCAAAAGTACTTGAGGGTTTTCTGAACAGTTCAATAAATTAAACAATAGATTAGTTAAAAAAAGAAATATGCAGGTTGACACATGTTAAGAATAGGAATCTCAATTTCAATGCCTAAATCTACAGTTGGGAATTTGCTTAGTTTTACCTCATTAGGAGAATAAAAGTTTTATTTTTAGCAAGAGTTTTCTCAAGGGAGATGAAGGAAAAACAAATAATCAGTGCTTGTTTGTTGTACATGTTAAATTAGAAAACTAGACTGTGCTTTTATACTTATATCTTTAGTTTTATAAGAACTCAGTAACCACACAATGCTGAAGGATTGGGGCCAAACAAATAAATACATGTATATAATAATGATATGTGAAACTTTTTTCAAATAATCTGACTAAATAAATTCCACGAGCCATCTTGATAATTTTTTAAATATATACATTCTATCAGAGTTCCTTGTAATCCAAATGAGCGTGGGAAGATGGTAGGTGTTTGTAACCCCAACAAACGACCTGAAACTTGTGGAGCACTGACTGGCCTGCACGAGCAGAGCATCCAGAGCAGCAGACACAGTCTAAGCACAAAGCAGCCCTGACTGGCTAATGTGGATGGAGAATTCTCCATTTGGTTCTGAGTAGGAACAGATGCCTCATTTTCTTTCAGAAAGGAAATTACATTTTACATAAGAGGAACTCAGCACTGCCAAATTAATAAGATAAGAGATTTCATCATCTCCTGGAATACATTAGCACACAATTTTCTTCCTATTACAGTGACTTTTACTGAACTAGCCCTTCTTTGAGTTTGGAACCTCATGGAAAGCTGAGCTAATCTAGTTCACAACAGCATTGCCTTCAGAGCATCTCAGAATTCTTTCTAAAGTCCTATGTTGTGGAACAATAGAAGCCATGAATGTCCCCATGTTCTCATAAAAGCTTTCTTTCCCCAGACTCTGAAGAAGTAGGATATGAGAGGACAAAAGGATCTACCATTTAGAAAGTGTTAGAAATATTACATGGGCACTATAAATCCCATAGAAATCTTACTTAAATGTGAAGTGATATGATAAATCACTTCTGCCAGGAAGTAAGCATCTTTTTCTTGCTTAGTATTTTCACATAGGTTCAAGGCAGTATTTGTTGAATTCCCTATTTAATAGTAAAAGTACAGCAATGTAAACATACCATAATTCACTAAAATAATGAAACTAAGCTGAGAATATAAGACTCAACCCCAAATGTGTATTGAATACCTACTACAGTACATAGTGTGTGCCAGTGCTATACCTAACTCCAAGAACACAAGTGAAATAAGACATCATCCCTCCTCCGAGAGTTTACAGATCAGTAGAAGAGACCAACCTAAAAAATAGTTATGATAACTCACAGTCACAAGTAGGAATAGAAGTATGTCCTGGATTCTGTGGTAGCCATAGGTAAGGATGGCATTCAAATCAAACTGGGGATCCAAATCGAATAATTTGTAATTACACATTGCTGTTTGGATTACACACTAAATGAGAAACTCTATAAAGGCAAAAATATCATCTGCACTCTTAACACTACATAATCAGAGTGTCTACTACATTGCCTAGATCATTGTGGGCATTCAAAAAAAGTACTGCTAAGTAATGAGCTAAAGAATATATTACTTAGTGAGATGTACAGCAGGCAGTTACAGCATTTTACAGGACAGGCTATGTTTGTTAAGTTGCTTAGCGTATAGGAGAAAATCTGTATGAAAGGTGAGGTGAGGCTACAAAACTGTATGAGCTAAGAAAAATATTTTTTTCTCTGAGAAAGAAGTTAAGAGAGAGAAAAAGAGAAGGAGATCCAGATCCAGATCCAGATCCAGATCCAGATCCAGATCCAGATCCAGATACAGATACAGATACAGATACAGATACAGATACAGATACAGATACAGATAGATGGAGGGAGGGAGAGAAGTAGGGAAGGAGAGGGAAAGAAAGGTGTGAGGAAAAAGGATAGAGATAGAAAATAATTGAGATCTTAGTCTTTAATAATGTGACCCTGCTTTAGAACCCTAAATCTTTTAAATTTAATTATTAAATTCTCCAAAACTTTGCATAAATATCCTTTTTTGTGTATATGAGTGAGATGCTGATGCCCATATCTGGAGTCATACACAGCATGACATTAGAATTACATAAAAGGCAAAAGATCATGGATTTAGTGGAAGTTACATGCAATTTACCTGGACAGTAGCTTACAGCTAACATTTTGAATACAGTAAAGGCATTTTGGTTACGTTTCAATATACAGACAACGAAGAAGATAGAGAAAGGTATTCCAGGATGATTTAGGAGAAAACACAGTTGTAAAGTGATACCATGTAAGAACTGCACTGGGAAAGAAAAGAAAAAGTTCATGTGGGAAGTAAAAGAAGATAGTGTAATTAGGGACCAAATTATCAAAGGCTTTGGTTGTTAAACTAAAGAATTTAAACTTTATTCTGAATGCTATGGGGAATATTTTTAAAGCAAAATATTTGGAATAATAAACAATAATTAAGAAAGTTACCCCTGGCTAGTGTGGCTCAGTGGATTGGGTACCTGACTGCAAACCCAAAGGTCACCAGTTCAATTCCCAGTCAGGTCACATGCCTGGACTGCAGGCCAGGTTCCTGGTTGGGGTGTGCAAGAGGCAACTGATAGATGTATCTCTCACACATCGATGTTTCTCTCTCCCTTCCTTCCCTTCTCTCTAAAAAATTAATAAATAAAATCTTTTAAAAAAGAAAGTTAAAATCTTTAATAATGTAACAATAATGTGGATTTATATTGTCATTCTCTTGCCAGCAGATAAAATGCACATCAGAATGCAAGAATACAGGCAATTACATACAATTGTTTGTTAAAACTGAATTTTCATAGTCTAGACAAATTTGAGCAAGAACTGATGCAGATTTTATCATGGGTGCCCATTTTTGTCTACTCACTATTTACAACAATTAGGCTCAACATTTGGACAGAAGAAGGAATGCCATATAAAATTATTTAATTTAGGAAAGGGAGCTTAGGAAAATGTGGCCATTATAAAAAAAAAAGAGTAAGAGGGAATAGTTTAAAATAAAATAAACCACAGAAAGTCTGGAGACTATTTTAAAATACACCATTAGAAGCCTAAGATGAATTTTTTGTCATGAATCATAAAAACAAGCCAGATGCAAAAAAAAAAAAAAATGCTTTCACAGCAAACTTTTACAGTAAATGCTGACTTCACAGAGTAATGGGCATAAAGTGTAAAGATTTACAAATCAAGGGGGAAACCTCCAAAATGTGAGCGATCAGATACAACTAGAAATTAGGCAGATGAGAAAACTATCTTACAAGGAATTTCAAAGCCAATAATGAAAAGGATTCTTATAAATGTCAAAGAGAAGGAATGTAACTGCAGAATCCAAAGGAATCCTAATTATAAAACAGTATATTGGAGAATACACAAAGAATGGTTAATTATTTTCTATTTTGGTATATTCCCTTGAAATATTCCACATTTAAATTATATATTGAGGTAAGTTCATCAGAGGTACTAGATTCAAATTGCCAAAAATATGTGTTTTATTCACTAGAAAATCTGTCACAGATAAGTATCGGTGACACTATAGCATCTACACAAAAACAACAATATTAAAAGAGCAATGGTGTAGTGATTGCCTCAGGGAGTGGGAGTTGCCAGGTGGAAAGGGGCAAAGGGGAAAAAATTGGGACAACTGTAATGGCATGATCAATAAAATATAATTTTAAAAAATGAATTTAAGAGTGAAATACTGAAAAGTAAGCCAAGACAGCTAACTTATCAAACAAATTACACCAAGACAAAAAAGATAACTTGTCAATATAATAGCAATTCATAAACATACACTCCAGTGAAGACCTTGGAAAACCAACTCATTTCTATCCGAAAAATCTCCTGGAATCTTCTATATAGTGGTGGACAACAATGTACTTACTACAGCAGAACTCACAAAGGAACCATGATCCTGGAAGGGGAAATGATGCTTGACTAACCTAGTGTCGTCATGCTAAGTAAGCATTTGGACAAGAAAGAACTGGTGGATGTGGTTTATTTATATTCTCAAAAGGTCTCTGAAAAGGTTTTCATACCAAAACTACTTGAATATTGAATCACCATGGGATTTAGGAAGATGTTTTGACAAGCATAAGGAGCTGGTTTAAAGTTAGAAAACATTAAGTAGGGTCAAATAAGTATTTCTTGAGTTAGAGAAGCTCAAATACTGGGGCCTTTCAAGGACTGAACAATGTCTTCTCTAGACAAAGCAGTGCCCAGAAAATTCCCTAGGATTATAAATAACGTCAGAGTGCCTATTACCTTCAAATCAGCAGACCTGCCTCCCCCAATATCGCAGCACCCCCAGCATAGTCCTATGGGTAAGGAGATTGAGGTGGGACAAAAAGAAGGAAGAAGAGGAGGAAGAGAAAAGATAAGTTTCACCTCTTCTCTGATGCTTTGTGGACTCTGCCAAATGAGATGGTAGAGAATTTCTTAAGCATCTTATCAAAAATCCTTAGAATTGCTATTGGACATTCCTAAACCTTCTGGGGATTATAAAACCAAATCATGAGTGATTATTACCAAAAAGTTCTGAGATGTTCTTAGTAGATAGATGAAGAACTAATGAAGTCTTATTTGTGGAAACTACATTTACATTCACAGAAAAAATTAATTTCTATTCCTTGGTGGAAGAGGAATCCAAATTTCCCTTAGTTGACAAGCTACATTATGATGGGAAGGACTCAGAAAAACTCAGAATCTGAGTTTTTGCACAGTTCTCCCTGAACACAGTCCAGCAAGATGCTAGTTTAAAAAGCCAAGATATTTGTGAAGAGAGAAAAGTGTACAAATAAAGTAGTATCTGACATTAAACAAAGTCATAATATAGCCAGGCCTGGAATATATCGTGTGGCTTAGCTTGCCGCATCTGAGGAAAGATACATAGAGACAGAGAAAATCCAGCAAAGGGCAAACACAGTCCCAAGTGAGGCTATAGACCCTGGGTAACCCGTACAGAAGACAGGAAGCTTCCAGGCTGAGAAGGTAAAGCCCAGCAGAGTGTGATGGGCCGGTGAAGTCTTCTGCTAAGTCATGAGGGTGTCAACTGAGACTTGAAAGATATAAGTATAAGATTAAAAAGAAAAGAACATTTTAAAGTTGTTAAAAAAAAAACAAATATAAAAACCCATATTGCCCTTCAAATCAGAGTTTGAAAAGTATGCAGTACTGCAATGATCAAGATTTAAACTTCGGAATGCTAGACAAGACATAAAGATATTAGGAGTATCTTTAAAACTCTTTTATCTTCCACATGTTCCAGAACCATAGATTTAGCTCAATCTTCACTTTTTTTCAAAGAATCTTCACTGCACAATCTTGATCCCATATACATAAAATTAATTCACATAGACCACGGCCTAAACCAAAGATGGAATTTCTAAAATATTTGATTGGTTATTAAGCTCGTTTTAATTGTGATGTGGTCTATTATAAAATATACTGACTGCATTTCAAAAAAGTTTGAAAAATAGAAAATGTTATTCCTCCATCAAGGCCATTTTGCTTTCATTTTATCAAAAAGAAAACTTGAAATGTGAATTTTAGGTGAAGGTTTTTCTCACCATTTATTTCAGAAAAGATGTGAATACAACTAAAACTAAATTTCTACAAACTTCAAACAACATCATTTTAAAAAGTAAAATAAATGCAGTAGAACTTGCTGATTACTACACTTGGAACATTAACATTTAATCAAACACTAAATTTTTGGGTTTCCTAAAATATAAAATTATTTATAAAGATATCTAATATTGGACCTAAATTTCATTTAATTCTGAAAGTCTATGATTCTTTTTTAAAAGATTTTATTTATTTATTTCTAGAGGGAGGAGAAGGGAAGGAGAAAGAAAGAGAGAGAAATGTCAGTATGGGGTTGCTTCTCATGCACACCTTATGGGAGACCTGGCCCACAACCCAGGCAAGTACCCTGACTGGGAATGAACCGCAACCCTTTGGTCCACAGGCCAATATGCAATCCACTGAGCCACACCAGCCAGGTCTATGATTCTTTTAAGTCAAATGGAATACAATTTCATTTGCAAAAATATAACAGAATAAAAACTAATATTATACTTTACCTTTAAAAAGAACAATAATCACACTATTAACCAAAAAAATTACACATGAGAAAAGTTAATTATAAAATTAAACTTTGCTAAAATCAATGCATTCTAATAATCAGAAAATGAAGAAACTATAAGGACATTAAAAATAGCTTACCTTTCCAGTAGGCTACAGTCTAAATTCTACATTTTCCTTTTTTCAGTATTAGTGGTTTCAAGACAATTTTTAAGGCTAACATTAGAAATGTCTATCCTCAAGTCATTAACCTCCAGAATAAAAATGTGACCTTCTATACTGATACTCCTGTTTCATAGCCAATTTTTTTCCTAGAAGAAAAACTTCATGATAACACTTATTAAAATAGAACCTTTTATTTAGTGTTCTTTAGGCTTAGTAGAAACTTAAACATACAGTTTTAAAAAATGATATATGTCTTACATGGCTATGTAATTTCAAGCTGAGCTCAATGCAAGGGCTTTAAAATCCCTCTGTGAAGTGTATTTTATGTGTTCCCTCAGTTGTTATGATTTGCTTTAATTTATGTAATTATGTATGAGGTCAATATGGAAAACTAGCCCTCACTCATTACTGGCAAACATTCCTGAACAATGTGTGTGCCTTCAGGAATCAAACTAACAGGCTCACAGTGCACAACAAGGTCAAATGAAAGCTACCAATTGTTCAGCCACTAAAGGGTTGTGATTGTTTCCTATGTTACAATTGTACTTTGGATATGGCTTCACAGGCAATAAATTATATCCAAAATGCTCTCAGATGATAAGCAACAGCACAGGAGGTGAATAAAGTTCATGATAATTGTCACATATCAAGGCACGAACACAAATCTTGTTCTGTAATGTCAGTATAACAATCCTTGAGATACAGGGCATAGCAAGGATTTCTATTTGCAAATTCATCAACTAGAATTCTTTACAGGGCTTGGATTTCATCTCCCTATTAAAAAAAGTCCTTGAAAGATAAAGAGGTTTGTGTATACAATATATGTTCCCTAATAGTCATTGAGACTATGCTCAGATCTTTGTTCTGGAATGAGTTTATGGAACTTGTCTTTGGTTCAGAAAACATTAAGTTCATTTACACAGAGCATCAGAAAAGAACAAGAAACTATTTAATCCAATTTCTTAAGAATTCCTTCTACAGAATCCCTAAGTGACTATGAAACCTTTGCTAGGTTACTTCCAGAGATGAAGAATTCATCACCTCACTGGCAGCTGTTCTATTTTCAGTTAGGTCAAATTGTTAAAAAGATCTCCCAGAGAATCCTACATGGCATTTCAGAGCATTTCTGTGTATAAATATCAAGCAGAGCAGTCTTTAATGTGATTCAATGAACATATCATGGATTACCTGGAGCTAAAATCACCTACCTATACTTTTTACCATTTGGAACTACTTTGGCCAGTTGGAGTTAAAACAATAAATTCAATTCATTTCCAGATAAATGTTCCCTTCAAATATTTAAGAGGAGCTCACAAGGCCTCTACCTTGTTATTCTCCTTTATCTTCTCTGATAAAACTTCAATCATTTCACATTTTGTATTATAATAGAATTACCATAACCCCCCAACCATCACATACTTTTAAAATGTACCTGCTTTAAACTAAAACAATTTCTAAGGCAAAGGTATTACAATTGATTCCAAAATGGGCTTATGGCTTATATTTAATAAAGGCATGATGACAAAGGAAGAGATCTTCATTCAGAGTTAAGGCATGCATAATCTAGATAAAATATCCTCTCAAGAAAAGCAGTAGTGAAAATAATTGCACTTTGGCTGTTTTATTTTCTATTGTATCCATGACTGAAGACATGAATACATGGCAAATGCTTAAAGAGAAGCGATGGTCTAGATAATCTGCAAATTATATAAACACCTGACATTTAGTTATTGTCTGTATAACAGTCCATTTCAGCTTGTTTACCCTTCCTCCACCAGGTGTTGCAAAGATGTATTTAAATTAAAATCTATATAAGACCATAAAAACACATATTCCTCTACAACTCTTTTCCTATCTTCTTAATTACAAAAAAAATAAAATACCTTCTTTAATTTTACTCTCTATAATTATCTTTAAAGCTCTGCTGTAACTGAGTTTCTTTAACAGTTGCATACATCCTACATGGCTCTCGGTAGCTTTGGTAAACTATATCCTAATGAGAAATGGTCATTTAAAATAGGCATTTATATTTTAAAAGCTACTTTTTAAGAAATCACATAACCTTGAAGTTCACCTAGAAGTTGTATTGGTGGGTCTGTGATTCTTGTAGTTATATCACAAAAAGAGCTGTGCTGTTCCTTCCTTGCTTAAGAGGTTTAAAAAGACAAAGCCTTATAATTCAAGGCATAAAATTGCTTTCAAACTTTCAGGAGGAAAAAACACATAATTGCAATGGAGAAGAAAATTTGTATTAGGTAAAGAAAATCTCATCTGGGACATTTTCAAAAAATACTGAGTGTCTTCATAAAAATAAAAGTTAGCTTTTGTAAGATTAATCCATACCACACATTATATTAAATGCTGTAGATGTGTTCTCTTGTTCAATAAGTAAATCAGGCAAGTGATAACTTTCATCCCATTTTATAGATGTTGTAACTGAGGCTTAGTGAAGCTAATTGACCTGCTCAGAGTCACATAGAACAAGGGAGCCTGAGATCAGGATCTGTAGCAACATGATGATCACAGGAGCCAGTCTTTAGAATGTTCTATATACCTCTCCTGGACCGAGCAAGTGCTAGGTGCTGTGGCTGACACGAGTACACAGACTAAAAATGCTCTCGTCATTTAGTCACTAAGGAAAGTCCAATAATGACAATGCAACATGAAAAGAATTATTCAAAATCTCAGAGGAGAACTAAGTAGGAAGTCATCCATTCTGATTTAAGTACTTTAGCACATGATCTCATTCAAGCCCCACACATTGCAAGGTAGTCAGAGCAACTATTCTTATTTTCTTTTCCACATTTTATATATGTGGAGCCTTAGGCTTCTGTGTATAATTTGAAATAGAAGATCATGTAGCTAGCAAATGGAGAAGCTATGATTTATGCTGAAGGTTTCTAACTCCAAGTATAATAGGTAAGGTCAGCACCCTATGACTTCTAGGCTACAAAAACTCATGATGCCAAAAAATTGTGAATTGTATCTCTGTGATGTGTCTCCATAGAAAATAGGATGGTAAGGGACATGGGCAACTAATGTGCTGAGTTGAAGTGGTGGGAGGATCAACACACAGTGCAGCTCAACTCAATATCCAGACTTCAAAGCTTCCCCAGCAAATTCACAGTGGAACACAGCCAGATGTCCAGGTGTGGAGCAAGCTTACTCACCGCAGGGCTCTCATCCTGTTATCCTGGCTCCCGTTACTCCACCCCTTGGGAAAATAATTGGAGTAGGGAATTAGGTTTTTAGGTTCCAAACCCTGCAGATACTGGCCTTTTGGAAGAGCCTGGCTTTTTCTGGCCAAAACCAGGTTTAACACAGAGATTGGGAGAGAAAAAAAGACTCTATTTCAGAAAAGATCTGGGGCAAAGAGTGTTGTAGAGGGGAGGAGGGAAATCAAAATGATTTAGAAATGAAAGTCCAAGATCTCACCATAATATGGAGCAGATGGAGAATTTTATTTATCTTAAACCGCTTAAAACTAATGACTAATTTGGATGGCAGTTAACAGTCAGCATTTTAAAATCAACATATAGGTTAAAAAATGGAGTAAAATAAGCACCATGAATACTTAGTGTGTAAAAGGACATATTTCATTGAGGATGAATTTTCATTTTTATATTTTCTTCACCTTTTAGGGAACAGTCTTAAGAAGATAACTAATACATACAGGATACCTGGCTGCCTATGTAATTCTATTATAAGATGTCACAAAAAATCAGCCTGGTTAAAAATAGCCAATCTGTGAGTCTGTCAACATTACATTCAATTCTCAGATGTTTTCTAAAAATGTGTTTTTTCTGACAGGACAAAAACATAATGTTAACTCTGGAGGCTGGGTGGAGGGGGCAGATGGGAAAACAAATCTCTTCATGTATGAACTTCACGTACATTATTTCATTTGATTCTCATAACAGGACTTTGGCACTGATATTATAACCTCCATTTTACAGAGGAAAGAACTGGACTGTTTAGAGGTTAAGCAATTCATTCAAGGCTATCCTGGTAATAAACAATGAGCATAGGATTTGAAAACATGTTCAACTCCAGTCAAGCATGTTTTACTAACCCCATAATATCTAACAAACATATGAGCCAGGGAGATTAATATGCTAACATCAACAGTTATAGGAATGGTAGTGAAGGTGCAGGAAGGAGTAAGTGGGGTGCACAGCAGTGATAAGCTCATGTTTGCATCCCAGTACAGAGGCAGAAACGCTTTCACTATAGGCAGTAACAGGGAGCTCCAAATTGTGCTCTTTTGGCTCAGTGATCTTCCCTGGATCTATATACTCTCTGAGTTCCGCTTGCCTGGCTTGCCATGTGCCTGATCCCTCTTACATCAAGTGTTTCACATCCCTTCTGGTTGTGCTGGCAAGACATGTCTCAGTTTTCTGCAGCAGTTGCCAAAACAAGCATTCCAACATCTGGAAATCATCCTCCATCACTTTCACCGGTAAGATGCATTTGCCTTAAAAGGTAATTCACATATAGACCCCCTGAGATTCCACATTACCTTTAAGTAACAGCTTTCCAATATTCCCTGGCTATGGAAAATTGCAGCTTACTGACTGCAAACCCTGGCACTTTTGATCACGTTAATAATGACATTTTATGAGTCAATGTTATAGCATCCTGAAGTAAAGTAGTTTAAAAGGAAAAAGATGATAAAACAAACAAAAAGTGTTCACATGCATGCACGTGCATGCACACACAAATTCTCAGGACTCCTTAAAGGAGACAACCATACCAGAAACTCTATTTTTTATTCTATATAACATGTTAGTTGAAAGTCAATATCACTAAAAAGTGATCAAAGTAAACTGCAAAAGAACAATGGAATGAATATATGGCAACAACAATAACAATAAACATATACTATTAAGATACAGTTCTAAGTTCAAGAACTTAACCAAGTTTAGTACAGATGAGCCTAATTTGTTACAGGAGCCATAACTCAGGAGTCCTACTTCTTCTTCCACTGATGTGATTTGTGTTTTTGCCATGAAGGAATCAGTTTCACAAAATGACCGGGCCAATGTCTTTGATACAGGACAGGTGGTGGGCAGTCCCAGTGTGGCGGAATCCTGCCAGTTCCTCTCTTCCCTTGTCCTCCCAAGAACTATGCAATATTGCAGTTTAACTCTCCACCTCCTACAGAATCAATGGCCTTCTGAAGTTATCAAAATTAACCATAATTTTAAAAGAAAAATTCTTCTAGACTGTAAGTTTCATGAGTTTAGCATCCCTGTCATATTCAATTTTGTTTTATCTGGCATAAAGCCTGACGCAAAATTATGCTTTCAGTAAATGCTTATTGAATGAATGAACGGTTCTTTATGGAAACTTTAAAATAAAATGGGAATCATGTCTCTAGCGCACATTGGGAGGTTTTTAAATGCTCTTATCACATCCCCCTGTTTTATTTAAAGCATTGATAACTTTAAATTAAATTAGCCACGAGTGGCTAGTGGATATTACATGGGGCCACACAGCTCCAGAACACTGCTCTGTTTTTATTCCTTTATGCCACTGTTATCAGAAAATATCTATTTTTAAAAAAAATATTTTGTTCATCTATAGTCTTATCCCACTATATTAATTTTCAATTCCTACTATAATAAACAACCAAAGACTTGGTGATTTTAAAACAACACCAATTTATTATCTGGCAGTTCTGGAGATCAGGAGTCCTAAATAAGTCTCACTGGCTAAAACTAAGGTGTTGGCATTCCTGCTGGAGATCTCATGGAGAATTCATTCCATTGCCTTTTCCAGCTTCCAGAGGCTGCCTGTATTCCTTGGCGCCTGGTGGCATTCAGTCTTCCAAGCCAGCAACATCAAGCCAGTCCATTTCACACTACCATCTCTCTGGTTCTTTCTTCCAATTCCCTCTTCTACTTTTATGTTATTGTATTAAGTTTCTTCTCACTGCTGTAGCAAGTTACTACAAATTTACTGGCTTAACAACACAAATTTATCATCTTACAGTTTTGGAGGTAGGAAGTCTGAAATGGCCATTCATTACGCTAAAATCAAGAAGTCAAAAGGGCTGCACTTCTTCTAGAGGCCCTAAAACATAATCCATTTCTTTGTCTGTTCCACCTTCTAGAGGCCACTTGCATTGCTTGATGCATGAACCTATCCTCAATTTTCATAACCAGCAGAATAGCATCTTTAAATCTCTCACTCTGACTCATTTTGCTCTGTTGTCATATCATCTTTCCTGACTACATCTACTCTGCCTCTTATAAAGACCCTTGTAATTACCTTGAACTGTGGAGAGCAGAACCAATAAACATCATTGGTCCAATCAAGAGAGCATAAACTATATAAAACAAACTGGAGTCACTCATGTCAACCAAGATGGCTGCCAGTCAGCCATGACACTTTGGTTCCAGAGGGAAGCTACCTAAGTCAGAGCAAACACATCTGGCAAGGAGACATACCTAAGATACCTACACATGTGATCAGAACAGCCGTGTCTGCAGAGGGGAACCACCCATAGTCAGGCTCCTGGGGAAATTCCCCATTTGACATCAGAGATGCCAAGACACTTATCAAGAAACCAGAAAAGGGGAGTACACAACTTTCAAGGTATAACTGAGGCAGGCTCCAGGCCACTGCTGAGACAACCGAGCTCCACACCAGAGTGCTGTTCCACGCCACACTGATCTCCCTTGGCATCAGCCACTAGAGGCTCTGCCCTCCTGGACTGAGGACGTCATCTGCCCTGCTGCCCTCCTGACTCCAGAGATCTTTCCTTGCAAGATGCTGAAGACTCCTTGCCCACCATGCTATCTCCAAGACCTGTAGACTGAGACTGGGACTCAAGTTCCTTATTCCCCACTGATTGTTGTGACTGTGTTTCTTCTATTTCTCTTAAATTGTTAGAATATGAGTGGGGTATTAATGTATGTTGATGTTCTACTTTGAGTGAACCTGCATTCAATAAAAGCTGAGTGGATAGCATAGTTATTGTGTGCAACTCTTGTCTATTCCTTGGTGCCAGGCTGCTCAGCAGGCAGCTAGCTAAGCAGTTGCCTGGCTGACTTATAGGAAAGACTATGTCATGAGCATATGCTCATGACAAGAACCCACCCAGTTAACTCAAGTTAATCTCCCTCTCTTAAGTCAACTGATTAGCATTCAGAATGCCATCTATAAACTTAATTCTCCTTCACCCTGTGAGGTGAGGCATCCAAGATTACAGGGATTAGAGCATGGGCATCTTTGGCAGGGGGGCATTATTGGCCAGCCACATCCTGCAGCAGAATCCTATCCATGTGGTCAGAGCCCTGTGCACTGCTGTATCCCCAGAGCCACACACTGTGTCTGTCACATTGCACACATTAAAGATATTTAAATAAGTTAATTTTAAATTTCTAATTTTAGGGAATAGTTTTTGACTATGTATGTTGAAGCCTGTAGAATTACAAAAATAAAGAATAAAAACACCATGAAATTATAATTTATATCACATTTTTTAAAAATCCATTTTTATTTCTTCTTTTCAATATAGCATCCTTTCTTAAGGACTTGTCAAGTCTTGGATGTTTCAAGTAAGTTTTGTTTTCTGATATATACTGATGGCCTTGCCCTTATGTGTTAATTTTAAAAGTCTGGCTATATCGCTTTGATGGACAGATTGCCCCAATGAGACATATGCATTAAATAAGCAGAATATTATCACACATTGAGGTGTAGAACAGAGACGGGGAAAAGATTTGTAAAGATATTAGCAATAGTTTGATGGCAATTATGGACAGTTGCTTTTTTTCCCTACTTTTTAAAAACTTACAAACAAGAAAGTGTAATAAAAGATAAAGTTTAAATAATTTAAAAATAATGTTATTTTTGCATGCTTCAAAATATATAGATGTCTCAACTACATTTTGTGCCAAATATGTGAATCTACTATCCAAGAACAAAATTATATTATCTTCTGAAATGTCAAAAAAAGCTATTACAAAATCCAGTATTAATTCACATTATAGAATATAATAAGCATATGGTCCACTAAGTAACCCTAAAAATTTGCAATAAAGTAATGGAAATGTAATTGAGGATTAGTTGCCATGGTAGCTGAAAAATAACATCTCATCAACAAAATGTAAAATTTAGCCTAGGCAATAGTTAATACAGCTATGTAATAGCTCCAACTACCTTCTATATTTTCCACCCATCTCCCCAAGGAACAGCACTCAGCATTCAGGCTATAATAAAGCAAGTAACTAAGTGTTCTGTAAAGCTTAATGAAAATTATCAATAGATAGATAGACCAGAGCACAACACAGCATTCTAAATGAGCTTTGTGAGATATATGAAAATCTGAGTCCAAATAATGCTAATCCTATTAGGTTACACTAAAAGTGACAATGGTGCAAATTTGTTTCTTTTTAATTTGTTTCAATCCAGTTAATTAAGGCATATACAAATAATAACACATCTGGAAATTTAATCCAAAAATAAGCAAAAAACAAAACTGTGGCACAGAAGAATTGTGGAACAGGGCATGCTAGAGAGATTTAAAAATAAAAAGGTCCAAAAAGAACAAGAATATGATCTCATGACTTATTTTGAACAATAATCACAAACACAGGGTTCTGTTATCTTCTCTTGCTACAAGAAGTGATATTTGCACCACTTTGCCAACCTGCCTGCACAGAGTAGGCAATATGGAATCCCAGCCCATACTATTGTCTATTTCAAGGTGTACTTCACACATACCAGCAATAGGAAATGTGGAAGGTGATGTGCTTGGAATTACAAAATAGAATGTGTTTGGAATTACAAAAGTAAAATTCCTTCCATGGAATTAAGTGTTTTGTGGTATTCTTGTTTGAAAAAAATTATTGCTAAGAATTTGGTCAAAATGCCCTATTCCCCCTGGTATGTGCTGGTTTGGAGAAACAACATTTGTCCCATCAATGAAGTCACTGAAGTAATAAACAATTCTAATCTGATATTAGTTACACATATGTGACTATTTCCTGACCTAAATAGACAAAACATTTTATTTGTGACAATTAAATTTTTATAGTATTCCCATTCGATATATTCCTTTTCCCCTTTCTCTCCAGACAGACCTATGAGTTCAGCGGGGGCAGGGACAGTGGTATTCCTGCAGCTTCACACAATACCTGGAACACAGTATATGTCAGCAAATGTCTGCTGGATGTTAATTAGAAAGTCAAAGCTTTTAGGTAATCACACCAGTAATTAATAGAAGAGTCTCTGAGAATCAGCACTATAATAGCTGAAGCTACGTGCAGTGATTGACTCCATAGTAATGACTTTATTGAGTAATTTATGAAAACTTTTGTTAATTTTATGGTAACAAGTATGCTTATCACATAGAGATTAAATATTATCGAGCCAAGGATGATTTCTTAAAATTATCTTATTTAACTTACTGATCACACATCTCTATTTTTGTATAATACCTCACCAGCATTATAAATATTTCCTAGAACTAAAATTATTAGCACAGTGGGAAAACCAACAGATTGTATCGATCATTTCATTAATAATATCCAATAGATCCTTAGGATTAGAAAACAATATGGAAGTAAAATTAGCTGAGTAGAGTGTTAAATATAAGGCCTCAGTGGCCACTACCTGAAATTAGCTCAGAAATCAATATTCAGTTATGCACCACATAACAAGTTTCAGTAAACAACAGGCAAAAAAGTCCTATGACCTGGGGACATTGTAGCCATTGTAACAGCACAACACATTACTCACATGCCTGTGGTGATGCTGGTGTAAACGAACCTACTGTGCTGCCAGTTGTATAGAGAAGTACAGAATGTACAATTCTGTATGGTACATAATACTTGATTGTAATAAACAACTAGGTAACTGGTCTCTGTATTTACTGTACTATACTTTTTATCATTATTTACAAAAATTTTGCTTTTACAAAAGCTGCAATTACAGAGATGCAGCTGATCTCTTCTGAGGACCCTGCTGAGGTGTCTACACACTGTATTCTCCTGTTTCCTTTCTGAACCCTTCACTCATTTTCTGACCACCAGCAGATTTTCCCCTCTCCTGAACTTACTCCAGGTTTATTTTCGAAATTCAATGGTTTTTGTTCATTGCTTTTATATCCTATTTCTTAGCTTAATTATTTCAAGTGTCTGCTTTACAACTAAATTGGAAACTTCCCAAGGTCAGGATCCAAGGATTCCATATATGAATTTATTAATAAATATATAGATTTAGTGCACCATACCACTTAGTTTGGTACACAGATGTCAGACAAACATTTGTTATTAGCAAGTTGATTATCAGTGGGCAGCATTCAAAAAATATAATAAAATACTTCTCAGATGATTAAATTTTTAACTCATTTGTAACCTTCATGGAAACTCAAAACAAATGTTTTGATTTAAAAACTGTCAATATGGCAGGATGAAAATATTTTCTCAGCAAATAAACATTTTCATTGGAAATTCTCCTACTTAAAATGCTTGGTTCATATGTCTGGTCTTTATAGCTTTTAATTAAGTTATAGACAAGCTTAAGTTCATCTACGCCCACACTGTTACTTATATATCCATCAGTGCCCTTTACAAATACCTATAACTAGTTGTATCTGTCCTATTGAGACTCTTTAAATATGAAGACCATTTTTATATATTTCCAGCACCTAACATGGCACTTAGAATCCTGAGATAAAGGAGGCACTCAATAATATTTGGCCAATGACTGTCTCATTAATTTTATAATCAGTGGAGTATGTAAAGCCAAGACGTAAAACCTAATAATGAGAGGTGTCTCAGTGAATGCTAAACCAGCGTTATTTTTCTTTCCAAAGCAGTTTTGGCTCTTGTCCTGTACCCTATCCCATGATTGCATTTGTTTCATTTCTGTGGAGATTCCCACTCAAACGGTTTCCTATTTCATCTCAAGTAAAATTTTTAGTTGAGTAAGTTAAAAGTTGTCTGCTTATTTCTTCCTCACTATCACTCTTCATAATTCCCAAATTTCAGGTTTGAAAAAATATCCTAAAAGGCAGAACAAAGCAAAGAAAGAAGAAAAACTAAGCAGCTACAGGGTTGAATCGCACTTTCCTTAATTATTGTCTGCCAAAGGTTTGGTCTCACTAAGTTCTCTAACGATGCAGCACCAAACAAAAAGGATTTTCACATAGTGTGGAGTGCCTTTCTTGGTGACTAAAATTGTCTTCCTTCTTACTTTTCTCTCTCTATAAGATACAATTGAAAGAGCTGTGGATTGGGAGCCAGGAAACTGAGGTTCTATCTCTCTGTCCAACATCCACTGCATCATCTCTTATCAGTTAATTTCCTCATCTGTAAATTAAGGTTCTTAGGTTTTATGTATACAGCAAATGAGTGAACTACATGATCCTACTTAAATATAGTGTGGTATTATTACTGATAGAGGCAGAAAGCTCCATCAATTAAAGTGTCAAGTAGATCTAGACCACTGGCCAGCACAGAAAGCCCTAGCCTTGCCTCTGAGAAAGTTGACCTCTTTTTATTTAGTGATTTGGTAACACCTGGTGGAGGTCGAGTACGAGGCAGGTGGTTGAGGGGGCATTACATTCTGATGGAAGTATGAAGCTGACTATCCAAAAGAACAGTGCATTGCCCAGTTGGAAAAAGAAATATTATGTATCGCAATGCAAGATCATTTTGAACAACTGTTTAATATCTAGCCAATATTTCCAATAAAAACAAATGACTTATGGATAACTTAATCTTCATATCATGCTAGTATCAATACAAACAGAGCAATAGGTAGATCAGTTGATCTCAAGACATCCCAGTATATGTAATTTAATTGATTAAATAAAATTGATTAAAATTTTGCATTTAATTAAAATCGAAGCATTAAAATAATTGAGTCAATAAAAATAGTTGATGTATTCAGGCATGAACTTTCACAGCCTCCCACTGCCACCCCTTGTACCCTAAACATATCACTTTCACCTGAAGCTACAGCTGCATCTTTGCTTCCTTGCATCTAGTGTCAGAGACAGTACATCCAGTCTCCCCTTTGAGGCTAACCCCTCCACCTTTCCACCCAACATTGTGCTTTTCTATATCCCAGTCCATTTTTATTGCCCTTGCTTTCTGTATCTTCAACATTTCCCTCTCCATGGGACACTTTCTCTCGGCCTATAAACATCCCATCCTGTCATCTAGGAACAAATTAAAACAAAATCCTTCAATGCTACTACCTCTTATCCCAACTGTGGTCCTATTCCTCCCCTTCACAATTCAGCTTTTTTTAATGGCTAGGAAAAGGAAAATAAATCGTCTATACATGCTATCTCCACTACTGTTATATACTGAGTTTGTAAATAATCAGCCAATAAATTGCCTCAAAATCAAGTTTCTAATAATAAATAAGATCATCCTGCTTTCCATTCTGTGCTCCAAGACATTAAAGTAGTTGCAGTTTCCTGACAACGTTAACTACTACTTCTGAGTATTTCTTCACATACTTTCCCCCTACCTAGATGCCATCCTCTTGTTCCTCTCTTGTCTTCTGCAGATTAGCACAAACCATCTTTTATGCTTTGGGTCTGTCTCCAAGAAACCAACCTTTGCTCTCACAAGTGAGTTGGATACTCCTACACCATTATTTTTTCATCACACTTATACTACGTTTTAGTTATTTGTTCATATGTTAATTCCCCTCATATGGATGCCCCTTAAATACAGGATAGTGTGTTAATAACCTTTGTGTCCATATAGGCTGACTAAAGTCACTAAAAATAGAATAGGTAAGTTACAAAATTAACTTTTGTTTCTACTTAGTAGCCAGTTAGTATGCTTTGAAGTATGTCTTTTTTATGAGGCTTTGCACAATAGACACTAAATACAATCAATCTATGCACAAAAGCTGATTCCATTTTTTAAAGTGTGCTGCGATGTATAGAAAACCTTAGGAAAGATTGAGTAATATAATTAGGCAACAATCTGATATTTAACATAAAAATGGCGCTTTAATCAAAAAGGTTTCAAAGAGGATGCACATCAAACTCGATTTGGGTGTGAGGGATTTGGATGTGTGAAGGAGGGGAAGGCACGCAGACAAAGGAAACGGCGGAGTGAATGCAGGGGAATGATTCTGTGCAAGCGTTGCCTCCTCTGAGACCTCCCCTCACGTCATCCTAGCCCTCCACCTCTCAGGCAGCATGTGGCAGATGCCATCCAGGGCTCCCCTTGTGTCCCTACTGCCTCCACCACAGCACAGGCCAGGTGGTACTGTCCTTGATTTCATTTGTCCCCACTAGACAACTATCTCTTTGGGGGCAAAAATTAAATATCGTTTCTGTATCACCCAGTAAAGTGCCTGGTAAACAATCAGTATTCGGTATTTCCTGAATTAATGAATAAGTGAAAGTAACTGTCCCATAGGCTGCATAATAAGGATATGCTCACCTGCAGAGAAAAACAAGTTGAAATTACCACTGCTTGTGATGCAAGTATTATTTCTTTTAATAAAAAGTCAAATTTTTCAGAATCATCTGAAGCAATTTCTAATGTTACTAACACACTTTTAAAATGTATTTGAGGATAGAATGGGATTTATATCCCCCAAAGAAGTAAGTTATTGTCAAGTGCTTTAAAATGGCTGAGTAAATCTCTGCCTCACTCATTAAAGTGTGCACTCATCTAGAGCCTGGCGGTTTTCTCCTCTTGAGTCTCTAACGTAAACATGGGTGGGAGTATTGGTGAGTACTTTCTTTAGAATCCTATTAGGTTTTAAATCTAATTGTTTTATGTACCTAGATTAGACACGCATACTTCTTGTAAAAACATAGGAGGGGAAAAGCTGTTTTTACCCAGAATACCTGGGAGTGAAATTTTATCAGGATTTAGAAGTGCAAACATTTCAATGGCTCAGCCAGTTTAGTGAAGAAGTGAAACTGGGAAAAGAAACACAGAAATGGAGTCTTGATTTTCTAAAAATAAAGAAAAAAATGAATAAGGAGTATGTTCCAAAAAGTTCTGGGCTCAAGAAAAATCAAACCTTCTAAATATTCAGATAAACAAGTAAGATTGCAAAGAAAACTAAGAACTCAAGAACAAGTATAAACTAAGGAATCAAGAACAAGTATGAAAATCTACCTGTTCTTTAGGTAAAAGCCCATAGCCTCTCTTCCTCTTTTTCTTTTTTCTTTTTTTTTTTTTTAAAGCTGGGTAAAATAGCAGTTTACTAGGTTCAGTGGGCTGTCAGAAAAAATAAGTAGTGTCGCCACCGCAAAGACGAATCAACTATGAGGACAAGAGTCTATGATACTGCTAAATCCTGACCATACATCCCACCAAAAAATATAGAGAGAACATTGAAACCGTGGTTGAGATAGTGTCACACAACATATGATGCATTTATCTATTTTCTCTCTAATTGAAAAGTTCAAAATTAATTAAAGTCTATAAAATTTTTCACCAGGTCATTGTGAATTCTTTTTTCACAATTTTCTTTTACAACAGTATCTGAAAACTTTATTGTGAAGCCATTGGCTGAAAAGCAGATCGTTTTATTGATATAAAACGATAAATTTGGAGTTGTACTCCTTACATGAATCATAGATAAATAACCTGTAGAAATGTGGATGAAAACTTCAAATCTTAACTTAAAAGTACAGAGATTATGCATGGTGCCTCAATCTACCAAAACATGCACAAGAGTCTTCACACAGTTGTATAGCACAAATCAGACCTATGTGAAGAAAGTTTATGCAGACTCAGAGCAGGAAGCAGTCCTGGATTATATATCACAGATTTTACAAAGGAGGAAACTGAAGCGCAGAGATTTTAAGTCACTCCACAACATCACCAAGTTAGTTCATCACAGAGCTGCAATTAGAATGCTGATTTCCTGTGTCTTGGTCCAGTTTTAATTTAGAAGCTTTTCTTTTAAATTATTTCAACAATTCATTCATGAAAGAAAGTAACAGTCTGTTTAGTTGAGGCCTTCATCTCTTTAACTGCATGTTTCTTTCTGTACAAGTACACAGTCTTAAAATATACCAGAAAGTAGACAGGCCTGAGGGATGATGGAACCTTTGTCTAAACACTTGGCTCGGACTGCTGTGGATATTTGTCACCAGTTTAAATTTCTAGCTCAAAGTCACCTTCTGACCCAGGGAAAAGAATACCATGCTACAAACAGGCCCTTAGAGCTTAACTTTGATTTTGAGACAGGCTTCCTGGGGAGAGATGAATAGGGAAAAAGTAATAATAGTGGATTCAGCCTTCTGCCAGGAAACTACAATACATTTTTGCTCGTAGAGAGACAACAGTTCAGTTATATTAGAAAAATCACATTTTGTTTTTCCATCTGTTCTGTTTATCCTCAAGTCAAAGCCTCTATTCTAATTTTTTCCTATTTATTTTCCTAGTTGGAGGCTTTGGGAGGTGTCTAAATAGTTATATAACAGGGTATTTTACTTTTCTTATTCAAGGTTAAAAAAAAGAGCAACTTTGCTCTCTTTCATTTTTGTGAACAGTTGTATATTCCTTTGGATTATCATTTACTTAAAGCACTTATTTTGCATTCAGCTCACTATTCATCATAGTAAAGGCATGCTAAAATAATAACACTACCTTTATATAGGCCTTTCTACCTGATGCAAAATTTCCACAGAAAAGAGTTATCTATTTTGAACCTGTGAGAGCATCAAATAAAAAGTATTATCCTCTTTTATAAACAGAAAATTAAGGCTCCAACACATTGCATTTATAAAAACTTTATAAGGAATCAGGGCTTTATTTCAGTTGTCTGACTCAAGGTCAGTGCTCTCTGGCCCCTGTTGCCACGTTGAGTTAGTAGAAGTTGAGTGAACTCACACAAGCTCCTCACTATTCAGGGGCCACCCAGGTGGAGGTGCATGCCATTCCTCACAAAAGCATTGCCCAACATTCAAATTAAGTCCATTATGACTCCAGTAAAATATTAGCAAAGTAAACAAATGTTTTACGTATTGAACACAATTTCACTTTTCTTAAACAACTCTACCTGAAACAAATGTGCATACAATTTCCAAAATCATTATATCAGGGGAAAAAAGGGATAAAATATAATGAGTATATGTACTGCCAAGTTTGTGAAATGCATCCTAATACCAAAGTATAACTTCCAGTGTTTTTGCTATTTTGCTGTTCCTGACTTGTTTTGTGAATAATCAAGAGATCAGCACAGACCTGGTCCAAGGGAAGAACAAAAGATAAAAACTTGTTATTGCCATTTCAAACTCCCAGTTCTACCTCTCCCCCTACCCTTCTGTCCTGCCCCAGGTACCTAGGACTTGCTGCTCCCCATACTTTCTCCTGTCAAGCCTAGTAACTAGGAATGATCTGAAGAAAATTATCTCTGTTATAGAGAAAATAATCTGCAATGGCTCAATCAGGGAATCCATCCTAAAAGCACTAATAATATTCACCTTCTTTAGTGCCTATAAAGTGCCAAGAATTTTGATTTAATTCTTCAACATTCAGATGAGAAAACTGAATCTCAAGATCAGTAATTTGCTCAAGGCCATAAGGTTGCAGATGGCAGAGACACAGGATCCCAATGTGAAACCCCAACGACCCATGCTCTAGTAACTGCCTGTTGAAAGTAAATGGAAAAGAAGTGCTAAATGTAGAAATTGTCAACAGTTCAAAGCTCCAAGTGTAGAAAAACTGTAATAGTTGGGAACTGAAAACAATTTCCCAGAATCAGAAAAATCTCACTGTGACACAGTCCTGTTCCTACTGCCTATAGGCCTAATTGACAGCATATATGCAATGAGTTCAAAAGAATGGAGATGTAGTATTGTGGTAGGGTTTATTTATCTATCTATTTATTTACTTATTTTAAAATGGCTATGGTTTAGGGATATAGTTTTTTTAAAAATCAGAGGAATAGAAGAACAAAAATTAAGAGATACCACAAACTTCCCTAACCTCTTTGAAATTCCCTAAATAAATTTTAGAAATCAGGAGGTAGGTATGGTCATGGAGCCCCAGGTTAGCTTGGAGTCTTACATTTCAGTGTATTTCAGTGAGCAACATTCATCGGAATCCTTGCAAACCCCAGAAAATCCATCTTTCCATGCACACGTGCCTTCCATATGATGCACAATCACAGGGTTCTATCTCAAAGACTCAAGAGTCCTCTTCAGGAACACTGGGAATCTGGTAGGAAAATTTCCATTTTGATTACACTTGGGCAACTTTCAGTTTCTATTAGAATGGATTGGAAGTGATTCTAATGTTTTGATTGTATGATCTTCTGTGGACAAGGGCAGAATGCCCATAACAGCTGTGTTTCACCTGCCCATGTCAGCGGAACCTAATGGCTAGGGAATATTGAAGAAAAGATCATAGCAGGCAAATCACCATATAACGAGCTCACATTACAAGAGAGTAAAATTATTAAAGCTGTGAAATAGAATAATAACTACAGGGGGCATGTGTTTTATATTAGTTCCCTATGGAATAGGAAAGAAGAGGACACCAAACAGGTAAGTTTTGATAGTAGGTCAGGGTAGAAGGAAAAGTCTATAATTTAAAGAAAAATTTGAGAGCGTGACATCCAGATGGAACTACAGTGTGAGACCCTGATTCCCAGCAGAATCCTAAATTTCTCTCCTTGAAAGAGTAAGGAGGTTGAAAGTATATTTCCCTAAAAAATAAAATAAAATAATTTATTTTAAAATTTTTTGCCTAGTCCTGGCTGGTGTGGCTCAGTGAATTGAGTGGCAGCCTGAGAACCAAAGGGTTGCAGGTTCAATTCCCAATCAGGGCACATGCCTGGGTTCCAGGCCAAGTTCCCAATAGAGGGTACATGAGAGGCAACCACACACTGATGTTTCTCTCCCCCTCTTACTCCCTCCCTTTCCCTCTCCCTAAAAATAAATACATAAATTATTTAATTAACTTTTTTTCCCCTTAGAACTGGACCTGCTCATCTTCCTAGGGCTTTAGCAACACCGCATCATGGGACAGATATGAAAGGGATACAAGGCAGCTCAGATGAGTATGCCTCTGGCAAGTTTATGAAACATATTTATATGCTAAGTATACCAAAAAATCATTAAAATACTAATTTAATTATAATTTGAAAATACTAATTTAATTTTACTACATCATCCTTCATGTACCCAAACAAACATTGCCAATGAAATGTTGGATGTATTCACTGATTTATTCCTATGGAAGTAATTCTGTTTAAATTTTGTCTCATTCTCTACATAAAGTAATTTCTCCACTTTTTTTTTTTTTAATTAAACAGATTCTAAGTATACTGAAACCTTCCCATGCTAATGAGAACTCCATTGGTTTAGGAATTTATTAGTTATCTTTCAGCAAAATTCAAATCAGTTTTACTCTGCTTCAGGGAGAAAAATAAAAGCACAAATATATGCCTAATCTAACCAGTAGAGATGAAGATAAAGGGGTCATAGAGAAAAGCTGGAGAAAGAAGTTAGATTTCTTTTATGAACACTCAGAAAGACATAACACTTACAGCACCTTAATGCTTGAACACACGCTCCCTAACAGAATGCTCAGTCAGTCGTTCCTCCTTCATTGGCCCCAAGTCTTTTTTTGTTTTTTGTTTTTTTTTCAGTACAAACTCATGTAAAAGAAAATTCTTGTACCAGAATCACTCATTTGCCTTGGAATGACCAGTGCCCTTCTGCCCTGTCAAAAGAAACTATGACCCTTCTGCGTAAAACTTCAGAGGTTTTGTGTTTATAGCCAAAGACCAGAAAACTAGAGATTTTTTTTTTGTAGTTTGTCTTCCAATTGTAACCCATTAAACTCACTATCCACCAGTTCATCCTACCAGAAATTTTAGTTAAAATTTTAGCAGTAACACAAGAAATATGATGTCCCAAATTAAACTGTAACTTAATCATTTCTTCAATATAAAGCTCTGGAAGAAATTAATAAGAAAAGGCTTAAAAATACTTTCAAACTAGCATAAGTGAATCTGATAGGTTCTTCTACTTCAAGGGCCAATAATAAGCACGTAACTTATTTAAGATCATTAAAATATCAATATCTATAAATAAATAGTATTTGCTATTGGAACCATCCATATTTTGAAATTTTCAAAGTGAAAATATTTAAAGCTGACGGCCACAGAACAACCACACTGAATAATAAAGATTTAATTAAAGGAATTCATAGCTACAAATTATCTGTTAAAATTTCATGTGCATACCGCCTTCTAAGTCAAGCCCACCAATTTGTGGGAGTTTGAGAAACTGAGAAAAAAGAAAAATGCAGTAAAGTAGTAAAATCTGAGTATGAATAATGTGCCTACACCCTTCATCCGTTTCTGCTCTCTGGAGTCAGTTTCACAAATCTCTCTTGGGAGTGAAGAGAGCACAGAAACCAGCAGCCTTTGGAAAATGAAGGAACTTGCTGCAAAGTCTGGGAAAAGACAGTCACCCTTATTACTGTATCCAAGTAATCTTGAGAGCTGCCTTGTAAAACCCTGCACAGTGAAGCAATTCCTCTGATCCCAAATGCAACCCAGAGCAATGCAGTGTAGAAATAAGTTTCCAATTTTTATCAGAGACATTTACGACTATCATATTTTCAGAGTAAACTCTGAGACAGACAGAACTGGTAGACAGGCATGAGGTAGCACTGGGGCAAGGAATGGATCATGCTTGGCTTGCTCACACACTGGGAACAATCACAAAGAACAAAGTGTGGGGGGTGGGTATGAAACAGGAGGGGGGAGTGATGTTTCCAATCACATGGCCATTAGAAAGTCTCCAATGGGGCCAAGATAGAGGCTTAGGTGGACACACTGTGCCTCCTCACACAACCAAAATTAAGGACAACAAAGATTTAGAGATAAGAAAACAACCGAAACTGATAGAAAATTGAACTGTACAGAAGTCCAACAACCATTCGTCCAGACCAGTAAGAGGGGCAGAGTCGCAGCAGGAAAAAGTGGAGGTTGGGGGACCCGGGCACACAGGCAGCAGTAGCTGGCAGATCCCAGGCATGCAGGTGGCAGCTAACAGACCCAGGCACACAGGTGGCAGCTAGCAGACCACAGGCACGGGGTGGCAACGGTGCAGCCCAGTGAGGCTGTGCAAGATGGCTGGCTGACCAGGCGGTCCCACATTTGTGCACAGATAATCCGGGCAAAGGGGAAGTGGCAGAAGGGACTGGAATCCGAGAGAGAGTGGAGCAAGCACCATTGTTCCCTCTCAGACCCTGCCCCCACATACAGCATCACAACCCAGCAACTGGGCTGCCCCGCCCTGGGGAACACCTAAGGCTCTGCCCCTCACTACATAACAGCCATGACCAGACCAAAAATAAAAACCAAAAATGGCTCAAACGGGAGAACAAATAATAGCCTCAAAGTCAATTCATCTAAGTGACCAAGAGATAGCCAACCTATCAGATGCACAGTTCAAAGCCCTGGTGATCAGGATGCTCACAGAACTGGTTGAGTTTGCTCACAAATTAGATAAACAAATGAAGGCTACAATAAGTGAAATGAAGGAGAACACACAGGGAACCAATAGAGATGGGAGGAAAACTGGGACTCAAATCAATGGAGTGGACCAGAAGGAAGAAACAAACATCCAATCAGAAAAGAAGGAAGAAACAAGAATTCAAAAAAATGAGGAGAGGCTTAGGAACCTCGAGGACATTTTTAAATGTCCCAACGTTTACCAAATTATAGGGGTACATAAGGGGAAGATGAAGAGCAACAAGTGGGAAAGTTATTTGAAAAAATAATAAAGGAAGACTTTCCCAATCTGGCAAAGAAAATAGACTTCCAGGAAGTCCAGGAAGCTCAGAGAGTCCCAAAGAAGTTGGACCCAAGGAGGAACACACCAAGGCACATCATAATTACATTAGCCAAGATTAAAATGAAGGAGAGAATTCTAGAAGCAGCAAGGGATAAGTACAAAGGAGTTCCCATCGGACTGTCAGCTGATTTCTCAAAAGAGACCTTGCAGGCAAGAAGGGTCTAGAAAGAAGTATTCCGAGTCATGAAAGTCAAGGACCTACATCCAAGATTGCTCTATCCAGAAAACTGTCCTTTAGAATGGAAGAAAAGATAAAGTACTTCTCAGATAACATCAACTTAAAGGAGTTCATCATCACCAAGCCCTTATTGTAGGAAATGTTAAAGGGACTTATCTAAAAAAAAGAAGATAAAAAATATGACAGTAAAAAGACAGCAAACTCACAGTTATTAACAACCACACCTAAAACAAAAGCAAACTAAGCAAACAACAGAACAGGAGCAGAAACACAGAAATGGAGATCACATAGAGGGTTAGCAACAGGGGAGTTGGAGGAAGAGAGAGAGGGAAAAGGTACAGAGAATAAGTAGCATAGACGGTGGGTAGAAAATAGACAGGGGGAGGGCAAGAATAGTGTGGGAAATGTAGAAGCTAAAGAACTTATGACACATGGACATGAACTAAAGGGGGGGATGTGGGTGGGAGGGGGTGTGCAGGGTGGAGGGGAATGATGGAGGAGAAATGGGACAACTATAATAGCATAATCAATAAAATATATTTAAAAAAATAGAACAAAAAAAAAGAAAGTCTCCAATGGAAAGAGATTTATATTTCTTCTGTTTTTTGTTTGTTTGTTTGTTTTCAGAAGTAAACCTACACAAGGAGACAATACAATAAAACTCTTCTATTGGAATAATAAACTTTTAAAATGGGCTTAAATATAGCTCATTTTGTATTCAATAAAAATATTGATGTATTGTCAAAATAACCATAATTGAATAGCAGATAAAATCTGCATTTTAAGTTTAACACTAGACTTTAATCTCTTTGAGAGCACAAGTTGTTTATTTTTTGACATCTAACAGTTTTGTTCTCATAATCACTTAATAAGCATTTATTTTAATTGTTATATAACTAAATAGTAATGGAGTATCAATCTCAAGTATAGATTGATGAGCACCTACTATTGATGATTAGCCACACTACTACATAGGTAACTTATATACATGATAGTCTTCAGCATAATTATTTGAAGTAAATATTATTATTCTAATTTATAGATGAAAAAACCAAGACATAGAGAAATCAAGAAAATTGCCCCAGAATATGCAAACATAATTTGAAAAACCTGAATTTGAAATCAGTTCACTCATAGTTGAATGAATAAATGGTGAAAAGTTAATTTTTAGATTTTGAGGAACAATATTTATTTGGTATATATGCATAGAATAATTATTATGTAGCAAATACAAAATAATAAATTCATGACAAGAAAAAGCAGAAGTTAAAAATGGAAAAGTGTGTGTGTATGTAGTGAGAGGTGGGAACTATAAGCAATTCCTTACTTTGAAGCACAGAATGACAGCTGATATGTCTAAAATTCTAGAAATGGACCAGATCATGGAAGGTCTTGTATACTATACTTAGGAGCTTCAACATTATTTTTTCTTCAACTTGTGGGAGTCAATGAAGATTTTTAAGAAGGGTAATGGCATGATTAGGTTTTAGTTCTATATCACAGTGGCAAAAAGGGGGTGTATAAACCTACAGGAGGGAAATGGTCACACGGGAGGCAAAAAGACAAATGCAGATGTTATTGCAGTAATATAGTAATAACGATGAAGGACAGAACCTAGGAATTTATAGCAGAGAGGGAGAGGAGGTATATTTGAATATATTTAGCAGGTAAAATGGCAGAATTTTGTGACTGATTGGAATTTTTGAATGACCAGGTAGAATGATATTGCCATTAGCTGATATAAGGACTACATAAGAAAGATGATCCTATCTTGGAAGGAAGATAATGAGTTGAGTTTTGGATACAGTGAACTTAAAGCAGTTTTGGCACATTCAGTGGGAAGTTGGGTATTCTGAAGTTCATGTGCAAGGTCAGGGTTGGAGAGAAAGATTTGAGAAGTATCACCATTTATCTGTTAGGCAAAACCCTGAGAGTAAGATTTCTAGATGATCTAGGAAGAGAACATACAGAGAGGACCAGTGAACTAAATCCTATAAGAAAAAGGTCTAAGGGACATAGGAGGATAAGGAGCCGGGAAGCTGAGAGAAAGGTCGGGTAGGGAGAGGGAGAAACGTCAAAGAGTAGCTTCTTTCAGGAAAGCTGGAGTGGTCAATGATATCAAATAAAGAAGAAAGACCTAATAAGAGGTGAAAAGGTACTACTGGAACACCACACATTTCATTCCTCATTGTATTAGACCAACTTAGACAGAATGGAGGGGAGCAAAAGTCAGAGTTCAGTAGAATGACTAAGGGCAGGGAGGCAGAGAGAAAACTATACTACTCCTTTAAAAAAAAAAAAAAAAAAAAAAAAGCAGTGAGCTAAAGATAAAGAGAGGGTGGGAGTTAGGCCCTGGGAGAGAGCTGAGCTTGTTTATGGGCTGACAAGGAAGAGTCCATAGAAAGGAAATGATTGAAGTTATGGAAAAAGAGAGCATTATCGATGGGGTAAGTTCCCTAAGGAGAATGAACAAAATACAGAAGAACAAATCCACACAGTTTTTCAAAACAAATTCAAAGATTTGGTGGAAGTGAAAAATAGACCACAAAGGTTTGTGATGACTGAAATCAGATTGTAATATCACCTTCTGTGTCTCATTTAAATGTTCTAAAATTACCTTCAGGTAAAACTCCCAAATGACCCTCCTAAGAGTCTCATCAAATTGACAGGATTGTGTACAATTGGCCCAATTTTATATGCAGACCCAGAGTCGCAGCAAGGTTAAAGGACTCTGCAGGTTGGAAAACTGCTAAATACCAGGGGAGAACTAGAACCTGTGTGTTCTTCCACTGATGGCTGGAGTAGGGCTCACTTCACTAAAGTTTAGAGACTTGGACAAGCCTATGATGCTTATGTTGTAAGCAATGTTTCCACCAAGAATATAGTCTGTTGTGATCTTAAAATGAATTTATAGCCCCGGTTGGTGTTGCTCAGTAGATTGAGTGCTGGCCTGTGAACCAAAGGGTTGACACTTCAATTCTCAGTCAGGGCACATGCCTGCGTTGCTGGCCAGGTCCCCAGTAGGGGGCACTCAAGAGGCAACCACACATTGATGTTTCTCTCCCTCCCTTTAAAAACAAAACAAAACAAAACTGAATTTATAATTCTGATTAAGCAAACATCCAAAAAAGAAAAAAAGAAAAAAAAGTGACTCTCTTTTCTCCTTCTTATAACTAAATTTTAAAAGAAGCATATAAACATTTTTGAATTTGAACATTAGATCAGAAAACTGTAGGGACATATTTCCACTAATATATTGATATTAATTATTAATTTTATTAATTCTACTGTCTTCTCTGTAGAAGGCAACATGTAGTTAAAGAAAATCTTGTGCTGTTATAATTTCCTTAATACATTACTCCTTAGAAAATATATCCAGAAAAAGATGGAACTATCTTGATTTCTTTCAAAGGGTTCAGTTTTAAACAGATTAATAAAATAAAATAAAAACACTAAGACCACTAATATGATCACAACTTTAAACCAAAATTCTCCATAGGATTAACTATTCCCCATGCAAATGCCAGGAGTAGATACTCTTTTAAATACTGACTATAACAGCTCAACAGTCTTACATGACATTTACATGGAAAGAAAATTAAAGGAAAACTGACTTGTCAATATCTTCCTAACAATTCCATTGTCTTAGATAATCTTGTGCAACTTACTCAAATTTATGCACTAGATTCAATTAATAATAAACAATTTTACTCTTCCCCCTACCATTACTATATCTCTCATTTGTAAATCAAAACTTTTAAAGGTTGTGATCTAAAGGCAAAAAAGAAGAGGTCAAAAAGTGACTGATCCATTTTTAAATACTTTATGAATATTATATTAGGCCAAGTGATGCATGAATTATCCTTCAAGTAGGAGCAAACTGTTGGATTAAAAAATTTCATTCTGTGGCCATGGATTAACATGACTCTAATCTTCTGAGTCTCAGATCCTCAAAACAAAGCTTTCTCTTTCTGTTTTTACCTCACATCCCACGTTACGTGCACTTCTAGAATAATCAACGCAGTGAATGTCAGGCCTGTAGTGATAGTGCTAACAGTGTGGAGAGCAGGAAGAGTGAAAATGAAAACTATATATTCTCCTGGAGTAAGTTTGAATAACTTGTGTCCTTTGCGTAGAATGATTCACCCACCCTACAAAGAGGAGGATTTGGGCCTTGAGTTATTTTTCCAAAAAAGGATGGTGAATTGCAATGGTTTACATGCAAACTTTAATTAGGTACCCTTATAAGTGAAAGGGATAATTAGAATAGCAATTTAATACCAAATTCACAGTGTGTGGCCTTGGAACAAGAAGCCAACTGGTCCACATCAAGATCAAAAGCATGTTAGGCAGAGATTTAATACAGTGGTTCACCAACATAAATCAGTATCACCTAGAAAGCTTTGCAATTCCCATCCAAATCTATTAAATCGGGGTATTTGGAAATGAGGGAGTCTACAATCTATATTATTAACAAGCTCTTTAGGTGAGCCTTCATGCAGCCAGCTCAATACTTATTTGTGGATTGCTTACCAACTAACCTAATTATCAAAATATATATTGTGTTCATCAACAATCATAAGGCATTCACTTTATCATCTACCAATCTCTCTCTCTCTCATAGGATTGCTCTTCAAAATAAAGACTCACTTTAGTTTGCATAAAAGTTTTAAGTACTTCTAAATTTATCTGAATAGAATGAGGAAACAAAGAATTGCTACCTAATATTTAAGTGCCATTCAGTGTTCTTGACTTTGTAGTCTAACCAAAAGTGAGCAATAGCCAGGGTAGGTCTGGTCACTCAATTATATTCTGTCCATTGAAACTTGATCTATCTATTCCACTGAAAGGAGCTAACACTGATGCTCAATGAGTTCAGGACTATAACTGACCCCTAATAGCTATTCTCCCTTTTATATCCTTTATAACGCACATGACTCTATTTAGTAGAATGCATTGTCAGTGTCACTCAACTAAAAGGCTACATTTCCTAGTTGCCCTTGTAGCTTTGTATGACTATATGACTAAATTCTAGCCAATTATAAATAAGTTGAATTGGTATGAAGATTTAATAATCTCCATTAAAAATGAGAGAATTGCAGCTTTTGTCTTGCATTCTCTATACAGATGCCTGGAAAGTAAGTGTAATGGCTGGAGCTCCAGCAGCCATCTAGGACCATAACATCAGGATTTTACTCTAGGAATATGACAGTATAGAGCTTTAAGAGCTGAATCCCTGATGATTTTGTAGAGCCAATATACCAGCCTTTTACTACTTAAAAACTTCTTTTATATATTTTTTAAAAACACCCTTTTTATTGTTTAAACTACTGTATTCTGCTATATGCAGCTGAACCTAGATTAAAATATCCACTATAAAAAATTTGTATGTACTATATGATCCAAAGTATCTGTTTCCATAGTAATGAGTTTAATACCATTTATGAGTGAATATATAAGCTATGTATTCATATTCTCTGCTTCCTTTAAAAGTGATCCCATCCAAGTAAGATTGTCAAGCATCTGCTTCTTTATATTTGTATTTTAACTATGAAATAAATGACAGTTATACTCATACATAATAAAATGCACAAGACCATGATAGAGAAAGGATTCTGAGTCTCTCATCTCTTAGTAATCACAAGTCAGCTTGGGTCAAGGATATCAGTGTAGAGTTGCAACAAGAGGGTTGCAAATATTTATTGTCCATGATCCAGACTTGGCACTCAGATATAATGTATTTGGCCTATGCAATGCTTTCTAAAAAATGTTCGTTTCAAATGCCTTAAAGTGGGCATGCATCTTCAGTTCTCTACAGGCCCATCATCCGTTGTTGATGAGCAAACACATGCTTGCTTTATTTGTTTGTGTTACCTATCTGGCTTCTGAAAAGCACTGACGTTTACTGTCTTTGGAAATAAAATAGTACATTTCTGCATCTTCCCTTCTCTCCACTGCTCCTCTGTTGTTGATATTAATGATTGATAGCAAAGATTATTTTCTAAGATTAAGTATATCCACTTTTGAGAACGAGAATGTACTCATATATAGCTTATTAGGTGTTCAACCTTTATTTAGGAATATAAAAGTTACCGTAAACATACTAGTATTTTTTTTCTACAAAAACACAAATGGGGAACCTTTCAAAACACCCCCCACCACAAACGCAAATACACAAAAACGCATGAAAAGCTCATTTTGTCATCTTAATTCTGATTTTTGTTACTTAATAGTTTCTACTAAAGTTAACCCAAGTCCCAAATTTTTCCTTTCAGTTTTTACAAATTTAAAAAAATTGATTCAGTTCCTAAAATGTAGTGAGAAATAGTAAAGATTATGGCCTGAAAAGCCTAAAACTTTATTTACTTCCTTTACTCTCATCACTCATAAGTATTTCTATCAGGCATGCTCATGTTTTATATTTTGGTAAATAACCACAGTAAATTAAAGGAAAAATATACCTTGAAGTCTTAAAAAGAAAAAAGGTTTGTAAACATGTACTTACATGTGACAACAGGCATCTACATTTCCAAGGGGGCATATTTGTACATAAAGTCAATATCACATTATGACTTAGTTACAGTTAAAATAGGAAAAATATACTTGTTTTACACATATGCCTTAGATATTTTAATTTAAAGCATCTACCTAAGTTTGTTCCTCCTCAAACTTAAAATCACATGGAGTTTCAGAATTCTGACACTGTTATGAAGCTTATGACAAACCTGAACAGGGAAAATAAAGTATTGACAAGTACCCATGCACTATAACTTAAACCAAAATATGGATGATAAGTACAAGTTTTATAACTCTGGATTCCGACATTTACTTCTATATGACCTTTAATTAAGGCCATTACTACTTTTGTTTGCATTGACTTGTCACAGATATCATCTTAGGTTGAGTAATAAAACAGAGGAATTTATTTTTGCAATATGCATGCAAGCAATTACTCTTTTTCTGTAAAATCTGATATTTGGAATTCCAGTATCTGTGCTGTTTGGTTACATTGGTGGGAGAGGAATTGGTGTGGAGTTGGGGACATTTTTTCACCAAGGATCACATTCCCAACGCTTATGTAAATTAGTATTGAAAAAAACTAAACTCTGCTCATTTTTCAGAAACACCTACAGAATAATTACTATTTGGGAAAATCTTTCAACATGTGGCCTATTCCATATATCTTTTGAAACAGTCCTTTAGTTTATTCACATGTTCGAGTATTTCCATACTTTATAAAGTTTTTATTTTAAAATATATTAACAAGGAAAGTTGTATTAAGTTTTAACTTAAAGTTGTTGGTTGCTCAGTGGGGGAAGGGAGTCAACTGTTCCTTTTGTAGTCAGAATTTCTATTCCTATTGTAATATTCTGTATTTTCTTATCACCTTTTCTGACTTTCACTTCTTATTCAATTGTCTTCCTCACCCTTCCAAACAATATGTTGTTCACACCATTACAAGGAAACTCAATAGTTTTTAACTTTTATAAATTGCCTGACTTTTAAAACACAAAAAGTAACAGAAATTCCAAGATTTTTAAAACATAAAAAGTAACAGAAATTCCAAGATTTTAGAAAGTGCCCCCTCTATGGGACTCCACACAGATTGTTGGGTGTTCATCCAGACTTTTATTTTTACTCTTTAAAGTATTTCTTAGAACTTCCATTCTCCAGAATAATTTTATAAACATCATTAAAGCAAAAATACACAGAAGCAAGTATTTATATATATATATATATACACATACACACATGTATATGTGTATATGCATGTATACATATGTAATTATATGTGAAAGACAGTAACAGAAAAGTTTAATAAATGTGCTAAATTTTAAAAGCTCAAGCTTGATGTTAAACAGTTATGAAAATCTACATACCCTATTATAAAAGAGCACATGTCTGTTTTTGAAATTTCAGCCCTGGAGAGTAAGGATTTAATAATCAGTAGAACCAATTTAAATATCTTCTTGATTCTATATCAGCCATGTATTTTTGCTTAACCGTACCATAAAACCCAACCCTAACACATGCAAATTGCAACGGAAAAAAAATTGTTAACCAGGCAAGATTTGTCTTAAATAAAAAGAAAAGAAAAAAAAACTTATATCTAAAGAATAATGTTCATACAAATACTCAATGATAAATAAATTATAGAAGGCATGCTGATTTCCTGCCTTCTGCGATCCAACAGGGAACCAGCACTGTCCTGATAATAAAGTCAGTAGGGTGGGAAAATACCACTGTTTGAGAAATCTGGCTTCTATCAGCCTCTGTCATGGAGAAATAAAGGACACTGTCTCTAAGTAAGCAAAATCGAGTTTAAGATCACAAATGAAAATGGGAAAGAAGTGAAAGCCTGTAAAGAGAAAAGAACAAGTAGCCAAAGACAAAGAAAAATCGGTTATCAGAGTGGCTGCAGAGGTTTTTCTGAACAAAGAATTTTATGAAGCAGCTGAAGTTCCTTACAGAAAAGACTCCACCCTACCCAGCCTCTGCTGCCACTTTTCCTTGCTCTTAAAACTCCAGCCCACAGAACAGAGCTCCTCTAACTGAAAGTGCCTTTAGTGCTCCGTTTTAAGCATTCTTCTTTTCTTTTAAACTTTCCATTCTCCATATTCAAGCAAAAGGACTTATCCCAGGTTTTCCCAGAAATATTCAGTAGTGTACTCTTCCCATCGGCAGATGTAGAAGCTACAGCCTTACAAACATCCCCATTGTCTTCTAAGCCGTTTCCAGGTGCTGTCAGCCCCCTTCTCAACTTCAAACCAGAATCTCCTCTTCACACTCTTCCTGGGGCTTAACATTCCACTTATTTCCCAAACCTTGCAATAAACAGCACAATCAAAGCAAACGCAAACTCACCATCATCGTCTTCTTCCTGGGCTTTTATTGAGACAAATTGCACTAATAAAACAGTAAGAATGAGGAGAGGTCTTGCTTCCACCCAGTTTGCCATCATGTCTAAATATTAGACATGTGGGTCCTCCTGGGAGTGAAAAGTAGATTCTAAGGTTATTGTAGCACCATGAAGTCAACTGCGGGCTCTTCTTTCAGCACCAGCCCCAGGGCAGCCTCTGCAAACCCCCTTTTTCAGCACCAGCTCCAGCACAGACTGCGAAAAGTTTTTTCAAGCGATGCAGCTTTAAATAGGAAGAATGCTGCCTCCACTTCTTTTCCTGCCCCTTTTCAGCTTGTTCAGGCTCATAACCATCCAGTGTCTGCCAAGCAACGGTCTGATTGATGGTAAACAACCAAATCAGAACACTCGCCTCTGTGCCTTAAACTTTTCCTATTTCATTTATGTTTTAAACATAAATGGGGCTTAATCACAGAAACAAACGTTTATTTCTCCTTTTTTTTTTTTTAAGAAAGCCTGTTAGAAGGAAAGAGTCTCTATTCTCCCCTCCCTAACCCTTCCCCCAGACACACACCCCTTAACTTTTTCCCTATAAGCTGAGAGAGACATTAGGGAGGAAATACAGCCTAGTTTTTGGCATTTAGAAAATTCAAGACACTTGTCCACCTTAAACTTTCAAAGGATCAAATTTTAACCCTTTGTTCTGATTAAAGATGAAGTATGCCTGTCCCCTTGCCAGGTTCTGTTTCTTTCCCTAGCATCTGGAAGGGGAGCAATAAAATAGTGCCCAGATAAAGTCCAGGTGAAGAAACTGCTTTAGACAAATAAATTTGTAATGCACCATACTTTGAATTAAGATCCTCTCCTTATCTCTCCATCTCTCTTGTTTAGGGAGACAGATCTGCAGATCCCAGAAAATGTTGTTACATAGAAAAAGTCAACTATGCTAATGTAAAGAAATGGGAAGTACACTGTCTTTGGATGCAGAGAGCCTCACTTCAAACATCAGCTCTGCCACTCACCAATTTTGTAAACAAAAAGTCCTTTATCTCTGTGCACTCCAATTATCTCATCTGACTAAAGCACTTTGCCCTGACTAGTGTACAGGCTTTAGCGACACTAAAATGAGTAATATATTATTAACTAAATTCCAAATTGCTACATAAAAGTAGATGGTGGTGTTATTATCCCCAAACCAGCTTTTCAGCGAATACGGTAGTCCTCATTGCACATGCCATTTAAGAGCAATATCCATGAACTTCTGTGCCACATTCATGCTTGCCAAGATCTTAATGACCTCAGATATAATCTAATACATTTGCTACCTTGAATCCACCTGGAGTCGGAATGGCTATTCTATATAATACAGGCGAGCCAACTGTTTCTAGTCACTCAGCAGCGATCAGTACCTGCACTGTGCTAAGCAATAGGAGGAAGAAGATGACACGGAAGAAGTTAAAGTCATAGCCATTGCCTTCAAGGAACATATGTAGATGCTAAGAAAATAAACATGCATATAAATATTGTAAGGTACATTAAGCACAGTAGAAATTCAGAGGAAGGAATATAGGGTGAGATTAGGTAAGTAATGCATTATTATCACTTTTCTTAATAGGAGAAATCCAAGAAAGTTTTTTGGAACTACAATCTCTGGAGAAGTATTCCATAGGAGGTTAACTTTCCAAGCAAGCAGCTCTAACCCAGGGCATCTCATTTTAACTTTCCACTTAGATGTGTCTCATTTCAATTCTGTCACCACCACACTTACTGTCCCCCAGAAGTGGCATGCTCTCACTTAAATGAATGGGCTGAGTAAGGATCAAAAATCACCCTTTACTAAATTTTTTCTTGATCTCTGAGAGAAACCAGGACTTGAAAAACACCTTGCTTAATATTCAAAAAGAATATCAGGAAAATAAGTGCAGGGAAAATAATTTAACTATTTTGGGGGAAGAGCCAGACACAAGCACCCCAATACCAAAGGGATGGCAAAACTGTCAGACGCCTTCTGTGGAATCTCAACTAGAGCGCAGAGACATTGGTCCTTTACAGAGAATCCACAGCTCTCAACTCTCAGAAAATACTCTAGATGCTGAAGATACCATAAGATCACAGGACTTGCAGCAGAATCAGTACGCACAAATGCTCAGCACTTGCTTAGACTAGCATCTTAGTATCTGTTATTAAAACAGTCATTATCAGCTTATCAATACAGTTATTTTAAACTGAACTGTAAACATGGCTTTTAAAAGAGAGATTAAAAACACAAGGCAAACTCTCACAGTTTCATCCAGTTTTCAGCATCCTCTTCCCAGTTACCAAAACCACATGGTATGACAGGGGCAGAGCAAACATTTGCAAGAGAGCTGAGATAAAGTAGCCTTTTCTCATGTCCTTGGGAGCTTTGCAACTTGGGCTTTTCTACTGTTTGGCTTTGGGATCACTACATTCAATTTTGAAAATAGTAAAGCATATGCAGGTATTAACCAGATGTGTCCGTTTAATAGATGTGGCTGAATTCAGGATAGAGAACTCCACCATTTCTTAGTCATTGAAAAACTAATTCTAGGCCTCGGGCCTTAGTGCAGAGCTCAGAAACCTGTTGCAATTCCAATGAAGCCTACCTCTAGCATACATGATATAATAATATGTGCCTGGCTGGTGCATTTTTACCAGTTCAATTATTCACAGCAATCCTGAAAAGTATTTATTATTTTTTCTCAACACATATATAAGGAATTATGGTTCGAAGAATTTCACCTGCTCAAGTTGCTCAGTGGTAGATTTAACACTCTATTTCAGGGATGTCTAACCCCACTGTGAGAGGTCCCACTGCTTCCTGACTCTTAGATTTACCTGACACCAATACTTCCAGTTCAGAAGGAAAGGCACTTCTGTGCCCTTCAGTATCGATGCCTCTCCCTATCCTTTTAAGTTTTTTAAAATTTTATTTTTTGTTACATACATTTCATAAACAGAAACCTTCTAACACCACACACAATTCCATAACCAAATGTTTTGATTTTATCAATAGTTTTAACTATTTACACTGTCTTTCTTCCACAAAAGTGCAATCTAAGACATCTTGACAAAAAATCTTTACTGATGAGAATATATACTTTAGCTGGTTTTAAAGATGCTCATCCATTATATTTTCTTTAAGTTATCTGGAATAATAAAAAAGTCAACACACATGAAGATTAACTGAGTTAGGCAGCATCTGGTTACAGAAACCAATACCCCTGTAGACTTTTTATCACTCCCCTTCTTTATCACTTCTCCTTCAGGACATAACTCTCTCAGTCTCCTCCTCTCTTTCCTCAAAAACAAACAAACAAAAAGTTTCCCTTAAATTCACATCTTCCATAATCTTTATTTTCCTTTCGCTCCTCCACCTCCCAGTTATACTTCATCCCATGTGTCAGGATATCATCTCCAGTAACGCAAGAGACATCAATATCTCTTTGCTGATAAACCCTAAGATCTTTCTTCTCTCCTCTCTATAGAGTTTGATACTTTACTCCCATCTTACTGAAACCCTTGCCTCTCATGGCTACCTGGTCCCAAACAGTCCTCTTACACCCCCAACTTTTCTGCTCAAACTGCCTTTGCTATTCCTCTCAGAAAGTTATTGTGCTTTGCAGTGTTGTATTATCCGCTTTTGTCCCTCCTTGTCCATTGTCTTGGGCTAAATTAACTAACGGATCCCTTGACTTTTTTTTTTCTATTTACATGCTAATGACTTCCTGTCAAGGCTTGCCTCCTAAGTTATAGACCTGTATTTCTAAGTGCCTGCATTGAACATCTCCCTATGAACAAGTCCCTGAAACTCAGAGTCCAGAATGAAACTATTACCTTCCATTGTTCTTTATACCAATTATGTAACACTATCGCCATTATTCTAGTCCCAAAATCAGAAACCAGGAACACTCTCCCTTCTCCCTCAACCTATATCCAATTGGACACAGAGTCCTGTTGATTTTGCTATGCATTCTTCACTCAATTACTTCCCCTTTCTAAAAAAAACTAAATTAACTCCCAAGTACTTAGAAGATATAGTACCATGTTATTTTCTTAATTCTATTAATAATAATGAGGAGGAGTAGAAAAGTATTCCTACTTCTTAATTCCCATCTCCTGCTTTCCTCTTTGGCTGCAGCCATAGACACATAGATTGTCCCAGGCACATAAGCACTTGCACACCTCAGATTTTTGCTCAGGCTCTGACCATCTCCTTTGTCTTACTCATTCCCTCATTCAAAAAATATTTGTTAATTATCTAATATTTGCCAAGTTCTACCTACTCAAGACACTAAGGATACAGCTGTGAACAACACAGAGAAGATGCCTGAGGCTATGGAGCTTACAACCTTTAATGGAAAAACAGCAGTAAGTGAGCAAACAAGGTAATTCCAGACAGCCATATGCCATGAAGGCAATAAACAGGGGTTGTTTTAGAGTTGCCCAGGAATTGTTGGTGGGAGGGATGCTGCATCAGGATAGACCCATTTAAGGAGGTAAGAGTGAATCTGATTCCTAAAATTTTAAAAAGATCTATCCCTGAAGCTCTGAAGCAAGAAAAGGCATTCCAAGCAGAGGGAACATCAAGGATGAGTAGCTTGGAATGGTATATTAATTTTTTTATGGTTGCCATAAAAATAACCAAAAACTTAGAGGTTTAAAACAATACAAAAGTATTATTAACTTATAGTTCTTTATGTCAGAAGTCTGGGTCTGAATTAGGCTAAAATAAAGATGTCTGCAAGGCTGCATTCCTTTTTTAGGAGTTCTAGGGGAGAATTCATTTCCTTGCCTTTTTGAGCTTCCACAGGTCACCCACATTCTCACAGCCTCTTCTGCCATCTTCAAAGGCAGGAACATGGAATCGCTCTGAAACTACTTTTGGAGTAACATCTCTGTCTCTGACCACAGCCAGGAAGGGGTCTTTGCTCTCAAAGGCACATGTGACTGCACTGGGCCTACCTGGATAATCCAGGGTAATTTTCTCTGTCTCAAGACCCTTCATCACATACGCAAAGTCCTTTTTGATATGAAAAGTAACATATTCACAGGTTTAGGGGATTAGGACATGTTTGAGAGGCCATTATTCCTTCTACCAAAATAGGAATAAGCTTTGAGTGTGCAAGAGTAGAAAGAAAGCCATTATGGTTGCCCTGATATGACAAGGTTGGAGACAGGCCTGTCATTAAAGTCTTACAGGTCATAGGGTAGAGTTAAGATTTCTTTTTCTAAATGCAATGAGAATCCGATGAAGAGGAAATTAAACAGAGGACTGACAGGCTCTAATGTACTGATTTTTCAAACAATCTGAATGGCTCATGAGAAATAAATAACAGCAAGGCAGTGATGGGAGTAAGGATATCAACTGGGAAGCACTTTTAGTGGGAATGAGAAATGATGGTATCTTGGACTACAGAAGTACAGTGAAAACTGAAAGAGGCAGAGAGATTCAGGATATGTTTTAAAAATAAAAATATGAATTGTTTGAAACTGGATAAAGAGAGAAATTAGGACACTTCTTCCAACTGAATGGATGGCTGAGTTGACAAGGCCCATGTGTTGCCCCTCTGACAAACCAGCCTGCTCCTTCGTAGAAGTGACTGCTATGCGCTGTATAGATCGCTCTAACATCACACTATGTTTATTTTTTCTCTTACTCTGTTTTGCTTTATTCAGATTCAGATTTAAGGGAAAACATTTGGGAAGCTGCATGAATTTCAATGACTTATATTTTCCACCAGTCTGTAGAAGATACAAATTTAAACAATAGTTAGAGGACTGAGCATAAACATACATTGACAGTAATTCTACATTGTAATCAAAGCAGGTTCATGTTTGTAGGCCAAACGGTGAATTACATTAATGGCAGTCAGATTTGGGAAAACTATAAAACCTTTGCACATTTTTAAGATGACTTTTAAAATATTTTAGAATTATTCTAAATGTTTAAATAGCTGTAAAAGTTATAAATTCTACTATATTATAAATATATTTTTAAATAAAAGTCATATAAGAGCTTTTAAATATATGTAATGGAATTTTAATACCAAAGTGATTTTATAACCAATAACATCTAAGTAAAATTCATGCACAAATACTTCATTAACAATTGAAGATGTTATATTGCTTCTTTCTTTTATTAAAACTATATTTCCATTCAAATTCTTCTACAGAATTTAACATAATATATTTTTCTTTAAAAGTCTTTTATTGCTCATTCAAAAAGTCTACAACAAAAGCATGTTATGAAATGGAAATTTTTTCAATTTCCTCTGACCATATTGCTCTAAGTGTTAAAAGTTATTTTTGTCTGGATTGAGTTGTATCTACAATTATTAATAATGCATATTTGATTAAAACAGACTTCTCTGGCATCAATAAAGAGGAATACTCCTGCCTTGGCCTGGTGGCTCAGTAAATGGAAGCATCATCCCATAGACCAAAATGCTGTAGGTTCAATCCTGGTCATACTAGAAGCAACCAATCAATGTTTTTCTCTCTCTCTCACTTTCTCTCTCAATCGCTTTCCTTTCCTCTTTCCCTTCATTTCTCTCTAAAATCAATGAATACATCTTCAAATGAGGATTTAAAAAAAAGAAATACTCCTTTCTTTAATGCACTAGAGGTTTTTCATTATACACACACACACACATACACACATATTATACATATATTATATGTATGCATATGTGTATACACATATGTATATGAATATGTATATTATACACATAATATTATATGTGTGTGTACATATTATATACATATAAATAAAAAATTTTCTTTCTTTGTAGTATCTTTATCTGGCTTTGGAATTAGAGTAATGCTGGCCTTATAAAATGAGCTTGGGAGTCTTCCCTCCGCTTGAAGTTTTTGGAACAATTTGAAAAGTAGAAGTGTCAGTTCTTCCTTGAATGTTTGGTAAAATTGACCTGTAAAGCCATCCAGTCTAGGAACTTTTTCTGCTGAGAGTTTTTTTTTTTTTAATTACTGCTTCATTTCATTAGTTGTAATTGATCCATACAGATTTTCTGTTTCTTCCTGATGCAGTTTTGGAGGATGGTACGTTTTAGGAATTTATTTCTTCCAGATTGTCCAATTTGTTGGAATAGTTGTTCATAATATTCTCTTACAATCCTTTGTATTTCTGTGGTGTCTGTTGTTACTTCTCTTTCATCTCTGATTTTATTTATTTGGGTCCTCTCTCTTTTTTCTTGATGAGTCTGGTTAAAGGTTTGTCAATCTTGTTGCTATTTTCAAATAACCAGCTCTAGCTTTCATCAATCTTTTGTATTGTTTTTTTTTTTAGACTCTATTTCATTTATTTCTGCTCTTTATCAGTTCATTCCTTCTCACTTCAGGCTTTATTTATTGTTCTTTTTCTAGTTCCTTTATGTGGAAAGTTAGATTGTTTGAGATTTTTATTTCTTTTGTTAGAGGGGGGATATTTATTTATTTAATCTTTATTGTATTTTTTCCATTACCATTTAGCCCTATTATAATCCCTACCTCCCAGCAATCACTGCACTGCTGTCTTGTCTATCAGTCCTTTTTCCTTTTTGCTCAATTCCTCCATCCCCTAAACTCTACCTTCCTACTAGCTGTTATCCTGCTCTCCATCTATGAGTCTGTCCCCATTTTCCTTGATAGTTCAGTTTGTTCATTAGATTCCACATATGAGTGAAATCATATGGTATTTGTCTATCTCTAACTGACTTATTTCATTTAGCATAATGTTCTGAGTTAGAGCAGTAAGTCTATGAATTTCCCTCTTAGGATTGCTTTCCCTGTGTCCCATAGATTTGGAGTTGCTGTGTTCTCATTTGCATTTGTTTCAAGATATCTTTTAATTTCTTCCTTGATATCATTATTAACCTATTCATTGTTTAGTAACATGTAATTTAGCTTCCACATCTTTGTGTGTTTTTTAGTTTTTTTCTTGTAATTGATTTCTAGTTTCATACCAATGTGGTCTGAGAAGATGCTTGATATGATTTCAATCTTAAATTTACTGAAACTTATTTTGTGTCCTAACATGCAGTCTACCCTAGAAAATGTTCCATGAGTACTTGAAAAGAATGTATATTCTGCTTCTTTGGGGTGAAATATTCTGAAGATATCAATTAAACCCATCTGATCTAGTGTGTCATTTAAGGCTGCTGTTTCCTTTTGATTTTTTTGTCTAGACAATCTAAACATTGATGTCAATTGGATGCTAAAAATCTGCTGTAACTGTGTTACTGTCGATCTCTCCTTTTATGTCCATTAAGATTTGTTTTCTATATTTAGGTGCTCCTATGTTGTGTGCATAAATGTTTACAAGGGTTATATCCTCTTGTTGGATTGCTCCCTTTTTCATCATGTAGTGTCCCTCTTTGTCTCTTATTATAGCCCTTGTTCTAAAGTCTATTCTGTCAGATATAAGAATTGCTACCTGAGGTTTATTTTCTTTTCCATTTGAATGAAATATCTTTTTCCATCCCTTTACTTTTAGGCTGTGTATATCTTTCATTCTAAGGTGGGTCTCTTGTAGATAGCGCGTGTGTGTGTGTGTGTGTGTGTGTGTGTGTGTGTATCTTGTTTCCTTGCCCATTCAGCTACCTTATGTCTTTTGATTGGAGCATTTAAGCCATTTACATTTAAAGTTATTATTAACTTTATTGTTTGATAAAAATCAGAAAAATTTGATGATTGAATGGCCATGAGAGAAGTAGCAGTGATCATAAATAAAAATGAATCTAAGATGTCAAACCCAGAGGATTAGAAAAATGATGGTCTTAGTGAAAGAAATCTCTAAGCAAGGAAGAGAAACTGATTAACAGAGTAGAAGAGAGAATAACTAAGTAGGTACATCTCTGCACATACATTATATTAAGTAGCATAACCATACTTTTTGAACAGAAAAATATAGCATATTGTGAATAAACTATCTTTCTGGACAAATGCTAATGTGAAAATAATAATCATGACAATAATAATAAGGGCTAGAATGTATTAGGTATTTACTATGTGCCAAATACTCTGTAAGTACTTTTTATATATTAATTATTGTGATATTCAATCAATGGTTTTTGGTTTTTTTTTTTTTTTTGGTTTTTTTAAAAGCACTGCAAAGAGAGATCCAAATCTTTTTTCTTAAAAATTTTTATTTATTTATTTATTTATTTTTAGAGAAAGGGGAAGGGGAAAGAGTGGGAGAGAAACATCAATGTGTGGCTGCCTCCTGTGTGCCCCACAATGGGGACCCGGCCGCAACCCAGGCACGTGCCCTGACTGGGAATCTAACCTGCGACCCTTTGGTTTGCAGGCCCGCGCTCAAACCACCAAGCCACGCCAGCCAGGGCCAAATCAATGTTATGGAGTAAGTATTATCTTATCTGTTTTATAGATACAAAAAGAAATTTACGTTCATAGAAGCTAAATAAATTGTATCAAGTCGTACGTCAATAAATAACTAGATCAGCTTTGGATCTCTAGCTGCATAGTTGTTCCTGTTACCATGGAGATGAAGTTCAAAGATATTATATGGTGTCTCCCTGAAAACTATAAATAAAAGCTACCTCTCTTTGAATATTTATACTAAAAAATACACCCTTCTTATTTAAGCAGAATTAGAAATATTTTCTTGTATTAAAAATTTTAATATCTTTAAGTATGAATTTTCATTTTAAGTTGGATATTTACATTTTATATCCTATTTTTAGAAAAGATTACAATTTTACATTTTAAAATATTGTCTTATCTCCTAAAGCAATGAGCAGTCACGTTTAGAAATTATAGGCAGTCCTGTGAGCCATAATCATAAATGAACTGATAAGTACTGCTGGCTTGTGCAGCACCTTACTGTTCACATACTGTTTGAGCACACACATACTCTGAGACTCACAATAACCCAACAAAATAATATGGGCAGGATGATCCTTCCCATTTCATATTGGGATTTAGAGAAGTTAAGTGATTTTTCAGAAGTCACACAATGCAAATAATAGTTTCTAGTATAGGTTTCCAAGTCCTAGCATTCCAACCACTGTACCTCATGATAATTAAACGGTAATGCAAGTCTTATTAACTAAGAAGGCAGCATTAAAAGGGTTTGCAGACTGGGAATCTAACACATTGTGGTGACTACAGTTAATAATAATGTATCGTAGACTTGAAATTTGCTAAGAAAGTAGGTATTAAGTGTTCTCACCACAAAAAAAAAATGGTAACTATGTGAGGTGATGAGTGTGTTAATTAACTTGATTGTAGTTATCATTTTACAATGTGTATATATATATTAAATCATGTACACCTTAAATACATACAATTTTATATATCAATTATAGTTCAATAAAGCTGGAAAAAAGCAGTAATAATAGTAATGATGATGATGATGATGATGATGATGATGATAAAGCCTGTGTAATTGCAGTGGTTATGAGTACAGACTCTGAAGCCAGACTAACAAAGTCTGAGTCCTAGCCCCACCAGTCACCAGCTGGGTGACCATAAAAGAAATTGTATATCTTCTCTACAGCTTGCTTTTATCATCTGCAAAATGAGAATAAAACTATTATCTAACTCACTGGGTTGTCTGTTATGAGCATTAAATGAGTTAATATTTGTAAAGCTCTTAAGACAGTATCTGGCATAAAGTACTGATTAAATAAAAACAACCAACTGTGTTAGTGCTTATTTTAAAAAACATATAATGTGCCATCAATATGAAATTTAACTATTAAAATCTACTTAAAGATCAAAACCCAAGGAAACCACAGGAAGTGTAGGTAGCCACCCCTGTATGTTCCACTCAATCCCTCATTGATTTCTTTCTTTTATAGTATACTTATTAAGGCATGCTTTAAATAGAGCAAAACTCACCTTTTTAGGCATACAGTTCCTTTGAGTTTCAACAAATGTATACAATCCTGTGACCACCATTACAATCTAGGGAGTATTTTCTCACCCCCAAATTTTTTTCATTTGCAGTCTATCTGCCATCCCCACTACTGGTACCCTTGATCTGATTTCTATCCTTACAGTTTTGCCTTTCTGAATGTTACATAAATGGAATCACAAAGTATGTAGCTTTTGTCTGGTTCTGAGATGCATCTTGGCTATTGTGGTATCCGCAGTTCATTCCCTTTTTAAAAATAAAATACGTTTATGTGTTTTTTCTTCCTTCATTCTTAGCTATTAATCCATTATTTATTTATTAAGCCTAACAAATCCCGAAACGTGGATGACTGTGTGTATTAGAATAGACTATTCTCTGTAGCTAAAATGAAAGTCCATGAGTCAGGGTTTCCCTGAGGGAAAATTTTTAGATGGCAGGACTAGGTACAGACTACAAAGGGGAAATTGTCCAGAAAGTCAATGACATCAAAGGCCATTTCTACCAAATGAGCTTGCTGTGTTCTATATACTGCTTTAAAAAAATTAAAAGTCTAAAAGTCTCAAGTTTTTCAACAAAATAAGGAGTCATTCAAACCATCAGACACTGAGTTCCTACATTGTTCAATTGACAATTATGTGGCGGCCAGAGGCCTGGGAAATGTGGCCTTGGTATGGAGAGGGCAGTAGAGGGCTAGGAAATCAGTGTGACATATTTTATCACATTTCACAAGTCCATCAGTATTTTAATACTTTAAATTTTCCTGTGCATTGAGGCAAACTTAACTACTACTTTAATTCCCTCAGTAACTTCAGTTATGTTTTGCAGAGCTATTGAATTCTCTGTCTTTGAAAGGAAATGCAAGAACTTTTTTTAAACTGGCTTTTGGATAGCATTTTATATAAATCTGCCATTTTATATGTTATTTATGTTTTAGTTTGTTTTACATTTCATATGTGAAATGTAAAATTATACCAGTTATCAATATGTCAGAAGCATCCAACATCAATTTTTTAAAATGCATTTTTAGACAATCTATGAGTAATAAAATGGTCTGTCTCTCTCTCTCTCTCCCCCAATGTAGACTTATCATATGGGAAATGTCTAGTCATGGTCAAGTCGTGATTAACTCTGAAAAGCGGAAACTTCTGCTTATAGTTCCTACTATCACAATTCCTTATACGTACTTTATGTTAGCTTATAAGAAGCTAACATGACATTGTTGATTGAAAAAGCATATGATTCACCTGGACTATCATTTTTATTTAAGTATCTTCAAGCAATCAATGAGTTCACTTTGATGTAAATACAAATATGAATTAAGATAAGCTCTTAAGTAAGTGAAGTCTTAAGTGTTAAAATTAGTCATTATGTAGCCAAGTCTTTGAATGTTCTAAACACCACAAGGACCCAGTGGCTTATTGATTATACTGCTTAAAAATCAGGAACATAATATTTAGTTCATACTGCCCTAATTACTACTTAATTAAAACATGTAGATATTTATACACAGAAACACATACATACAGAAAAAGTCAATGAGAGAGCAACTTAATTTTGAGTATGTTCTTAAGTTACCACATCCACAATAACCTGAGACCTCTTTGACACCTGAGGATAAGAAAATCAAATCCTCCTGGGACCACTTACTACAAATAAACGGGTTATTATTCCTACTACAAATAAAATACTAATGCAGTTTTCCTAGTTGAAAAGTGTATTATTTTAATGTTTTATTTAAGTATGTGTATGATATCATCTCATGTGATTGGGAGAACCACATGGATCTTATTTTCTTGTTTTACAGACACCTTTGTTTCCTCTGGAATAATTGCAATCATAAGATATTATTGGATGAGTGAAATAGTATAAATGAGCCTTGTCTTCCCTTTCAGCATCATATCCACTTGTATGATTTTGGAAGGAGAGGAATCTGGAAAATTGTTCCTGGAACATCTAAGATCTCTTTTCCATAAATATAATATATAGCTAAAACAACCAAGGGGCACTTAGGACATTTGGCAATTTTTCTCCCTTTTAACCTAACTAAAATAAAATTTATACACATTTATTTATGATTCATGTTTTGTAATTAATGTCTAAGGCCCATTACTGGGCTACAGAAGCCGCATTATATTTAACTTACTAAATGTATTCTAGATTCTGCTCAATTTTGGGGTATGTTAAGAACTCTCCAAATTACTTCAATTATTTGGAACATGGGAATGATCAGTAACAGGAAAAATTAAGATACTGGGTTCCTAAGGCATGAGCATCAGCCACTACACCCTCATTTCAAATGTGGTCATCTTGCTCATCTCAATGTGTCCTTCCTATCTGCTTAAAGAAGAGGGGGTTCTAGTTTCATAAGTCATATGCAATTTAATATGATACACATTTGTTGAGAGATAACTTAGAGGATGCAAATATATGCAGAACATAATCCTGGCCCTCCAAGGGCTTGCTTGATTTGGTGGTCAGAGACACAAGCACTGATATCTATAATCCACGTAATACTGGAATGAGTTATACAAGTTCACAGAACAATAGAAGAAAAGAGTAGGAAGAACACGATTCTAAAAACCATTTATGGAGGTGGTGAAATTGAAGCAGATCCTCTAAGAATGGATGACATTCCATTCTCAGAGTGGCTGAAGGGGGCTTAGGGAAGACACAGAAAGAACATTCAAGTGACAAAGAAATTGTCAGTAGCCCAGCACAGTTAAATCATAGACCACTCAACACTATGAAGTGGTAGGGGGAGGGGACAATACTTTTTAAAAAGCATGAAGTATTTACAGTAAAGCAAAAGGGAAGAAGGGCCAGAAAATATTTTAAAGCCAGCTGCAATAAATTCATTAAGGAACATGTATAAAGGACCCATGGACAAAGCCAACCAGGGTGGGGGGGATTAGACTGAGTGGGGGAGGTGGGGGTGGGTGGGGCAGGGAGAGTGGTGGGAGGAAAATGGGGACAACTGTAGTTGAACAAAAAATTTTTTAAAAACCATTGAAGAAGAGATTTGAAAAAAATAAATAAATTCCAACCTTAATAATACCTTCATCCTTTAATGATATCCTGAGTATTTCAAGATAATATCTATGACAATTAGTTTATTTCAGGGTAGTATCATTTTTTTATGGTCTCACCAAACTAATAAACTACTAAACTGGATTCTACAAAATGCTCTGTCATTAGAGAGGCACAGAAAGACATCAATAAAAAATATCTCCACATCTTTATTTATGTAGCAAAAAGTCATTTCTGATACTCTGCATGGTTTTGTTTCTTGGAGAACCACACCCATATCTGTGCTTCCAAAAGAAGACATAACTCAAGAAAAAATGTGCATGAATCAGTAACCATACATAGATTTGAATTCTGTTTTTCACATAGCAACCTCATCTCATTTCCTCAGCTCTCTCCAAAGTGGTTTTTCGGCAGCCTGAGTCAACATTGCAGAGAGAATTGGAAAACACACATCTGTATGTCTCTCTCTTATCTAACCCTTTGTGTGTAACAAGTCCTATAAAGTATTCAGAAAGATAAATACAGTTCAGAATTCCAAGTCCTGAAAAAACAGAACAAATAGTATAACCAAAGTAATTTTAGCTTTTAAGAAAGGAAACTTCCAAAAACCCAACTTGAGTCATTAAGAACTTGAAGTGTGATCACTCTGAAGGAACTCTTACGCAGCATATTATCTCTGGCAGTGCTGGGGCCATGGGAAACTGCCTCTGACCAACCACTTGAACTGAGAAGCCCATCAGCAGAGCCCAATTCCCTGTTTCCAAAATAAGACAGTGAGAGTCCCTTCACATTTTCAAGCATTGTTACTCATAACAATTCATAAATGAGTTCTATCAATTATAAAAATTAATGTTATAGTATTAATAAGTTATAGTATTCATATTACAATTAATAAGTTATAGTATTCATATTACTATTACCTCATTTACAGGATGATTAAATACAAATAGACTGAAAAGAACTCTACTTAATTCTTTGCTTAAGAGTGAATACGTGGGGTCCTGAATTTATTTTTAGCCATTAAAAGTGTATTTTCAGTTGGTAAAAGGACAAGGCAAGTGAGCAATGTACTGTTCTTTGATTTGGCAGGGTTCCCTTTAGACTGCCTACACTCAGAAAGAACTTCCAACTAGAGCATTATCTAAAGGATGAGCTAAGAGAACAGGAGTTTGGAGAGAAAGAGTGAGAAAGTATAATGGAGGAGACAATCTGATATCCTCCTGGAAAAACACTTCCCATTTACTTAGAACAGCAAAATATACAGAATCAAAATATTCTTTTTTTCTTTTAGCATTTATGATTATGAGAGTTTCATCCATAACTACTTACTATAAAAGACCTTATTTGATTGAATAGAAGAAATATGAAAAAAATTCCAAAAAGACATATGTTGTACCCCAAGTCTTTGTTTTAAAACTGCAAAGGACTTTCAATACTGCACGAAATTTTCTCAACTGCACTGTAAGACACAAACTTCATTTTATAGATAATTACCTTTAGTTCAGTGGGGTTAAGTGGCACACAAAACTTACACAACCAGTAAGTAAATCACTCAAGCCTCAAACTCAGATCTGCCTTCCAGGTCTTCCTGTACTTCAGAGGAAGATCTAAGCATTCCTCAATGCTCCAACATCTTCTTTCAGGGGGTCGGGGTGAGAAAGAGTCTGTGAAGATTTCTCTTATCCAAGAATGTATCTATATGGGGCATATTATTTCATATACTTTAACCATAGTAAAATACAGCAACAGATAGATATCAGATGCAAATATAATATTCCTGCTGTTTCTATCCAGCCAGACATTAAAGAAATATGCAAAAATGTAAAATAATGCAACTTTTATTATTATTTTTCTTAGTATATATATTTATTTTCATAAAAATACATTATTTATATTAATACAGGTATATTATTATTATTATTTGAAATTCATTTATAACTTTTTACATTTTTTTCTGTTTTAATTTCTAAAATGATAAATATCAATAGGCATAATCTACCAAATGTTATTTGGAGTCTTCAATAATTACAAAAATGCAAAGGGTTTCTGAGACCAAACCAGAAGTTTGAGAAACACTGTTCTGTACCATCATCCAATTTATATACATACATGTGTATATGTGTGTGTGTGTATGCATAATGAGGTCACATAGCAGTTAATCAAATGATCTGTACTATTTAAAAGATCTGAGCTTAGAAAGTCACTGGGGAAAGGACATGTAAGCGAGGAGTGCTTCACCATAAATGTCACTGTCAACCATGCCAATCTCATGGGTGGGAAAACCTGAGTGAAAATGGACCTTGAACAGAGCTCAAGAAAAGAAATCCAAATCAAAGTCACAGACACTTTCAACTTGTTTCCTTGTTCCATTATACCTATCAGTAAATGTCTAGCTCCATTAAGTGCCGGCATGGAAACCAAAAAGAAAAATTAAAAAATAAAGGACAAAAGAAATGCAAGCAAAAGGCAGAGAAAGAACAGGAGAATGAAGAAGAAAACAAGTGAGTTTAAACAGAGAGTTCTTCACACTGTCGTATTTCTATTAACAAATCACACAAATAATAAATTAACAGAGTCAAAATTTACATGTTAATAGGAAATTAAAAATGTAAAAAATCTAAACATGATAAATAAAAAGAAACTCACAAATAAGCACATTGTATTGGAACCGTGGCATGCCAGAGACATAATATTATTAAAAAAGTACAAGAAAAAAATAAGGCAAATTACCATGAAAGAAAAAATAAGCTAAGAGCTCATTTCTCAACAAAAACAATAGAAAACAGGAGACAGTGCAAGTCACTTTAGGGATATGCTTTAGGAAGAAAGCAAAAGTTACCTCAGAAAAAATATCTGAGATGCAAGCAAAGAAAAATGGTATACATATGGGGAAATCTAAATTATCAGTGATCATATAAAACAATTTCTAAAAATTCCAATACATTATATTTATTATGGGGTTAATAAATATAATGTAAAACTAAAATTATATGTACAGTTGACCCTTGAACATAACAGGTTTGAACAGTCTGTGCCAGTTCACTTATACATGGATTTTAGATTTTAGATTCACAGTTGGGAATCTGCATATATAGAGGACCATCTTAAGTTATATGCAGATTTTTGAATGCAGGAGGGGCTCAGTGTCCCTTAACCCCACATTGTTCAGGGTCAACTGTACTCTATATATTATAGAATACATAGAATACGTATATATACATATACATATTCTAAGTATTATATACTACATATAATAACATATTCTATGTATTATATAGCATAAACACATATGCATTACATATATAATATGTTATATTGTATTCTATGTATAATATGTAATATAAACACACATATAGGGTTTTGAGAGTAAAACATTTTAAGCTCCTGTTTTAGTCGGTAAGAGGTTGAAGATATTAATTTTAGATAATTTTAATAGTTGTGTGAAAATATAACATAATAATAAAAAGAATAGAAATTAAATGCATAAAATAAAATCTAGTTGGGGGAAATGAAAATAGAATGTAAACAAAAAATCTACTAACCCCCTCCCTGAAAAAGTAAAGAAGAAGAAAATAGAAAAAGTAAGATAAATAAAAAGAATAAGGGGTTATACATTTGATAATGGGTTAATATCCAAAATTTATTTTTTTAAAAAGTACGAAATTCAATACCAAAATACAAATAATCTGATTAAAAATGGGCAAAGGACTTAATAGACACTTCTCTAAAGAGGACACACAGATGGCGGATAGACAAGAAAAGAGGCTCAATGTCACTAATCATCAGAGAAATGCAAATTAAAACCACAATGAGATATCACCTCACAACTGTCAGAACTGTTGTCATCAATAAATCAACAAACAAGTGTCGGCAAGGATGTGGAATAAAGGGAACCCTGGAGCACTGCTGGTGGGAATGCAGACTGGTGCAGCCACTGTGGAAAGCAGTATGGAGTTACCTCAAAAAATAAAAAAGAAGCTGCCTTATGACCCAGCAATTGCACTTCTGGGAATTTATCCAGAACATTAATTCAAAAGAATATAAGCACCTGTACATTAATTGCAGCATTATTTACAATAGCCAAGTTTGGGAAGCAGCCCAAGTGTCCATCAGTGAATGAGTGGATAAAAAAGCTGTGGGACATCTACACAATGGAATACCACTGACTGTTAAAAAAAAAAGAAAACGAAAACCTTACCCTTTGCAGGGCCCTGAAGAGCATTACGTAAACTGAAAGATGGCCCTGAAGAGCATTACGTAAACTGAAGTAAGCCAGAGAAAGACAAATATCATATGAATTCACTCATATGTGGAATCTAAACAAAATGAACTAAGAAGCAAAATAGAGACAGATTCACAAACAGATCAGGCTGACAGCTGCCAGGGTGGGTAGTTTGGGGGGTTGGATGAAGGGAAATGGAAGAATTAAGCAAAAAAGAGAGAGAGAGAAAACTCATGGACAAGAGCAGTGCGGTGATTGCCAGGATGAGGGGGAGAGGGAAGGTGAAGGAGGGTATAGGGAAGATAATTGGTCATGGACAGAGACCTGACTTGGGGTAGTGAACACACAATACAGTGTACAGATGATGTGTTGTAGAATTGTATACCTGAAACCTATATAATTTTGTTAACCAGTGTCACCCCAATAAATTCAATAAAAAAGAAATTAAAATGATGAGACGCAATGTTAAAAATTATGACATAGTAAACGTAAATAAACTGAATTATGGGATTAAAATACATGATTGTGCCTGGCTGGTGTGGCTCAGTGGATTGAGTACCAGCCTGAAAACTAAAGGGTCACCAGTTTGATTCCCAGTCAGGGCACGTGCCTGGGTTGTGGGCCAGGGCCCTGGTTGCAGATGCATGAAAGTCAACCACATACTGATATTTCTCTCCCTCTCTTTCTTACTCCCTTACCTTCTCTCTAAAAATAAAGAAGTAAAATCTTTTAAAAAAAGACATAGATTGTTAGACTGGGTATTTAAAACAAATAGGATTTGGAATGAATGGAAGAGAGAGGTGAAGAGAAACTGTGGAGGATAAAATAACCTTTACTTACTCAAGAGGCAATAAGTAACTGGCCAGAATAGGCAGAGGTTTTATGCTCAGAAGCAACAGAAATTAATATCTCCAGTTTTAGAATTCATGTAGTAGAAAAGTGAGAGCTACTGAGTAAAAAAAAAAAGAAATGATAAGAGTACTATAGTACAATATTACAAACAGGGTAAATTGAAGAAATGTTATAATCTGAGAGTCCATAAATCACTTTGAGGAAGATGATACATTTACTCTGGGCATGATGAACCTGAGAATCATCATTAAAATCATTACCTTTGTTGGAAAATTCAGCCAGAAAGTAGAAATGAAGATGAATGAAGATGAAGGGAAAGAGGGATCAGACACATGAAGCTCATTTTCTCCAGATCAATTTTAATCATTCATATTTCACTGTTTGTTACACAAGTATACAAATATTTAAATGAAATTATTTATCATTCAATGCAGTTTTGCTTATAGCTCAATGTTTCAAGAACAACAGTATTACTGATACATTACAAGTCTCATCTCTGCTGTTTTTCTCTACTAGCATGAAAAGTCATTAAAATGCTGTGAATAAAATTCAAGTTCAATAATGTCCCACTAGTACAAAACAAGTATGAACTTGAAGCAGAGTATCTTGAAGTATATGTTGGAGACAAGAGAAAAGATGAGTCCTTCAAACATATGCACAAGTTCAGGAAAGATAGTAAGGATATATCATGTCCATAATATAATTGTCCTGTCTTCTTTCTTTGCATCCTCCCAAATCTAAAAGTGGCATTGCTTTCAAGTTCTAACCAAAAAAACATAGAATGAACTTAAGTACAATGTAGTCAAGAACCAAACACCAGAACTCTAACTTACAATCAACACACCCATCCCATAAATACAGGAGAAACACCGGTGGTGTGGTAGAATTACAGGGAGCGGACCAGTATTTGCTTTGGCAAATGTGGAGTCTGTGCAAATAGGAACACAGCTGTATGCTGAGTATTTTAGTGTTCGTAAAACTGCTGAATCAGACATAAAATAATATCCAAATTTGCAATGTATCAGCAACTTTAGAGAACAGAGTACCATTCTGAGAATTTTTTTATATTTTTATAGAATAAATGACTTTATTAAGCATTTCTGTCACCATGTCAGTTATAACATAATACTTCCATCTTCTATATTGAAAGCCACATCTTACTGACATGGCCACAATTCGTGTTTCAATTTAGATATTTTACTATTTTCCACAAATGTAGCACAAGCAAAGTGTGGAGAGCTAATGACTCTTGAGACTAAAAGAAATTTAAATGGATGTATAATTAGCTATGAATGTGTGAGTATTTCAACAAAGATGAAATATTTTATATTGAAATTTTGAAAAGCAATGCTGGACAATTATTGAGAATAAAATTGGGGAACTCAGTCCTTGACTATCCCTGTCTAAAAAGGAAGCATTTCACCTTCTCCAATTTAGAAGTTTATGTCTCTTCAGCATTTCAAAATAAAAATGAAGCACCAAATAAGGCTTTACTCAGCAATGTTTGCTAAGTGAATACTGACCGAATGCTCCTTTAGGGCCTTTCTTGTCCCACTCTTAGAGGTTTTTAGGACTTCTTTCTAAATTAATTAATCACAACATACTACAACTTATCTTGTCTCTAAATTATGTGTTCATGTGTGTCTAACTTCCCTACAGATACAGACTTTTACACCTATTTGTGTTTTAGTAATTGATGTTGAATTGACTTAGATGTACTTTCAAATGATCAAATCCATTTCATATTTAAACTTTAATCTCAGCACACTGGGATATTTTCCTTCTTTAATTCATCTTCCTTCTTTAATTCATTCCCCTTCTTTAATTCATTTTCCTGTCCCAAAACTATAAAAAAATGAGCATTCTACAAAGACTACAAATAGGTTTCATTCTGTGGGATGACTTTTGATTGACTTGTAGTGACTGCCTAGAGCATTTTACTGGAAGGAACTTGAGGACAAATCCACACATTGAACAGGAAAGAGTGTAGTGTTGGATCAATTATGTCTGCTATTAGCGTAGAATGGTGGGACATAGAGTGGTAGAATACTTGCCATTTATTTGCGACCAATCCTAGGCCTCAGATTCTACTGGTAGATCTTAAAGTCTTACTTCATAAAACTTTCAACTACATAAAGCCACCACACATCTTTCTGCAGAATTCTCCATTCTCCATAGTTTGTCATACCTTTAAATGGGAAAATAGAACCCCAACAACAGTGATATTTTACCTTTGCCTCATTTAAGTATATTATCAAGAGTCACGTCTACCACTGAACTTTATATTGAGGCATTTATAAAGAAGCAAAGAAATACAATTCCTTTTCACAGAAACATGGATAGCCCTGCCCTAAACGCATAATTTTTTTCTGTTTCTTATTTGTTAGCCCAAAGAGAAGAAAGGTTTTTTTAAAAAGCTAACATGTCTGAATTAAGGGGAAAAACTATTATTCTGTGCTTACTTTATACCAGTTACCATGCTAACTACTTTACATGGATTATTTCATTTAGCACAGACAATTCTGGAAGAAAGGAACTATTTAGCATCATCATCCCTAATTAAGAGCTAACAAAATTGAAGTTTGAAAACATTAAGTGATATGCTTAGAGCTTCAGTGCTGATGAGTAGCAAAAGAAAATGAAAGGAAAAAAAAAGAAAATAGGAAATCTAATTCCCATGTTCTTAATTACGGTGGGAGGTTACTTCTTTAAATGAGACAATGGGCCACCTTTAGTTCCTAGTAAAATAATTGAACTGAATGCTAATGCTCAGAAACAACACAGTTTGCATTTGGCCTTGGATTAGAGTTCTGTATCCATGCCATAATTGTTACTTGACTGTGTCTCTGTGAAATGGAGATGATGCTCACTAAATGGTGAGATAAAGATGAAGATTAGTAAAATAATTGCATGTAACCAATAGTAGATGTCAATAACTGCTTGTTGTCTATACTCATATTTTAATTTCTTATACTTCCCCGAAGTAAGACCTTTAAAGTTTTTTTAATTTTTATTTTAATTGTTGATCTTGTACAGTTAAAGTTTTTTTTAAAATGCCTATAATTTATTAGAGAAGCAAAAGTAATAAAGATTTTTTTGGTTAATAGTAAGTTTGTGTAACATACTAGAATCAGAATATCACATTTATTAGAAAAAGTGGTGGAGATTTTAAGTAATTATAATACCCCACCAAAATCATTATTTCCTACAATGAACCATTGAAAGTAGAAAAGCAATTATTCTACCAATTTCTCTGAATAGGAGTGGGGAAGGAATAAACATGTGAGTGAAGATAATGGGTTCCTGACATGGGTGAACGTGAACATGAAACTGCAGAGAAAGAGCTGGTTCAAGTGAGCAGAGGCCCATTGGTAGATTCCAGAAGAAGAGCAAGTGGTTAGAAATATGTCAAAGTCAGGGAGGTAATTATAAAAACAAAAACAGATGGCAAGAGCAAGAATGTCTAACCTTGAACCACATTCTGAAAGGTGCTTCAGGGGAGAAAATTCAACAAAGGAACACAAGTACAGAGTCCCAGACCAAATTCCACTGTCCTGATCTGTCATGGCACTCTGAGGCTCCCAAGGGCACTGCTCCCAGTTTGGATGCAGTGCTTTCACGTTGGGCATATATGCCCTCTAGGGTGCCGTAGACAACCTGCCTATGTGTGACTGAGAGGAAATAGAAGTTTCTTTTCCCAGATATATCCTGTGATAAATACAAGTCCCTTAAGCTAAGGGGTTGTTCTCTGTTAAAAACATGAAGGGTTAGAGTTAACCCTGAAAAACCATGCAGGAGGGAATCTTAATTTGTCATTACAATTTACCTGAAAAAGTATTTATCCAATCTACTCACACTGACAGCAATTTTGTGGAACTTGTTTGAAACTGATCAAATGCAAGAAGCAGAGAAGGGAAGAGAAGCTACAAGGGGACAGCAGGGCTGTGAAACGTGACATCGAAAGTCTTTCATAACATCACGGACTTGAAAAGTTTGTGCAGAATTGAGCTCAAGTTCATCTGATAATTTGTTTTCAAACGTAATGTGAGCAGCTATTTAATAAGAACATCTAAGTAATATTAAACTTGGGAGCCTAAATTAAAATCCTTTGATTTGTAATATTGCAGGTAATTTTTATACATAATTCAAATTTATACTTTTAAAAATAGCAAAAGTGATTTTGTAAACATAACCTTGGACTTTGTACAAATTACAAAATTGAAATGTTGGATCCTATAAGACTAGAGAACATATGTTGAAAGAAACTAGCAATACTACTGCAGATCAAACAAAAGCTTAGTTTTCCTCTTGTATATATTAAATGAGAATTAAACATATTTGACTTTTCAAACTCAAACAAGAAGAATGTGGATTAGAGTTGTGAAGTTTACGGCATTGCGGTATTTTCAAATATTGGCTATATTTTCTGGTGGGTTTTTCTAACCTCTACTTTTAACTTTTAATATGCAAAGTATTTCTGAATCACAGAAACATGTCTTTAAAATTAGGCCAAAAATAACTCAGGAAAAAATTAACAAACATTTCAGCTTCACTTCCATTACACCTAGCAAGCATGAAGAGCTTGCTCAGTGCTATGAGCTCAATGTTTGTATCTCCCCAAAATTCATGTTTTGACATCTTAAACCACAAGGGAAATGGTATTTGTAGGCAGGGTTTTGGGAGGTATTTAAATCACGAGGGTAGAAACCTCATGAACGAGATTAGTGCCTTATAAAAGAGGCTGCAGCAAGATCCCTAGCCCTTTCTACCATGTGAGGATACAATACGTCTTTGATCCAAAAGGGGCCTTCCTCAGAAAGTAGAGCTCACTGAGACTTTGAGCCTCCACAACTGTGAGAAATAAATTTCCATTGTTTATAAACTAATCAGTCTGTGTGTGGTATTTTGTAATAGCAACCCAAATGAACTAGACTTTGTTATTTTACTGTTTCAATCAATCCCCTTTAATAACCTTCACTAGTCATTCAACTCCTTTGTCAAACATCTAGTAAGTGCCAGTTTCTGATGTAAAGCACCAAAGTTACAAAGATCGACAAGCTGCCCACAGGAAGTGCATACTACAGCTGGTTAGAAAAGCTGGTCAATAACTGTGATATAAAGAAATAAGTGCCCTACTTCACTTTTTGAACAAATTCTCTACATTACCTGTCAAAAATTTTCATTCCCTCATTCCTCACTCTACTCCGTGTGGTGGGACTCCCACTCCACCGAAAAGGATCCCCTGTGATCCCTGGTTCACTGACAAGATGACTAAGTCCAGCACGAAGGCCTGCAAGCTTATCTTACCAAACTTCAGCAGCACTCAACACTGTTGCTACTTCATCTTTTGAAATGTTTTTCTCACTGTTTCTGCTTTTAATCCTGTGTCTCTGATCATTCTTTCTCTCCTTGTTGGGCCATCCCCTTTGATTTAGCATTTAATTGTTACAGTTAATAACAAACTTAGCCATCGCCTTCTTTTCTTCTCTCTCCTTAATCCCCAGGACCTTGATTAGAATGTCTATGCTATAAAGTATGTCAATGTATTTTTCCAGTAAGCCCTTACTTTTGAGCTACACACTCGTTTGTACAACAGTCCTCTCAAATTCTCCCCTTGGGTGGTTCAAAGGAATGTCAAAATCAACTTGTCCAAAACTGAATTCATTACTGTTCTCTTCCATCCACCCTCCTTTGCCAATTACTGCCTCCAACCCCAGTCCAAAAGTCACTTCCTCAGACAACTCCATGATGGCATTTGGGTCATCACTGTAAGTACCATCTGTTGCATGTCTGTAACATAATATGGGGTCAACACACACTTGATTTTAATGAATGAACAGTTTATGGAAGTGCAAAGGAACATGTCATCCAATTTGTCTGGAACTTCCAGTTTAATGGAAGGATTGACTTTCAAAGGATGAACAAGATTTTGTCAAAATATAAAGGGAGTAAGAAGAGCAAACAAAATATGAGGCAATGGAAGTATTAAATATTTCAGGAGAATGGATCAAGGGCTGTAGAGCAAAGGGCATAGTGGAGTGGAAACTGACAGTTATGAGGTATAGTGGAATAGTAATAAAGGAGAAAAAGGAGGATCGGGGAAAGAGCTGAAAAAGTAGGTTTTGACCAGAGTGTGAGGACTTTATCCCATAGGCAACTAGGAGCCATTGAATATTTCCAAATTGAAGAGAGATTATCTATATTTTAGCAAGCATACTGTTTTGGTTATTAAGCTATTGGCTCTCATCTCCAATCCATCCTTCTATTCTCAGTTCCGATGTGCTAGGCTGGGTCTCTGCAAATTACTCTCATTTGCCAGCCGGTTCTGTGTTAGATTCTGTCAATAGCGGATGGTAAATGGTAAAATAAGACTGAAAAAAGGAAAAATTCTCTCCTTTCTGTTTGCTTCGTGTTTTGTCAAAGTCACCCTACCATGGTATTTGGACTTCTTATGACCCTCCCACAACCAGCTTTGTCAGGCCCTGTGGGGGCCCTAGTGTCTTCCAGGCAGTGCGCCTTTCTCCAAGTCTGAGCCCCTTCACAGGGCCTTCCCTTTAGCCTTCTAGTTTCTGAAAACCTGAACTTCATGCCTCTGTTCCCTCAGCTCTAGGAGTAGTGACAGGGTCTACAGCTTTTACTCTGGTAACTCTTTTTGTTTTATCAGTCCTCTAATCATTATTAGAGGCATTATTATTCAGCATCTCTTCATTTCTCTATGTTGAAATACCTAGAGTGACTTCTGATGTTCTGAAAAGACCCTGATTGACATAAACATTTTGCTGTGAATTCAAAAAAAGAGTAGTAAGAACTGAAGTTAGAAGACCATTTCAGTCTTCCAGACAGAGAGAAACTCAGTCAGTAAAGCTGTTGACAGTGATAATAATGATGAAAACAGTAACAGCAAACATTTATAAAGCACTTACAATATGACAAGTCCTGTTCTTAGTGAAAAACCCTATGAATATGTACTATACTTCTTTCTTATGATATAGTTCCAATACCTATTTTCATTGGATAGAGAAGAAATTGAGGCCCAGAGAGATTTTAACTAACAGACCCCAGTTCACATGGATAATAGTGGTGGAGACAGAATTTAAACCTTAATCTTAAGTTTCCAAAGTCCTTTCTTTTAACAACTAAAAAATAATTGGATTCTTGAGTTATTTCTGAGAAAGAAGCAAGTATATATAAACACTCATTCAACATAAAAGATCATAGAGAGGGAGGAGTCAAAACAAAACTCAGAGACTTCTGTGCACTGTACTATGTGTTCACCACCCCAAGTCTCCTTCCATCACCATTTATCCTCCCTATCCTTTCCTCCTATGTGCTCATGGGGCATCTGAGGAGTGATGTCAATTGAAAGGTAAATTTGATTTGGATCCTTTAAAATGGTTGACACAAAGATAAAGATTTCAGAGCCCTCAGAATAAAGATGACAGATAAAGTCATGAAAGCAGATGGCAATGCCTGCCCTGAAAGGGGGTGTGGAAAGAGAGTGAGCAGAGTTTTCAAGCTAAGTATAAATCTAATGGCTCTTTTATTTGCATAAAGAATAACAAAGTGTGTACAGAAGAAATATATATTAAGCAGTGGAATAGGGACCCAGGGAATGAAAGGAAATGTATGTGGTATGACACATAGGAAAACTATGAAAGTATTCAAGAGGGTTTTTTTTTTTTTTTAAGGAAACACAAAGAAGAGGGAAAAGAAAGATAAAGAAAGTTTAGAACAAAATGCTTTTAGTTTCTACACTGAAATGCAGGATCCCCTAGATTGATTATATGCCTTAGAATGCTTTGGCGGCAGAAAATGGGATGACATCAACAAACCAATCCCTAGCCGAGTAGAATGAGTCACATTTTCGTCTGTTTTCACTTGATTAAAATATATTACATTTGTTGAGCCTGGAAAAAAAAAAAAAAAAAAAAGACAGAGGAAGCCATTGGAAGTGGAAAATGGAAAGTCCAAATATGGTTTGTTTCTGACTCACCAGAATTGCAGCAGCTCAGAAACTTATAACTTTGCTATAAGATACATTTTTAAAAATTGTATTCAAGGAATAATTCCCCAAATCAAATAAAAGTGCTTTATGGTTTTCTTAAACTTTTAACTTAATATCAGAGACAAACCCTTAAAAAAGGATAATTTTATAATACTTTAAAAATAGACAAAGATCGTGTAGGCTGTAGAAAAAGGGGGCAACATTTGAATATCATCTGGTCTTTATAACTTATTTTGTTCAGAGTAGTATAAACGGCTAGGTTTGATGGTTCAAATGTGTCTAAACATTTGCTTCTTTGGAACGGAACAGGCAGGAAAAGCAGCGTAAAGGGGTGGGACAGAAGATTTGCTTCTTTTCAGAGCTCTATGCCAAGTAATCTGCAAACAATCCATTTCCTGGCAAAGGTCTGCTAACTGGTGTGTCCATGATTTTTTTTTTACTGTAGTTTCTAAAACTGACCTTCAAATCCCTTAACAAGAGAGATTTATAATTAGTCAGAATTCACTTGCAAATAAAACCCATTGCTGCTGACTTTAGGCAGTTATTTTTCTAAGTATGAATTATTGTGAGGCTCAAATTATATAAGTGCGAGAAGTCTTCAAATTATGAGGCAATGCATAAACCTTAGTTATTAATTGTTTAATAGGTCACAGCATGTAAATATCATCTATGAATGGGAATGAGTATCATTTAATGTCAAGAAAATATGTTGCTTTTCACAATTTCATTATTCTTTATCCTATAGTTACATTAATTAAGTAGTATGTCAAACTTAACAAACTCTTCAACAACCATTTTTTTAGGTTTCTCTAAATATAATCAAGACCCCATTTTTTAAAAAATTGAGAAATTAATTCACTCAAAGTTTAAAACTGTCAAAATAAATTTAGATGGCAAATGCCACACTGTTAAAATTATTATTAATTATTATTATTATTTTAGAGACAAAGAATTAAGATTGGTATCTTGAACAAAATAAACTAACAAACAAAATATAAACAGAAGCAGTTTCATGGCATGGAATGACAGTTGTCAGAGGGGATGGAAGGGTTGCTGGATGAAAAAAGGAGGCAGGATTAGCCAAGGAACAGGTACGGGTGACCCCTGGGGACAACACGCAGGGATTGCCTGAGGGAGGGGAGAGGGGCTGAGTGGAGGTGGGCAAAGGAAGAAAAAGCAAGGGCAATTGTAATAGCGTAAAAACTAAAATACAACTTTTCAAAAGATTTATACTTAAGAGCTCTTACATATTATTAAGTAGAAGGCAGAGACTCCAACAGAAAAGTGGGCAAAACTATATAGAACAGGCCATATACAAAAGAAAAATATAAAATATAGAAATCAATAAATACACAGAAAATAACAGGCTTACTACAAAATGAAAAGTTAAAAATAATGAGGTGCCATTCTCGCATTTCATATTGACAAAGATTAAAAATACCAGGAGGATCCTGGGAAGATGACAGAAGTAAGAAAAGCATAGTTTTTGGAACGTCCAGAGAAAAGACATGAAAAAGGGACAGAGAGCGAGAGAATAAATCAAAAACTCATAGACAACATTTATAACAAAACTGGATGTCAATGTACAAGTGTGTGGAAACAACCAATCGATTCTAACCTGCATGAGAAAGGAAGCTGAGAAGGGGAAGTCAAGGGAAACCAGGAGATATTTGAGAGAAAATCCCAAAATAGCTGCCAGCAATTATTACTGAAAAATCCAGTAGCCCAATTTGAGATCAATTGCTTGGAGGAGGAAGTGCACAGTGAGAGTGATCTGCCCAGGTGGAGAGGATTATTTCATCGTTGACAGTGTTTAGAATAGCCAGTGGAGGCTGATAATATAAAACAGACCAACTTTTAGTAGTTCTTAAAAAAAATTTCTATAGACAATATGATCCTTTTGGGGCAAGCCACTAATCTCTAGTGGCTGCTATTAGACTTATTCAACATGTCACTATCATTCATTTTTTCATCCAGTATTCTCTTCCCTAGGAGGTGGGGCATGAGAATTCAAACATGAAAAACTGAAATGCCTGCTTCCTTGGGAGCTCAAGACGTAGTATATAAACAACAACAACTCTAATGTGATAGTGCTACAGTAAAGATTATACATGTCACTAGGATGAATAATCAGGTTAAACACTCACATTGGGGAGAATGTGTAAGATTCTAAATGAAGAATAATATAATACTATTGTTAAAATCACAAGGTCTAGAGTCAAACAATTCTAAATTCTAATCCCAAACTTTGCTACTTATTAGCTGTATAAATTTGGGTAAATTACCTAGCTTTCTTAGTGTCCATTTCTTCAAATAGGGTAAACAGTAAAACCATTTTAGTGTTATCAAAGATTAAATAAGCTCAATAATACTCTGAGGTCTTAGTATTTTCTCCAACACATTGTGCATACTCAAAAAATGTTCATCTTTACTATCATTGAGTATTGGGAACCGCCCTGCCTGGTTTCAGAAGCTATAACCTCCCATGGCTAAGGCTGAGTAAAGAGACTTTGGGGCCATAAGCCACTAAAGAGACAAAGTTTATCTTCTTGGCAGAGCTGCCACCTCTGCTCACTTTTACTTCACCCTGCTTGGCCTTGGGTGGATGACTGGTTAGCCAATGACGGGTAAGATTGCTCAAGAGAGGGATGACCTAAGACAGGCATGGTTGTGAAGCGCTCAGGGAAGGACTTGGGGGTTATAGAAAAAGGAGGTGATGAACCCTCACCCCTCAGCTTTGACAAAGCCTGAGTCCTCATTCTGTCTGTAAGAAGTCTCCTAATCTCTTGGCTGCCTTACTTCCCCCACCTGACTTAAGTCTGAAACAATGCTGGAGGGCGGTGTAGCCCTGGGCAGGAAGGGGCAGTTCCCTGGGGTGATCAGGCCTGCATTATATCTAGGCTGCTTTGAGACTTGCTTTTGCTAAGACTCCCTCACCCTGAGTTAAGACAGCAGATGTTTAATGTTTGTCTTTGAAGGAACTCCTTAGTGCTAAGCCATTCCAAAGACAGAATGTAACCAGATCAATCACTTTTATCCTTCCCTTGCATTTGCAACATTCTTTTCTTTGTTATCTGTAAGAAGTAATTGCTTAACGCAAACCTGAGCATAATGAATGAGGACCTTCCTTGATCCTAGAAAGCAATAAAAGCCTGCCAATGCAAGGGTTGGGGTGCTCTCCCACTCAGAGAATGGCCATGCTATCCCTTTTCTCCACAGGACTTCCGCAGTCCGTGTGATTTTGTTCATTGCATCCATGACCCTGAAGACACTGCTGGCCAGAGTCTGCATCCATTGAGTGGGTCTAAAAATCTAAATTTGCTGTCATGGGTAGTCCTATGGATATTTCAATGATCAATGAGGACCAACATGAAGAAACTGCAAAATCTGGTGAAATTTAGGGGCAGTGACAGCAAGCATTTGTGTTGCATTTGTATTGCATTGGGCCTGCCTGATTTAACAAAAATAATTTTTGAAAAAAATTAACACTCTGGTTCATTACTTAAAAACTGATCAAGTAAAGCACTATTTTATTGCCATTTACATTTCCTCTTATGCTCAAATAGACTCTAATAGCAGAGTACATTCAGCTGAGTGTGCTTTATAGTTTAAGCCAGATGTCTACAAATATTAGTGTATATCAGGATCATCTAAGATGACTGATAAAAATGGAAATTCTTAGGCCTCTTTCCCAGAGATTCTGCATTAATAGGATTGGGGGTGTGGTCCACACATTAAGAAACCTTGGAACAGATACCTATAAATTTCAAGCTTTTGTTAGAAATAGTGTTAGAAACACCAATTATGTAGCACAGATAAGAAACATGTAACGGATAAAAATATTTTCAAGTATGATTTTTCATAATATAGTCTCTAATACTTCTAGGTCAATGAAAAATATTTTATATCTCCTACCAGTTGTATCCTCCTATTCAGGAGAAGTGCCAGTTCAAGTTTGTTCAACAGAATCAAAAGAAACATCTGTGTACTAGTAAATGCCAGAAGAGAAATGATTGGGTAATTTCCTTCTTAGGCTACCAAGTGGGCTGATCCTCAGAGAACCTAGGCTGGGCACTTAAAAAACTACTTAAGGTCTTGACTCTGGGCCATTGGACTTTGGCCAAGGCAAACCTGTCTGTTTTCCTCCTCAGAAGGGGCAGTTGTCTTTGTAGTTTAGGAGAGGAAATCACTGATGCCCAGTAGAAAGCCTCCCAGAATTCCAACAGTACAGCTCTGTTACAGACCAAATGCAGAACATCACTGAGCATATGAAAAACAGATCTCACGACCAGAGCAAGTCAGCACTGGTATGAGAACTACTTCGTGTGAAGTTGCTCTAATCTCCTGTGCTGAGAAATTCTCATTTGCCCAGCACAAGCATTCCCAGGATGCATGTCAGAAAAATTCATGGACACCATTCAAGGCTACAGGTGAATAAATGCTTATTTCAATCAAAAAGACAAACATCTGAGTTTTCTCTAAGTCAGCTCAGCTGACTTTATATAGTTTGGGTATATAAATTAGTTTTATATTAAGATATCTTACTATCTTGTGTTTGCTAGAATATAAATTTCTCCAAATGATTTAGCACACAAAAAAATTCTACCAAAAAACTACCATAATATAGTCATAATATAGTCTCTAATACTTCTAGGTCAATGAAAAATATTTTATATCTCCTACCAGTTGTATCCTCCTATTCAGGAGAAGTGCCAGTTCAAGTTTGTTCAACAGAATCAAAAGAAACATCTGTGTACTAGTAAATGCCAGAAGAGAAATGATTGGGTAATTTCCTTCTTAGGCTACCAAGTGGGCTGATCCTCAGAGAACCTAGGCTGGGCATGAAGCCATCTTGGAAAAGCCATCTTTCTCATGAAAATTTAAAGATTTTCCTCATCCAGACTATTTCATGCACAAGATTTGGTGTAACAAAACTATATGTCCAAACAGTACTTCATACATACAACCCAGTCTGGCCCACACTTGCCTAATCCATAGTCTCTTCCTGTTTTAGATTATTGAAATTAAATTCAGAATTATTCAAATTATTAAAATCTGAATTATTCAAATTTAGATTATTCTCTTTAAGCACTTGGGTCTCTGTGAACACTAGACCAAGCTAGGCTGACAAAAGGTCAGAAATAAGCTGGGAAATCTAGGAAAAGCTAATCAAGTTGTAAGGAATGTCTAAAGAGTGTGCATGTGTTCATCAAAAGACATGTATAAGAATATTCATAGCCAAAAACCACTAACCACCCAAATGGGTATCAATGGAATGGGTTAATAAATATAATGTAAAACTAAAATTCTATAAATGTATGGGATGTACTATATCACATATATGCTGCATTGTATGCTTACAGAGCCATAAGCACTCAACTCCAGAAAGCAACTGCACCTCTCCCAATGCATCTACAGAAATATCTTGAGTGGGCATAAATGATAAACTTCCCTGTTGAGAAGAAAGAAAACACCACCAGAATGAAATAAAGTGGAAGATTAAAAAATGGCTGATATCTTGCAGTTAATGGTAGGATTTGTGCCTTGAAGTAGAAGAAAAATACCTGCAGAGCAAAGGCATGTATATTGTGGTAGATGGCTGGTGTTCCTCAAGAGTGGGCGGAATCCCATCTGCTTTCTATTGTATGACTACTACTGAGACTTAGTTTATGCCTCAAGGCTGCTCTGGCCTGGGAACACTGATATATCAATAAAATTTAAGAAAATAAGCAGCTAGATTCCTGGTACACTGAGTTCGCTATTTCAAAATATTCTCAAAATAAAGTAAGAAAATTTCAGTCAGAAGCCAACATGTCTTGAAAATGGTCACTGCATCAGGGATGCAATTGGTTGTTACACTGAGTGTGCAAAAATTATTGTGTTCCTGTTGGTATCTGCATCTGTACTCTGATTGCCATCATTTTGTTTCCAGGTACGTGGAAGCTGAGTTGTAGGAGAGATAAACAAGTGTTTTAAATGCTTCCATTTAAGAATAAAATTATTTCATTCTAAAACAAAGCACATGTAGCCACAAGTTGAAATTAAAAAGGATAATTAAAAATGAGACATTAAGATGTCTAATTCATACTGCTGCTTGTCAATGGGTAGAAGCATATTAAACAGACAACAGAATCTGAGACCCTAAGAACTCTAAATAGCAAACATGAGAAGAGCATATGGATTTACATATCTTTGGGTCATTAAATACAGCTTTGTTACTACAGCTTTACTTTGGTATTCGCAAAATGAAGTCTAACAATAAATATGTCTATTTCATGTTTCTGCTCTTAATCTTTCAAACTCAATTATTTTAAATTAAGCTTCATTTCATTTAACCTTAAAGATTCTATTTTATTTCTACTCTTTGTCATTTTCTCTTTTATTATCTATTTTTCAGTGATATTTACTCTCAGTATATTGTAAGTATTCTGTTTTTAATTCCACTGTGTTTATTTTTATGTCTCTTAATGGCATTGCTTAAGCCTATTGGGTTTTTTATTATATTTTATTGATTATGCTATTAGTTGTCCCAATTCTCCCCCATCATTCCCCTCCACCCTGCACACCCCCTCCCACCCACATTCCCCACCTTTAGTTCATGTCCATGTGTCGTAAGTTCTTTAGCTTCTACATTTCCCACACTATTCTTGCCCTCCCCCTATTTTCTACCCACTATCTATGCTACTCATTCTCTGTACCTTTTCCCCCTCCTCCCATGCCCCTGTTGCTAACCCTCCATATGATCTCAATTTCTGTGGTTCTGTTCCTGTTCTAGCTGTTTGCTTAGTTTGCTTTTGTTTTAGGTGTGGTTGTTAATAACTGTGAGTTTGCTGTCTTTTCACTGTCCTATTTTTATCTTCTTTTTCTTAGATAAGTCCCTTTAACATTTCCTACAATAAGGGCTTGGTGATGATGAACTCCTTTAAGTTGATGTTATCTGAGAAGTACTTTATCTTTTCTTCCATTCTAAAGGACAGTTTTCTGGATAGAGCAATCTTGGATGTAGGTCCTTGACTTTCAAGACTTCAAATACTTCTTTCCAGCCCCTTCTTGCCTGTAAGGTCTCTTCGGAGAAATCAGCTGATAGTCTGATGGGAACTTCTTTGTAGGTGACTGTCCCCTTATCCCTTGCTGCTTCTAGAATTCTCTCCTTCATGTTAATCTTGCCTAATGTAATTATGATGTGCTTTGGTGTGTTCCTCCTTGGGCCCAACTTCTTTGGGACTCTCTAAGCTTCCTGGACTTCCTGGTAGTCTATTTCCTTTGCCACATTGGGGAAGTTCTCCTTTACTATTTGTTCAAATAAGTTATCCACTTGTTGCTCTTCCTCTTCCCCTTCTGGTACCCCTATAATTCGGATGTTGTGACATTTAGAGATGTCCTCGATGTCCCTAAGCCTCTCCTCATTTTTTTGAATTCTTGTTTCTTCCTTCTTTTCTGATTGGATGTTTGTTTCTTCCTTCTGGTCCACTCCATTGATTTGAGTCCCAGTTTTTCTCCCATCTCCATTGGTTCCCTATGCGTTTTCCTTCATTTCACTTATTGCAGCCTTCATTTGTTCATCTAATTTGCGACCAAAATCAACCAATTCTGTGAGCATCCTGATCACCAGGGCTTTGAATTGTGCCTCTGACTGATTGGCTATCTCTTGGTCACTTAGATAAATTGGCTCTGGAGCTTTGATCTTTTCTCCCGTTTGAGCCATTTTTGTGGGTTTTTTGTTTTTTGGGGGTTTTTTTTTGTTGTTGTTGTTGTTGTTTGTTTGTTTTTGGTCTGGTTGTGGCTGTTACATAGTGAGGGGCAGAGCCTTAGGTGCTCCCCAGGGCAGGGCAGCCCAGTTGCTGGGTTGTGACGCTGTATGTGGGGGTGGGGTCTCACTGTTTTTAGGTTTTATTTCCCAGCACTGGGGCCCTGGTTTGCGAGTTCTGTCTTGTTTCCGTTTTCGCCTGTATCATCTTCACATGAGTGTGAGACCACCTGGTCAGCTAGCTGCCTTGTGCCCGGAGTCCTCCAGCCACCGCCTGTGCACCTGGGGCCTGCCAGCTGCCTCCTGCAGGCTTGGGTCCACCAGCCCCTGTCTGCGCACCAGGTCCACCAACCCTCCGCTTCCTCCTGCTGCAACTCCACCCCTCTTACCAGTCTGGATGAATGGATGAATGGTTGTCAGACCTCTGTACAGTTCAATTTTTCTCTCAGTTCAGGTTGTTTTCTTGTTTCTAAATCCTTGTTGTCCTTAATTTTAGTTGTGCAAAGAGGCACAATGTGTCCACCTACGCCTCCATCTTGGCCAGAAATCTTAAGCATATTATTATCAGCTTACCTCATTAATTACTTGCTATATGACCTTTACAAGTTACATAACCTTTTCTTCATACTCTAAACTTGATGTTCTCATCTATAAATGGAACTATTACTTAACTCTCAGGTTTGATGTAAGAAATTAATCACATCATCTATGTTAGTGCTATAATAGGAATATAAGGTAATCCACATATTAGTTTTAAATTTTCTAGCGGTCATATTTAAAAGGTAAAAAAAAATATTGATTTAAACAATATAGTTTAGTTTATTCAATAAATTCACTAATAAATTATCATTTCAACATGTATATAATATAAAAATATAAATGAGGTATTATCTTTTTATGCTATGTCTTCAAGAGTTGGTGTATATTTTTACACTTATCACATATAACTATAACATACACTAATACCATACACATATTGCATATATAAATTTGTAATTGCCATACTTCAAGTGCTCAGTAGGCATTTGTGGCTACCATACTAGACAGCGCAGAGTAGTATAAGACAACTCAACTGAGTATCTTGCATTAAAAAATATGTACTAAATTGTACATATTTTTATTGTTTTGTTTTAATATTATTCAGAAGCACTTTCAGAAAACTGTCTTTAATTTGTTTTCTAAATAAACTGTTTCTTCTGCCTGATATGTGCAGGAGTCTTATTACTTCTTTTAAATTAAAAGTGTTTATCAGTAAGCTTTTATTGAAATATAACAATATAGAAAAGAGCACAAATTGTTAAGTGCTTCAGCCAAACAATACTCGCTGGCTGCATCTTCCTAGCACTCAGATCAGTGAACAACATAGCACCAGCAGCCCAAAGCTCCCCTCTATCTATTCCAGTTATAGCCTCCCCAGGTGACTTCAAACACTATAGTGTTTAATTTTACCTGTTTCTGAATTTATGCAAATAGAAACATACAACCTGTATCCTTTTATGTCTGGTTTCTTTTTCTCAGCATTATGTTTCATCCATATTGTTGCATAAGAGTTTAGATGATAATTCTCATTGTTGTATAATACTCCATTATATGAATATACAACCATTTACTTATCCATTCTTCAATTCTACCATCAATAGACTTTTGAATGATTCCAGTTTGGAGCTGTAAAGACAAGAGTTAAACACAGCAGGTCTGACTGCTATCCTTAAAGTGGCCTGCATATATATTGGCCGTTGGCTGGCATCTGGAAACTTGGATTTGGGAAGGTTTCCCACCACCCTAATTTTAAGAGTGGCCCACTGTGCCTAAACTGTTTGTAAAAACAATATGGTTTATGTGAACATCTGCTTTCCTTCTGGGAGTCTGAAATTTTGGTACATGCCAGGCACAGGCTACATAGTTATCTTGGCTATATATCTAACCACTATGGATCAAACAAATATTCAGTGTCACACTATAATGTGTACTTTTTAAAATGAACTTAAATCTACATTTCTATTTGACACAAATTTTCCATTTGTTCATGGAAGTTTATAACAGTCAAGATAATAATTAAATGTGACAAAGTAATTATAACTCTGTATTTTATGGTGTTTGGATTTCCTTGACACTGACTATCTCAAGGTCTGGTTATGAATCAAATAAATTTAAACATCCCCATGTTAATTAAGGTTATATATTAGTGCCATTCAAAAGCTTTCATTGGAAACTAAATGAAAATAAAAACTGACCTTAATCAGGTTTTTTACAAAAAAACAAAATATCCTCATTATAACTAAAATTATCAGAAGCATTCAGGAATATGTTCTATTTGTGAACTGTTATATTCCCCATCCAGAGCTGAACTATATATACATATAATAAAAGTTCATCCTAATTTCCAGAATATTGCCAGTTATATCTCCCCTCTCCTGCTGGAGAACTTGCATTGCTGCAGCATCATTAATCCCTTCAGCTGCCCTGTTATAAACATAATTGTTTCAACCATGCTGATGTTTAAAAATGCAAATGAGGTGACCAGTACCACATCTTCAAAGGGGCTTTACTGAGCACCACAGTCTTGACAAGTTAATCACTGGCCAGGAAATAGGCCTCCATTTTGTAGCCTCAGAGACCTGATTACCTGTATTTTGGTATCATAGAATTGTACACTCAAACCTATATAATTTTATTAACCAATGTCACCCCGATAAATTTAATTTCAAAGAATGGATCATGATCCTAAAGTATGAACTCAATGCTCAAATGAATAAACTTTCATGAGAAATAAATTCTAAGCAGATCTAGAATATTCATATCTCACAGTAGGAAAATATACATGAGAAACAAAAATATAATCAGAAATCACTTTTAAACTAAGGTAATTTCTTAGAAAAATTTAATGTTTACTAGATCCTGCTAAAAGTAGCATTATGCATCCTTTTAAAAGAGAGAACAAAAGCTCAAAAGCTTTAGAGATCAGACAGAAAATATCAATTAGCAAAGAAATCCCAAATGCTTTGGTAAAATGAAGGACCATAAATCCTTAACAAAAGAGCTACAAGATACTTACCTCTGGCTGACCCAGTGTTGACAGATCTTCTAATTTTTTAAGTAACTCCAGAACTTCCATTTTTTTAATTGTTGTTCAATTACAATTGTCCCTGTTCATCCCCTGTAGCTCTCCCCTGCCCCACCCACCCACCCCAGCCCCCACTCCCACAGTCAATCCCCTCCCTCTTGTCCATGTCCATGGGTCTTTTATACATGTTCCTTGACTAAACCCTTCCCTTTCTATCCCCACCCTTGTTCTCCCCCTTCCCCACCCTCTGGTCACTGTCAGTTCAAAGTTTAACGTTTATCTTCAGATTTACAAATGTTGAAAATTGTAATAGAATATTGGCTTCCCAAAGATGCCCATATCTTATCTTAATTCTGGGAACCTGTGAATATGTAACCTTACCTGGCAAAAATGTTTAAGAACCAGTTAAAGAACTTCAGATGGTGAGATTATCCTAGATTATCCAGTCGGGCCCAGTTTAATCACCAAGGTCCTGAAGGGAAGACGGGAGGCCAGGAGGGAGACGTGGTGACAGAAGCAAGAGTCAGAGTCACAGGGATTTGACGAGATAACATTAATGGTTTTAAAGATGGCAGAGGGGCCACAAGATAAGGAACGCAGGCTGCTCACACCTTTTCTTTTCTTTTTTTTTCAAGAGACTCATTTCAGACTTACAACCTCCACAAATGTAAAATAATAAATGTGTGCTGCTTTAAGCCACTAAATTTATCATATATTGTTACAGCCGTATTATGAAACTAATTCAATATTTTTTAAAAAGTCTAAGCAGGCCAAGTTACTCATATCTGTAAGCCAAACTCCAGCCTTTAGATCGTAAAAATAAGTACCTCGAGAAGATATTAAAAACAGCTTTACCACCAGGATAGTAATGTTCAAAATATTAGCTAACTTAAGATGATCTCTGGCCTGTACAAAGCAGGGCTGTAAACTGTTCATGTTTCATGGCTTAACTCTCCTTTCTTCTTTCTGAGCTTCTCCAGCCAATTAGTGTTCCTGAGAAGGGTTTATCTGGGTTTGCTCCAGTCTGGTTTGCTTAGGGGTCATCCAGGATCTTTAAGATAGCTCTGTTGATCTCTTTTCTGAACCGTTATGTGTTGTTTTTATTATATACCTCTCAGAGGACATCTTACTTTATTGCCAGGTTCTCAAAGGAAGCTTTCTGGGAACTCTCAAGTGCACTCAATATATAATATATCACAATATTATTAACATACAATGGGGGATTAATGGATCAATCAATCAGTCAATAAATCTGGAGGAAAATCTAAGACAAAAATAAGCTCAGAAATACACATCAAGGGTGGGAAGTGGGGATGACTGGGGGGTGGGGGGACTGGTGGGAAGGAAATGGAGACAACTGTACTTGAACAACAATAAAAAAGTTTAAAAAAATACATCACTACAAAATCATATTCATAACATTTTGCCTTGTCTACTAGCTCCAAAATATTAGAAAAGGGGAATCTATGTAATTAACCTCCAAAGTGCCACAGTTCCCATCTCAATAGCACATGTTTTTATCAATATCCCAAATTTGTCATTCATTCTCAAGATATGACTGTGTATGTCACAATTTGTGTTTGTCCAACAGAGTCTGGCATTTCAGAGAAGTTTCCCTTATCTACAGCTATTGCCATGTTTTACAATATTGGAGGAAAAACAGATGTTGGATGGTGAAGTATATTTTAAACTATTTCAAAAATATTTGGCAGTAAGGGCTGACATAAATGGAAGAATAACTCTGTGTAAATGGAAGTTTATTTTGCATGTACTTTTCCTGAAAGAAAAATAATTTAAAATGAGACAAGGGAGAATTATTGATGTGTGTTATAGTTATTAATATAGAAAATGACTTTTAGTGAATATTATATTTTATCATGATTTTGAGTCTCTGTAAAACTCCATATAGCTATATACACATGTAATACATTGAAAAATTTTGAGTTCTTTCTGCTTGTTATTGTATTTGATTTTTAAAATTAATCCTAATAATTTTACTCTTCCTTCCTACAATTTTTACTATTGCTTTTAAACTAACTCTTGCTCAAGAAAATAGACTAATTCATGACCCAATATTTTTCCACAATAATTTCTGAAAGATTCTTGTGGTTGAGTAATAATTCAAATTTCTGGGCATATCTGATCATTTTGCCTAGTATGTTAATTTTATTCTTCGCCAAGCTATGTTTCTACATAATTAAAATAGCTTTAAAGTAACTTTAAGACTATTTTGGTGGATAGATTAAAAGATGATCTCACTGAAAAGAAGGTTGTTACAGCATTTCAAAGGATTTGGGGAAAAAAACATTAGTTGGCTTAACTCAGAATTTTGCAATGAATTTTTTAACCATTTGTCATAGGGATCCAATTCTGTAGTTTTCTTTGGCATACCAAAAAAGATCTTATTAAAATAAATTTCAGGGAATGAATTTAGTAATATATAAGATAGGCAAATATCTCAGATTATTTTTCCCTTTGCTAAAATTCTCTAAGATGGCTGTTGATATTTGATACTGTTATCACTAATTGCAATCATATACCAAAATCGCAAAAATGTCTATTTGTCATATTGAGAGAGTAGCAGTTTAAGCAATGAACTTGTCATTAATGCAAAGCTTAAATTCTTTCTCCAGTTGGCTTTGAAGTTTAAGGCTTACTGTGTATGTTATGGCCAACCTCCAGCAACTGACTAATTTATGAAGGGAGTAGATTGGTTATAGTTTCCTATGGTAACTCAGGATCCAAAATTTCTTTATTCAAAAATAATCTAGAACTCATTAGTTGATTTTAGCATACTTTACTATGAATTGTCTTTGTCATTTTATTCCAAAGTTCCAAAGTTCCAAAACCAATTAAAACTGGTTTTAAAGTAGTCCTTTTTTCTACAATCACCCTTAATTAAATACTCTTGCTTAATTATTTAATTAAAGATAAAACAATTCAAATAACAAAGAAACCATGCAATCACAGACAGCTGAATTAAGGCCAGTGTGATTATCTGTGTACCATTCCATGTATGTGGATATGATTGTAAAAGTGGAGGGAAGAAGAGTATGTTTCACTTCTGGTCTACAGGTAAGGCACAACATCCAAGGAAAATGTACACTCTATGAAAAGAATGAACAATATTCAAGATATCTAAGGTGCTGGGCAACCGGAACACACGGCGGTGGCAGCTCCCACTTACTGTTTTACAGAGTACAGTTCCCACAGCTTTGTATATATTAACAACACATGTAATTCATACAGCAAATCTATGAGGTTGGTACTATATTATCCCATCTACAGGAAAGGACTAAAGCACACAGTGGTGAAGTAACTTGTCAAAATCATGTAGTTGATAAATGGAAGAGCCATGAAAACCCAGACAGTTGGACTTAACAACCCATGCTCTTAACCAAGTCATGAAGTTTAACCAGGATCTTTTGCAATTCTAAAGACTAATACCAGTATCTTAGCCAATTGCCCCCAGTTTTCTGTTTAACCAATTTGGAGTCATTTTAGCTAGAAACTTCAATAGGCTGGCTGAATTCACTGATATTTTGTGCAACCACCTTCCCTTCCCTGCTTGAAATTTCATCTTAGTGCACTATTTTCTCTCCTTCCCTTCACTGAAAAAAGGATTTCTCTTCCTTTTCAACACCAATTAATTGTTCCACTTTAGTTTTAATTCCACCCCCTACCATACTCTTTAAATGATCTGCATAACTGTCCTCACACTACAGCATATATTTCTTCCTTTATCCAAGGCTATATTTACATCTGTATTTCCTCCAGGAAAAAGAATCTTCCTTCAACCTTGCTCCCCTCTAGAGCTATCATGCCATCTTCACACAACCCCTTAAAATGTGTATTTTAATTAAAGGAATGTGATTAAATTAATCATCATCATTAGAGACCAAAAAATCACAATATTAATTGTTTAATTGCTTTAATGTAAAGAGACTGAGACTTGGAGCCAGAAATCTACTCTGCTTAATGGTATGAATTCTGGGCATCAATCATTCATAAAATGTGAGCAATACCTCTCCGACTGGGTTACTGTGAGAAGTACATGTAATCAAGTGTGAAAGAAATCTCTCTCCAATTTGCCTTGGAACACAATAAATAATGAGGAAATACTTGTTGAGTATGAATTATAATGATTACAGTAATAAGTAATAGTAATAATAATAATATAGAAATGATCCTATATTAATAAATGATGAAAGAGGTCAGAAGAGGTCACAATGTATGAAAAGGAGAGAGTGCATGTGTATGTATGTGTGTGAGAGAGAGAAAGAACAAAACAGAGAAATACGGAATGAGATTGTGTAAGCACTGATCCCAAAAGGTGCTCTGGAATTCATTTATTCAACAAACATTTATAGAGCACCTATTATAGTCCAGGCAATGTTCTTGACACCTGGAATTCATCAGGCAACTAAGCAGAGAGAATCTCTCTACTGTCTGATTTTATCCACTCCAACGAATTAATGTTTTTAAAGAACCACCATGAGTTCTTTCTTCTTTGGAAGTCTCTGGCATTCTTCATTGTCTACTTAGTAAATTCCAAACCCCTTAGCCTGTCATTCAATATCTTTTTATTTATTTATTTAAACTCCAATCTATTTTTTTCAGTCTATTCCTTACTATTTCAATTTTTCCTCTGGAGTTCCTGTAGAGTTTTGGAATCAAAGCCTGTTTGGGTATGTCTACAACACTTGAGAGAGAGGCTTGAGGAAAAGATGGAGCTGCCGATGATGGGGCTGTACAGAAAACTGAACTACAGTCAGATTACAAAGAACATTATACGCCACACTAAGAAATATGAGTTGATTCTTAAAGACAAACTGGGCACTATCTGTTTTAACAAAGGAGTGATATGACCCAGAGGAATTCTGAAGGCAGTGGTAAATTTGAAGAGGAGATGTCCCGTCACATGAAAGGCGACTAAAAAAGTATTATAAGATTGAGATGGGAGATGGTGACAGCTAATTAATGCAGTGGAGCTAATGCGGTGAACAATCCCATTCCTAAGAAATATTTCAGAGTTATCATCAATAAGGTCAGAGATTAGTTGGCAGAATGTTTTCATGGTTATGTAGCTTTGGAGTCAGACTCTCTTTGTACCAGCCCTGCTTCCCCACTTACTGGATGTATGATCTAGTTCAAATTTGTATACCTTCCTTAGAGCCATTTTTCTCATCTGTAGGTAGAAATAACCAAAATACCTACAGCCAAAGATTCTGTGGGGATCAAAGTCAATAATTCATAACAAGTTCTTGGCACCAAGTGTTATTAAGTGCCTATAAATGTTGGCTATAAATTGTATCCCTTGAATATAGAGAGTCAGCTGCACCATTTGGACCTTAGGTATCCCTCTCAGGTTTGTGTGTCCTTAAATTAGTTAAATGGTCCTTATACTCTACACATATTTCACTTTACCTCTATTAGGTCATTTTTCATGCCATCTCTTTCACTCTGATTTCCATCTGCTAAAATCCAACCTAAACCCAGGGACCATGGTTTAGTCATTTTGAATTGCCAGCACTTAGGGTAATTAGGTTTGACTTAAATTTGGTCAAAGGTCTCTGAAAACCTCATCAAATATGACTTCCCCTGCCCCTAAACTTTCATAGAATTTTGTATCGTTCTTGACCCTTACACATATAGTCTTGCATTTGAGGGCTTGATGTATGTAACTAATCTCTGCTCATTGCTCCATGAGTCATTTCTCCACTGCAATTCTTCTGGGGCTTTATATGTGAGCAGAATGGCATCTTGGATGAATAAATTCATTGCATAATTACTTGATGATTTGCTCACTCACTTAATGACAAATAATTCCCAGGAAAGCCACCAACTAGGTTATATAAACTCCTTAATGCCATAAACTAACTGTCCTTATAGTCAATACTTACCTTTAATGTCTCATCAGCCTGGATCCCATTGTTCAGAATATAATCTGAAAGATGCTAATTAAGTAATCTTGAGTTTACACTGTTGATTGTTCTTTAGTATTTTGTTATTCTTACAAAGTCTTGCCAAAAAGTAAAATTCGAGTCTTCTCAATTAAGATAATTTTAACTTTTAAGCACATGCTGTGCTACAATTTAACAGATGATAGTTATTTATCCTGCTTGGGTCACATTACATTTCACTGTGTAGGCAGGCATCTGAATGTTTCACAAACAGCTGTTATGAAGGGTGTAAATATTGGTTGGCTTATACTTAGTTTAGAAACTCAAGGATGCTTTGCCAATGATCTCAACAAGCACCACTGTTTCACTAAAAGATCTGGAGCAGGGCTTTAAAATGCCTTGGGAGGGCAGCCAGCCGAACACATGTGCTATCCAGATTTCCAAGTCTGGGGGTAAGAAAGAAGAAAACCTGCCTACGCATGCTCAGGGCAGATGATATCTCCACAGCCACTTCTCCTGTCCTTTGGTGGTGTGTTCCTGCCTGGTGGACCCTAGCAACACTCCTGCACTGGCTGCTGCCTCTCCAGACCTACGGCACAGAACATTCTCCCTGACATTACACCAGGATCAGGCTGCCTCTGCTTATCACAAGAAGCCAAAAGACAGTGCTCCACTGTATTAGAAGAAAATGCTGCTGAGAAATGCCAGGAAAAATGTAAATGTGGGCAGATTTGGGGAGTAAACCACCTCAGCGATTCTTGCCCAACCTTGCAACAAAAATCCTATTGCTTGAATGCATCAGTGCACACCTCTTTCATTCCAAAGATACCATAATCATTCTGTATCTTATAGAGTCTATCCTGCTACCTGCAAACAGTTGTTATGTCTATTCATCAAATACAAAAGAAAGTATCTGCACACTCCTTCATACATCCCTTTCCAAGGTGTAGCACTAAAGTCATAGAGCACATAATCAATGCATCACCGCTCCATCCACCAATCAGAAAAAAGATTGGCCAGGTTCTTTCCTGTGTATTAGAAATATGTGCCTGTGATCCAAATCTTGAATTGATATGAGTTGAAGAATCCAAACAAATTCCAAATGTTGATTAAGAGAATGTGATTAATTTAAAGATGAACAGTTAAAATCCAAATAATTAAAAATCTAGTTCAAATATAAATTCCATGAAAATAAAAAAATATGAGCTACCCAATTAATTATTAAAACAGTCAAATTGTGGAGTCCTTCAACATTCTTTCCAATGTGCAATAAAATTTATAAGGTAATCTTAATGCCATCTGTACTTTTACTTTTCCCCAACCCCAACTCCCAAAATCTCTTTGATGTTGATATTCTGTCCTGAAACCCTCTATTATTTGGATAAAATGTTTGAAAGATGCCAATATTTTCTCAAAAACAATCAAAATTATATTGCTCATGATATAATTCTTTTAACATCAAAAGAGTCACTGCCATATAAATAAATACTTTATTTTTCTTAAATTTGGATATTAATTCACATTATAGGTTGGTTCTAATGCTAAGCACTATATACAATAAAATAAGCTTCCTTGAGGAGCTTATCATCAGGCAAAATAAACATGAAAATATCTAACCATAACACAGAGTGGAATAATGTAGAAATAAAGTGAACTACAAGCATGTTATAAAAGTACAGTGGAAGGAACTATTCATCTTGATGAAGGAAATCAGGTAATGTTTCATAAAGGAGTGGCACTTGAACACCTCAGGAATGAGTAGGATTGTGATAGCAAAGAGATGGAAGAACAGTTTGCTCTCTGGAACATCATGCCTTAAAGTACAGGGAAAGAAGGGACTGACAGTGTGGAATGGCCAGAGTATGTGAAGCAGTGTGGTAGCAGGTAGGGCTTTAAATATGATTAGAGAATGATTATGGCCATCAGCAGTTATTTGTTACATATGTACTACACATTCAGATGTATCTATTACATGCCCGTTATATCCCAAATGGAGCACTTGGTACTGAGGATTCAGTGATGATTAAGAATCAGCCATGTCTAGAAAGTCTAGAAGACAAATTTAAGGGTTTTTTAGTTCATTTTTGTAGGCAACAAGAAGCTTCTAAAGGTCCTTGTGGAAACAGATGAAATGAATGAGCCCCTGTTTGAGAGCACCGCTCTTTGGCAACATGTTAGATTGACAGTACAAAAGATTGAAAATAAAAAATGGGTATGTCTTGAGAGACACTTACTTGTTTCCTGTGCTGTTTGCTTCCTGGTAGAATGAGGGTTACTAGCAGTCTTACCTTTGGCTTCTTTTCTCCTACTAAGGTGGAAAAATGACTTTCCAGATTGGTGAATTTCAAAGAAACTGGGTTTGTGGAACCTGGCCCTTTCCTCTCGGGAGAGTACCTGCCCTCAGAGAATTTATGTTTCACTCACCTCCTCTAGGTTCCAGGTTGTCCACAGTTGTCTGCAACTGGGAGGGCAAGGCTGTCTGATACAAGAGTTTATAATTAGAAAAATTTGGATATCTTTCCAAATCAAGACTGTCCTTGATATTTTTAGCACCAGCATAATAAACCTTTTTTGAATGCACCATAGTTATTTAACCAGTCTATTACTGTTGGAATTTGTTATTTTCAAACTTTTGCAGTATTTGTTACTTACAAACAATACTGCAGTTAGTAAAATGCGTATGTTCCTTATTTCACACATTATGAGTTTATCTTTAGGAGAAGTACCCAGAATCAAAGGCTATATACATTCATAATTTTAGTAGACTGTCTTTCATAAGAAAAGTACTAATTTATGTACAGCAACATACGGGAGTCAGTTTGTCCCAATCATGCTTGCCAGTGCAATGTATAGAATCTTAAACAGGGTTCCTAAGTTTTTAAGAGACATCTTTTATAAGTCATTTTCTAGTGATGGCATACTGGAAATTTTAATTTGTATTTTTGTAGGATGTTTCCAAGCTTTAATCCACATAGTTCTAAAATATAAAAATGATGCAAACATCAAAGTATATGAATTCCCTCAATTATTTGATTTTAATGTTGTGTAATAAGATGTCATTCATTTATCTCATAGTATATAGACAACATGATCTGAGCTGCAACATAATTAAATTTAATTCTAGTACATAACTTAAATAAATTTAACTTTCTGGATTGGAATTTACAATGCAAAAATATCTATATCATACTTTGATTTCATGTTTATTACTACAGATACAGTAATAAATGTCATCATCATCAGTTAAACACAATATGTAGATAAATGGACCGGATATTGGCAATAGAAATAAAAATAACATAATGGCTGCTCCTGTCCTCAAAGCAATTACCATCTGTAAACAGTTATTACAGAATATACTTTAGAAGCAAATCTTCCAAATATAATACAACCCCAATGGAGATGTGTATATTTCATCTTAACTAATGAAAAGCCTTTTTAGCTGTATCATATTATCTCTGATTAAAATACATCAAATCCTTTTTATTGTGAAATAAACATGCTTAAGTTTATTGTGTAAGTAAAGTTCTGTGGGATTAATTCCTGTTATTTCTGTTGTGAATTTAATTTTTGTCATTGCAAAAGTACAGTTTCAGACAAATCAATAGATAATACCACAACCTTTAGCAGAGCAATCATCTGCCTCATATTTTCTTCCAATGGTCCATAAAAACTAAAATAGTGGGGCTGATCATTTCTCTGTGATGCCTAATTTTGTATCCAAAATAATTTCTTTACATTATTACTTTTTCTCTATAATTTTAAATTACTATTCTTTCCTGAACAGACATCGTAGCTATTGGCACCTGATTATCTTATTGGGAACAGGAAATAATAACTAATTCAGTAAAAACTAAAACTGTCTTACCTTTGCTTAACATAATAATTATAGTTGAGACTGCTAAAAAAGCAATATGGCATTTCTTATATAAATCTTGTCCTCAAAATGAAGATTCTAAGGAAGGTGGTTGTTTGAGTTTCTGTATAAGAAGGGAAACATTGCCCTGGCTGGCATAGCTCAGCAGATTGAGCGTGGGCTGGTAACCAAGGGGTCGTCAGTTTGATTCTCAGTCAGGGCACATGCCTCGGTTGCGGGCCAGGTCCGCAGTGGGGGTCACATGAGAGGCAACCACACATTGGTGTTTCTCTCTCTCTCTCTCTCTCTCTCTCTCTCTCTCTCTCTCTCTCTCTCTCTCTCTCTCTCTCTCTCTCCCCCCCCTCCCTCCCTCCCTCTCTCTCTAAAAGTAAATAAATAAAATCATTTTAAAAAGGGAGACATATAAAGTTAGAAAGATTCTTTTTCTTTCATACTGGAATTTCACTCCTTTCACCTGAAAGAAGAAGGATGAGCAGCTGTAGCATCCCAGAAAATAGCCAAGTGACCAGGGAACAAGATGGCAGCACAAGTAGAGCATGCACCCAGGAGCCAGGAGAACAGGTGCTGCCTTCAGTCGTAACAGCCAAATGGGCCAGGGAGCATCACCTGCCAAATTTTGATCAACTTTCTCAGCTGAAAAGTTTGACTAGTTGCTCTGCAAGATTTCTTTCTTGTCCAGTATCCTAACCTAGATTCTGATCATTCCAGCCTTATCCAACCACTGGCACTCACCATCCCAAACAGAGCAGATCAGAGGAGAGAAATGAAAGCTCTTGGAGCAATAGCTAAAAAATAAGGTATCCAATAAAGCTTAGGCAATCAAAGAATCTGCTGCCCGTGCACAATGCCCAAACATTACAGACAAAAGTAATCTGTAAGGAACCCTCGGTCCATTTTAGCCCAGAAATGCTTTTTGGTGGTAAAACAGTTGCTAGTCAAAGAAAAATGCACTAGCAGATAATCATGCAAGCAAGAAGTGTGTATTAATTTCCTTCGCAAATGTGAAAAAAGTATGTAACTGAATGTTGTAAGCCATTCTGAGATTTTCCAGCCATTTATAGAGTCTTATAGTAATATTCATTCAAATCTAATTTTCCAAGGCTATTTTTAACCTCACACAGTAACAACATCATTGTTATACTTTACTGTGGTAACCATATGTCACCACTTTTCCAAGGTAGTCTCAATTCCAATTTTTTTGTCCTGAATTTAGACTTTATCCATCTTTTAAAAGTTTAGAGAATATGATTACCCATAAACTTAATTATTCCCCTTCTATGTCTTTCTTCCCTGATTACAGTAACAAACTTGACATGAGAAGAATATACTAAGGAGAGACCCAGATTTTCATATTTGATATCTTGTACTTGGTTAGTTGTTTCACAAGCCAATACGGTGGCATAATAAGTTAGAACCTGACATAAGATTTACCTGTAATAGACACAGATACTGGGGGAGATTTGGCTATGAGAAGTGACCACATAGAATTTAGAAGGCCTGGGAAACAAGGTCAAGATTGCTGAGATATTAGGGTCCCTATTGGAGAAGAGAAGCCAGCTAAGTTTAGGAAGCCAGCAGGCTGGCAGTTGTCATCTGGGCAGAATATACAATGGCCACAGAGCCTTGGTAACTGGGCTGAGGTCCCTGTTACTACTAGTAATCCACACAGGAAGGAGACAGAAAAGGACAACATGGGTTTTCAGGTACCAAAGGAAATGCCCACTGCTGGGCACAAGGACATGTGGAAGTAAGGAAAACGTTGATTTCTTTCATTTAATCGTATATTGGCTTTTGATATCATAATATTGCACTCCTAAATCCTTCAGCAAATATCTCTAAAACATAAATTGTTTTTAAACTTTGCTGTATTATATTCCTCTTTGAGAAACTGTTAAGTTACAGAGTCAGGAAAAACACAGATGCTATCTTATGAGCAACTCCAGAGGATTCACAGCTTCCAAGAAATTTACCCACAGAATGCAATCTAAAACCTTTAGCAAAGAGAGATGTGACCTTGTGGGGTGATCTGGGCTGGTAGTAGCCAGCAAATGCCAAGTATAGATGACAACTAAGGGTATTTGGATAGCCAATGACCAGTGAAGGGGCTGAAATTTCCAGAACTGGGAAGATAATTAATAGTAAGTCTCATTGACAAGTTGAGGAAGTTTATTTCTACCTTCTGAATATTCTGTTTGGTTTAGGAAGTAGAGCAGAACTGGCTTGTGATAATACTAGTGGGTCCAGCTCTTGGGAGCAACTGTTAAAAAATAAGATATCCAATATCCAATGAGGCTAAGGCAAAGAATCTGCTGCCTGTAAGGGTCAGATTTGAATAGTGAAGGTCAGAGAAGAGGTTTTTGCTAATGATGTTGGCAAAAGTAAAAGAAAGAAGGAAAGATGGTGTCCAGATGTTCTACATTTAGAACCTGTAAAAAGGAAACTACATTACAGTAATATGAATTAAAGTTATATAAAAAGAAAATCTTCCATCCGATGAACTTTGTAAAGCATGAGATCTAGTTATTGATAGACATACTTATTTCCTTTCCATGAAATATTTAAAAATAGAGTGGGCCCTGGCTGGTGTAGCTCAGTGGATTGAGCGCGGGCTGTGAACCAAAGGGTCGCAGGTTCGATTCCCAGTCAGGGCACATGCCTGGGTTGCAGGCCAGGCCCCTAGTGGGGGCCACGGGAGAGGCAACCACACATTGATGTTTCTCTCCCTCTCTTTCTCCCTCCTTTCCCCTCTCTAAAAGTAAATAAATAAAATCTTTAAAAAAAATAGAGTGGACATTGTATGTTTTCAGTGATTTGAGTATAGTTATCATAAATAAGATTAGGTCAGATATGTATGGACACATTTAAATTTCCTGAAAAACCGGCAGGTCTATAATTGACACTTACTTAATTATAACAACTTTTATAATAATTTTTGAAATCTATTGAATTCTTCTAATCTTACACTTCACCCAAAATTTTCTATACAAAAATGAGAATTGAAATATACTAAATATAATTCTTAATCAGCTTAATCATACAGAATCCATTCATCATCTTGTTTCCCTATTAATTAAAATTAATATTTATTAATTTGATAATTAATAAGACTCCTATTAATTTTGACTATTAATAAAAATTAGTCAAAACAATAGGAAGTAGTGTCCCTTTAGATACCTGAATTTGTAATTATATTTTTAAGCAAAATGACTCAGATCTACATACACATGTTGAAAATAATATCTAAAGTTAAGTACACTCTGGAAAACTATGCAAAAAATAATGGAAAAGTAAACACAATAAAAGTTCTGGAAAGACTATTAGAAAAGTAATGAGATTTACAGATTGACTAAAAACACCAGAAAAACCTCCAAAGGATATTTAACTTTTGGTCAGTCAGTCAGAAAAGAGAGCTGGCAGTTGATCAAGAGAAAATGTGAATCATAAAAGTCTATCTCCTCCATCATATAATGCGTATGAATCAGATGTCTGCTAGCTAGTTCTTGGCCTCAATTCTAAAAGTCAATAACTACTTTATAAATTTGGCTTCATGACCAAGCTTAGATTTCCTGTTCTTTCAACTTGTAATAAACGTAGCTCACACTCGCACAGAATTTGGGGTAGTGTCACAATCCTCCCATCCATTCATACCATCCTTTATTTTGGCCAATTGCTGAGGCAAAACTGCCATGTCTATCACCTACAGAGGAAGTTTGACTTTCTAGCCAAATATTAGGAAGCACGGTAGTGACTGCCATAGCAACAGACTAAACAGACGATCTGAAAGCAGAGTTCGTGAAAGAGGTAAGCAATTCCAAATACAAGGAGGTATGAAAACAGTTAAAGAATTTTCAAACATAATCCCAAGCCATAAAAACTAAGTGAATCTGCATCCCTGTTAATAGTATTCTTCATAAAGATATAATTATTTCTGATAATTATTTTACCATATAAGAATTTGTTAAATAGTTTAACTTTAGTTTCTAATGAAATACAAATTCAAAGAATAGTTTTAAAGTATGAACTCTAATCCAAAGTGTCCAATGCTAACTCTTTACAAAAGATTACATAAAAATAATTTGAAATTATTCCACTTTTTAGCACTGTTCCCAGCTAGCCTTCCAGATGAAAGGAAAATATTAACAGTACCAAATATAAGTCACAAAGGAAAAAAAGATAACACCTGTCCAAACTCTACCTTCCCTGGATTTTCTTTTCACTGAAAGATTTTAACTCCCTTAATCCTCCCATTGAAAACTGATTCACACATGTACACACATTCACACCACATGCACGCACACACACATGCACACACACCCCAAAATCATACTCTCACCTTCTTAGGGCAAAGATCACTTCTTTAACCCTTTTATATAACAGGATGAAATTATTGCCAATATTGGACTGCTGTATTTATGGAAGTAGGTGAAACTTTAAAACTTTTTATGAAGACAATTATTATTTATAGTTCACCAACTGATTCTCTATTTAGACCAGTGTTTCTAAACACTGACTCAGCTTTCTTTTATACCAAAAGCTTGTAACATTTTTGTACTATCATGGAATGAAGTTCTCAGAATATATAACTTATAAATATATGTAATTTTAACAAAGTGATGTCATAATTACAATGCAAACAAAAAGAGATTTAAAATAAGATATTTATTTCAATATATGTGTTCAGCCATAACTACACTAGATGACAAAAATGCTAAGATTCTTGTACCTACTCACAATCAACTGTACGCATACAAGTAGGACAATAGTCATCTAATTATTGCAGTATTTTTTTACATTCAGCATCTAGATATAAAGGGAAGGCTAAATAATTATACCCATATTGACTGTACTTAGCAGTCACATTCCAAAGAAATTCATTATATATTAAAACTTTATGAAAATTACTTTGTGTTTGCATATATATAGTGAAGTTGTTTCTAAGCTCAAATAATTACAATTTTTTTAATTTACATAAGTAACTTGAGGCTTTCAAGTCCTGTAGGATGTGAGACAATTGCACCCTGCATTTCAGGAAATACATCCACAGGTTTCTTACAAATACACTAAATTTTACTACAGAGCAGCACCACACCCCCACCACCAACATTAAAAACCACAGGGCTAGGTGGAAACACCTATTCATCTTAGAATCAATCTTGGCTTTATACAGACATGTGGAGTAGCTCCTCTGGGAACATTGTAACAAAACTTGGATGTTCTGTTACAAATATCTTCAAATTCAAACAACTGAAATCATGCAAACTATGATCTCTGACAAGGAAAATAGTTAGAAATCAATAACAGAAAGACAAATTTTAAATTATATATTCAAAAATCAATTGCATTTCTACATATAGCTATAAGTACCTTAAAAATATAAGAATGTATAATAGCAAAAAGAAATACAAAAGAGAAACATAACAAAATATATTGAAAAAGTGCCATGAAGCATATTATAAAATTTTATTGAAATCCATTAAAGAAAACTTAAATAATTGAAAGATTTACTGTGCTCATTGAAAATAAAATTCAATGACATTATCATGTCTATTCTCTTCAAGTGATATAAATCTTTAACATCAGTCCAACAGAATCTCACAAGAATTCCTGAGTTTTGGTCAAGCTACTCCATCCTAGCAAGCAAAGAGCTAAACAAACTGAAAAATCAACAACTCTTCTTGGATCTGTCAGAGAGGTGGTGTCACAGGGCAAACCACAGTCCCTCAAACTGGAGAGACCAATAAACGAATACAGAGAATTACAATCCACCTGAGCAGAAACCTGTATAGGAACTAGTACCATGGTAGAAAACCCTGAACTATAACTGACAGACTCCTGGAGACTCAGTGTGGGCAAGTGCGAGCAATAAAAATTCAAAGGGGTCCCAGACATCTGGGAGACCCCCACCATTTTGTGAGTTTTACTTCCTGAAGCTCTACAACATTCTCACAGTGAATGGGGAAGAAAAATCCCTTCATGCTTCTGGTTGGAGAGGAGAAAAATACACCATTTTGAAATACACCAAAGTACTGAGTTCTTCACAACAAAGTCTGCCCTCAGAAGAAACTATTTAACCAGAGCCTAAATTGTTGGGGTTTTATAAAAACCTAATTGGCCTAGGAGAGGGGATACACCAAACTCCATCCCACACTAGTTCCACCTCACCAGGGAGACAACTGATCAGTCTCAGAAAGAGCTTTGCCTGTAGAGCAGCAGCACAGACTCTCCACCAATTACTACACAGCGTCCACCGCAGGCCCCATGACTTTACTGATGTGCTCACTGGGATCCAGCCCACAGTGGGCCTGCTGTGTGGATGAAGGACACTTAGCAGGAAGGCCAGGGATTCTAACCTGTGTGTGCCCAGCACTGTAGCCCATTCTTCTTGCACAACTGTGCTGCTGTCTCTGGCTCCCTCTGCACTATGGGGTGGGGAGGGGGGGCAAGAGAGAACATTTAAGTCCATAACCCACTTCAGAAAAGTCATTAACTGGAGAAGCTGACACTTTGGAGACTGTAGTAGATGCTGTTGTAGTAGATGTTGTCTATTCCCCAAAAGGAGCCAAAGTAACCTAGGGAAACATGACTCCAAAGCTCAAGGACAGGCACTGATTACTTTAAGCAAATTATGTTCATTCCCAGATCTCTCCTCCCTGCCAGGCTTAAACTAATTAGTGCAAGACGTTATTAGTCCAGAGGCAAACACTTGACCTAAAATGACCCAATCAGATAGGGAGGAAATATTTTCATTGCCATAAATGCAGGAAAGGACTCCTCTTTTCTTTGGATGTAAATAATGAAACATGTAACAGACTGACAGATCTGAGAGGGGAGGTGGGTAAGGGGAACTGGAAGAGATTAGCCAAAGAATCATATGCATATATGCATAGCCCATGGACACAGACCACCATGTGGTGAAGACTGTGGTTGGGGGCCTGGGTGGAGGGGGCAAAGGTGGGGAGAAATGGAGGACATCTGTAATGGTGTCAACAATTTTTTTAAAAAAGTGCAGACACTTTATGACTCTGAGGGGATGAAGGATGAGGATGCTGTCAGAGGAGAGAGAAAGAGTTTAAGTCCGTGCTGACACAGTTGCCTTTCTGAATCAACCAGCCTTGAAGCTTCTTCTACACTTATTTGAAATAATACAGTTTCATATTTAGTATAGGGTTTCAAGTTTAGTGTTCTACCAGTCGCAGTTGGAAGCATTCTACCTGATTAAATGATCAAAAGAGCCAATAATATGTTATCTATTAAACAGAAAATTTGTCTTAAGCATAATTTCTTCCTTAAATTTATTTTTGGTAATATAGAGTCAATCAGAAGACTGTTAAGTAACCATGGATTTAGAACTAGGAGAGTTTATTCAGCAAGTATTTACTTAGATTCCAAATCCCAGGCATGTCGATGATTAGTGACCACAGATGCGGATCTCTGTCACCACAATAAGAATATGTCTGCCTCTGGAGGCCCCAGGCTGTGTGTGGGCACAGCGCCAGTTCCCCCAGTGGTGCTCCATGTATATACACCAAAGCCTGCTTTTCAGATCTTTTACCCTCATGGCTGAACAACTCCCATTCAACCAACCTGTTCTCTCTTCAAGTACAAAGTTATATTCAGTTGGGCAACAGTCAAGCCCTGCAGCTCCAGACAGGAAGCACCTCTGCAGCTCTCTGCTCCAATGCATTGTGAACTGATTTCAGATTGGAACTATTTTCTTAAAGAACACTTTGTGTGACCTCTTCAATTTGAACAATGCAGTCTGTGGAAGAGGTCTAAGCTAGAGTAACATTCCTATTATTACAATGTAAAAACTGTTATTTAGACTTCCACCATAAAGAAAGGCATTCAACTATGACTTAAAGTCAAAAAAAGCAGATGACCTACAAAGAATATTTCTTACCAAGTAACACCTTCAAAGTTCTGAGAAAAAGTACTGCCTACAGAGAATTCTCTTCTTAGTCAAATTGCTGTACAAGCTGAAGAATTTAAGAAACAGTTCAGAAGTATACATAGTTGAAAACTGAGTTCCTATTGAAGCAATCACAATGGTATAAAGAAACAAACACATTGGAGTGACAGGATACAGAGTTTGTTATGGGGGTGATGAAAATGTTCCAGAATTAAATAATGATGCTGCTTGCACTCTGTGAATATACTATAAAACACTAAATTGTATACTTTAATAGGGTGAGCTTGTGGTATATGATTTATAACTCAATAAAACTGTTATAAAAAGGGCACTTTAAAATATTGCTGTAAAAGAGCTTTTTGTCACTAGTCAAATAAAGTATATCCAGCCATTCTACTCATACACACACACACACACACACACACACACACACACCTATACATATATCCAAAATTCTTGGATAGTTATATAATAACATCTCCAAAAATGTTTGTTATATTGTAATATGTACTTCTGAGAAGTTGGGGGCAACCTTCATGGCCATTACTTCTAATAATATGAGCAGGCAAAATATGATAGATACACATTGGGAAGTATTAGGCAACCATTCCTAAAAACAAATCAGATCACATATTTCAATATTTCTATGTGGGTGAATCTGAATAACATAATGCTTGGAAGAAATAAAATATGTATATATTTGTTTAAAATCTATACATAAAAATATACATTTACAAACACATACATTGAAATGGTTGACTAAGAGATGAGGAATAGGAGCAATGAAATTTGAAATAAAAGGGAATTAATTAATTCCCATGTCATCTACCTATGACTTTAAAATAGCAAAATAAAAATGCCAGGGAATTGAGTATCCACGATACCAAATGCAGAGTAAAACTGAATAAAATTTCATTTTGTTGCCTAAAATTGTCAGTAGTTCCAGCACCATTTCTCTGGTTTACTGAATATGTGGCACAAGTTTAAATTGTTTCCAGACCTTGTGCTATTTTTACATTAGTCATCTGAGCAAATTCTATTCAGCATAGTCCTCACTTAGGAACAATTTTTCAGACAAACATCCTACCTCCAAGAAGTAAGAAGCAATGAGAATCAGTGTATCTGAGGTTTAAATAGATCCATGTTTCACAAGTATAAATTTTCTGGTAATGAATTGTTTAAAATAAAAGAAATTTCTCAGCTATGAATGAACATACAGAAAACTATGCTTGTTCCCGGGAATAACCTTTAAAGATACACAAGGAGCATTTCACCAGTTGACCAAAAGATGAATCATATCCTTTTGACAAAATTTAGAGGAAAAAAAATGCACCATTAGTGGCTATTTTGTATAAATTTAATTCTCCATTAAAACAATATCTCTTCTACATAGAGTTACACATTAGAGAAGACAGAAAATTATATAGCTTTTGGTTAAGAAGACAATTTTACAAGAACCAGATTTGAGAGTTAACAACTACTCAGCAGTTGCTTAACCTCTCAGAGCCTTTGTAAAAGAAGGATATTAAATAAGATGATCAGTCATGTCCCTAGAATTCTGTAATTCTCTAAAACCAAAGTCTAGTCTTGTTTGTGTTCATGGAATGAAATGAGAGATTCCAAACATCTGGTCAGTTGCCAACTCTAATACTTCACCATTTTCACGATCAGGAAATTCTTCTTGGCTAACCTAAATCTTAAGCCCTTCCAATAATTCTTTCTATAATGTGGTTAGAAAACAGATGATTACTTTCCCTTGTATGGAAAAAATTAATTCCATACTGGAGTAGAGCTAATAAATAACACCTCACATTTTCTTCTCCAGGTTGAATAACCCCATACTTTCCTTAAAAATCTCAATTTCCAGCTAATCATCTAGTGATTCTTCTGTGATTTCACTCCAAGTTTTTTAGATTTCAGCTGTGGACCCCAAACACAGACGACAAAGTTCATTGGCATCTGGAGAAAGCAGAGTGTGGACATGGACATGGACAAGCAGCTCAGATATTTCAGGAACTAAGGAAACCTTTACTCCTTGTGAATCACGACCACCAATTTTGTGAAATGATTATAACTTTCGCTTTGCCAAGAATGCCAGTGTAAATGACTGGGTGGTTCTCCTCCACCATCCACAAACCAGAAGGTACAAATAACTTTTCTTTACAGTATTCTAAGGAAAGATAGATTTCAAATTAGGTGGATCAAAACACTGGTTATTTTCTGACCTCCTACAATATCAAATGTTGTGCTTTCTGTACATGAAGTTTCAGACAAAATCAAATTGCTATGATGGGGAGGTGTTATGATGGCACAATGTATAAAAAGTATAAATGTTTATATCATTTATAAATGTGAGATCTAATTCAAAATTGTATGACTTACTATCACTTGTCAGTCTATGTCCTTCCATACATCATTATTTAATTTCTCTGGGCCTTAGTTTCCTCAAATTCAATTGAAAATAATATGTACCTGCTAGGATTGTTGGGAAATTTTAGTAAGATAACTAAGGTATGGCAGATGTATGTGACCCTCTCATCCACTCAAGCTAACTCTGTCAGGACACTGATACAAAATTAGAATCCTTCACAAGCATCAATAGAAAATCCATTATGGCAAGGATATATTGATTTTGGTATTTTTATTAAAGATTTACAAGGTTTTGGGGGTTGCACATGCATTTCACTCAATTGTTCAATGCAGCTTTTCCCCAGAATTCAGCCGCAAGATCTTTCTTCTAGTAACCTTGAGTTCAGTCTTAAGGTCTCCTTCCTCTTGCATCATCCTCACAACCTTCATTGTCCCACTTTTTGTTACGTGAACTATTTGGTCCAGCCACAGATTATGCTCTAAAAGCATAGACTTTGCCCCAAGCGCTTAGCCAGTTACTGAAGGCACTACAGAATTATAGGCACCTTATATTTCCTACGACAAAGGCAAAGAGCTTTTGCTTAATGAATGTTACCTTCCTTCATTCAGTCCTGAGGGAAACTGCACTAAAGGGAATTATGTCATGCCCAAAACTAAAAGTAACAAATACTGAATTATGATACCTATTTTAATCTTAAACATTTGTTTTATGCTTTACAATTTGAAGTTTTAAATAGTTTTGGTGTCCAATGGTCACCAAATGGTCATACATTGCAGTAATAAAAACCAAACCAAATACATCTTCAAAGTAAGACCTGTGGGCAGTGGTTGAATAGGCACTATTATTTTTTTCAGCTTGTATATAATTATTTTTATCTTTACCTAATCCATGTCTTTGCTCTATTTATGGCATTGCAGTTTTTGCTCTGCTAAGTGAATTAATTGTTTCTAGAAGAATAGCCCTTGACTGGGGGAAGCATTTCTATAATTTTAATTCTTTAATTCTATTTTTGTTAAAGCATCAGCCACACAACAGTAAATTTTACAGAGGCTCTAAGATCATTAATGTGAAAATAATCTTTCAAATTGCTTATCTTCCTATTACAAGCCTTGCTTAAAACTTATTAATTAAATTCTATGACATTTGATCCCTAAACCTCAATTTTAAATATCAGCAAAGTATCTAAGGTGTTCAACATGATAATTTGATTTACGCATGTTGTATAATAATTACCACAATAGGTGTTCGCATCCATCATCTCATATAGATACAATGAAAAGAAAACAATTCTCCTCATGATGAGAATTCTTATGATCTACTCCCTTAACAGCTTCCCTATATATCATACAGCGGTGCCAACTATCATCAAAATGTCTTATAGTGCATCCCTACTATGGAATCACTATGACTGCAAGTCTACCTTTTGACCATCTTCCTCCAATTCCCCCTCACCTTACAGCCTGCCTCTGGTAAACACAAATCTGATCTCTTTTACTATGAGTTCAGTGTGTGTGTGTGTGGGGGGGGGGGGAGGGGGGGTTTAGATTCAATATATAAGTGAAATCATATGGTATTTGTCTTTCTCTGCTTCATTTAGCATAATGCCTTCAAGGTCGAACCATGTTGTTACAAATGATAGGATTTCCTTGTTTTTTTATGGCTGAATAATATTCCATTATATGTATTTGTGTGTATACACAGATATATGTGCCATATATATTATACACTCGCACATATGCCACAGCTTCCTCTATCCATTCATGCATCAGCGGACACTCAGGGTGTGTTCGTGTCTTGGCTATGGTAAATAATGCTGTGATGAAAATGAAGATACAGCTATCTTTTCAAGTTAGTGTTTTGATTTCTTTTGGATATATTCTCAGAAGCGGAATTGTTGGATCATATGATAGTTCTATTAGCAAAGTATTTTTATTAGCATTTAATTATTGCGGGGGCCCCTGTCCTGGGTGCCAGATGTGGGGGGCTCCACCCGCAGAGCCCCATCCCTCCGTCACGGATGAAAATAAAAACTACCAAGACATGACTGCTTGGAGAGGAGAGGTGGTCAAACTCTCAGAGGAGAATGACCCCGAGCCACTTCCTCACTAGGCTTTTATTGGGCTCAACTACGCAGGAATACAGGTATGTCAGGGGCAAGGATCAAACAATGGTTAACATTGTTTAAAAGAAATATTTCTTTTTAAAAGAAATATGAGGGCTTAATCTGAGTCAATGTCTGTCCAGAAAGGGGGTTGCCAAACTTTGGGAGACATACTCATTTCCTCCTGGGACACTTATCACTTAAGTGAGAGCACTCTTAGCAAAGCAGGTTTCACAGGACTTTAGGAATTCTTTCTTATGCCCGATAACCCAGGAAGCCATCCTGGCTGGCACAGGGCTGCACCACTTGCCCTCAGAGTTTCAGGCTTTAAGCCTATTAGGAAGCAGGAGACATCTCCCAGATGGAAATGAGGACTCGAGCTATGTCAGAATAGCCAGGGGGCAGGGGGGGGGGCCGAGGGTCCATCACATCCTCTTTGCTGCAGCCCCCCCGCCCCGAGTCCTTCCACGAGGCCTCCCAAAAGTGGTTGTGTCTGGCTTAGGTTGCCTCTCCCATGAGGAGTCTTACCCGTCATTGACTGCCAACCAAGCATTGGGGCCAGAGATGAGTGAGGCAGAAGCAGTGCTCCTGCCAGGGAGATAAGCTTTGTCTCCTTAGTAGGTCACGTCCATGTGACAGAACAGACCCAGATGAAGTGGGTCCCTTGGCTCTTACACAGCCCACCATGGGGTGAGGGTTACAGCTCCTGAGACCAGGCTGAACGGTCCACAACAAATTATTCTCATTGAAGAAAAAATATTGCCTTCTAACCATCTGCAGCACATTTTTTAAAGTTTCATTTTAATATCTTTTTAAAAATATCATTATATAGTAAATTAATGTGTATATAATGGGTAAAACATGGAATACCCCTCCAAATATATTATTTCAAATAAAAGAGAGTGTTTACCTCTCAAATTTTAATCTTTTGGAATTACTGCTCATAATCTGGAAGCAAATCTTACAGATTCCCATTAATTTGCTTTGCTTTATATTTTAAGCCTTTTCCTCTAAATGCCAACTAATATATTAATTGCAAATATGTATAAATATAAGAAAATTTCTTTATTTCTAAAGAACAATATTCTTTTTTATTGTTTTTAATAAGCCAACTATTGACCAATTGATTTGTGTTTGTATTATGTTGAACCTTATGAAATAGCCACTTTTATGTCAAAAAATGGACAAATAACAGCAATTTCAGATGCTTCAAACTAATAATTATGTTTCTTCCCCAGAAGAAAAATATTGACACATATTCCTTCCTGTCAGTTACACATAATGCCAATAGGAAATTGTGGTAATCTCTCATACACACAGAGAGACTTCTTATGATTTCAAATTTTTATCTCAGCCAAAACCAACTTTTATATTTCTTTTCTCCAAATTAGGCTATATTCTGAGGACAGAGTTGGAGTTGGTTGAGCATTATGACTTTTACTCACTATGTGTAATGACCACCACATGATATTTAATGTCATGTATTTACCAGATTACATGTCTGGTGAAATGCCTTATCCCCTGTTGCTTACTTACGGTAAATGGTCTCCTTTGAGGTTAAGGACATAGAAAAACCTGAAGAATTTTTTCTGGTTTCACCAATGACATCAGATTTCCAAGAGACTGCTAAATCTGTCCTAGTGTTTTAAAGTGCATGCTTACCATGTTGCATACAACTATTGCCTTATTGCCACATTTAAATTCTCCTTAGGAATTGCTCATTTGTGACTCATATTATACAAATTTGACTCACTTAGGCTATAGCATTTTAGAAAATTATTTCAAGAAGATATTTAAACAGAAGTTACCATATTTCAATATTTTTTCTGGAAAACAACATTATAACTTAGATTTAGTATATTAAATAACACAAGATTTATTTTCTCCTATGAAATAATATATTGGTTTATTTTATGGTTTCTGCTACTTTTCCAGATTTTAAAATTCTCAGCTCATTCTATTACATCTGTTAACTTTGAAATTCTTGTTCAATTGTCATAAATTTTATTAAAAAATTGAATTCTTGACTTATTAGCATTTTAATTTTCTTATTACTCTGATGTAGAAAAGGTATATTTCATGACAGTTTATCAATATAGCTTAATTTGGTTTTTGGAATAAAATACAACTGTATTTGAATTCCTACTCTGCGTACCTTTTACCAACTATGAAACTTTAAGAACATTATTTTACCCAACTGTTTTCTCATTTGTAATGTGATGACAACAAAAACTATATGTAGAAATCAAATTACGTAACAAATATAAACCACATAATTTAATGACTGACTTACATTGTCATAAAGGTACTAATTATTTTTTTAAGATTTTATTTATTTATTTTTAGAGAGAGGGGAAGAGAAGGAAAAAGAGAGGGAGAGAAACATCAATGTGTAGTTGCCTCTCACACATCCCCTATTGGGTGTCAGGCATGTGCCCTGAATTGAACCAGTGACCCTTCGATTTGCAGCCTGTGCTTAATCCACTAAGCTACACCAGCCAGGGCTCAAAGTATTAATTATTAATAATGTTAATGTTATTTAACCAATCAACCACAAGATTTATAGCCATAAATCTTTCAATTATCTAGGGACTATCTGCACATGTGAATGAGTCAATCAAAATGGTCTTAACATGACCCCAAGACTCACTGAAGCACATCCCATAATTAAGATAAACCCAGTAAGCAAGAACAAGTATGGCTTATTTAGCCAAATAACAAGTTGAAAACACAAAAGCTGGGTTAATTATTACCTGAGAGTTTAGGTCAATCATAATAAATCCTTGTCCCTCTCTACACTCCTTAATAGCAAAATATCATAGACATTACAAAGAACTACCTAGCCAATTCTCCAAGACTTAAGGATCACGAACGGGAAGTCTTTTGTAGGCCATGGTTTGGGAACACATTAGGTTTCAGAAACAAGAAGAGCTTTAGTAGCCACTAGGTATATATAAATTCTATGAAAACTATATCTTTGAATAAAACCAAAATAGATTACACTATATTTTCATTAGGTACAGATGCTCATAGATCTAGTATCTTTTCCATCACAGACTTATTTAGAATATTCTAAAAGATTAGCCTTTTGTTAGTGTCTCTACCTATTTAGTCCCCACTGGGTTTGGTAGTCAAAAACTTTCCATTTTAGGAAAAATTGGAATAATTTAGGTTACAAAGTGGGTGGGTCCCAGAGGATGGTCAAAGAACATCCCCAGAAACATGGCTTTTACAACTAAAAATAGGGGGTTTCCACAAAAAAAATGGCCTCCAGCCCCAGGATGCTAGCAGCAAACACCTGAGAGATGTTCAGATAAGAAAAAGAAACTGTAGAGATGCACTGCCATGTGTCAGCACTGGCCATAAAGCCAAAATAGACAGAGTATGGTCAGTATAAGAGATGGAGCTGCACTAATTAGAGTGGCCCCAGCAACTCTGATCAGTGTATCCAGATTGGTCAATATGAAAAATGACCTATAGGAAGGGGTAGGTAATTGAGTATGTAGTGAATAGATTAAAGCAGGATCCCCTGGAGGAATAAGAAACACAATTCCCAATCTCAGTGGTTCAAACAAGATAAATATTCAATACTGAAAATGAGCTATGACTGCACAAGGAAAATTAAGCACTACAGGGCCCAGGGCATCAGTTTTAACAAGAGAGAGTAGCAAACAAAACTTGGGTCTAAAATTATACATGAATCAAAGTAAATTGCTTTCCTGAAGCAAAGTTGGGGCTATCTGAGAAACCCAGCAGCCAACTGGTAAGTCTTGGTTTAAAATTTTTCACCAGACCAATGACCCCGAACAGGAAGGGTGAGCAGAGGTGAATCAGGACCATGACTCCAGACTGCCATCCCATGATAGATGTAAATTCCTGGGAAGAAAACTCGTTTTGATTTATACCTAAGTTAATGTTAGACAGAATGTACTTTAAATGTTATCAACCAATTCTTTGGTTTATAACTTAATAATACAGAGGTTTTTATATTTAATCAAAAATTTCTGTGCAAATTACTTTCTTAAAATTAGTTTCAGAAATATGACCTAAACAGAATACATACCTGACTCTGAATGTTACCAGGATCATAAAGGTTACATATGAGTGTACATGTACAAATAATTGTACTTCAGTTAATATTCTACTGAGAAAATATGAAGCAATTTTCAGAAATATTTCATGATACATTTCTTTTAAATCACAATTTGATATTATCTTTACTATATTCTTTTCCTTTGTATGCTAAACTATATATTCTATTTTTGGCCAGACATGAGATAGGAATAAATAAACTTAGAAAAAATACTTAATTTCACAAGGAGAATCAATTTTTTTTAATTTCTGGAAAGTTAGTTAATGAAGTCATTTCTCGGAGACGGTAGAGTTTTTCATCTTAGTTTTTATTCAGGAAATTTTGGTGGAAGAGAGTGGATGGCCTTAACATCTCGCTTGGTTAATAAGGAGAACATTCAGTCAGTCATGAAAATTTATTGTATGAGTATATCAACAATCTGCAAAGCATACTTCTGGAAAGAAACAGAACATAAAACATTAAAAGATATGAGTCCTACATTCAAATAGCTTTTAGAATTTTTTCTTTGCCTTCACTGTTAACATTCATTAAAAAGGGTATGATATTAAATTTTTCTTATCTCTTATTTGGTATACTCTGAGCTTTTTCAACCTGAACTCTCCATTTTTCTGCAGTTCTTGAAAATTCTATGTACTTTTTGAAATATTTTTATCTTTTAAAAGATTTTTTTTCTTTTTCTGGTACTGCTGTTAGGTAAGATACTTCTTTTGTTCTCCATATGTCTTAATTATTTTCTCAATCTTTCTATCACTTTATCCTATTCTAATGCCTTCTAGGAGAGTTCATTAACCCAATATTTCAAATCATTAATTAGTTCTTAAATTGTACCTCTTCTATTTAGTTGGATTTAGTTCATCATTTTAAGAATTGTGTCCAACTGATTGTTTTTTTCATGAGTATGTTTCTCCCTCATGTTTCTATTATACTTCCATAGCTCTCTGCAAATATTGCTATACTTATTTTAAATACATTTCTGTTTGATCTGTCCTTTCTCTAGAATGTAGTATTTCAGATATGTACAACATTAAGGAGACAAGATTACCTTAAGTTCAATGCATTATCTTTGTTTTCAAACTCTACTTTACTTTTTTATTTTAGAATTTTTAAAATTGTTGTTCAATTACAGTTGCCCCCATTTCCCCCCTTTACTCTCCCCCTGCTCTACCCACCCCACCTCCCACATTCAATCCACCCCCATTGTCTTTTTCCATGGGTCCTTTATACATGTTCCTTGATGACCCTTCCCTTTCTTTCCCATTTTTCCCCTCCCACCTCCTCGCTGGTTACTGTCGGTTTGTTCATTTCCATGTCTCCAGTTCTATTTTGCTCACATTTTTGTTTTGTTGATTAGGTTCCACTTATAGGTGCAATCATATGGTATTTTTCTTTCACCAACTGGCTTATTTCATTTAGCATAATACTCTCTATTCCTTCCATGTTGTTGGGAAGGGTAGAATTTCCTTCCTTCTTTCTGCTGCATAGTATTCCATTGTGTAAATGTACCACAGTAAAAAAAAAAAAAAAAAAAAAATCTTAGTCCAAAAAAAAAGAATAAAAAGAATGGAAGATAAAAAGGAAAGAAATAAAGGAAACAGACATACTCTACTATGGCAAGAATTTAACAAAGGAAAAAAGGACAAGGATCGGAGAAAAGAGGAATAAGCTTTCAGGATAAAATGAAAGACAATTATTAAGCTAATAATGTAGGAGTAAAAAACATATATCCCATGTTTATAGCAGAGACAAATATCCAGAGATTTAAATGACAGATACTTTAGAAAACAAAGATATGTCATAATGAATAGGAAAACAGAATCATTTTTGAATTCTGTGATATTCACATAAGTCTCCATATATTCACAAATGTTGGCTGCTGCCAAATCTCTAGCATGTGTGGTAAACATACGAGCATAGCAAAGATAGCATTGTTATGAGGAAGTCAGCTAGCCACAGACACTTTTAAGCTGGACATCAAAACCAAATTTTTAAAAAACTAATACAAACAATTTGAATGTTAAGAATTTATTTCTGCATCTAGTGTTTTATTAAAAAGAGTCTACAAAGGTACTAAATAGAACTTTTACCTTTGTAAATATAAGTGTGAAGACACAATATATCTAAAATATTTCAGAGTAAATCAGTTGGGCAAGAGGAAACATTCAAGTTTTCAGTTTGAATTTTGTGTAATGCAAAAGAATTCATTCAAATGGAAAGTTAAAAATATTTATTTTAATTTAAACCTATCCCCCAACACATTTCTTTTTCCTTGTGTTTTCATGATCTATGTATTCTTCCCTATAATAATTTGATGAAATTCATTTAAACATCTTTGCAGCATTTATTTTGATATACTACCAAGTTCATTCTTGAAAGTATAGGGACTGCTCCTTCCTATATTTAAAATTAAAGTGCAAACTCTCTATTCTTCATATAATTATTTTAAAATCCACTTTTATCTTATTTATTTTGTCAAAAATCCAGAAACAGCCAGGTTAAAACTACCAAATCTATAAAATTAGTAGTTAGTAAGAGTTTATTGTGCATTTAAGAACAGTTCGCGAACTGGGAGCTTTCAAATTTAAAACTGATATAAAGCACAGGGGCCTGACCTTACAGGGTGGCTTATAAAGTAAAAATGAGGAAGTTGTTTAACCTTTACAATAATTACTTATTACAACAGTGGTTTCCAGATGGCAGGGGATTGGTTAAAAATGATTATCTTATATCATTTTTAGGAACTTGACTTAAGTTTCTTTTGACTAGAGGCATTCACAAGAAATAACCTAAATTAAGTTTCCCTTATGTTTAAGAAATAAGCTGGATTTAGTTTTACTTGCATGGTTTAAATAGTTTCATCTGGTCAGGGAATTCTCAAGTCCATTCTCCATTTTGTATTTAATTCTAACAATTTCTTATATTTTTTGCACAATATCAAGTACAATAAAAATTTATATCATACAAGTCTTTAATAATAAACCATAAAAGAATAAAGCAAGAGACCTGGAATACAGCTTGGTTTCAGAGAGTTTTTCTAATTCATTATAGCCCCAAAATAAATATCTCCAAACAATGTTGTTTCAATCATTTCTGTATTTTCTAGCACTGTATATGCATTTTTACATTTAGGCAAATACTGTGGTGTCCTAAATGAGATCCTAGGACAGCAAAAGGACATTAAGTAAACACTAAGGAAATCAGAAAAAAGTATGGACTTCATTTAATAATACTGCATCAATATTGGCTCATTAGTTGCAATAAATGTGCCATACTAATGTAAGATATTAATAATATAGGAAGTTAGATGTGAGGCATAAGGAAACTGCACTAGCTTCACAACTTTTCTGTGAATAAAAATTATTCTACAGTTAAAAGCTTGTTTTAAAAAGAAAGCCTAAATTTACTCTATGTTCAAAATCTACCACATGAATCCAAAGTCAGTTTCTAATATGAACCATATTCACCATTAATCTGAAAACAAGTACTGAAATTACATGTTACTAACAGTAATGCTACTTAACCTAACTAGTTAGAACCAGAATTCTTAAAATAGAAGGTACCCACCCAGTTCCCTCAGGATATATACATCTTCAGTCAATAAGTTGGCCTTTCTTCATCAGGCTCCTCTTTTTAGAAATGAAAGAAGGAAAATCTGTCATGGGTAACACAGGAAATAGATTGATATCCACCTCGATGTCCATCACATTAAATCTGAACATTGACAATTGTAGACATTTAAGAGTGAAGCATGACAGCAGTTGCTACCTCTGGAGTCAGGTAGGTGTAACTCAACTACTCGCTGTCTTACTTCCCTTGTATGTCTCATCATTTTTCCCAATTTTAAAATTGACGTAAGAATACAACTCATCTCATAGGTGCATTGTGTGATTTCCATGAAAGAATGCATGGAAATCTTTTACCACGGGCTTAACATATGGTTACCTCTCAAAATATATTAGCCAGATTTTTAATTTCTTTAAAAGTTGTATTTTTTGTTCTACTCCCTTCCATTTCAGATACATGGTAAACTATACCTTCTGGTGTTCTTTCATTTAAGTACAGTACACGACCCACAGGCCAAAAGATTGTGAAAACAATTGATGCACGTCATTTCCATCCTGAAAGGCGATCAGTAGAAATCCTTCCCTCTGGCAAGGGGACCATTCATATTCAAGCAGATGGCTCTCAACTCTGTTACCCTCAGCCCCTGAGTGACATCAATGAGCAAAGTTCTAATGTCAACCCACAATGAACACAGAGTAAGCTAGTGAATTTGATAAACATAACCTAGTTTGTCCTGCCTAACATACTTCAGTTATCAACATTAATAGCGAGATTCTTATAGTCTGTAATTCAAATTAATATGCCATGTTACAACAGATTTTTATACAGACATGATTCAGTTAACAGAATAGCTAAAAATGCTAAGAATGCCTAGTTCAAATATAAGAGATAATGAAATACTACCTGTATTATATAAAAATTGCAGAATTTTTAAACACTGTAAACACTGTAAAGAAAGAAGAGAAATGCTTACTAAGTCAGATTTATTATGCTATTCCACATTGTTCTCTGTCCCAAGGATTTTCTCAAACCTCATTTGATGTTCATCATTTTTCTTCAAAGTATAATTAGTGATCACTTAATTGGAATATAAAAGTATTTTAATTCTATTTTTTGTGATTTGAATGTTCCTAATCAATGACCACCTTTTTTTTATTTGTTTAATATGGTAGCCAAATATAGCATTTCTTGCAAACCTAAGAACTGACTAGAATATAAGCCATGCTTGGATGTTAAGAACTTTGTTAGAGTGTTTCATGGTTTGGAGATGGAGTTGTTCTTGATTGTTTTTGTTTTTACTTATTTTATGAAGCCCTTTCCTCTATGATATTCATATGGATAACTCTTAGCAGGCCTCCAGTATTCTACTATGTGAGCATGCACATGTGTGTGTATGAGAGAGAGCAGGAAAGAGTTCTCTTGAGGCAATATCCTTTGAGAAGGGAAAAAAACAAAAACACAGCAAAGCAGACTGAACCTCTCTGCTACCTTCTGTTCTTGATTGAGCATCTGTCTTCTGTGATAGGCCACCACAACAAAAACTGGTGCTGTTGAAAACTTCCCCAGGCTTGAAAAATCACAACTCTTTCACTTATTAGTGTCCTGGACCCATCAACACCTAAACCTTGCTTGTAATTCCAGGTCCTGCACCTAAATAAAATTAAGACAATTTTAAAAGGGCCCTTGAGTTCTGATTAATAACCTACCTACATTCAAAGTGCAATTTCCCAGGGCTTGCCATGTAGTTCAGTTGATTAGAGCATGGTCCCAATATGCCAAGGTCATAGGTTTGATCCCTGCTCGGGGCACATACAAGCATCAACTGATGAATGCATAAATAAGTACAACAACAAATTGATGTTTGATGTTTCTCCCTCTCCTCTCCTCTCCTCTCCTCTCCTCTCCTCTCCTCTCCTCTCCTCTCCTCTCCGGAAAAAAAAAAACAGTACATTAAAAAAATTTAAGTGCAATTTCTCATCTGTACCACTTCACTTGGTGTTCGCAAAAATCCTACAAGATAAGAAAGGCAAGATATATTATCTTCACATTCTAGAAAGAAAAACTGAAGTTGAAATAAAACCTCTGATTTCTAGAAGGTAATATACTACACGTAACTACCAACAAGGGACTAAAATGACCTTGGGTCATCTAACTCCACGTCTTGCCACCAGCAACACTGCTTCTGACAAGCACAGTGTCAGAGACTTAATTTCAGAGTTACTGGTAAAACTGGTCCTTTAAAGTAAAAGGAAAAATATTTTTTATTGAATTTATTGGGGTGACATTGGTTTATAAAATGTTATAGGTTTACTTGTACAATTCTATAATATCAATACATCAACTGTATATCGCACTGGGTGTTCACCACCCCAAGTTAAGTCTCCTTTTATCACACTGGGCAAATTCTTTTGATAAAAGAGTATGTGCTTTAGATATTACTTCCTCTCAGCACTATAATATTTTTGCATACTTTTTATGAACTATAACCAGTTAATTTTTCCATAAAACAAATGAGTGACTAACTGAAACATAAACATTTCTGGTTGAATAAATCATATAATTAGGATGTTGCCTATCTCAAGTGTTCCAAATGAACACATTTTGTATCGGTATCATAATACCCTATTTAGCATATGTTTCTGAAACTACTCATTATACTGGGCAGCCATTTATTCAACTAGCCATACTTTGAAATCCTGTTTCTTGATTCTTTGGGTGGCCCAAGGGTGACTCTACAGAAGTTCACACGTGGTAAAACAAATGACTGAAGACAGCAGAGAGCACTAAATGGCACAGGCAGGTCAGATTGCACAGTTTGGCTGGCACTGCATTTAGTAAATTATAGTCAAGCAGCCTTTAGTTGCATCCTAACTGTCCATTTTCAGACGGTACCTCTGCCAAACACCAGATCACTAGGGCTGCATTAAAAAGCTCAAATAGCACATTCAAATTTGAAACTATAGGTCTCATTTATTTCTAGTTTTTCAGCTGGCAGACATGAAAAGTACTTTTTAGTAGCAAAAGGAGATGAAAAAATAACTTACAGTGAATGGAAAATGTTAGGAAAGCGAGGGCTAGACAATTCTATGAGTCACTACCGAGTTATCTAAAGGGATGGGGATTCCAGTCCACTCATTAAAGTGTGGATTGAAATGTTGCTTTATTTTTCAAGAATTTCCATGGGAGGCCCTTGGAGGGAAAAACAGGAGGTGGTCACACGTAACTACATCCAAAAAAGGACTATCTTCAGAGGTGAGCTACTGACACAACTTGAAGAGACTCCACAACACAGGCCAGATTTGCAGTCTTAAATGCTTTTAAGAGTTTATGGCACTTTCAAAAGTGAAACAAAATTTTTTAATTGTTCTAACTGAACAAATGTAGCCTCTAAAATCATTTTAATTACTTCTAGGTTAATAAATACAACATAGACTTAATTTTGTCTAAGATTTAAAAATCTTAGAATGTCTATTTCTAACAAAGGAGAAAATTATTCTAAGTTAGGAACTAATTTTAGATGCACTATTTTCTTTGAATGAAAAAGTTGACCTCCATTATTTTTTTTCAAACAGGATCAAAATAAAGAATGAACCTAAGAAGAAATATTTATCTTGTGGATATTAATTTATAGTTAATACCATAATTGTATCTATTACTTTCTTCCCAGAAAAAAATTGTTTATACTTATGAGATGATCTGCTTAAATTTGAAAAGTGTCCATTGCCATGGGAATTTTAGTAATACAGTGTAATCCTGGCTCTGTCACTTATTAGCTCAAAGTTTCAGTGTCCTCTATAAAAATAAGAAAATAAGAACACCTAATGCATAGTTACTGTGAATTTCAGTAAATAACATCTACAAAGTATTTAGCACATAGTAAATGATAGCTGTTATTATCATTAAAGTTTTGAAATTTTTTTCCACAAAGAGCAAAAGAGCAGCTGAATAAATGATGTTATTTGCCTTTGCAGTTTTGTTACTAACCACTGAGATTTGTCATAGGTGTGGCACCAGCTCACTGAGCACAGGACCAGGGACTTCGGAAGGGATAAGAGAAGTCCAGGGGAGATGTAATGATGTGTATACAGAAAATCCTCATGCCCCTTCTTCATTCAGCTTGACAAGTATTTGATGGGCTGCCTCTACAGTCCCAGTCCTCTAAAAGATGCCCTATCCGTACCTTCAAGAGCCCTGATGGTAAGACAAAACTTGCACACATGGAACAAAGAAACATATGATTAGATACCAAAATGAGTGGTATCATAAGGGTTATGCAGTGGGTACTTTCTAACAAACCATGTTAAATTACAAGATGTAGAGCCATACACATGCAAAGCCAGTTGCAAAAGAAAATCACAATGATTAATCTTCTTAATATATCTCAAAATACCACACTCTACTAATCTGCCAAAAAAAGTAAAATTCCAAGCACCTTTGGTCACTTTACATTAGACATCTAGTTTACTTATGCTTTCTAAATTAAAATACTAATTCACTAACTTTGGTTTCATCTATCTGAATTTTAAATGTAATATTCACCTAATAATTTCTCAAACAATTCAATGATACGAAATTATGACTGTATTTCACCTTTTATGAGCCCAAACCATTCAAGGATTTCCAAAATTACTTACTACACATTTGCAAGAGGCAAAGAGCTACCACAGTGAAGAGTTCAACAGATGTAAACAGCTCCACTAGAAAAAAAGATCAGAAAAGAAAGTATGCCCCCTGCTGTTTATAGAATGAACAAAGGTAGAACAGTTTGTGAACACCAGAGCCATAGTCAAAAAAAAAAGAAGTTTGAGTTGCTTCCCTCTCATTTCCTAGATCTTTACTACAGCCTGTTATAACAAGTTTATGACCATGCATTCTAACTAAACAAGTCCAGTTCTTATCTCTTTCTTCTGGACAATGCAGAGGTGTTAAATTATCTATCTACTCTTGCCAATCTCCTATTTGGGTTTTTAAGTACCTGAAGGTAAAGGATGATATGTTTTCCTAAGAATGATTGTATAGTTATTAAACAGCTCTACATGTAATACCAGACATTCAATAATATGACTGCCTGGTGGCAAAACAAATAGAATTATATGAATAATTTCCCTGATGAGGAAGGACTTCATTACTATAAAAACAATAGAAAAAATAAAAAGATTGCTAAAATGTGACTACTTATAAGAACCAAATTAAAAAATGCTCTTTAAACAAGATCAAATTTTATTAAAAAATCAAAAAGTAGACAACATCCAAGAAAAGTATTTGTCTTAAATATAATTAGAAATAAATAATTTTGAGATTGGTGAATTAGAATAATATGTAAATAAATTGATGAATATAAACTTAGAATAAATATGAATAATTAACAACATGAGAAAGTTGTTAATTTCACTAGTCAGCAAAGAAATAAACATAAAAGCAATGAAGTATGATTTTTCAGCCATAAAAAGAGCCAAAATTTCAACTTATATAATAATGTTAATGTCTTAGACAGTTTGGACTGCTATAAATAAGTGCCATAGACTGAGCTGATAAACAACAGAAATTGATTCCTCTCAGTTCTGGAGGCTGGAAGTCTGAACTCTGAGTGGCAGCATGGCCAAGATCTGGTGAGAGCCCTCTTCCAGGCTGCTTACTGCCAAGTTCTTGTGTCTTCACCACGGTGGAAATAGAGTAAACTAGCCTCTTACAAGGGCATGAATATCATTCATGAGAGTTCCATCTTTATGACCTAATTGACTCCCAAAGTACTGACCAACAATTACCACATTGGGTATTAGATTTCAACAAATGAACTGGGGAGACACAAACATTCAGTCATAATAATTGGCATACAACAGGAGATACTATCATACATACACAGTAGGATTATACATTGATTAGATTTCCTACAGAAAAATAGAGATCCCTGCCGATAATCTTAAAAATAAAATAATCTTTGGACACAATTTCACTTTTAAGAACCTATTCTAAAGATATAATTAAGAAACAGCTATTCAGACACAAAACCTATTTACTGCACCATTACCAAATAAAAAATAAAAATAATAAAAAATATTCCATAATAAGTTAACTATCAAATAAATTAAGGTCAGTTTTATGTTATGCAACAATATGTTAAATATTGCAATTGTTGCAATAATATTTTTATATTATGCAACAAAAGCTAAATATACATATGAAGTATATCTTGAATTATGAGAAAATTCTAAAAATTAAGAAAACAAACAGAATACAAAATGTGCATGTGTGTATAATCTCATTGAGAAAAACTGGAGAAAAATAAACAAAAACTGTTAACAGACTCCCCTGGATTTTATAAAGAAAACACTTAAACATAAATATACATTAGGTATAAATTACTATTTTCATGTATCAGGTTTATTTACAATGACATACATTTGCAAAACATAGTAAAATGGTCATTATTAATCCCAGGGAAAAAATGCCTGACAAAAATAAGCTCCACAAATTGGTTCTATCTGTAATCCATATTATTTTTCTAGTTTTAATACTACTTTTTAGTCACATTTAGTACTAAAGAAATAGATTCTGTACTTGTGGAATAAGATAGCTACAAACTAATTCTTATTGGCCTTTATGCATTATAGTAATAGATGATATACATCAAATTTTTATTTTAAAATAACATACAATATCGATGTAATAATATAGATGCATAGCCTTTAGATTCGGGCAACTTGAACTATACCATTTAATCTCCAAAATTTTTTCAATACTCTGGATATTTTGGAGCTAGTGTTGAGTTTCGTGCCCCAAGGAGAGATTTGGACTGGATAAATAAATTTGAGATTGCTTCTTACCCAGAGTAACTGAAACCATGCATATGCACACAAACATTACTACATACACGGAACCTCCAGTCCCTTTGAGAAGGAGGTATGCTAGACATAACAAATACATAACTATTATTAAACCTCAAAGCCAATGAAAATAACTTTGTATGTAAGAAAGGACCTTTGGTTGAATTAGGAAGGCCATCAGAAATATACAAATGCATAGATCAGGGGTGTCAAATTCGTTTTCACCGGAGGCCACATCAGCCTCACAGTTGCCTTCAAAGGGCCGAGTGTAATTTTAGGACTGTATAAATGTAACTACTCCTCAACAGTTAAGCAAGAGCTTGGCACTGCCTCCAGGTAGAAACCAAGTGCCTGGCTTGATAAAAGAAGGTGGAAGGCCAGATTCGGCCCTCGGGCCTTGTGTTTGCCACCTGTGCCATAGGCTTTGTTGTAGATTGCAGATTCTAAAACACTGAGCCTGATCCTTGAAGATATGCATATTTCAGTAAAGAAATAGTATTTCAAAATTTTATATGCTGTTCTACTTTTATGTTGATAAATTATAACACAATATGTTAAATAAACAGTCAATTAAATTTTCAGAACACCTAAGACATTTAAAAACTCTCATTCTAATGAAAATCATAGAGACTTTTATCTAAATTCCATGGACTGATTTCGTAAATCTCAGAAAACATTTTGATTTTATGCACCTTGGGTATACATAGTCTTCTCCCTGAAAAGTTTAGAAAAATGCAAGTGTTCTAGTAACTATCTTTATATTTACTCAAGACAGAAGATTAAAAGGTTTAAGTTTTGCTGCTATTTTCTGGATCAGAGAATTAGCTCTATAATCCTAACTACATTCTGGCAGGAAATAGAAAAACAGTTTTTCTCATTTTGTCACACGTGCTATTTCAACCATTCATTAATTATTACAAATGATGAAATTGATAAAATTTTGATTCATTTTCATTATGTCAGTTTTAGTCCCTTATACTTGAAAAATTGATTATTTCATTTCTGGCATCTCTTGCCTTATAACTTTATTATAACATTTAATTAAATTTTTATTTAAACTTAATGGTGGGTAAATTCTTTTAGAGTAGGTGTTATTCTCATTCCAGAAGAATTTCAGACATACCATACTACGTGTTTGTAAGCCACTCTCTCAAAGAAACTTGCTTGGAAATTATGGCTCACTGTAATAGACAAAGTCATTGCTCTTCATCATGGCTTGACTTTTTATATCTTGGTAAAATTTTTTCTCCTTTTATACCACTGAAAAAATTTCTTCTGTTTCTTACGATGAACCATTACGTTCTTGGTTTTAAAAAGAGCTTGCTATATTTTATAATGTTTTGTTCCAACTATTGGATTATACTAAAATATATAGATTTGTGAAAATCTATCTAGACATTTCTGGATTTTCCCTATTATAAAAATGGAGAGCTCACTTCCAGGGAATCCATGTATCCTTTTGTTTACATGATCGTAATCAACACCCCAGAAGGAAATCAGTTTAATCAATAGTTCCACGGCCTATGAAATAGAATTTTTACATTTCACTAGAAAGAAAAATAGTAGTCTACCCCACCCAAGAAACTTCACTAAGTTTCTGACTAAGTTTCAGACCTTCACTAAGGTCTGACTCATGGTAACTTGGTAACCTAATTTGATATTACTAGTGATATACCCGATGGGTAGCTAAGAGCCACACAAATTGCTTGGAAGAACACAATTTAAAATTATCTACATTAGTTGGTAATTTACTCTTAGGATGAGAAAAAAAATCTACTTTGGAAAATTGGTCCATGATTCACATTCACCTTAGGTAAAAATTATTTAAGAGCTAAATTGAAAGTAGAAGATATTGTCCATTTCAACACTGACCCTTTGACATTGGCCATCTGCTGATGAACAGCTTCTGAAGCCTGAGGACTTCACCTGGTCAGAGCCTGCTAGCACTGTGCAGGAGTCGGACCAGAAAGGCTTGGGAGTTAATGCCCTTTGGGGGCAGTTCTCAACCAATGACTGGATCAATGGGAGTTGATGCACAAGCACCCCAGTCGATTCTTCCCTCAGCTGGGATAAATTGGGTATTCTCTATCCCCCAAAATTACCCAACAAAATGAAGCAAGTATTAACTTGAATGAGAATGCACCCTATTGCCCGTCTTCCTGCCTTTCTTCCCTCCTTCCTGTCTCGACTCCCCTTCCAGTGTTTCCTGCAACCAGCATTCAAATCACTGCTGATACTCAAAACTTTGTCTCCAGGTCTGCTACTAGGGAATATAAAATAAGATGGATGTCAATTTTTCTCTCCTCCAATTTTGAAATCTGTATTTACATAACCTCGTGTCAACGGGCCCTATAAAAATATATGTACTCTTATATAATGAGGCAGAAATGCCATGTCTTATTCCCCTTAATCAACTCTAATCTAATGTTTGAAGGAAAAAATGGTAACACTTTTTAGTGATTACAGATTTTATTATACTCCTAATAACCTGTGATTCTTGGACTACATCACACTTGTCAGTGCAATCAGTTTGAACATATTCAATATCCTTAAATGCAACTCATTTTTAAGAGAGAATATACTCATACAAACTCATTAGAAAATTAGTCTGTTCTTTATTTAGGTTAAACCATATCCTCACCAACTTATTTATTTCCATTTGTTTCTCACATTCCCTTCCCTTTCTTCTAGATCTAATAGCCTAATAATTCTATACTCAGGGAACTATGAATGGTATCCTCTCAATTCTTTATTTGTCTGAAAATGTGTTTAATTTTTTCCCTCACACATGAATGACAGTTTTTTCCTCTACACTTTGTACATAATTAGTCCTTCTCTCTGGTTGCTTCAAAGCTTTCTTTTCCTTTTGTATTCTACAATTTCACTCTGATATTTCTAGGTGGGATTTTGAGTTTTTCTATGCTATTTTGACTTGATAACATTATCTGCTTTATACCTGGTAAATTCTCAGCTAATAAATTCTTTTATTATTTTTTCCTTTTATTTTTTTTAATTTTTATTTTAATTGTTGATCTTGTACAGTTTTCTGTCTTTTATTCTCACCCGAACCCACCACCCCAGCCCTCCCCTCCTCCTCCCATTTCCACCCCCCCATAGTTTTTGTCCATGTGTCCTTTATACTTGTTCCTGTAATTCCTTCCCCTTTTCCCCTGAAATTCCCTCCCCTCTCCCCTCTGGTGTTATCTTCACCACTGAGATGCTTATTAGATATACATTTAATCACCATATTCTATCCTTTATATCTGTTAACTTTATTATTCTTCATTTCCTTGTTTCTCTGTTATAGTCTAGATGATTTCCTTAAATTTGCCACAAATTCTCTCTTGAACAATGTCTCCTTATATATTATACTTCTCATTTTCTCATACTTTATTTCATATTGTCTTCTTGTTTCATAGTGATTTCTGTTCCATCTTTAATTTCTAAACAATTTAAATGTACTTATATTTTGTAGTTTTCTTCAGACTGTTTATTTTCTGTTCTTAGGTGTTACTTCTCCTGTTTGCTATGCCTGTTTACTGGTTCATTTGCTAATGTAGTTTGCAAGCTTTGATTTAATTTCATCTTCAGTGTTTTTCACAGGAGACCTAAGTTCCTTGAGTTGTGAAATTATCCTCACAGATCAATTTTGCACTTTTTTATAACAAAATTAAGTAGAATTTAATGGTTTTCAACCTGTTGTTATTCTGACTTCTCAGCTTGTATTTCCCATGCCATTCAGGAAATATCCATTGTGACCCCATTTGGCACAGACCTGGGGTTTCGGTTTATCACTAACTACCATCTTTTTTCTACATAAAGTTCCAGAGAGCAAACTTTCAGGCTGCTTCCCAAGATTTATGTGCAGTGTGTTTCTAGTCCAGTTTTGCGATCAGAACACAAAGTACTGTTTTTAAGGTGGGTACTGAGTCCTTGCCCCCAGCTCATGTGGATCAAATGATATGGCTCTAAGCCTTACAGGCTCATCCCATGAAGTCTATAGCAAGCCTACACCCTTGTGAGCTTTCATTAGCTCAGCTGCCATTTAAAACTCAGTCTTATCTCTCTCAATTCCAGTCACTTATAGATTATATTTATTTTCATTGAAAATATTGTATTTTAAAGTACGTTAAATAATTCATCTAGATTTTTTAATTTTGAGGATGATGATCTGCATTAGCTTAGTCCATCAGATTCTGAGAGTCTCAAAATATAAACCTAAGGTTATAGACACAATTCCAAGCAAATTTCAAGGTATAAGAAAGAGACTTGACCTCATGCTTGTGTCAAATAGCACTTCCAAAAGAAACAACTAGTTCAGTGATTAAAAGAATGATGGCTAATCATAAACAAATTATCCTAGAGCATAATATATGCTTGGTCTCCAAATCCTACATAGGGTTGTATGACCTGGAAAGTGAGGGGAATAATCAAAGAATGAATTCAGACAGTACATACTACTGTAAGGAAAAAAGCTACAATATCAAAAAACTTACTGAAATGAGGACAAAACAAGGCAGGAACACTAGAAAAGATATTATAATAACCCAACAGAGAAATAATGGAAATTTGGAAAATTCACTTGGCAGAAAACATGGAGCGGAAACACGGCATCCAAGAGATAGGCAGGAGGCAGCAGGGGCAGCATTCGTAAAGGGCTGGATTTGCGGAAGGAGCTCTGTGAAGCAGTGCCTCTGGGCATTGAATTTGTAAAACAGTGTACAACGTGTGTGTGTTTCAGATTCTACAAACTTACAATATACTACAAATCTCATAAGTGCAAAATGCTGCTTATTTTCCTTCAATTTCATTTTTTTACTTGGAGGCCCCATGCTGCCAAATATAAAAACCTAATCTAGTTACTTTGTAGTAAACTCAGTCCAACTGAGTGATTTTCAATGACTTCAGTTTAAAATGCAATCATAGCCTCTTTGTCCCATTTCCCTTCCCTGGGGCTGATGCTAATCTTCAGGAATGCATAGATAATTCATCGTATAATAGTTCTCAGGTGTCTTTGCCCTCCATCACCACTGTCTTCAGGGCCTCCTCTGAAGAGCCCGCTTCTGGCATGGCTTCCTCACGTTATTTGAATTTTCTAAACTGCTCTACCCATACCACCCTTCTTCCCATGAGCACAGGAAAGATCTGGCTATTCTCTTGTGTCCCACCGAGCACTGTGGGAAATTTGGGGATGAGTGCTGTGTTTGCTTTTCTCCTGACTCTACCCTTCCACTTCTGTGACTAAGGTGGGACAAGTGTGGAGGGGGGCCCTTTGGTTTCTATATCCCTGATGCATGGTGGGGAATGTAGGCCAGGTTCAAGGCCTACTCTTTTTCTTCTTTTTTGCTTCTAAAATTTTCCTTGTCCCCAACTTGGAGATTTCTCTGACCACAGGTCAGTGCTGCAATGGCAGACAGACAGTGCACAGCTCATCTGTACGTTGGCACTTCCACTCAAAACATCCCTTCAGACCTGAATCTGTAGTTTAGGAGAACCTGGTATCTTTATTTGCTGTCCATTTCTGACAACAACATCACCCTCCTTCCCCAAGTATAAATAACTCCATGTTTCACTCTTTGAACAGAGGTGGAGAATGGGTTAGAAGTTCAGGTAACCGAGCACATCAGTATTATCACACCTTCTACCACATAAGATTTCCAAAGATGCAGAGGGAACTAAATAAATGAAAATATATTTAAGGAGAAAACAAAGAGATGTATTGTAACCATAACATAACTTAGTCATCTTTCACCAGATTCAAAAGTGAACAAAAGCAAAGAAGGTATGAATAGAAACTAAAATTAGAAGCCAAAAAATTAAAGAATTAATTTTGCTTAAGAAAAATTATCCCTAGGAAACAGTAGGGGGAGAAAAGATAGACAAAAAAAAAAAAAAAAAAAAAAAAAAGGTGGGGGGAGAATTGTAATAATTCCTTTAATGAATAATAAAAAGGAAAAAGGTCAAGGGACAGAAACATATAAGTTGAATATAGAAAGCCTTTTTAAAAACTCTAGTAAATTATATTGCATAGTACAAAGATTTTGATAAATTAAATAACCAACTGTTTTTAAATAAATATCTTTCAGTTACAATGTTTTTGTCTGCAAGAAACAGAAGCCATACCTTAAGGTAACTTAAATGTTAAGGAAACAATTGTTGTCTCTCATTTAAGGAGGTATGGAAGCTCAGTGGATCCCAGAATAGGACCCAGCAGACCTCTGGACTGCCTGCCATACCAATAAAAATTCTTATCATGGCTGAGATTTGTCTTCCAAGAGTTGGGTTCTTTTTGTTTCTCTACTCTTCCCTCTTTATTCTTGGCTTTATTTTTAGGCTGGTAAACTGTTAGTTATATCCAATCTCAAATTATAGAGGAGAAAAGAAAGAATGTCCCTTTCTGTAGTATAAAATGTAAGGAAACTTCTACCAAAATGAAGCAGTACCACTGGGTTCTATTGCTCTGGGTTCTATTGCCTGCCGCGGAAGAAACTATGACTCCCAATGCCAGAGTCTTATGAAAAGGAAAGGAACTATCTATTCAAAAGTTATGCAGGTTTAGAGTAACAGTGGAATTCTGCAGTTAAATCACACTCCCTTTAGAAGTAAAAAACACCCATAATCACACAGTCCTGCCTCCCCTTGCCAAACCAGGCCATCAGGGGTACCATCTCTCAGGAAAAGAAATAGAAATCTGTATCTCAGCATTCCCCCAGTCTCAGTTCAGCATTCCTGGCTTCTCCCAGTAATCTGTGCTTGGCTAGGCTCCTGCTCTTAATCCAAAACCACATTGTCCCTCCTCATGGTAGGCTTGTGGGGGTCCCTCTTCATCGTTTCAAACCTCTAGCCAAGACCACTCCCAAGCCACATGGTCAAGAGGCGCTTCTCCTTCCCAAGCCATGTGGTTAAGAGACCCCACACTTGAGTTTAAATCCCAGCACTGATCTTCCTCTTGAGTTGGTAACTCCATTTCCAACTCCTCCCTAAAACGGATACACCTGCCAATGCTCTGGTCTCTTCTGCCCTTCTCAGCTGCCATTGTTAGTCTAGGCAGGCTTGGACTGGTGACATGGGAACAGACTCCAAGACGCTTTCACAGGCACTGTAGCCAGATGGAGGAGGACTGCTCCCTGGCTGCATCATGGGTCAGAATCATGCCCCTCTCCCAGGCTCCACTAGGCAAGCACAGTTATTACTACTAAAACACTGGCCAAGTACTTTAGATATGCAAAGTAACCCTCAATGGCCCTGCTCTGCTTCCCTTTTCCCCAAGCCACATTAGTGGGGTGTTTGGGGACCTCTAGCTCAGCACCCTATTACAAAAAGACTCTAGCAGTACATATCAACTTTGCCTCTTCTGGTGTAAAACCACCTTTTGAGTTGGGACAAGGGTAATCAAGGCCCTAGAATTCTCAGCATACCATGCCAAAGGTAAAGCCTCCAGTCCACAAGTGGGAGAGTCCAAAGAAGAGACTCCCCCCACCTCTCAGCTGCAGTCATCAAGAGCTCAGTCTCACCAACCAGTAGCAGGGATCAGGATGAGAAATGCTTATGTTGGACTCACTTTTAATTCCCTCTCTGCCATTGACTTCTATTTTCCTTCAAAACCGCTCGGATTAACTTCTCTTTGTTTACATTTCTTTCAAATCCACATCCCCATCTTCACACTTACATAACAACAACTGACACTACAGTATGTGTTCACTCTTGCTAGGCACTTCAGCACCTCATTTGATTGTTGTTTAATATTCACAACTATTCAAGATACTCAGTGTTGGCATCTCCATTTTACAGATGAGGAAACAGCACAGTGAGGTTAAGTAGTACTCTCAAAGTAAAAAAGCTGGGGAGTGCCTATTAAGTAAGGTCTAAAATCAATCCACTATACCACCTTCTTGAAAAATAATCCTATAATATTCCAAAGTTGGGTTTAGTTCAGTACATTATAACTGACAAAAGCACAAACGTAAAAGAGAAACACACTGTCAAACAAGAATTTAAATTATGATTACCTACCTTAAACTAATGTGTCTTTTAATTTTTAATATTCTTTTCTATAATGAAAAATAAAGTTCTTTTGATTATCTTATGCTTAACTTTTTCCATAAGCTTTCTTACATATATAGTTTTTGTCCTTGATTCTTATTTCAGTGTGCAGAGATGGTCCCAACTTACAACGATCTGACTAACAATTTTTCAACTTTAAGATAGTGCAAAAAGTAATGACCTTTTATCAGGCAAGGGATGTGTGGTATGACACTCTCTTATGATGCTGGGCCACAGCTGCAGTCAGGCACCAGATTGGGAGGGTATATCCTGATGCTCTACAGTGTACTCATTGCATTAGATGATTTTGCCCAATTCTAGGCCAAGGTAAGCACCCTGAGCACATTTCAAGTAATCTAGGCTAAGCTATAATGTTTAGTAGTTTGGGTGCATTTTCAACTTATGATATTTTCAATTTACAATGGATTTATCAGGACATAACACCATTGTAAATCAAGAAGCATCTGTATTTGGGAAGTGGGGGTGGAAAGAGATTAGCCCAAAAGTTTTTCAAGCTTAATTTTTTATAATCATACGTTGGGATGAGATTTGTACTCCATCTTATTTCTTGTAAGACAATAGTAATATCAAGAAGAGAAAACTTCAGTATGCTTTAATAGTGTAAGGTGACACTATGGGATCAAATCGATGGAAAGTATCTCAGAGGCATGAGAAACATCTGCATTTTTAGCATAAAATGTGGACTCCTCAAATGATAATGTAAAATCTGATTGCTTAAAACCTCAGGTGCCTGGGGCTCTCTAGAGCTCCAGGTGCTCACCGAGGCTGCGTGCTTCCCCATCTGTTCATTCTTCTTTGGAGTCATTAATGCAAACTGACATCTTCCAGATGTGTCCATTGCAAAAACTGATTCACAGTGATTTACCTTTGTCCTCAAATAATTGACAACTTGTTATTTGATAAAGAAAAATCTAGATGCTTTTTTATTATGTGAGATTTTCCTTTAAATGTTTTTACATAGAAATCTACTCCCATATAAAACCACAACCACAAAAATGTCATTCATGTCACTTATTGTAACTTAATACCCAAAGTCTTGAAATTTTCACTTTGTCCGGAAGCTAAAGTGAAAAAAGAAGTGGCCCCTTGTTGCACATTTCTCCCATTACTTCTCCACTCTGCCAAGCCAATGAAAGATATTTTATCAAAATGAATACCACTACAATCTCAAATAGTTGGAATATAAACATGAATTCATTTATTTCAATCACTGCTTTCAATAATGCCTTCTCAGATCCCTTTATTCCATTACATAGTATCATTTTTGATAGATTCCATAACTTTCCAGTCATTTTTGGTTATTCAAATTCAGTCCAATATAAAACTTCAGTCTCAGGCTAAATCTAAATCATCTCAGCCCCTAACATGAGGATAGACCTAGCTTACTAAGGATAGTGATGGGATGCATGTTGAAAGGAAACCTGTACATCGGTATTTTTCTTCTCCCTTTGCCACCCTTTTCTTCAAATCCTAGCTCCTTCAGCTGTTGTGGGTGGGGGAAAGGCAAAGGGAAAGGGAGAGAACAAGTGCCTCTTTATTTAACTGGCTGCTATTATAGCCTCCTCTGCATTGGCTTTCTCTGCTTCTCTGGCAGGACGTTGATGCCTATGCGTGGCAGCCATCCAAATGCTGATTCTCTTGTGAGGGCTGTACAACTTCTGGAAAGAGCCATAATTGGTCTCCCCATAACAGTTCTCTGCTGAGGTAGACTAAGCTACGGATGAACCTCATTCTCCAGCCCTAACTCCCTGCCTGGCAATACACCCACTGCCTCTTCCTGTTGGAGCCTCCTTGTCCAGCAAGCAGCTCTGTAGGGTATGTTAGTCAGCCCAGGCAGCTATAACGAATACCACAGACTATGCAGCTTAAACAACAAACATTTATTTCTCAGAGTTCTGGAGGCTGAAAGTCCAAAATTAGAGTCCCAACTTTATCAAGCTTTTGGTGAGGGTGCTCTTTCACTCTTCCTGTTTATATCCTCACATGGCCTTTCCCTAGTGTGTGCCCACATGGGTGGGGTGGGGAGGAGGCAGGGGTGGGGGGATGGGAGAGAGAAATCTCATGTCTCTTTCTCTTTTTATAAGGATATTGATCCAATCGTGGGGGCTCTGTTCTCGTGACCTCATCCAAACCTAATTACCTCCCACATTTGAATGCCATTACATTGAGGATTAGAGTTTCAACATGTGAAACTTGGGGGTTGTGGGGCATGACCATTCAGTCTATATCAGTGGGCAAGCAGGCCAAAGCCTGTGTATCTTCCTTGAAACAGGCTTGATCTCATCTCTACCGCAACAGAAGGTGAGAGTACAGGCTCTCTTTGCTCTGCCAACAATCTCTCTTGACTAGGCCTCTGTTGAAATAGGCCAAGTGGTAGCCTAGCAAGTTTCCTGGCTAAGCACACATCCAATCAGGGACCACAGTGCCAGCCAGTCTCTCCTGGTAAGAATCCCCAATCTTTAAAAGTAATTCTCTTGGCCTTAGGAAAAAAAGCATCACTGTTCCTCCCCAAGGGAGGGGACAGCAAAGTGTCTGACACAATAACTGCATTCATGATGATTCCTGTTTCCCCAATATAGTCATTTTCTATAAAAAAGCGAGTGGGTGGGGGTGGCTGATGCACAAGGGTTGGTTCTGCGACTCACTATTATAACTTTGATGGAAATGTGAATAATGCCCTCATTTGGGCCATTCTCTTTGAATTGTGGGATACTTAACACCTGACATTTTTCATCTCTGACCCTAGACAGTCATTCCTGTTGCAGAAGGGGATTTCATGTTTTTAATGCTACACTTCAGCTTTTGCACACCATTATCTGAAGTTTTTGTTTTGGGGTTATTTTTCCAAAAGCAGTCAGAAAAATATTGTATTGAACCCTTGGTTATTTAAACACAGCTAATATGTGAATTTCCCAGATTACCACCTGAGAAGGTATAGCTTTTAAGCTGAAGTTTTAAGCTAAAGTTTTAAGCTGAAGTTCTTAATCAGTTTTTAATATTCATTATCAGATATACAATTCCATTGGTTTTCAAAAAAGCAATTTGGAAACTGCATTAATTCACCAAAGTGCTGATTGCTTTGAGCTCAACCTGCATTTTTGTCATGTGAAAATATCATCAGGTTTAGGAATCTCTGCACCCTGAACCCATGAACCTGCTTTGATACATGGCTCAATTCTATCTAACCTGCATAGAACTGCCAGAACTTGGTATCACCCCTCCATGCTACCTGTAGCTTGGGAACATGTGTATTTCAATATTTCTAGTTTTCTTAGGCCATTAAGTATGATGGGTCTCTGATAAATATTGCTTGAAAATACCTATATATAATGAAGAAGGCATCATTTTCACTGACAAATAATTCATGTTTTGGAGGATAGGAATGCCTTCTGGAATAATCAGTTCTGTTTTAATTCCAAAGTAAGTCATGGTGGTTCCATATTTTATTGAAGTGGTTGCTTAAGCAAAACTTAATAAAAAGTGATCCTAAATCAAGAAACTCTTTCTTCATGTAAATAGATCAAATCACATGACATCTTGGAGAGAAAAAAAAAAAGCAACCTCCAGACCTTTTAAAGACTAACTCCAGGAGCAAGGTGGAACTAGAGACTTACAAAGGGGTGCCCTCTCTTGCCTTTATAGTTCATCATAAATGATGTATCGACAACCGTTTTCATGGAAAATTATAGGATTAATCCTGTTCATCACATTTTTCCATAGTGTGCATAAATCTTCAAGTTAGACAATTCCTTTAGGTATTGTCATACACAGATACTTGAGCCAAGCAAGGTTCTGATGCTTTAAGAATAACACTCAGTCTTCTGACTTAAAACACATATTCCCTGCTATGTTATATATTGTACATCCTGTACAAGTTTATTTTTTCCCCTGCATGCAAAGTTGTATGGAATATCTTTCTGCATATTTCTCTTTTCCTCTGTGCCTGTATTTTTAAAAATCTATTCTTTACATTTTCAGAAGGGAGTCAAAAACTACATCAGAAACTATGATACTATCCATCTAGAGACTTCATAAAAATAAGAAATGTGAAATATTCATAGGTTTTTTGTATTTCCTTCACTGTATTTAACAATAGAAAAATAAAATAGTTCTGTATTTGTTAGCTAACTTGGAGAAATAAAAAATAACTCTATGTTTGGAGTAGTGAGAAAGGAAGCAGAGTGGAACCATATCCCACTCCGCAATCAGTCTCCAAAGGAGACAAGCTCCAAAGAATAAGGTGATGACCTCCTCAGGGCAGAAGACACACCTCTAGGAGCCATAGCAAGACTGGTGCATCCCAGAAGCAGTGGTGGGGGCATTAAGAGTAGAAAGTCTAGATGGTTGGAGAACGTGCAAAGTGGTAATCAGTCCCGAAATAAGCATGGGTTCTGGTGTCAGACAGATGGAAGTTTTCATTCTGACACTGCACCAAAGACTAGAAAGAGACTTTGAAGATGTCATGCATTCTTTCTAAACTCTGTTTCCTCTCCAGGAAAATGGGTATGTGTACACCACCTTAAATGATTATTTGTGAGGATTAAAAAAGGTGATCCATAGGAGTATCTACCTCAGTGTCTGGAACACTAAATTGCTTATGGAATAAAAGGCAAATATAAATGTGAAACTGTTAATTACTCAGGAATGACAACATTTAAAATGCACCTTTGGGGTACCCTACCAATAATCCCTGTACCAGTTTAAACACAGCAAAATAATATGTCATCTGGTAGCACCAGAGTCATTGAATGCTTGAGAAATAAAAATCCCTGTAATTTTATGTTTGAGGTTATCAAATTGATATGTCCTTGTTCATATTCTTAGGGAAGAAATCATTCCCTTCCCTAAAGGGAATGATTGTTTCCCTTAAGGGAAAAATTGGTTAATCATTTTTATTCTTTATTAAAGGGTGTTTAATTTCATTAGAGTTATCTATCTACATGAGATTGTTGCCCAAATTTTATGGACTATCACTTTATCAAAGGCTATTGTTGAACAAATAGCTAATAACACAGTTAAACAGCTCCACAGTCTGGTCCTACTACATGAATAACTCAAAACACAGAAATTTTACCAGAGATTTAATTTATGCATTAAGCTAAAACAAAATTCCTCAAATCCAGAAGAAACAACAAAATAAGATATTCTTCATAAGGTATTTATTTTGTTGTATCTTTGTTTCATGAGACAGCTAAGTAAAGCCTAAGAATTCATAGAGAAGGGATTTCCTGAGGGAACAGTTTTGTGCTATATGTAAATCATAGAAAATACTGTTCTGTTTCTAAATTACAGAAAAACAAAAACCAAAACACAAATATGATTTTGTTTCCATATATAATGGAACTTATGCTTCAATCTGGGCAAAATTAAAATGTGTAACATTATGACCCCAATAATTGAAATTATTTTATTTAAATAAATTTTGCTACTAAATTTCTCATGTAATCAGGTAATTTTACAATGAATTTCTCTTTTCACTATATCCTAAACTTAAAGTTCACTGAAAATCCACTTTAATGTGTATAATTAGGCGCTATTCACCAAATTAGTGTATTAAAGAGGTACACCAGTGAGCCTGTGACCAGGGCATCCTCTGGTCACATCACATACCACCCCGTTCAGAACCTGCCAGCCTAAAAGAGCACTGGAATGGCCTGCGGGGGATACAGCTGAAGCAACAGCTCAGAGACCATTCCTTCTGGAAATGGGGCACCATTCCCCAAAACACGGGATACACGTTGAATCACAGGCCCTTTATAATGTACTATGAACTATGTAGTATGTACTTTTGTATGTCAAGATCAAGAATCAAGGGATGGAAGCAGGGGTGCCTTCGCTTCCCATCACTCTCAATGACCCTGAGGAACTTGGGCATGCCCTTCCCAGAATGGCCCACTCAGCACTGTGGGCTACAGCATCTGGGTCACTTTGACCTATTGTGGGGAAACTCCAACAGCCCATATATATTTCCAGAGCACTCCCTGGGGAGTTGATCAGAGCTCTGTCATATCCGAATCAGAGTTTAACCTCTCCATCTATACAATCGTATTTCCTCCCTAATTCTTTCTACAGGGGAAGATCCCTAAAACTATCATACACTCCAAACTCCTTCGCAGCATCTGTTTCCTGATAACCCAACCTGTGATAAATGTGTTCCCATCATGAACACCTTTAGAATTGCCATCAAAGATCATTTTCACGTCTCTAAAATAAGCTAACGGGTGCAATAATTAGAGAATTCTAGCACATAGTTTCCTCAGTGAGGAGTGGTCTCTTCAACAGGAAGCGATACAGGTCCAGTTAATAGTGTTATTTGTTTTTATTACCTGGGAACTTATCATGCTTAATTCAGCTGTCGTTTTTTTCTAAAATAATAATGCCTCAACACTGCACTTCAAGAGCATCATGTGACAGCACTACAGAGTATCTGGCATCCAAGACTATTAGATTGATTATTAGGAGCAGTAAATGTGATTGCAATTCTAAGGAAATAAAAATATGAGTATTCACTTGTTCCTGATGAATGTTTTCTTGTTATCACCAAACTTAGGATGTTTTATTACCCTCCAAACTCCTGAATTCTCTAGAGAGATGCACCATACACAGAGCTCAAACACCATCGTGCATTTGTTTCTAGACCCTGTATCTGACCCACAGTGGTGTGCCTATGTCTGCAACCACTGATACAAATGGCCCCTGCCAGGGCTGAATTCAAACTGCATTAATATTTCGATTCATTTCAGTGTCTGAGAGGAGAATTGACAAGCTGACTTATGAAATTAAGTATGAGGAGGTGAGTTTTGGGTTGAATTGTGTTCCCTTCCAATTTCATATGCTAAAATCCTGACCCCCAGGATCTCAGAATGGGACCTTATTTAAAGACAGGGTGTTCGTAAAGGTAATTAACTTCAAGGGAGGACATGAGGGAGAGCTGTAATCCAATGTGGCTGGTGTAACAGAAAGGGGAAATTTGGACACAGAGGTATTCATATAGGGAGGATGCCAAATAAACGCAAAGATGATCATCTGCAAGGCAGAGAAAAAAGAACTGTCTTCCTTCACAGCCCCTCATAAGGGGCCAATCTTGCCAACACATTGATCTTCACCTTCCAGCCTCCAGAACTATGAGAAAATAAATTTCTGTTGTTTAACCCACCCAATTTGGGTTGGTTTGTTATAGCCCTAGAAAACTAATACAAGGAAATAAAAACACTAATTAACTTTTTCTCACCAGCAGTCAACCTATGTAATGTTATTTATGCCCCAATCAAGAAGTTTAGGGAGTTCCACCACCTTCACCACCCATTTTACTAAATTTCCCACTTCTCTCACTTTGCTCCAGTGTTTGATTTCTATGCTAGCCTTGAATTAGTTGATTCCCTCTACACAGCTCCTTCTTCTAGTTACTTAATTCAATTTTTTTAAATAGGCTAATTAATTGACATTAGCTTATCAAATAGCCTCGGCAAGAAGCCCTTTCAACTCAGTCTATACCACACCAAGGCTTTCATTCTTCATGAAGTCCTCCAAATAATAGTATCCACAGGTAAATACTATTTTGACAAGGCTATTTTGAAATGATATTGTTCTGAAGCAGCTAAAAATCAAACCATTAAACTTTTATCACCAACTCTTACTTTCAATTAATTTTTGAAACAAATATCATTCTGTGTCCTCCCCAGCTCTACTGGATGAGATAGAAGGAGAGCCAAAGACAGAGTGAGGTTCAGGGGTGCCTGCTGGCATGCTGGTTTGGGTGGGCTGGAATTTTGACACAGCTGCTTTAGCCACACGCAAACAAACCTCTGCTGGATTGAAAGTAGCTGCCTCCAAATGCACAAGCTGCACCTGACTATAATTTGTTTACATATCATTATACACCTGTGCTTCTCAAGCTATGTAAACCCCCATGATATGATTGATGTACTGTGCCAAGAGATCCTCTAAAGCAAAGCTAGACAAGATATAGCTCCTTGACACGTCTATTTTAATCGGATTTGAAGATAAAGTAACCTTACCTGCTATTGTTTTTATAGTAATACAAACATGAGTATGGCATAAAACAAAATGAAAATTTAAATAAATTTAAAAACTAAAACATGACATGTTGAAAGAGTCTTCTCCAAGTCACTCCTTCCTTACTGCTAACCATCCATGTCCCTCCTCCTCTGTCTTTACTGGTCCTTCAAAGGAACTGTTTGAAAAGCACAGCCATAACTATTCTACAGCACTACAACATTTTCTACCTACTTAGCATTTAGTCATTCATTTGTTTTATGTGTGTCTATGTAACCTGCAGTAATTTTTTCCTAAATCATTTATTCTTAATTGTTTGCATATATCTGAGAATTTCAAGTTTCTCTCACTACAACATTAAAGAGAAAGAAAATGCACCTCTACTCACTCTAACAATTTAAAGTTCCCAAAGAACATAATTCAGAGAGTTCTTGATCATAAATCAGTATTCATCCAAATTTTTTTCTGTAAACCAAAATTTTTCTGTATTTGCCATAGAAATATTAGAAATAGAGCTGAGAATTATAGATCCATTGCTAAAATATGATTAACCCATTATGCAGTTAAAATACCATATATTTTTCAGTGAAATGATAAACAAAACTAACTTTTTATAATGATGATGATATACAAAAGACAAACCCAAGCAAGTTAATTAATAATTTATTTTAAAAGGCTAATTCATAGGCTGAATGAGGGGAGGAGCAACTTCAGAGGCAAAGATTTAGAAAGTTAATTAGAAAAAGATTCTGAAAGAACTTCCAAAGTCTTTGGACAAGATGGCTGTTTGTACCAATGCTCTCCCCACAAAAAGTATAATAACATTCATAAAAATGAAAAAGCATAAGTTATGCCACAGTCCAACCAGCCAGAGAAGCTTAAATATATTCACTGTCTTTCAGGTTTTCTTCCAGTTTTTATATATTGGACTCTATGGGGTTTAAATTATGCCAATTTCCATTTATAAATTATGCTTTCCCTTTCCTCCATACTAATGTACCACTTACCCCACTTTTATGCCATATTTATTTGACATGTTTAGCACAAGTAGCAATGAGGAGAAACAAGATGAGGACAGGGCAAGAACAAGGAACAGGGAAAAGAAGACTGAAAAAAAGAAGAAAAAGAAAGAAACGAGCCCACAGATATGAAAGGATGGGTTGAAGAAAGGAGGAAACCTCTCCTTAGGCAACTGGGAAAGAATCAGAAAAAGGAAGACAGGTTTTCAGTTAAAGACATATGTGAGAAAAAAAAATTGTCAAAGATGGAATTGAAAGATGAAGGAAAGAGTATGAACTTTCTGAGGGAGAAATGAAAGAAGTCATGGTAAAGAGGCTGGGTGAGACTTAAAGCCTCCATACTGGTCATCAGAAGCTTGATATCCAGAGTGAAAATAAAGTAGATGACAAAGAGTAACCTCAGTATCCTAGAGTAAGGGAAGGCAAATGGCCTCAGACCTCATCGAGTAGGCATGTTGTTCTTCCTATTGCACATTGCGCAAGCTATGGACTTATTCTGAATTACTGGTTTGATATTATTCTCAGAGACCTTGTTTTGTTTGTTAATTGCATAAATGTGCTGCTTCATTATTTGTAGGTATAGAACCTATTGAAAATGGCCTAGTGATACTATTTTTCTTGATATAACATCTGTATCTATGTGAACAACTGACCTCATGATAGCGGAACAAGAAAATGGGATTGTATTTCAGATTTCTGAAGACACTCAGTGACAAATTATCATTTTTAAATAACAACAAGAGATTGAAATGATAACCTCTCATGCATAGTGCCTTAATAAATCATCAACAAAAGTTGCATAATGAAAAATCAGAATTCTAGCATCGTTGAAGGGTTATTTGTATATAATTCTTAAAGAACTGCACAACTACAGAAATAAATGAAAATTCTATATTTTCTAGAAGCAAATAACATAAAATCAACTTAATGTTTTGATTAATGCTTTTATTAATGTTTAATTAATAACAAGAATTCAGAAATTCAGAATGCCCCATATCAAGAGCAAAACATAACTGCACCCTTTAAAAAAGTAAAACAAAACACTGTTTTAAACATTACCCAAACTTCATATGCTACCAGATTCTAACTCTTATTGTTTTTTGGTTTTGGTTTTGCTTTTTGCTTTTTGCTTTTTTTACTTTTTAAATTAGATTTATTGGAATGACACTGGTTAACAAAAGTACAGGGGTTTTTTGGGGGGAGGGTATTTTTATTGTGTAAGGAAACTTGTAAGAGCTATCTTAACTTTTTAATGTGTGAGCATTATTTGGTTCTAAAAATAGTGAGATTTTTAAAGAAATCTGGTACATACATATTAAAATGTACATTTGCTCATCAACTGGTTAATGGCCAAATAAATACTGTTCTTTCAGTGCTTCCTTTTGGCAGATTATTTTAAAATATTCAGACTCGATGAAGAATAAAACAGTGCTTGACAGATAAACTAGATTTTTCACATAATTTGATAAAATTAACTAATGGTCATCTATATGTGAGGAACTACTCAGATTACAAATAACCATATAACTAAACATGATCGATTTTCTTCAGGTAGAAGATTAAAATAATTACAGACTCTGAAATGTAGAGGTCATATCCGCATCTTGATCTGACAGAACTGGATGGTTCCAGGGCTTGTTTTCATAATGGAGTTCACACTGAACCAATTTAGAGCTTCAAAATGTCACAGCAGGAAATAGGCTGTTATTTTCCAAGCCCTTATATATTATATAATCCATTCATAATACTGCTGATGTGATTCAAAGTTTCAGAATTTAATGGTATATTTACTTTATCTTCTGAGATATTCAGGTTGCACGTGCAGAGAAATTTCTATGAAGTCCACATGAAGAGCCAGATGTGTTTCGTCCCTATATAATAGGGACATCCCTATTACATAACAATGCTTTCAACTAAGCTCACTCGTGCCTTATCCACCCAAAGTAGTTCTTACTAGATTCCAACAAAAAATAACAATAAACACTTATTAAGTGCTTACCATGTCTCACTTCCTATGCCAAGAAACTCATATTTGCTGACTGATATTACTTCGATGAGTTAACTACTTGAGTTAATCACTTAAGTAAACTTCTCACTTTTATATGTAATTTATTTTGAAACTGCATTAAAAAATTATGTGTCCAAAGGTTGAAAAAAACAGACATTTATAGTGGTAACAAATATGTACAGGTTTGATTCCCAGAGAGCTAAAATATATTATGAAATCCTATATTGAGGTTCCTGTAGACACTGCCTCCCTTGGGCCCAGGCAATCCAGCATGCAGATGCATGCCTTAAAGGCCTCTTCACACCTAGAGTCAGGAAATAGTCTGCCCTTTTGGAGATATCAGTCAATACTCCTGTGTCTATGTGGGAATTGAACAAGGTACATCCCATTCCCACAGACTGTCATCAGTGCCCCAGACTTTTTGTAGAAGCCAATATTTACACCATCACCTCCCCCAGTTCTCAGACTTTTATACTAGGACTGGAATTATACCACTAGCTTTACTGGATGCCCAACCTGCAGGTGGCAGATCGTGGGACTTTTCAGCCTCCATAATCACATGAACCAATTCCCTATAATAAATTGATCTCTCTAGATAGATAGGTGTAGATGTGGATACAGTTGTAGATCTAAACAGATATACTGGAGATACAGATTTTAGGACTATATCTAAGCACATCATAGTCAAACTGCTGAAAACCAAAATACAGAAAAAAACATTTAAGAAAAAAAAACAAGAAATTCCAGGCTGGTGTGGGTCAGTGGGTTATTGTCTTGCAAACCAAAAGGTTGCCCTCACAATGTATATTTCTCTCCCTTTCTTTCTCCCTCCCTTCCCCTCTCTCTAAAAATAAATAAGTAAGGTCTTTAAAAAAATAAAAATAAAACCTCCTAAAAATACAGCCAGACAGGAAAAAGTGACACATTAGTTTCAGAGAAATTAAAACAACATCTTAATTCTCATCAGAAACAATAGAGGTCAAAAGATAATAGAATGATGTTTCTAAAGTTGTAAAGAAAAAAAATTCTCAATACAAAATTCTATACCAAATTATATATAAGTTTAGCACAATTCCAGGCATTTTGTAGATGCTAACAAACCAATTCTAAAATTCCAATAAAAATACAAGGAGGATTGGTTATAGATACAGATATGCTGATTCTAAATTGTTTATGAAAATTTATGAAGAACTTGTATAACTCAACATTAAAAAAAATCCAGTTAAAAAATGGGTAAAGAACCTGAATAGATACTTGTCTAAAGAGGACATACAGATGGCCAATGGGCATATGAAATAAGCTCAATGTCACTAATCATCAGAGAGATGCAGATTAAAGAAGATAAAAAATATGACAGTCAAAAGACAGCAAACTCACAGCTATTAACAACCACACCTAAAATAAAAGCAAACAACTAGAACAGGAACAGAACCACAGAAATGGAGATCACATGGAGGGTTAGCAACAGAGGAGTGGGAGGAGGAGAGAGGGGGAAAAAAAGGTACAGAGAATAAGTAGCATAGATGGTGAGTAGAAAATAGACAGGGGGAGGGCAAGAATAGTATGGGAAATGTAGAAGCTAAAGAACTTATGACACATGGACATGAACTAAAAGGGGGGATGTGGGTGGGAGGGGGTGTGCAGGGTGGAGGGGAATGATGGGGGAGAAATGGGACAACTGTAATAGCATAATCAATAAAATATATTTAAAAAAAGAAAAGAAAAAACCACAATGAGATACCATCTCACACCTGTCAGAATAGCTATTATCAATAAATCAACAAACAAGTGTTGGTAGGATGCAGAGAAAGGGAACCCTCATGTACTGTTGGTGGGAATGCAGATTGGTACAGCCACTGGGGAAAACAGTATGGAGTTTACTCCAAAAAATTAAAAATAGAACTGCCTTATGACCTAGCGATTCCACTTCTGCAAATATATCCACGGAAACCTAAAATACTGATTTGAAGGAATATATGCACCCCTATGTTCATTGGATTGTGATAAATTAAGCAGGCACATTGCAATCAGTAGAACAACCACTGAGACATAATTCAAAGAGGTATACCAAAGATATCAATAGTAGAGAAAAAATAATAGTAAAAAACCATTTGAATAAATACCTCCCAAAAAAGCAGAAATGGAAATTTTATAAAAAAGTACAGATGATAGCCTTAAAACCAATTGCATCAAAAATCACACTAAATGTAAATGAACTTAATACTCAACTTAGATATTGTCACTGAATAAAAAGAAAAACCAAACTATTTGCCATTTACAAGAAATATACTTTAAAAATAAAGATGCATATTTAAAATTATGAAAATATATATACTCATTTTAGAAAATATGAAAATAATAGAGTTGTTGAGGTTTTATATTAATATATGCCAGACGAAGTAGACTTCATTACTAGAGGTAAAAAGAAACACAATGATAAAGTGTCAATTCATCAAGAATATGTAGCAGTACTAATAAGGTATGCACCTAATAACACATGAAGCAAAGATTAACAGAATTAAATGGAGAAACAGAATAAGAAATATCATTGGGGATTTTAACACTTTGGCCATCAGTAATTGATAGTACAGGTAGTCAGAAATGAATCAATAAGGATATATACAATTTGAATCCTATTAGCCAACTTGACTTAATTGCACTGATAGAACACTATAACCAACAGCATCAGGATACACATTCCTTTCCAGAGTACACGAACATCACCATGATAGACCATATACTGGAACACAAAACAAGTCTCCATATATTTCAAAAGATTGAAAGCATAGAGTCATTTTTAAGACAACATTAATAACTTAAAATCAATAAATTATCTTTTAAAATCCCCAAATATTCAAAAACTGAGAAATACTTCTCAGTAACTCATAGCTTACAATAAACATTTATTTCTCACAGCTCTGGAACCTGAGAAATCCAAGATCAAGGCACCAAGAGATAGTGTCTGGTGAGGTGGATTGGAAACCTTCTTTCTGAATCCTCACACAGGGATGAGCAGAGAGAGGAAGCAAGCTCTCTTATCAAGAGGACTCTGTCTTCATAAACTAATCACCTCCCAAAGGCCCAATTTATATACCCTCACATTGGAGTTTAGGGTTTCAATGTATGAATGTTGAGAAAACACAAGCATTTAGTTCATATAAGGAACATACTCAAAAGAACTGAAAGCATATGTCTACACAAAAACATACACGTGAATGTTCATAGGAGTATTATTTATAATAGTCAAAAAATAAAAACAACCCCAAAACAATCAACTGATGAAAGGATTTTTAAAATACGGTATACATATACAACAAAATATTATTCAGCCATTAATCATGCTAAATGTAAGAAGCCACAGACAAAAGGCCACAGATTGTATGACTCCTTTTATATCAACTGTCCAGAATAGGCAAATCTATAAAGAAGAAAGTATATTAGAAGCTTGCAGGGCCTGGAGGAAGAGGGGAGAAGAGAGAGTGAATGTGAATGGATAAGGGGTTTATTTGGAGGATTATGAAAATGTTCTAGAATTACATGGTGCTGATGGTTGAACAACATTTTGAATATACTAAAAACTACTGAATGATTCACTTTCAAAGGCTGACTTTTTTGCTATGTAAAGTACTTCTCAATTAAAAAAAAAAGAAAAAATCAACTAAATAAATAGACAAGATACAGAGTAGGAGAAAATGTTCAGAAACATTTATCTGACAAAGGACTTACTAAGTATAAAAAGAAATCTTTAAAAAAATATAAAAACAAAAATATTTTAATGGGTAAAAGAATTGAACACTTCATAAAGGAAGATATAGAAGTAGCCAATAGCCCTGACTGGTGTGGTTCAGTGGATTGAGTGCCAGCCTAAAAACCAAAGGGTCACTGGTTCCATTCCCAGTCAGGGCACATACCTGGGTATGAGCCAGGTCCTCAGCAGGTGGTGTGTGAAAGGCAACCATACATTGATGTTTTCCTCCTTCTCTTTCTCCTTCCTTTCCCCTGTCTAAAAATAAGTTTTTTAAAATCTTAAAAAAAAGAAATGGCAAATCAATACAGAAAAATTTCCTCGACATCATTAGTGAAATGAAAATAAAACCATGGTGTTATGTTTCAATCTCACTTGAGTGGTTAATATCAAAAAAACTGGTAATACCAAATGCTGGCAAGGATGTGGATTACTGATAAGATTATAAATTGTACAATCATTTTAGAAAACTGACTATTTTTATAAAGTCCTATGATACAGCAATTCTACCAATACATACTTACACAAGAAATATAAAAACATACATTCACAAAACAACTTTCACCAGAATGTTTTCACACCCTATTTATAATGGCCAAACTGAAAACAGTGCAAATGTCCACAATCAAGATAATAAATAAGCAAATGGTGGTTATTCATACAAAGGAATACTATTTGGCAATTTAATGGAATGAACTGATATGCACAACAATATGAATGAATCTTAAAAACATATTGGGTCAAAGAAGCCAAACCCTAAGAGTACAAACTGTGTGATTCAATTTATGTGAAGTCCAAGACATGCAAAATTAATCTGTGCTATTACTGGTATTTGGAGGAGGGTAGGAGAGTTACTAGGACAGGGCACAGGGGAGCTCTCTGGATGATGGAAATGTCCTACATGTTGATTTGTTTGGTGATTATGCAGGTTTCCAAAAACAGTCAAAACCTTTTAAACCTTTCACATGTTCTGTAAAGTATACCTCTACTTCAAAAATGGAATAAAAACAACAAAATCCGTAAACAATAAGTCAATTGAAAAAGTATTCAAACTCCATCAAACATGAAAGAGTTTAGATTCAGGTTGAATTTGTGAGGAAAAGATTGGGTACTCTTTTTTTCTGACCTACTTGTTGGTCCATTCTTAACATTGATAACTACCATTGTAAGATATGCATTTGTGTTTATATTTTGCCATATTCAGGCACTAATATTTAAACTTGATTAAATGACCCCAATGCACACATGGACACACACTTGGAAATAAACCTTTCTGGCAGCATCATGAAGTATTTTTTGACATCCTTTTTTAATGAAATGAAAAAATATGTCTTCAATTACCAATACTATAAGCTTTCAAAATTGTGGAAGTAATCCAAACTACTTCCTTCAAAGACAACTGAATTAAACACATCCACAGAGGAAGCATAGATTGGAATCATTACTTTTATCTATTTTAAGAGAACTGAAGGGGTTCAACCTTGTCATATTATGCAACTCTTCTCCAAAATATCAAGAACTTGATGAATCAAGGTCATGCAAGACAGCTGAGAAGGAATCAAAGTAAACAATGTACCTTATTGCCAACAGAGCCTGCCAATATGAGATTAGAACTCTCCATCCTCACAAGAAAACGTCTTTGGAAAGTTCCTTACAACATTTTATGACTCACAGATATTCCCAGAGGTTCCTGTTTCTATTCTGCAGTAGACAGTGTTTGAAAACGTGCAGTCTTCGTCAACTGTTGTTCTTAGGCAACTTGGCAAAAAGATCTGTTTAAAAAACATTCGTTGGAAAAATTATACGTTTGGATGTTTTAATTTTGTAAACAAAATTCCAGATTTTATATTTGTTTAACTCTTAATTCAACACTGACTTAAAGAATAGCCTAAGAAGAATTCCTATGTTACATAATATGTATTATGAACTCAGCAATTTTCCCTTTTGAAAACTCCCAAAAAGCGGGGTACATATTCTTGGCATAGCCCCTATTGTATATCCTTCCAAACTGCCTCCTGATCCCTGGCTCTGTAGTCAATAGTTCTGGCTCTGATCTTGGCCACCCAGTTCAGTATCTCACCTTGGCTTCTACTTGGACTTATACTGCCAAGTCAACTCCCAACCCACCAGGACTTGATTCCTGGCTAATCTCCACTTTTGTCTAACCCTGGTTTTCTCTTTCTGTTCTATATATTTAATATCACCCCTGAGATAGATTTTCTCTCCATACTCATGTAACTCTATTCCACTCTACTTACAGAATAGTAGTCTTCACCTCCAAGGCCTATTCTCTCCTCTAGCCAGCTCTTCCATTCTTTCCTTTCTTTTCTTCCCAAGTTTTCAAATAATAAACTACCTGGTCCTTTTTTTTTTAACAAATAGATTTCTTTTATTAAGATTTTATTTATTTATTTTCAGAGAGAGGAAAGGGGAGGGAGAAAGAAAGGGAGAGAAACATTAATGCATGAGAGATACATTGATCAGTTGCCTCTTGCACGTCCCCAACTGGGTAACTGGCCCACAACCCAGGCATGTGCCCTGACTGGGAATCAAACTGGTCACCCTTTGGTTCATAGGCCAGCGCTCAATCCACTGAGCAACACCAGCCAGGGCACCACCTGGTTCTTAATAGTTTCCATCATCTATATATGATCTTATTTTCTTCCTGACAATAACCATAAAGATAGGGATATGAAGGAAGGTATAATATTATACATTTTAGTATTATCCAAATAAAAGTTATTCCTTCGTTTAATAGGCATGTTAATGGTAGGAGGCCCAATCTCTCTTGAATTCTTAAGTAAGTCATAGCTGTTCTATTCTCCAGTCCACTTCTTCATCTTTTCTTTACTCTCAGCATTTCCCTCCAACTTGCTTTCTCTGAAAGGTAGTTCTTCTCCCAATTTCCACACCCATCACACGCTTGATTCGGTTGTGGATCAGACTCTGCACAGATGCAGCAAACTGGGTTCAGCACAAATACAGGTTTAGTTTGACCTACACAGAAATTTAGATTTTTTAGTTGGTTGCCATTATTTAAAAATCAGAACTATAAGCTTAAAAGTAGAGATTTCCAAAGGAAATAATCACAGGCTATCAGAGAGATATCTGCACTATCATGTTCATTGCAGTATTATTCACAATAGCCAAGATATAAAAACAACTTAAGTGTCTATCAAAGGAAGAATGGATAAAGAAGATATAAGATAGATGTATATACATAAAACACACGCACGCACGCACACCCCACAGTGAGAGAGAATGGCAACATGGATGGACATTAAGGCCATTGTGCTAAGTATAAGCTAGACAGAAAAAGACAAATACTATGTGATACATTACTATGTGGAATCTTTTTTTTTAAGAGGCAAACTCACAGAAACACAGAGTTTCCAGAGGCTCAGGCAGGGGTGGGGGATGGGAAAAATAGGGAGAGGTTGGCTAAAGAGTATTTAGCTATAAAGTAAAAAAGATCTGAGAATCTAATGTATAACATGATAACTATAGTTGGTAATTGTGTTGTATAATTACTGAAATTTATTAAGAGAGTAGAATTTAAATGTTCTCACAAAAAAGATAAATATGTGAGGTGATGGATGTGCTAACTAGTTGAAGAAAATCTTTCCATAATATATCTGTACATCAAAGCACCATCTCAAATATTTTACAATTTTCTATGGCAACTACACAAAGAGCTAAAATTTTTTAAAATAAGGAGTTACTTGTTTAAGATCGGGGGTCAGAAAACTATGGTTTCAAATTTGTGTCCATAAATAAAGTTTTATTGGAACACAGGCATGTTCATTTGTTTATTTTATCTATATCTACTTTTGTACTACAATGGCACAGTTGAGTAGCTTTGACAGAGATCACTTAGTTAAAAATATCACAAATAATAAACCAAATCCAAAAATCTTTACAATCTGACCCTTTATAGAAAATGTTTGCCTAGCTCTATTCAAGATGGCCCTCCACATTGGATGCCCCACCCTCAGAGATTATCACAGGATTAGTTTGCAGACGTACTGGTGACCAATGCCCAGCGATCCTAATGTGATTGGTCTGTAGCAGGAACTGACATCGGCCTTTTCAAGCTCCCAGATGATCCTGATGTGCATACAGATTTTTAAACCCCTCAATTAGGTAATCTAGATATCTTCAACAGTCTATGATTCTTCTCTCTTTCTCTGAGAATATATATTTCCCCGTTTAGATAGGAAAATACTATCTTCTACCCACCTTAATAAGTGCTCTCAGCAATGCAGAATAGACCTTTGCATCATCAGAAAGACATCCCCCAGATACTAGCCTAGTGCTTTATTAAAAACAGATTTCAAGCTCCATCCCGTACCTATCAAATAAAAGTCTCCAAGAGGTAATTGTAACCAGGAGGTTAAGCCTGGGATCTTGGCTACTCATATAGATAAACAAAAACCCACAAGCAGGACTGCATGGAGCACACACAGCCTTTATGATTCACATTACAGGGAGCACCCATGGCAGCAGATTGGCAAAGCAGGACCGCACCTCCCTGAGTCGACTCATTTTAAGGGGCCTCAGACAAAGGGGGCACGTATCTTGTGTATGACTCTAAACTACATCACCACAGTGTATACATGCAAAGGAAAAAGGTCAAGAAACAGTCACACAGGACAAGAAGCCTCTCCCAAAAGAAGATATGGAGGGAGTTACAATCCATTTCCAAAGCAATACACACTCCTTCTGGCCAGGGGCCCTCCAGCTAGCCTTCTATTATGGAGGTAGGAGGAGCCATGACCAGCATGACCGCACACTCCACCCCAACATTGGTTCTTCACCTCATATTTTTCGCATTATAGTCTTCCGATGGGGGCCTGTGTAGTGAGCATGTTGGCGCATTGCATCCATATATTATAAACACAGTCCAAGACCAACAATACAAGACAAAACACAAAGAGATCTAGCAGAAGGGAATGCCATCAAGAACCTAGAGAATCCCAAGTTGTAAAGGGGCCAGAGATTATGGCCAATATATGATTAATTTCAGCTCCTAGGGCAGTTAAGGCTTGGGATACATTGTGAGAACTATCAGTGATGTATATGCAACACTCAGTGCGCAGATGGCACAGTTACCCCCCAGGCAGCACTGAGTGAGTCTAATGCCTTTCTATTCTGTAGTACAACTTTTCTCATTTGAGTTAACTGCATCAGAAACCAGGGCTATAGTGAATGTGCCTGGTATTGCAGTGTGATTTTCTAGGGCCTTAATGGCTTCATGGGTTAGAATAATACTGGCAGGGGGCACAAAATGGTTAGGAAACAGAACTACTAGTCAGAGCGCTTGACTTGATAGTGTGCCTGAAATGAGTCTGTTTCAAGGGACACTTGGAAGAGTATTTAGCACTTGCCCTGGGATGTATGGTTCTTCCCTAGATACAATGCCCAGTCCAATTAAATGGGAGGTAAAGCCAACCATGTTGGCCATGGACCCACAGGGCTCCCCATGGGACAGGATGGGCCTGTGCCCCACTAGTGGACTGTCCCTAGTGGCCTGTAACAGGCATTACCATTATCATTTTGTATAGGGTTGCTGAACAGTCTCATTTATAGTACCATTTTTGCATTCACAACTTTCTGCCTTTCAGCTTCTATTTTACAATTAGATTGTCTCCCTTTTTTTAGCCTTCTCTTTCTTTTCTGTTTGTTTTCTTTCTTTCTTTTCTCTCAGTAGCTCTACTTCCCCTAGGTTGGTAACTGTCTGTGCCACTTCTTGCACAAAAACACCCACCTTGATGGACAAGATAGGTATGAGAGTGGTGAAGTAAGCTGGGGTTGCTGTTTGCACAACCTAGTCCTTCATTTCCACAATAAATCTTTCCATATCTGTCCCATTGCATTGTGAGATGTAGATGGTGTGCCACATGCCTAGCTCCCTGATGAACTGCTACAGTTCTAGTAAACTGGTCCAGCATTGGTTAGAGGAGGGAAGTTGCGCCTCTTTAGGCCACACCACCTTATAGCCAGGCATTAGCCACATAAGAAGGGTAGTTGTGTGACCAGAATGGGCACCAACCCCAATTCTTTATCTCAAAGAGAGATGAGTGGTACAGAAGACATGTTTTTTAATTCATCCCCTACAAGCAAAATGCCATCAGCTCATATATCACACAGCCCTGATAGTCACCCTACCATGGATTTGGACACTTTCGGTCTGAACTTAGCAGCCAGCTCTACTAGCTCAATAGTGGCCTAGGGGCGCACTGTAGTGTGTGAGGTCTGCTGGGGAGGCAGGACTGGAGTGTCCTGCGGTGCCTGTTGCTGTTGGGTCTTAGTCCTCTAAGTCATAACCAGGCAAGTTATGGGTTTCCCTTCTTCCACCTGTATGGCCTCCCGACTCTCATCTATTAAGATCCCTGCATCTGAGTCACTTTCACTTTCAGCTGTAGGATCCCACTTTCAAGGATTCCAGTGAGACTGTGCCACAATCGCCCATATAAGGGTGGATGCTAGTAGCCAACCTTGTACTTTGGCAAAGCAGTATGGTAGGTCCCATAATTGCTCACAGATCTATTCTAATTGTCTCCAAAGGGCATCTTTATTGTCCACCATTAGGAGACACATGTTCCTTTCTAGTTTCAGTTCCTCTTCTAATCACATAGTACATGCCTCTGCCTCTATCTGTCTCTCAGTTACCGTCTGTAGCCCTGCCAACATTAACCAGCCCACAGCAGTGGCAACATGACAGAGGTCATTCTTTTTCCTTAGGGCACACTGCTCTCCCACATCCTGCAAGGCTTGTAAGAGGCTATCAGGAGTTTCAGGCATCTCTCCCCAATCCTGTGGCAGTCCCCATGTATCAAGAAGGTTTGCCTCCTTGAATCACATAGAATTTGCTGTCTCCCCAGATTCCTGCTGGCATCCCCCCACTTGGCATAATGTTGCCCACAGTGAACTCAACTTGGGGAGTTTTCAGGGTATCCAAATCCTACCAACTATGCCAATTGTAACACAGAAGGTCAAACACAGGGATCTAGACTGCTCATTTGGATAACCCAAAAAAAAACCACAAGGAGGACTGCATGGAGGAGACACAGTCTTCATTACTCATATTAATTATTACTCACAGGGAGCACTGACCACCACAGATCTGCGAAGCAGGACCATACTTCCCTGAATTCAAGATTTGTTTTAAGGGGTCTCAGACAACGGGGGTGTGTGTCTTGCATATGGCTTTAAACCACATTACAGCAGTGTGTACATGCGAAGAATAAAGGTCAAGAAGAGGTCACATGGGACAAGAAGCCTCTCCCAAAAGGAGATAAGGAGTGAATTATAATCCATCTCTAAGCAATATACATTCCTTCTGGCCTGGGGCCCTCTGTCCAGCCTTCTACAATGGGAGGTTGGAGGAGCCATATTCAGCACAAACCCACAGTAATAATTTTGAAAAGCTCCCCAAGTGGTTCTGATGAGTAACTAGATTTGAGAACGAATACCCACCCAACAATGGCAAGCTCAACTAGGGCTGAAATGTCCATTGTAGACTCTCATCATGCAGGGTATCTCTTTTCATGGCTTCTAAACAGTCAGAGGTCTAGTGTGAACATCTTTAAAGCATGGCATCTAAACTCTAACAGGTAAAAACAAAGAAGCTGCAAGCCTCTTGAGGCCTGGACTAGGACATCCCAGCATATCGCTATCACATTGTTTATTAAAGGAAGTCAGCCCATATTCCAGAGGAGAAGTAAACATCTTCTGATATGAGAAGCAGCATGCATATACAGGCAGGTAAGATATTGATGGTAGCCGTATTTAGTGACTACCAAAAGAAACTCTAAGAAAGAAAAATAATGCAATGATGACATCAACTATTAGGATTGTGGAAGGAATAAAATAAAGGTATGAACAAAAGAAGTATGAACAATGGAAAGGAGCATCAAACAGGAATATTTCTCAAATAAATCTTTGAACTAAGTTGTTTCAACTAAGACATTTAACCTGAGATATTTGAAATAAATCTTTTAATTAGACATTAAATGATTTAGGCATTAACAACACAAAAAAAATAAACAAGAAGTGAAGCATTCCAAATTGGGGGGACAGGGAATTTGTGGAACACAGAGGTATGAATGTGGTGAGAGCTAGAGCTGTTAAGGGTAACAGCTTGGTAAGGGTAGGGCAAGGGTATATGTGGGTGGAGCTGCTTCCCTGCAGGTACTACACACAAAGTTCTAGAGCTGATGAAAGGTGTCTAGGCTGGAGAGATAAATTTCTACATCTTCAGAGCATGAATGGAGGCAGAAGGGCAGAAGGTGGGCTAAAATACGGTTGTGTGGACAAAATATAATGAGAAGGGCACCAGACCAGGAACAGAGCTCAGGAGATCACTGGTACCTGAGATCCTATATGGGAGGCATGAGAAACAAAAGTAGGAGTAGGAGAACAAGTTATTACAGAAGTATCGGAGAAGAAAGGGAGAATTTTCAGAAAGGAATGATTGTTCAACAGTGTCAACTGCCACAGAAAGTGGGTCAAGACAAAAGAAGAAAAACATAAAATGGACTTGACGATATGCAGGACATTGGTGAATTCCAGGGTTGTTTCAATAGGAAAGGAGCAGAAACTAAAATGTACAGGGTTAAATACAAAAAATTGAGAAAATACGATATGATAATGTTGCCTAATTTATGGAGGCTTTCCTGTGAATAGGAGAGAATGCTGACAAATCTAACAGTCAAAAGTGTTACTGATGCATTGACCCATGTACATCACTACATATTAATAAATGTTGACTGAATGTGAATGAATGAATAATGTGTGTTATGAAGAAGTACTTGACTTTCATAAAAAGTAATGTTATTTAACACTGTCCATTCCAAATTAAAGTTCCCTGCATGGCCCATTGACATAATTATGATTAGTTCCAAGAAACCCTGGATTAGTTACTCTATTTATGGTCACTTCTTGTCAAGTGCTAACAAATCTATAGGGGGAACATATGAAAAATTATGAGCAACTAAGGATAGCTCAAGGCAAAATATATATATATGAACTGAGTTCTGCTCCAGGCTTCTAGCCACTCACTTACATGACCTTGAATAATTCTCTTCATCTCTCCAGGTCTTGGTTTGCTTTCTGTGTAGTGGAGTATGAACTGGATCAAGGAGCGAAACAGGCATCAAGTGATTTCAGAAATTTGTAAACCCCACCTAGAATCCCAATGGCAAAAAAATAGGTATTTTTGCAAGGAAAAATTGCTACCAGTGTTAACAGTGATTTTTGCTTTGATCATATCTGGAGGTATATATTCATTTCACAAAACATATTCCATATCAAGTAGATAACATCATCACATACATATTACATGCTAAAGATGAAAACTAGGGAAATGTTTTTAAAATATAAATCAGAAACACAATGCAATGAATTTGCTACTTGCTTTTTTCCTATTTTAATACTAAATAAAATTTGAAAACTATATGACTGTACATACACATATACAGGATGGACAAAAGTAGGTTTATAGTTGTTCATAGGAAAAATAACTCAATAATTAATAAATAATAACAGCAGAATAAACTCAGTGTCCCACAAAATCACAACTGTAAACTTACTTTTGCCCACCCCTGTATATTAGATATGTCTGGAAAAAGAAACCACATTCAACAGGGGGATTTAATGCAGGGAATTGGTTTCACAGGTGTTAGAGGGTTGAATGAGCAATAAAGGAACAGTGACGTAACCCAGGAAGCAGCCACAATGCCTGAAGTTAGGGGAACAAAAAAAGAAATGGTGGGGAAAACCAGAGCCTAGGAACTAGAAGGAGAACCCCGATGTGACCCTTTACACAAGAGGCTTGGGTTTGGCTACTGCTGGTACCGCTGAGGGATCACCCTGAGTCTGGTTCTGGATGTGCCAAAAGGAATGAAGGCTGAAGTCACTTCCAAAGCTGAGACCACCAGCTAATGCTTAGGAGAGCTGCTATTTTGGAATTGAGGCAAAAAAGAATGGTAGAAATTTAAAAGCAAGAACAAAGTCTTAGCTCCTGTGCCACTGCCCAACCTCCAATCCCTTCAAGTCCTACTCCAATGCCTTCTAGAAACTGGCAAGGAAACCTGAGGCAGGAAGTTTGCAGAGTCACAGCCCTAGCATCAGAGTCAACTGGGAGGATATGGGGCTGAGAGACAATAGGCGAATTAACTGGCACAACTTATTTACACAGGAAAGTGAACGTTAATTGCATCGTAGTAATGGGACAAAAACCAATGTTGAAGAAAGTATCATGGAGAATGTAAGAATTATGGATACATGAACAAATAAGCACATTTGAGTAGGGGGAGGGGGCGGTCCCATGCTTAAGGAGTGACTTAAGGAAAGAGGGACAGAACACAATTGGGCCTCGTGGAAAAAATTGCTCTTAAAAAGGGAAATGACACCAGTATGAAAATCAGAATCATAAAACTACAAGTTTTTCATAATTAAATTAGGTCCAGGAGTAAGAATTAGTCCTTATATTAGTGCCACAGACCAACACGAAGTGTCCAACAAGATGCTGCCGCCTAATATCTAAGATCACTGGGCTCCTACAACCTTGAGCAAACTGCGCAAGCACCCTAAAGTTAAGATAGACCAACAGTGACATCTGCTGCCCGGAATTCATTTTTAAAAGGGTCAGTCTCAACATTTCAAAGTTTCCTGCCAAACCACTGGACTTCTGCTGTAATGAGTCAGCACTCCTGGAACTTCTGTTTGTCATCTGTGCCATTGGAGGATTTTCTAAGTGAACACAGAACATGGGAAAATGAGAGAATGTTTGAAAATGTAACTAAAACAAACAAAAAACAGTGGGGGTGGAGGCATAAGTGGTGAGAAAAAGAGACTTCACTTTGTCTTTCTCACCCATTTTCTTTTGGCTGGTAAATTCAAATTAATTTTTTTTTAAAGATAAAAAAGTTTAATACACTTATCTTTTTTTAAAGGATTATTTCAAAAGAAACTAGCTTTTTCTACCTGCATTGGTTATACATGTTTTTTTTTAAATATATTTTATTGATTATGCTATTACAGTTGTCCCATTTCTCCCCCATCATTCCCCTTCACCCTACACACCCTCTCCCACCCACATTCCCCTCTTTAGTTCATGTCCATGTGTCATAAGTTTTCTAGCTTCTACATTTCCCACACACTATTCTTGCCCTCCCCCTGTCTATTTTTTTCCCATTATCTATGCTACTCATTATCTGTACCTTTTCCCCCTCTCTCCTCTTCCCATGCCCCTGTTGCTAACCCTCCATATGATCTCCATTTCTGTGGTTCTGTTCCTGTTCTAGCTGTTTGCTTAGTTTGCTTTTGTTTTAGGTGTGGTTCTTGATAGCTGTGAGTTTGCTGTCTTTTCACTGTCATAGTTTTATCTTCTTTTTAGCAAGCATAAGCTTATCCTCAGTAAAAAAGGATTAATTTAACTATTGCCAACTTCAGTGGATTTCAACCCAAAATTTACAGCATTATATCCAGACCAGAAAAAAAAAAGTCAAATGATCAAAGAAGAGCATGTGGAAAATGTTTAGTTACTCTCTTAGGAAATGTCTTCCTAGTTATCTAATTGTTTACCTCCACTATCTCCCCTTCAACATCTGCTAACTCTTTGGTTTTTCTTTTCTGAAAGCCAAAACAGGAGATTTAAATCAAACATGATAGCTTTTAAAAACATATATATAATCACCAGTATAAAGTGATCACTGTGGCTCATACATAAAAACTAACAAATTCAAGAAAATTGTGGGTTAATTTATTAACTCAAGAAAAATATGGCAACTGATCATGAATTCTGACTCTGGTTACTGTAAAAGATGAACAAGAAAGGCAGGTGTTGCAGCGAAGTAATTTAGAACTCTAAATTAAGAGTTCTGACTTCTAGTACAGGTGCTGACTAAATGTGTCACCCTGAAGAAATCATATAGAAATCCTATTTTCTCTACTGCAAAATGAAAGATTGGACTATGTAAGGAATGGAAAATGGGTTTGACTCATTTTCCTTCTTTGGTTAACTAGCAATGGCTGCTTATAAGTAATCCCAAAGCTGTACCCAGACTCACTGGAAAAGATGGTGACTAATTAGAAGAGTCTGCTGTGGGCAATATAAGCATGGAGTGGCAGCACGCACCCTACATACACAGCAAGCTCAGACAAAATTGTGCCTCCCATTTTTTGCAGCTATAAATTCTGGTATTGGCTGTCATTTTTAGTGCTAATATGTTTCAGCTATGCAAGAAGCTCAACAGACATTACCTCCAATCTTCACCACAGTTTAAACAAGAAAACTCAGATACATTAAATAATCTTCTTAAAGCCACATAACATACCTGACTCAATTATTAACATAATATCCCAACATTCTCTATTACAAATAAAATCTTAACTTCTCATATTTTGTATCACATCCCCTAGCCTCTTAAAACACAAAAGCTGTATTATAACATGTTTGTGCTTTGTCGTAATATCTTGATACACCCATATTCCTATAGAAAAGAGGGTGAAGATTTTGACATGAAATTTGCCTAGCCCACATAATCATGAAAGGGCAGAGCAGGAGCTTCAGGGAGAAAGTGTCAAAAAAAATACTTGTTTGTTTATTTTCAGCAAAGACTAGGAAGGATTATATGTTGAAAATTAAAAGTGACAAAGGAAAAACCAATGACTAAAAGTCATGTTCAACTTTAAAGCAAATAGAATTCTAAACAAAATCAGGATACAAAAATCAAGAATTTAAAAGAGCCATAAAAACAGGATATCGTGTGCTGGGTCCACACAGGCAAGTTAATGGGTACAGTACTCGGGATGTACCAGGTACATGTCCGTGTCTGGTAGAAACTCTTTGATGATGATAGTTTACAAATAATTCAGAAAACAGAAACATTTTTGAAGCTTCTTTCATTTATGTAACATTTTCAATATTTATAGGTTATAATGTCCAGGTACAGTAGACAGCAAGACATTCTCATTTTAAGTTAGAAAAAAACTAGCTCTTCCCATCAGCTAACAGAATCATCAGAAGTCTTTGAAAGGAGCATCATAAAATTTCTCTATCCTAACTAATTACAGAATCACATGCTGATGCTTTCAGAGTACATATTCAGAAGCTTACAGTTAGTTGCCTTTTAGAAAATTATCTAGCAATATAGATTAGTAAAAAGTGTTAAAGAAACCAAATGCAAGAATGTACTCATAGGAGAGAAATGATTATTAGTAGCCAGATTGGATTTCATATCAAGGTACATCATGGTCTATGATTAGCTGACATTTATGTCATAAACATTTATTTTTTATTTACTATGAGCTAGGCACTCTGAAAGTCACCAGTAACACATTATAAAATAAAATAATACTAGCTTCCAGGTATTGGCATCTGAATAAGTTAAAATACAATGACAAGTAAATCAACTGGGTTATGTTGGAAGTACATAAGTATTACATGAAAGTGAAGTAATTAATTTTCTCTCATGAGATGAGAGGGATCAGGAAGATACATAACTACAAGGCTGAACTGAAAATCAGTAAGTTTCTTAGGACACCAGTAACTTACATGTTATTTACATGATATTAACATAGTAAAAAGTGTTAAAACCATAGTCATAGACCCTTAGATTAGCCTCAGTCACATATAATTATTTGCATAATTATGTAAAGCAAAGTGTTGCATTATTTTTCATCCCTGTTATTACTAGGTAATATCATTCCAAGATTCGAGGGTCCATCATGGTATCATGCAAAAGTCAACACAAGAAGGTTCTGCAAAGAGTGTTATTCCACACGCACTCTGTGACTAATTCTGTTTGGAGAGTGAACTGAGCCATAGTCATAGGTCACACATTCAGCCAGCCAAGAGAATGTTTCCAGAGTGTAATTGTTCTGGGCATCAAGGCACTTTACAGCATGTTCCCATTGCTTTTTGATACTTCATGGCCAGGAGACTGCTGAGAAAATATTATTCACCCGAATTAGACTGGACTAGTCAACCACCTGGTTGTTACATCTCCATGTCAGCACAAGTGGTGTCTGCAACCGAACTTACCAGATGTTTCTAATTTCTCTACCTTCTGAACTGCAAGCTGGGGTTTTTTTCCTCCTGACTTTGAAATATTTTAAACAAAGGACTTTCTGTAATGTCTCAGGAAACTTACAAAATTAAATCCTGGTTAATACCAGAATAAGAGTCCTGGCTCTCTCTCCTGCCACTGCCACACTGATGGGATTTCCACCTTGCTACTAACTGCCTGAGATTCTCAACAGAGATTCTCAACAGAGATTTCAGCTCTGAGAGTCTTATTCATTCTCTAAAAGTTTCCATCTGGCTAACAAATAGAAAAATATAACTAAATTCTGGAGGTAACCACATGTCGCATTACCTAAAATAAATGATATTTCAAACTAAGGCCTTGAATTTGACAAAAATGACCGAGTCACATACCCTGAAAACCAGCAGCTGCATTTCTAAAAAATTATCCAAAGATTTTTACACATGTTCACAAGGAACCATACACAGGACATGTATTGTGGCATGGTTTATAAAACCTTGCATTTGGAAACGACCTAAGCATCTATTTGTAAGGGACTAGCAGAATACTCGATGTACCCTTATACAAGGAATAATATTCAGTCTTTAAAATAACTAGATAGCTCTCTATAGAGAATAATCTGAAAAATCCCCATAATAATTGTTAGATAAAATACAAGTTAAAGAACTAGCCCAAAAAGTACAGGGTGGGCAAAAGTAGGCTTACAGTTGTGAGTATACAAAATACAGTTTATTCTTGTATTACTATTTATTCATTATTGTATTATTTTCCATACAAAAGAACTGTAAACCTACTTTTGTCCCACCCTGTATGCAAACACATATAATATATACTGTGTAATTTTATGCAGCTTTTGAATTTTAATATGTTGTCATGTGCAAGTATTATCTACTCAAAAATTAAAGAAGTTTGGTGAAAATAAAGTAAAATCAAGATTTAAAAAATGAGGCCCTTAGGAAACTGCACACAAAAACTAATGGAAAACAGACAGGAGGGACATGATGGAAGAAGGGAAGGAAAAAGGGAAAGAAAATTGTGAGAATTCTAGCTTCTGAAACCATGGAAGGATCTGTCTCTTATGGTCACCAGAGAAATTTCCAACTCATTACATGTTGGCCTACCTCAGCTCTGACTCTGCAAATCCTCAGGAGAGGCATTGACTGCAGACTCTCCTCTTCATGAACTGCCTTGCTCTAACTCCTACATGGCTCCAAGGCAGTTCTTCATCTCCCTCCCTGAGATCTTCCTTCAAAGCTTTGGCAGTGGGCACTTTCCAGAGCCCACAGACTAGTCCTCAGTACTTCAGATACTCCCTTGATGACATAGTCCACTCACTTTTTATTTGTAGATGATTCACAAAACTACACTTCCAACATTTGTCTACATTCTATCATTTGTCTCTTGCCCTCTTTCCTTTTTCATTCTCATTACCTTCCAACATATACACATTCTCTGATTGCCTACAGAGAATTTCCACCCAAACCAATGAACTTAATCATTCCTATCGCTCCTGCTTTTACATTTTATATATGTATATGCACTTCTTTAAAAACTGATTGTCAAATTCCTCAAAGTTAAGATTTTTACAGACATTATAATATCCAACTCCTCCTTCCATCCTTCCTCTATACCACATTATCACCAAATAAATTCTTGTTGGCTATTATATTTTTTAAATAAACACTTCCTTCCTCATGTAAATGTCAGATTTAATATATAATTTTGTATGCATAATAGGATATAGGAATTTTATTTGTGAATTATTTCTTTATTGCTAATCTAATTATTCCACAATGGATTTGAAACAGTCTGTGTTAAAATATTTTTTTTGTTTCCTTTTTCATGAGACTAAGCTTTTCAAGGTGAGTGCCTATGTACTATTTGTTTTGATATTGCTAGGGACCAACTCCCATTAGGAGATTATAATAATGCTAGGGAAGAATGAATATAAGGAAAAAGAAAATGAATGATCATAAGTATTTTCCAAAAATAATTTTAACATTTAGCAAATTAATCCTTTTCTAATAAAAGAAATAGTTTGTATTCACATTGGGTTAATGGATCTGTCACTGTTGTAGCAAGGATGAATGAAGCCCACAAATTTAGATGTACAATAAATTCAACTGTATTTTCCAATACATCACTGAATTATTATTATGATTCCATAAGGCAGGCTAGAGACTTTGAGTCTTTTTGATGGTTCCCCAGTTCTCCAGGGTTAAGCTGAGGTTTAAAGGGGAAAAGATTTTGTAGGGTTAAGGATAAGAGGAGGTAGAAAACTAACATGATGCTGAGGTCACTTCTCATCTAAAGATTACCACTGAGAAATCCATCATGTCATGCCATTATGGTCTTTCAGGTACAGTTTCCTTACGATTCTTGGAGCACAGGAATCTGTCCACAAAGTTTCCATTCCCTCACAAAGTTGTTCCCTTGAGAGTGTTTACCAAACCCCACCCTCTCACGGGCATTGCCAGGAAGCAGAGTGAACACTCAGATCTTTAGAATACCGGGGACATCCCAGGCTTTCCCCTCCTTGCCCAGTCTTTCTTTCTAGTCTCAAGCCAATTCTTCCTTCAAATATCCAGCCAAGACACTTTGTATTCATGTGGATTTTATTGTACTGATTTCACAAATCTTTCTCCGTTAGCAGGTTTAGATTTCTTAAACAAAAGCCAAGTTTTATGTTTCTACCTGGCCACATCCCTATCCTGGGACAATGAGCCCAGAATGGAATATTTACTTGAATAGGAGAAGGGAAAGGAAAAAATATATAATGTGTAGCTTAAAACTAGGTTACTATATCAATATGTTATCCCACTCTGTTTTCCCCAGACCTTCCCATCATTTGTCTCTGTCTCCTCTTTCCTTTTTCCTTCTCATTGCACTCTTACTTCATAGCTCCCCTTTCTGTCACTTATCATCTCACACTTCGGTTACGGCAATAGCCTCCTTGAGTCTCCAATTCATCCAGACTTTCATCATTACTTTCCTCCTCAAAAGCATTTATCATGCATCTGTTTAATCTTCCGTTGTCTATTGCAGAAAATATAAACTCTGCTGCCAAGTTGAAAAATTTGCAAGTAGTTTATTTGAACCTAACTTATTTTCACCTGATTCCAAGCTCTTAATCTGTTTTCCAAGAAGACCAGAACTTCTATTGCTCCCATTTAGGCTTACGATACTCATTCCTACTTTAGTTCACATTGTTTCTCTCATTTTAGATGTCCTCAACCATTTTCTCCTCTTATGTAGATTTTATCCAACCTTTAGGACTGACTCTAGATTCACTATCATACCCAGTTAGTCTACTTCTCTTATGCATAGTAATTTCTCCACAAAGCATGTGTTACCCAATTTAATGTTTAATTATGTGTGATGTATTTCTTGAATTGCGTCTTGTTTCACATGTTTTGTTGTTTGCTCCCTTCACTAAGTACAAGCTCCCTGAAGACTCTAATCTCTTTCATTTTACCCAAAACAGAATCTGACATGTGATACACATGTGGTAGGATAAAGAAATCTGTTAAAAATTCATAAAATGTAAATAATAATATAATCTTATGGATAGGAAAAAAACTCCCTCAAAAAGCACAATGCTAATTAATAAAATTTATTTTCATATCTGTAAATGTAACACTTAGATGTGAAAAATAAAACATATATGATCACATAACATGAACATTATGACAGGATAAGAGTATATCAGACCATATTTTTAAGACATTTGTCCATTTTCTTACACAGGCTAAAATGCATAAAATATAAACAAATGAGGAGACAATGATTTTAATACTACAGATAAATTTATCACCTTGAGTCTTTTTTACAAAGCTATCAATTGCTACCATTCGCAAAGCTTGAAAAGCAAGAATTTTACCTATGTAATTCTCAGATAATCATATAATGGGTTTATAAGGCTCCTAGACTGTTAAAGAAGAATGTAGAATATTGTAAATATTTCAAATCAATAAAAAGTATTCAACTAATGCCTTAAATATATAGACCATTTGCCCTTACCCATAATTTCTCTCCTAATTTTACCCACAGCGTTCTGTCAACCCAGTATCCTAAAACCACAATGATGGGAAAGTATCAGTCATTTGTTTCCCTCTTACATTGTGTGAGTTATTAGCCAGGAGCACAGCTGGATGATTAACTACTTGTCTTAGTTTAAAATATTCCAGTTATGTCGTGACTGCCAGAATTATTTTTTTTCATTTTTGATTTATAACTTCCCTGGCAAGCATATTATTAGCTTTACATCTCTGTAGTTAACTGCCAAATGTGAACAATAAGTTATTGAATGTATTGGCTTCCCTATTCTAAGTAATACTAGTTTCTACTTCGTGAGAAAATGTTCATGGGAAAGTGCTAAATATTAGTAGGAAAATACTCCATTTTTTGAAATTAAAAATACAAACTCACATCCTGGTCAACAATGAAATGTTATTTAAATGCATTTTCACTTCAGACATTTTTGAGGTTTCCCATCACACTGAATAATGTTTAGATAGCATTTTTAATTACCAGTGTTAAGTCATTAAAAAGAAAAAACAAAAATTAGTTCTTATATTATGTATAATCTTTGAAGGAATAGGTTTTGAAGAAGATACTTTTTGAAACAGAAAGAAATTTCTTCATCTTTTTTAATGCTGATTTCTAAATAGTGGCCTGAAAACTGTGCAGAAGCCTCAACGGAGGCAGATGCCTTCCTAGAAAGGCTGACCTCCTCAGATATGACTACCATCTCCTGTTCTGGCCACTAGACTGATGCTGACAGCCAAGTGTTACCATAACCTGACTCAAGAATATCTACCTCTGCTGGTGAGAAAAGGGATTTTTCACCAACATTGCTTTAAGGCCTGAATAACGTGAACTGGTAGGAACCAGGGGAGCATGCTAGAAGTGGCTCTTGGAGGCCCTAACCAGGAGGGAACCTGAACTTAAAGCTGGATCAGGGAAAATTTGTGATATGGGGCACTCTCTGTGACTCAGGATTTAATTCTAGCAAGCTGATATGCTGCTGGAATGGCTCCTTGAAGGTTGGAAAAAAATGATGATTTTTATTAAATAAACTTGAGATGCTAAAATTGCCCTGGTAGAGTGCTGAGAAAAGGAAGCAAATGTCCCAGAAAAGTGAACATGTTAGAATGAGTCTATTACAATAGAATTGAGTCCATTACACAAGACATGCTTATGTTATAAACACGGAAAGGTCTGAAGATCATTTCATTAACTATGGCAATAAGCAATGCACTGGAGAGAGAGATGTCACCACTACTGAGAAGCTTGGTAGTAGCCGTTGGCTACAGGCTAAGGTAGATGGAAGGACATGCTATGCAGAACTTGGCTCCCTTGTATCAGTGAGATTGGCAGAATTCCAGAGTGGCAGAGACAGATGGCCACTCTTAATTATCAGAAGCAAGGTGCATGAAATAACTATAATTGGCAGCATGGTTGAAGTAGCATCCAGGACACCTGGCCCACAGAGAACTATCATGATGACTAACAGAACATGGTTCATAAGAGCAAGAAAAATAGGCAATAAACAAAAGATGTTCTTACATGCATAAATACATACATACATACATACATACATACATAGACAGAGAGATAAGCAGACATATAGAATCAAAAGAAATTGAGAATAGATGAGCAGAAGGATGATATGAGCTGCTTCATTGGAAACAATGGAAAGCTATTTCTCACCTACATTTCACTCCTAAGCCAGTTCTTAGAAAAGAACTCATCACTTAGAAGAGAGGTCAAATCCCCATAGGGAAAGACCCTAGAACACTAGAATAAATGACAGTAGTAAGTCCTTCCCCACAGTGACCTCAGGTCATTTATCAAATAATTTACACTGAGGAAAGGGAAAGTAGGATATTTTGAGGGCTATTAAATTCAGAACCTAAACAGGCTTTGACAACAGGGACCACAACACCACACCCACCACAGATAAGATTAGAAATAAAGACTACTGCATGGCAGGTGGGTGACAAAGCTGAGCGCCAACTGAAGGACTTGAGAAATTCAGGGAACATGTTTCCCATTAAGAATCCATTTATTTATTTTTTAAATATATTTTATAGATTATGCTATTACAGTTGTCCCAATTTTCCCCTTTTTCACCTCTACCCAGTACCCCCATTCCCTCCAGCATTCCGCTTTTAGTTCATGGCCGTGGATCATGTATATAAGTTCTCTGACTACTCCATTACCTATATCGTTCTTAACATCCCCCTATTTTGTACCTACCAATTTGTGCTTCTTAATCCCTGCACCTTTCCTCCCATTTTCCCTCTTCCCCCTCCCAACTGGTAACCCTCCGAATAATCTCCATATCTATGATTTTGTTCCTGCTCTGCTTGTTTACTTAGTTTGTTATTTGGATTCAATTATTAATAGTTGTGAATTTATTGCTATTTTAATGTTCATCGAGTTTTGGGATCAGCTATATGCTAATGGATCTTAAAGCCTACAAGAAATGCATAGTTTTCTCTAAAATAATATAAATGACAAATCTCACAAACGGAAGTAGAGAACATGAAAAGAAGACTAAATACTAAAGAAACTTAAAAGGTGGTCCAAATAAAAGGTCAAAGTCTATAAAATAGTTTTTTCTCTTCTGTTCCAAGAGTAACATCTTTCATAAATTTTTTAAAATTTCCTTTTAGTATTATCTAGGACCTTCAATATGCTTTTAATTATTATCAGTAATAGTGAAATAATTGTCCTCTCCCTGTCTTAATGTATCTAAAGTTTCTCCAGTAAGTTTTTATACACAAGGTTTATCAAGTCCAGAAAATTTCTTTTAGGTTTAGTTTTCTTATCATAAATATGTTCTAAGATTTATCAAATGCTTTTTTCCTATATGTAATTAAAATTATTTTATACTTCTCTTAATTAATGTGGTGAATTACTCTTATAAATTCTCTGACACTGAAGCATCTTCACATTCCTGGGACTAAGCCCTATTTGACTGTGATGTATTTTTATTCATATTATTTATAAATTTGTCATGATTTTATTCAGTATTATATACTTACTAAAATATTCATTTCAATTATGTGATCACCCACCTAGAACAATGTAAAGTGACCATAGCCTCTTATAGCTAATAAGAGATTTCAGAAAATTATCAAATACTAGATCAATTTCTTCTACATTATGATGTAACTAGAGGTATGGGTTGCACTGGGATGTGGCTAAGGGGAGGTGAAATTGGTGATTTGTTCAGTTTGAGTTTACTGAAATACATTTGTAGTTCACAGACACTCCCACATGTAGTAAAGTGGCTGCTAGTTTTCTCAGAATAGAAATTACTTCAGGAATTCTACTACAACCCGCTGTACTGATCCACGTGCCATTGTGACACAGAGGCTTGGGCAGAGTGCCCTACATGTCATACAGGAAATGTGTGCATAAAGGAAGGGAACCAAGGCCTCATATGTGCAGAGCCAGAAATTTGTCTGGGGACAATTCTGCCAATCATATTTGTAAAATTATAACCAAAGGGCCAGTTCTCACCAATGAGCACACAAAACAGAAGCAATCTCCTGTCAGGAATATATGTGATAATGCAACTAATAGTTTTAAAGGCTCTATACATTTTTTCCCTTTTTAAACATTGCAAAATAGTATTTATCATAGTTCCTAGGTTTGTAGGACAAAAACCTATAGCTATACCAGTAACGGTGAGTTCATCTGTGTGAGCTTTCTTGCATTCCAATTATCAATAATAATTTTTGACTATTCATGCAAGAGATGCAATTACCTTTCGATTCTCCCTATGTATGGAATATATTACAAAATTATCTGCACTTGAAGATATCATTAAAAATATGTACCAACTTCTAGTACTTTCCGTACCAGAGCTAGTTTCAGCTCTGACATGTAAAGGCCTTGAAAACATCACTTGAATCCTTACAATAAGAAAAAAATGCAACAAACAAAATTAGTGACTTCTTTGGTCCATCAGAGAACTGACGTTGAAAGACAAAATGCCACTCCAATGGCTGGCGAGACAGGAGAATACAGAGAAAGACAGCTGAGATCAGTTTACCCAGAGAAGAAGGTGCTACAATCATAAACTGTTAGGAAAATTTTCAAGGTAATTTTGACAAATTTCTGGAGGCTGAGTGTGTACTAGCTTGAGAGTTAGAAACTACTAGAGGCCACAGTTTTAGAGGCTTCCACCTCTGGGAACCCTACCAGGTCTCATAAAAAAAAAAAAAAGAAAGAAAGAAAGAAAGAAAGAAAGAAAGAAAGAAAGAAAGAAAGAAAGAAAGAAAGAAAGAAAGAAAGGAAAAGAAAAAATTACCTTTCTTTGACAGTAAGAGGAGAAAAGTAACCATTATGAAATATGCTTATTGCATTCACCATAACAAAAAACTACTATCCAACTTGTAAAGTTCATAGCTCAGGGACATGGACCCACTAAAATACTTAGATTTAATCATAAGTTTACAGAATACTTCCCCTCCTCCACTCCTTAGTACCATATCAAAAGGATTGAAGATAATATCAGTGATTAAAGCTTAAAGAGCTGCAAGGCAAAGATTCTAATCAAAGAAGAACTTCTTGGGGAAACCTAAAGACAACAGAGACAAAACAAAATCACAAGACAAATCTCAAGTCCCTGCAACTAAAGCTATAAAAAACATTAAACATGGGTAACTCCTAGCCAGAATAACAGAGAACTTCACAATAAGGTCCTATTTGTCTCAGTTCCTATTACCAGGTAATGCCCAGCTTTCAACAACAACAACAACAACAAAACCATAAAGCTTTTAGCTATATTTAAAAACAGAACAAAGGAGACTTCCAGCTTAGATGTAGGTGTAGGTAGGTATACTTTGCCTCCTCGCACAACCAAAAGAAGAACAACAAATTTAAAAACAAAAAATAATCGGAACTTTCAGAAAATCAAACTGCATGGAAGTCCAGCAACCAAGGAGTTAAAGAAGAAACATTCATCCAGACCAGTAGGAGGGGTAGAGATGGGCAGCCAGGGCAGAGAGAACTTGCAGCAAGGTGGTGGCTGGAGGACTAGGCAGTCCCACAGTTGCATGCAGATAAACCAGAAGGAACAACTGGTGAACAAGACAGACCACACAACCCAGGGTTCCACTGTAGGGAAATAAAGCCTCAAAACCTCTGACTGAAAAAACCTGTGGGGTTTGCAGCAGTGGGAGAAACTCCTAGCCTCACAGGAGAGTTCACTGGAGAGACCCACAGGGTCCTAGAACATACACAAACCCACCCACCCAGGAATCAGCACCAGAAGGGCCCAATTCACTTGTGGGTAGCCAGGGAAGTGACTGAAAGCTGGCCAAGAGCTGGGCAAACGGCACTGTTCCCTCTTGGACCCCTCCCCCACATACAGCGCCACAGTGCAGCAACACAGATTGCCCCACCCTGGTGAATACCTATGGCTCCACCCCTTACTACGTAACAGGTGCGCTGAACAAAAAAATATGGCCCAAATGAAAGGACATGTCAAAGCTGCAGAAAAAATACAACTAAGCGATGAAGAGATAGCCAACCTATAAGATGCAGAGTTCAAAACACTGGTAATCAGGATGCTCACAGAAATGGTTCAGTATGGTCACAAAATAGAGGAAAAACTGAAGGCTATGCAAAATGAAATAAAGGAAAATGTACAGGAACCAACAGTAACATGGCAGGAAGGAAACTGGGACCCAAATCAATAGTTTGGAGCAGAAGGAAGAAATAAACATTCAACCAGAACAGAATGAAGAAACAAGAATGCAAAAAAAAATAAAATAAAATAATGAGGAGATGCTTAGGAACCTGCAGGACAACTTTAAACATTCCAACATCTGAATCATAGGGATGCCAGAATGAGAAGAAGAAGAGCAAGAAATTGAAAATTTATTTGAAAAAATAATGAAGTAATTTCACTAATGAAGAACGTCACTAATATGGCAAACGAAATGGACTTCCAGGAAGTCCAGGAAGCTCCGAGAGTCCCAAAGAAGTTGGA